>CM044057.1:3484499-4690332 GCA_024086825.1 Abrus pulchellus subsp. cantoniensis | reverse complement strand
AAGTTATATAAGAATTCTTGAAACTAAAAATTAAGAATCAAAAGTTATTGATCACCTAAAATAGAATAACCACTTAGAATTGATTATATATAAACAACAAAGGAATCATTTTTTTAATTACCTTTTTCTTTATTTTCTTTTATTAGTCTTTCTTTTTTTAATCTAATGAAATAAAAATAAAATATTGTGACATAAATAACCAAAAAAAAATCATCTTTTAGTAATTTTTCTTTTACTGATTTTTCTTTTATGAATCAATGAAATAAAAATTAAATCTTGTGACAATAAACAAATTTTAGTAACATTTTCACTCCAAAAAAAATATTTCCTATTTTTTGCTATTGTTAATTTATTATTATTTTTTTAATTTCATTTCTAATTTTTATAATTTGAGAGATTTTATTTTTTATATTTTTGAAATAAAGAAACACAATTTTAGGAAGAAAACAATTTTAATTTTGAATTACAGCAATGAATTGTTTATAAAAAAAATATTGTTTTTTTTGTTTTTAGATAAAAAATAAATTTTAAAAAATTATTTTGATACTTTACTTCTCTTAATTTAAAAATAAATCTACTCTTACATATAATTTAAGTTAGTCCATAATTACTCAATAAATTATTACAATCTAAGTGATATTAAAGATGGATTAATTACTCTATTAACATCACTTCATCGTTGCATGGATTTACAATTATTTTGGAAAAAAATTAATTTTAAATGTTTATTACTTTTGACTATTAGGTATAAACCCCTTTTCATAAAATTTAAGTTAATACTTACGTATTCAATTAACTCTTACGATTTAAGTAATATTAAAGCTCAATTTATCACTTTATCAACATCACTTGGTTATTGTATAGATTTAAAAAAATTTTTAAAAAAAATTTCTAAAATTTAAAAATTTGTATTTTATTATTTTTTGTGCTTATGATAAAAATATATTTACAAGCAAACTTGCATGATACTCGATATAATAAAGTAAACATAGCAATAATAATATATAAATACACTTGTATGATTACACGAGATTTTATTTTTATTATATTTTCATTTTATTGGCTAAAAAGTCACTATTATCTTAAAATTTTTAGAGTACATCACAAGATTTTATTATTATTAATTTTTTTACTTTATTGTATTGGTTTAAAAGGAAAAAATAATAAAGAAAATAAAATTTTAATAAAAAAATTATTTAATCAAAAGATTTATCCAGTGATTCATATATGCATTTTGAAGTCATGAATATGTAAAATCTAATGCAACTAGAATCAGCTAAAAATAATATCTGTAGAAAAAGTTATGGCTAAAAAAATAGTCAGAGATTAGAATAACTGAAAATACAAAATTAAAAGTATTTATTTGTAATAGGTCCAATTTATTCAAATAAGTAGAAAATGGTAAAAACTATAAAAATAAAGCATATGAAAAATGTTTATTAATCAAAATAAAACATTAAATGTAAACATAAAATATGTTATATCAGCCACTTAGATATATGATCCACTTCTATCCTAGATATCAAAATCAAATTCCTAGAGCAGAAGCATCCATATAATAAATCATGGCTTTGACTCGCCCTCTTTAGCATAAACTTCAAAGCTGCATAGTCAATATAAATAACTACTCTATAACTAATTAATTATGACCGAAACTTATTAAGACAAAAAACAATGGCTAAAAGCTCCTTCTCAGTATTAGTGTAATTCACATGTGCAGTATCTAAAGTCCTAGAAGCATAGCAAATAACTTAGAGCATCTTACCAACTCTATGTGTAAGCACTGCTTCTAATGCGTAGTTAGATGCATCACACATCAATTTGAATAGAAGTATCCAAACTGGTGGCTGATAAGCAAAGTGGTGGTCAACACCCTCTTGTGGCAATCAACAGCATCTTTGCAACTATCATAAAAATTGAAGATTGCATCTTTCATCGAAAGTTTGGTTAGTGGAAGGGCAATCTTGCTTAAATTCCTGATGATTTGCCTATAAAAACTTGCATGTCAAAAAAAAAAAACAAACGTACATCTCGCTCGCAAAAGGGGTAAGATAACTTTGCAATAACATCTAACTTTATAGGATCAATCTCAATACCCTTCTTAGATATAATGTGACCTAAAACTATATCCTGCTCAACCATGAAATGATATTTTTCATAATTAAGAACAAGATTATCTTTAGTGCACCTATGTAAAACCCTATCCAAACTATCTAAACATGCATAAAAAAAGTCATTCAGTGATGTTGTGCTTGAATAAGTCAATACAATTGTCTAACAAATCATTAAAAATGCTCATCATGCACCGTTGGAAAGTACCTAGCGCATTGCATAAGCCAGATGGTATCCTTTGATATACAAAGGTGTTGAAAGGACATGTAAAGGTAGTCTTTTCCTAATCCTCTGATGCTATGCATATCCGAAAGAAACTAGAGTATTCATCTAAAAAGCAATAGTAAAACTTACTTAGCAAATGCTTTAACATCTGGTCAATGAAAGGAAAAGGAAAAGGAAAATGATTTTTCCAGGTTGCTTAGTTGAGCCATCTATAATTAATGCAAAATCTCTAGCTATTCTAAACCCTCATCAGAAGCAACTCATCCTTTTTATTCTTGACCATTGTAATTCCAATTTTCTTAGGAACTACTTGAACTTGGCTAACGCAAGGGTTATTTGATATAGGATATATAATTCCAGTTTGCAGCAACTTGGTCACCTCTTTGTTAACTACATCCAAAATTTGAGGATTAAGTTTCTATTGTAGCTGCCTTACTGGTTTCACTCCTTCCTTTATGAGAATTCTTTGCATGCACATGGAAGAGCTTATACTAGGAATGTCTGCCAAATTCCAACCAACTTTCTTATGCTTCCTAATGATGCATAACAACTTATCTTCTTGCTCCGCATCTAATTTGTTAGATATGATCACTCTTCTTATCATCCTCTAAATAGGCATACTTCAAATGATTAGGTAAAGGCTTCAGCTCTAAGGTAGGAGACAGTACTATAAAAGGAAGTGGTCTAGTGGGCTCTATATCAGCAACCTACATGTCAACATGATCAACACTTGTATACTTAACATTTACAACATTAGAAATACTTATAACTAAAACATTGGTAACTAAAGTGTCATCTTGGTGCAAGTACAACTCAATCTTAGCACATACAAAACATATATAAGAATTAGAACATGTATCAAAAGGTAAAGAAATCACTAAAACTATCTAGTACAGGTAAATCATCATCAATAACTTAGAAAAACTATTATGAACAATATCAGTCAATGAATCAATATAGAAAACAGAATGGTCCTTATTAGGGTGTCTCATGACATCAAGAATACTAAATTGAACCACATTATCTCCAAATTTTATAAAAAATGTGCCAACATGCACGTTAATCTTCGTCTTGGTCATCTTTAAGAAGGGCCTTCTTATAATGATAGGAGCCTTGGAAGTGGAGACTCCTCCTCCATGCCTAAAACGTAAAAATTAGCATAGAAAATCAAATCATTCATTCTCACAAGTACATCCTCAATAACACCTTTAGGAAGTGCACTATTCCTATTTGTCAGTTGAATAATAACACATGTACTTTGCAAAGGACTAAGGGAAAGTGAAGTATAAACAGTTATAGGCATAATGTTAATAGATGCTCCTAAATATAGCATGACATTCTCAAATTTACTATTTCCTATGATGCACGAAATGGTAAATGTTCCAGAATCTTTGTACTTCTTTGATATATAAGATAATGGTCTCTTAATGAGAGTAGACACATTTTTGCCCATACTAGTCCTTTCATTGTCCTTAAGTCGTCTCTTGTAAGTGCACAACTACTTAAGGAACTTAGCATAATGAGAAATTTGCTTGATGGCCTCCAATAGTGGTATATTCACCTCCATTCTCCTAAATGTATCAATAATCTCTTTGTCCTCTTCATCTGACTTCTTACTATGCACAACTCTTTGCCTTTGTAGGAATAAAGCGGGGCATATTGTTGTTTAGAACCTAAAGAATTTGGAACAATGGGGATGGGAGGAGGGATGATAGAATGTGTTGGTTTATCAATACTACTATTTCGGCTACTATTGCATGACAGATTAAAAATTAATTTTTTTGTAACAATAATACTCTCAGGCAAAAAAATATGAACAATTTTTTTGAATCTCAGAGTGATAGCGTTAACATTCTTGGAATTCACTAGTGCTTGTATAAGCAACTTATCATATGTAACACCTTAATTTTTCTTTTAACAAGTAAACAAATTTTTAGTGGCAAATAAAAATAAATTAATTTCTATTCATGGAATTGATAATAGAATAAAAATAAAATTTTATATTTCCTTCTTATGAAAATTTCATAAGACTCCAAAAAAAGTCAAGCTTTCAAGGGTGAAACTTTGAAACCTTTCAAATAATCAAATAAAACTCAACTTTACTTCCAACAAACCATTCGATTCATTTTGAATATATATAAATTTTGAATTTCCACCAATAAGATTTCCAAAATATTCTTTACAACCAATATCTGCTCGAGGAATTAAATTCTAAATTTTAACATGAAAGTCATTTACAAACTTTGGTGAACTCAATTTATAATTTAATAGAACAATACAATTTCTCAAACTATTTTAATCCCTACATAGCAGTCTTCCTTCCAACACTCTCAGATTATGATCCTAGGATGGGCCAAACATCTTTATCTTTTCACATCCATTACCTAAAAATATTAGTAAGGGTGAGTATCTCCCGCCCCACTAAATCTCTAGTTTAATATAAGGAAATACTTGCATGCATATACAATATTAAGAATACCACCCAACACAAATTAAATCAACAATAACACTCAAATCATCCAAGTTGTCATTATCAGGAAGCACACACAGAACAAATAATCAATCATACTCATGACTTTAGATCATACATCTTTCTACTAATTTGCACGCCATACTACATGTATTATACCACGTTAATCAATATATCATAACACATGTGTCCTAATTGCATCTGTCCATGTATTACAACACATATATCATATTAACACCAACTGACGTGTTATAATGAATATATTATGACTACACAATTTCTATACCAATTCATACACATCACACTTTCACATTCAATACCCCTGGGATCCCTTAAGGACTTCACAGTTTAGATAGCCGCCGGTTAGTTGCAACAACACGGATACACTTGTGCCAACCCAGCTCCTTCTAGCAAAGGTATAGTCAGGAGTCTCGTCAGGAAATAAGTGTGTGGCCTGTGAATGCTTTTAATTTCAGCAAATCGTTGTGCACTATCTACACTAGCATTCACCACCCTCATTTCTCCTAGATTTTTCAAGTCTTCTCCGGACTCTATACCTCAGTTGTATAACTGTAGCTGTCTAAACTCACCACCACATTTCTTAGTCTTTTCTACACCCTTTTTACAGGGCAAATGTCATATTACGCGAGTCATACCCACATAGCTTGGTATATTATAATATATTTATTATAAGTACCTCCATTGGTTATACGACAATACCTGTATTGCAATCACATCCATTTGTCCAGTCTGACTCCCGTATTATGATCACTTGTTCAACATTTCATTCAATTCATTCACACGTACACTTACTACACTTAGTCACACTCATTGTAACATCGTGATTACATCACACATCACACAGAAAACCTTTTCTTTAAGAACAGTCAAACACTTGCATTATATCATAGGTTCACTCATTTCGCGTACTTCAATCATTAAACACCATATACAATAATTATGTCATTATCATGTAAGTATCATCCATCAACGCATTCACTCACAATACTCTAACACTCTTTATTAAAACCTGGCTCAGCCAGTGGCAACATACCATAATCATCATTAAATATTCATTCAACACAAAGAAAATCATCACACCAATCACACATCACACAACAAATACAATGTGCCAGAGGTCAGACACCTCTAAACTCAGCTAAATCGTATAATCTATCATTCATGTTTCTCAATAATAATAATATAGTCATCTATCCTAAAGTTTAGCATCATTTCAACTACCCTCAAACAACATTTGCTTACTAAAATTATAGTATTCCTTCGAAAATGGTTTCATTTGCAACTTTATTACAAATTACATTTAAAAAGTTATCAAAATAGTCACAGGTTCCTTATTTTAAACTATTAAGAAGGGTTAGGGTTTGGAATTTACTCTCCCATACATCAGAATGAAAACCCACCACGAAAACAACGATGGAATAGCTCCGTACACGGATTTTCGTCCCAAAAACATGGAAATCCTCATGAGAAACCGAGAATACAAGAAAGAGGAACGAGAAATCGAAAACCCTAACTCATAAACTTACTTCCAAGCGCCCAAACTTGATTTCAACATTTAATCTAACTTACAAGCGGCTTTGGAGGTAATTTAATCGGTAAGAACAGGTTGAGAGTGGAGAGAATCAAAAAGATTTCAAAGGGAGGGATGGGAAATGAATTTCTCAAACCCTAAATCCTTCAAATACCCCTCAGACCGCGACATGCTTGCTATAGTGACACATTAGCGACGCCCTTGTCGTTACAGTGAAAACTCAGGAGAAACTGCACCCTGATTTCTGCAAAATCTCTTTACAGCGAGATTTTCTCGTTGCAGCAAGACTGTACCCAGAAATGCACCTCAAATTGTTGTTTTGTCGCTACAGCGAGAAGGCAACAGTTTCATGTCTTCCTCTTAGGGTCCTCTCGCTACAGCGAGATATCCCTCACTGCAGCAAGAACGCCCTGCACTAGACACTTAGCCAAAATTCAAACTAGTTCCAAGCATATACATATATTCTCCTTACCACATATACATATACATATACATACACACACACACACACACACACACATAAATACATGAAAATCCATATAAACACTTATATTAATAATCAACAATATTATAAAAATTTGAAGCATTACATCATAACCTTAGGACTGCATCTAATTCAATGAACTAGCCAATTGGCCAATTTGATTTTCTAAGGTTTGAATTGTTGCCTCTATTCTCTGTTGGAACTATAAATTATTAATAATCATTTATTTCATCAGCTTTTCCAAGGTAGGTTAGTCATAAATTGTGAAACTATCATGTCCTCTACTTCTGAAATTTATATTTCTACCTTCACGTCTTCATTTATTTTTTCAATCTTTTTCAAAGTTCTGCTTATATGGCTTTCAATGCTTCTTTTCAACTCTGCAACCATCATAGTGTTTGTGTTATGAAACTTTTATTGTGGTTACAACATGGTTAAACTTCATTAGCATGGTGTGTAGAATTTTTTCCACCACCTTGCTTTCAAAGATATCTTCTTTATACACCATCTCATCAATGAGGTATGTAATATGAGAAAAAAAATTCTCCACACTTGAGCTTGACATCTCATATCTTTTATATTCTCTAGGATTGTAGTTTGAATTTTTTTAGTTTTCTTTTCTCCTTTGTATGACAACTTCAAAATATCTCATGCTTCTTTAGTTATTTTGATATTTGCTATTTTACCAAAAATAGAATGATCAACTCCTTGGTGAATTTGTGATAATGCCAACTAGTCCCTCTTTTGAGCAACATCTTTAATGCCTTGTTGTAAGTCAGGTTTAGTAAAACTTCAAATACTATGAGCTTTCAAATGGGTGGACATCAATAATGCTATAATTATAATCAAGTTTCCCATATAATTTGAGACTAGATGAAACAATATTGTAGTTTGTAGCTATTTATATCTCTCTCAAATAAATTCAGAAAAGAAATTAGTAAAGTGAGAACATTCTTGTTCTTTATTCACTCAATTTTTTTTTCTAAATTTTTTAACACCAACTCTCTCACAAACTCACAAAATTGATAATAGATCTAACCAACTCTAATAAAATTCACATAGATACTAGAGAAAAAGAGCTTGTTATAAAATCAAAATTCACAATTTAATTGATTTTTTTAATATAAAGAGACCTGTATCATGTTCACTATTTATAGAGGTAGAAATATAATAAAATATAATAAACTTAACTATAAAAAATGCTTTGGATCAGTAACACATTTCTCAATGCTTAACTACTTGCTAATATATGACAACAACTCTAAACAACTTATAACCTAAGCATAATTCACGTGAAACCATAGTTTTATATGGTTGTCTTCTATTTTGTCTAATAAGAATCTATTGCTTAGTTTTATAGGTGCTTATCATTTTTACTTTAACTTCAACTTGATTTAATATTTTCCTGACAAAGATAAAGTTATATCTAAAACAATCATGATCTTGAACTTAAAAAATTGAAGCAAGATAAACAAAAAAATTTATTAATTTAATTAGAAAAGTCTTCGAGAAAAAGAAATGACCACCATATATACATTCTTCATAGTTGAAGAAAAAAAGATTAAATGTAAGCAATGAAGTGGACATAATAGAAATGACTATCATTTATGCAATCTTCATACTTCTCATTTTATCTATAATAATTAATTATTTAAAATATAAAATTTATTGTTAAGAATAATTTTATTTTTATTAATTTTTTAAAAATATTTTTTATATAATTCAAATATAATAAATTGTTTTAAAAATGATTTTTACCTACAAGTTTTGAGCATAAAATATATTTTATATAATTAACTATAACAATGATTAATTATTAAAATAATTATTTTAAAATAATCTTATTTTCTATAAAAAAAATTTTTTATGAAGATTTAAGGTCTCGTTTGATTTAGGTTTAATTTTTTATTTTCAAAAATTACATTTAAAAAAATAATTTTATAAAACTGTTTTATTAAAAAAATAAAAATTATTTGATAGTTTAGTTTTTAAAATTCTTTTTAATTAAAATTTTATTAATTTTGAAAAAATAATCAAAACAAAAATACCTTAAAATAATTCTGATTTTAAATTTGAAAAAACTAAAACTAAAAATTGGTTTAAAATTTAAATTAAAAAATAAAAATTTATTTTTCATAATTTTTAAAACAGAAAATATATTTAAAAATAAAGTTTTATTTAAAGTTTTATTAATTTTGAAAAAATAAAAAAATCAGAAAAACACTAAAAAAAAAATTTATTTTTAATTTTAAAAATCAAAATAATTTTTTTAAAATTTAAATTAACAAAGAAGTATTTATTTTTAAAAACAGAAAATATATTTAAAAAGAAAAACAAAAGTACCTTTGATTTTCTCTTTTTCTTCATGTGGTTATTATTATGTTATGAAAAATATTAAAAACAGGAGAAATTAAAAAATTTAATTAGAAGATATAAAAATATATTTATTTTATATATTTAATATATTTTAATACATTTTTACTAAAAGAATATTTATTAAATTTTTAATTAAGATACTGATTACTGAGATTCTTATTTTATTATTATTCTTTCTTTTAATCCAGAATATTTTCTGCTTTTCTCTTCTCACTTTGTTGCATCATTATAATATACGAAGATCGTGCCGGGGAAGTGAGAGAGTTTAAAAGCTGCGGTGAGAAGTTGCCATTCCCAGGGTTTTAGGGTTAGGGTTTTTTCAAATTGCAAGAAGATGGGTTTCAACATTCAACCCTATGGGATTCAATCCATGCTCAAGGAAGGTCACAAACACCTTTCTGGTCTCGATGAAGCGGTTCTCAAGAACATCGACGCTTGCAAGCAACTTTCCACTATCACCCGAACTTCTCTTGGTCCCAATGGTACATTCACTCTTACCCTTTTTCGTTTTCACTCTTTTTTAATCATACCAAGTGAAAATTGCCCCTTCAGATTTCAAAAGTTTTGATTTTTAAAATGTGGGTATGCGTTCATTTTCATCTTATGTTGATCTAGCATTTTCACTTACTTCAGTGCTGAGAATAAATGTTCTTGAAAATTTGTGCGGATTTGAAAAAGCGTTTATTTTATTTTTTTCACTTTAAGAAAATTTGCTAATTTGGGTTCTGTGTATTTTTATGTTTGTTCATGTATGAATCTGTTGCTGCATTATACTTTTAGAAGAGAGCGTTTGTTTTGTTAGATTTTGAATGTTGTTACTTTGTTAGTGGTCTTGTTCTCACGTGTTTTATTTGATCTGTTTCAGGTATGAATAAGATGGTTATAAATCATTTGGACAAGCTTTTTGTCACAAATGATGCTGCTACTATTGTGAGTGAACTTGAAGTTCAGCATCCTGCTGCCAAGATTTTGGTTTTGGCTGGGAAGGCTCAACAAGAGGAAATTGGGGATGGAGCTAATTTAACTATTTCGTTTGCCGGTGAGCTCCTCCAGGGTGCGGAGGAACTTATCAGGATGGGTTTGCATCCTAGTGAGATCATCAGTGGATATACTAAAGCAATCAATAAGGTTTTGAGTTCTCTGATGAGAGCCTTACTGTTTCATATTTAAAACTTTACTGCTATTCATCTTTTGAAATTTGATATCATACTGCCCCTCTTTCTCCCTCTGATTTCTTGTCATGTTTCAGACTATTCAAATATTGGATGAACTGGTTGAGAAAGGTTCAGAAAATATGGATGTCCGCGAAAAGGAGCAAGTTGTTTCTCGAATGAAAGCAGCTGTTGCTAGCAAGCAATTTGGTCAAGAAGATACCATATGCTCGCTAGTTGCAGATGTGAGTATTTCCTGATTACCCCATTTTACTATGATAAAATGATTTGGAAGCAACAATACTGTTTATATTCTGACCTTTGCTTTGAATATATAGGCGTGCATTCAAGTATGTCCCAAAAACCCTGCCAACTTTAATGTGGACAATGTTCGTGTTGCAAAGATCTTGGGAGGGGGCTTGCATAACAGTATAGTGGTTCGAGGAATGGTTTTGAAAAATGATGCTGTTGGGACTATAAAGCGAGCAGAAAAGGCAAAGGTTAGCTTTCTATATAATTTATTTGCTAGTAATGAGATTCTTCCCAACTTTGTCATTTTTCCAGTTTATTCTAGATGATCTCAAACCATATGATCTCTGGAATGCTTGTGCTGTGTGCTCTTCATTGGTTCATTATTTAGATATTTTGATTATGGGAAGGCTATACTTTTCTTGAGCTGGTTTTTAAGTAATATATGAAGGCTGTATTTTAAGTTTTAGTCTAGTTTTTTTGCCTTCAACATATTGTCCCATCTAATGATGCTAAAATAATAAAGGACACAATAAACAACCAACATAGTGAGCAATGTTGAGAAGATGGAACAACTGATAACTTGAGGTGGAAAGACAATTTTGAGTTGTTACATTTAGAAAATAATGGAATCATATTCAGTATTGTTAATATACTGCATTTTCTAGAAGTGTATGGAACTGTCAATGCTATTTTGAATTTGCTATGGTTTGTGATTTTTGTCCAATACAGATGGGCTATGTTATATGAATTTCTCAAAGCTTTTGTTTTTTAATAATGTTCTAGGACAGTTCATGTGAAAGCAACTGCTATGGTTATATCACCATACAATATTTATTTATGCTTTGTTTGGATGAGAAGTGAAACAGAGAGGAATGAAATAGGAAGGATGTCAATAAATAGGAAATAGAGCAGAAATGATGAATTATTTGGATGAATGGAAAAGAGAGTGGAAATAAATAAATAGATGATATAGAAATATTTTTAATATTAAAAAATAATTTTAGCTTAATTTTTTCAACCTTTTATTATATTAATTTTTTCATAATATAAAGTTATATTATTTTTTAAAATTATCTTATAAAAATACATTTTTATTTTTCAATCAAGAAAATAAAAAAAAAAACCTGACAGTACATTTCATGCCAAGGATGCAAGGAAATGCATGTATGTGGGGGCCACTGAAATAAACCATTTCAGCTACTGTTTAAAGTCCTTCCAAATCACTGCAATGGACTGAAAGTAGACAATTTCAGTCATCCACATTTCAACTCAACCAAACGCAGTGTAATCTTGTGTCCCTTTTGATTCTTTAGAGGTTTTAATTTGTACGAGTTCATGATTTTGAATAGCTACAAATACTACCAACGCCTAGAAGGATTTAACAAAAGGAAGGATTGCTTATTTTTAGTTGTATTTAACTGATTCTTACCTACTATTCTACTGAATTATTTGTGTTATGCATTTTGATATTTTGTAGTTAAACTTTGAAGCTCTAGTAAATTCAATGAAGTGAAAAAATTTGTTTTCACTCACTTTTCGTTTAATTGTATATTGAGGAGTGCCTGGGGGAACACACTCTAACACTATTTCTAAACACACTTTACTCATTGGTTGAAGTTTATTGAAAACTACAAAAGTATGAGTGAAAATCATTAAATTAGAATTGGAACCAGCCTGCATGATTTTTGTTATTTTCAATACATTTTAGCTAAAAATAAAAAGTGTGTTGCTAGTATTTCTCTTGTATATTTTCCTATCATCTTGGAGCAAGATCTGTTTCTTTGTTGATTTAATTTGATAGAAAAAACTATATAATATTTTCTCCCAATGGAAACATATTGGCAAATCTTTGTACTGTCTAGTACTGAGGTCTTTTGTCTATGCTTTTTAAGGTTGCTGTGTTTGCTGGTGGTGTTGATACGTCTGCAACTGAAACCAAAGGAACTGTCCTCATACACACAGCCGAGCAGGTATATTAAAATGATTACATTTTTCAATTTGCTTACTGTCTTCTTTTTCTTGTTTTTTACGGTTGTTACATTTATTCATTGTTTGAGCGGTGGTTGTTGAAGCCTATCAATTTTGTGTCTGGTGTTATAAGATGGTGACTTATCACTGTCTCCCAAATAAAGCCTATTAATTTTGTCATGGTAGGATACTGTGGCTAAATACTAATGGTTGATTCTAAACTTGTGATTTATTCTTTTTCACGTTTATTCCCTCTGAAATTTGGAAATGCTTTAACTAGATATTATTTTGGGCTGTGTAATTATTGTCTTGTAGATTTTAGCAGGTGAGATGTTATTCTTAAAGTTTCTATGATTCATTTTAGCCTAATATTTTGTGTATTCTTCTAATTGTTAAAATATGTTAAAGCCTAAAGGGCCTTAATGGTTGGTCAATAGTTGTTCCAAGTTGATAAAGAACTCAGGATGCCGAGTATTTTCAGTTGTATGATTTGATCTGCTTTATTTTTGCAAAATCTAAACTATAATCATGTCTTTTAGTGAAATATTTTTATTTTATGTGTATCAGCTTCATTTAGATGCTTCTACTTGACTGCTCGATGTCTAGCTGGTTTGGTGCAAGTCTGATAGCATGGATGACTGTCTTGCTTCTTGTTTAATGCATACTAGCATGGTTTTTCTCAAATTATTTGATGTTTTTGCTGATTGGTTTTATTCTGTTTTGATTTATATAGCTAGAAAATTATTCTAAAACTGAAGAGGCTAAAGTAGAGGGGCTCATCAAAGCTGTAGCAGATTCTGGCGCCAAAGTGATTGTCAGTGGAGGAGCAGTAGGAGAGATGGCATTGCATTTTTGTGAACGTTACAAGTGTGTGATGTCTTTATTTGTTTGGTGGTTTTAATTATCTCTTGCTATTGAATTAATATTAATGTAATCCATATATCTATCATTTTGAAGTCATGGTATGAGTCTAGATTGTTTTCTAACTTTGAAGTTCCTGAATGTAGGCTTATGGTACTAAAGATCAGTTCAAAGTTTGAACTACGTCGATTTTGCCGGACAACTGGTTCTGTTGCTCTGGTTTGTGCTTTTGCTTCTTTGCCTACATGAAGAAGCTTTCTGCCTTCTGTCTAACCCATTTTATTTTCTTGCAACAGCTAAAGCTTAGCCAGCCAAACCCAGATGATCTTGGATATGTTGATTCTGTTTCAGTTGAGGAAATTGGTGGTGTAAGGGTATGTTGAAGGGATTTTTTGGTTCTTTCATTTTCTTGGTTCCATATTTTTTATATTATCCTTTTCCCTTGCTTTTTTTTTGGTCTCCTTTCTTCCGAGTGTGGCATTTAGTTTACCATTTTTTTTTATAATATGATATGCAGGTGACCATTGTGAAAAATGAAGAGGGTGGAAATTCTGTCTCCACTGTTGTTTTACGAGGAAGTACTGATAGTATACTAGATGATCTTGAAAGAGCAGTTGATGATGGAGTGAACACTTACAAGGTATTTTCCAATGTTTAGTAATTTTCAATGATCTTGAAAGGTAATTTGCCAATGTTTCCATCAATTTTGTAAAACTACGGCCTCTGCAAGCATCTAACAGTTGTTACTACATCTGTCCGGATTACACTTCTGCAGGCATTCTTTTTAAAATATAATTGTAGGTTTTAGCTAATTCAGTTTTGAATACTGATTAATATCTTTCTGTGTAATTGTTTCTCAGGCCATGTGTAGGGATAGTCGTATTGTACCTGGAGCTGCAGCAACTGAAATTGAGTTAGCTAAAAGGGTGAAAGAATTTTCCTTCAAGGAGACAGGGTACTTTTTATTTCCCACAAGTTTTCACTATAAAAGAAAGTGATTTACATTTTTGGGGATATGTGCACATGTCTCTTGCATTTTTAATATTTATTTTTAATTACATTGGGAATTTAGTTTGTTCGATCCTGGAGTATGATTGTCATATCGTTTCCAAATATGCTACATATTTCCATCTGTGGAGATGAAACAATTACAAATTGAATTTTTTGATCGTATACCTCACTAATTTAAAAAACACGATTTTTTTATTTGGTATAAGGATATATGTATCCTATCAGGACTTGGTAAAAATTTTATTTCATTTGCTGAAGTCCATGTAAGGCACTTTGTAGCAAATGCCAGATTGAAGAGATGCAAGTGACTAAAAAAGAAAGTCTTGACAGACATATCTAATTTTGATTTTAAACAAAAAATGCTTCTAATATGTTGATTCCCGTGTATATGCAGCTGACCATGAATTTGTGGAACTTCGGTGACTACTTTTGTTTACTCAAATTGTCTGCATTTTGATACCAGCGTGCTTCAATATACATTCATCATCCTATTTTCTGTGTATTTGCATTTCATTAGCATTTAGCCCTCTGGGATGATTTACCGATAACTTATCTCATTATTTTATTCGTTTAATTGGTTGAATATCTTTCTGTTTCAAATATGTGGCTTTGATCACCTGTCTGATTTGGTCTATTGAGCTGTGTCAATCTTTTATCGCTAGTTCTTGATAATTAGTAAAGTCAGTATAACATAAATGTGTTCTAAAATCTAAACTTGATCTTGGATGATTTTATTCTGGGACCATATTTTATGGATTATTCTTCATTTTTTTTTGTTCAATTTTTATTTGGTTATTGAGATGTGAGTGAGATGGACTAAATGTTTGCAATTGCTCTGCAGATTGGATCAGTATGCTATAGCAAAATTTGCTGAAAGTTTTGAAATGATTCCTAGAACTTTGGCTGAGAATGCTGGGCTAAATGCAATGGAGATCATATCTTCTCTGTATGCGGAACATGCATCTGGAAATACTAAAGTTGGCATTGATTTGGATGATGGTGTTTGTAAGGATGCCTCGACCATGAGCATTTGGGATCTCCATGTGACTAAGTAAGCTACTTTCTAATGCTAGCATGAACAGGATTTATTAATAGTTTGAACAAATAGTGAGCTGGATTTTCATTACTGTAGTGTAGATTTCTTTAAAGTAATAAAAATTTAGGGAGTAATTAAGGGTTCTTGTGATTGATGAAACTGGGGCCTTCTTTCAACTGCTAAGATTTGAAATATTCTAGATTATATTAGAACTTTCTCATATTACCTGGAAGACTAGTTTCATCTTATTGTTTTTCTCTGTTCAGGTTCTTTGCTCTAAAATATGCTGCAGATGCTGCATGCACTGTACTTCGAGTGGACCAGGTAATCATCTAGAAATAAATAGTAGCCAATTGTTCCTTGTCAATTACAATTGCCTCTTTAATAAGTACCTCGGAAGCACATTTTTCTTTGGGAAACAAACTTTTGATGGTTAATAAATGTATTTATAAAGGAATATCCAACTTTTTAAATGAGGGCAACCTGTGTTGATCATATGGATTCCCCCTTCCCCCCTTTGTTGATCTGTTTTTTGGGGAGGGGACAGAACAACTTAAGAAAATTGCAGGCTGTAGTTAAGAATAATGCTAATAACATGCTACTCGTGTTTATGGGCTACTGTATGGAAGCATTTGGGTACATAATGTACGCCATATTTAGACATTGGATCTAACAATCAAGATTGGAGCTATTCTTGGTTTAGCACTTAAAGTGCATGGGGATTTAAGTTTCTTTAAAATGTAGATATAGAGGTTTGGAAACAACAATGCTCGAGTTAGCAATACGAGATTCTTGCAAATAATGTTTATTCAATTTATGCTCTGATCAGCAAGAATAAATGTGTGTATGAGGAGCTGAAGTTGAAAAATTACAGCCACTACTGATTTACAGTGCTCAAACTGTGCCATTATACACCATGAGGACAAAATACTTGCAATATAACTGTTGGTAGGCTATGGTTATGGCGTGGTGCTCATTTTAATAAAATAGTGGGTTCTACCAGTTGCTCCATTATTTGATCTTATGAGAAATTCTCGAGTCTCTTATGGTTTTGGACAATTGCGATTATGTGAAATTGAATACTATATTTTTTTTTTTCTAGTAACAAACTAATGTGTATTATATTTTGATATCTTCAGATTATTATGGCAAAACCAGCTGGTGGTCCAAGGAGAGAGCAACCTGCTGGCATGGATGAAGACTAAAATTGAGATTCGATTGTTGCTTTGGACATGTTTGTATCTCAACAATCAACGTGTCGTCTTGAAACATGGCATAGTCACGTTGTTTTCTATCAAAGTCTAAGTGGGATCTTAACAAATTTTGGATTTTGATTTTCCATCAAGACAGAGATGTTTGTCTGTAAATTTTATTTAATTTTAATCTTATGGTAAGAGTGGGGTTCATTTACTGAGAGTAATATCGCTTATGGCCTTTATTTGGGATCGATCGATCGAACGGTATCTATATATATACATATTTTTTTTCTTTCTGTTCAATACATGAATCTTGCTATTAATATTTATCTCCGTATCCCTGTTGTAAAAAAGAAATGCAAATATAATCTAAAAGTACAATTTCTATTTGAAATTTGTCCAACTAATTACTCTTGCATAAAGAATTCTCTGTTTGATGCAAGCAAGATTATCAGCCATAGCATTTTCTTCTCGTGAAAAACATTTTTAAAGAAAATTAAAAATTGCCTGTTTGGAATTTCGTTAAATTAAATTAGAGTACGTTCAATATGTAGTATTAATAAACTATAAATAAACTGGTTATCAGTTTTGACTCGACCAAATCAATTAATAAAATATTGATTTTACTGGTTACGCTTAATTGAATAAACGTTTGTTACATTTGTGTAATAGAAAATGTAGTCAACTTGTTTGAATGCAAGGAGTACTTGCTTGCCTATCCTAGACATCGGCAACCAGATTTACTTCCTTTCTTTTTTCTGTAAATAAATTTAAGGGGAGGGAATATTTTCTCCTTCTAAATAAGGAAAAGTAGCCGGACTCAAAATATTTACAAGACGACTTACATTTATCATATTTTAAGGAAATAAATAAGGATTCAAACCTGTTTGGTTTGAGTGGTTTTAGGGCTGCATTGGTTGGGTGAAGTCAAAAGGCAAACTATAAACAATTGATTCTGAATATGGAAGTTTATGGAGGACTAGGAGCTGTGATTTATGTGTCCATGTGCTGTTCTCAGCCTTCCAAGGATGAACCAAGCTATGATGTGGAATTTCACAATTTGGAGAGGAAAAAATAAGGTAAGTATCATGGTTGTTGAGGAACCACTAGGTCTACCCTGTCAAAGATTGAAATTGAGGAAAGGAAGGAGCTGTATTGTTTCAGTTCAGGCTCAGGCCCTATTCATATCCTCATTGTTAAAGGAATGAAATCGATAGGACTTTAGATGAGGTGTTGTGGCGTGAAAGAGGAAATTGCATTTGTTTTTAGCATGATGAAGGAGTCTAATATTAATTATTGATTGCTTTAGTGAGTTTCTAAAGTTGATGGTAACATGTACTCTACAACTTGATGTTTAAAAATATGATAGCTAATCTGTAAGTAAAAAAATTCATTCATTTATTGACAGTGTTATGATCACTGCCCCATCTTCCTTGGACAATAGCATCTTTAACATAATAGAACAAAATGTTTTAACATTTTGGGAGAACTAAACCAAAAACTGGTCTGCTTTTGAAGTGCATGCCATAGCTTGTGCACAAATAAAAATTAAAAACCTATATTGGCATATGAAAAACATCCTTCTGTATGGGCAGGGCAAACTATTCTCTATCTAAGGAAATATTGTTCCATAGTTTGTACGCTAAAAAACATCAGCAAGAATGATAACGGTAAGTTATACATAGTTAAATTGCATCGACAGGAAAACAGGCAAGCCACATTCTGGAGTCTTATATTTCCATGAGGTAAAACACTGTATCCTGAAATGCTGCAGGGTGTTCTTATCCCACCAACCCTAATATCATAGAAGACTTCAAAGTTCTCTCTAAAACCAATTTTATATAAATTTGAATCATTAAATTTGTTACTGTATTCCTCACAATGGAAAGGATATCTATATAAAATTCCAATAACCAAATCCTTCTCCTACTATGTGGGATATACATAAATCAAATAATTCCATAATGTCGTGTCATAATTATACAAGTGCCAATGATCTCAATAATATTATTTTACCGCTGGCTTTCAAATATTTTACTCTAAGCTCCAAGTTTTCTATCTGCCTTGGACGTCTGTAATACTGACAATGTTCAAGGAGTACAGTTTATTGCTTTCTTCAGAGGAGACTGAACTCAGCATATTTTGCCTCAATATGAATGCAGGTTCCCTTGCAGGAGGAAGATCCATAATCTCACTGTTAAGCATAGAAATTACAGCAGCCATTGAGGGCCTGTCTGCTGCAGATTCTTGCACACACAAAAGTCCTATATGTATGCATCTCAAAATATTCTTATGAAGGTTGTGATCATATATTTCTGGATCTATTAAAGATGAAATATTGTCTTCCCTCCATTTTATCCAGACCTAAAATCAAAATATTTGGTAGTTGTATCAGAAAAAGGCTATAAATTTCCCATAATTGTGCCATAGATGGTTGTATTTGTTGAGACTTACCAATCCTAAGAGGGTAAGAGCATTGTTGCTGTCATGAAAGCTTGAGTTTCGTCTTCCACTAACAATCTCTATTAGCAAAACTCCAAAGCTAAATACATCTGATTTGTCAGAAAACACTCCTTGCATTGCATATTCAGGTGACATATAGCCACTGCATTAAAAATAAAAATGTAACAGTTGATTCTCCAAGTTTGTTGCTATACATTTAAAAAACAAGGCACACTTACTATGTTCCAACAACCCTTTGAGTATTGGCTTCATCTTCACTCCCTCCAAAGATTCTGGCCATACCAAAGTCTGATATTTTTGGATTTAGTTCTCCATCTAGCAAGACATTACTTGCCTTCAAATCTCTATGTATGATTTTTAGCCTGGAATCTCTATGAAGATAAAGTAATCCTCGAGCTATTCCTTCTATTATGCTAAAGCGTTTTTTCCAATCCAGGAGTTTGTTTTTGGATGGATCTGTAAAAAGTGAAAACTGACACGTCATAATTATTTTTAAATTATCAGAAGATGCATTTCATTTTTTCATCTAGCATGCTTTCAAGAAATCTCACTAGCAGGGAAAATATTGTTCACTTTTTTGAAAAATTAAATTATGTATGATGAATAAGTAAAATATGAAAGTCTTGAGCTGAAAATGAGATTGACACTGAAGGGCCAACAATAGAACTAACCAAACACATATGCATCCAAACTTCTATTCGGCATAAGCTCATATATCAACATCTTTTCATCTCCTTCAACACAGCAGCCTAGAAGTCTTACAAGATTGCGGTGTTGGAGCTTAGAAAGCACTACTACTTCATTCACGAATTCTTCTAGCCCTTGTCTAGATGATCTGGTAAGTCTTTTAACAGCTATTTCCCTACCATCTTGCAATTGCCCCTAGAATACAATATCATGAAACATGAATTATAAACATTGGTTTCAAACATGATTAAATATGCTAGATGTACAATACCTTGTATACTGGACCAAAACCACCCTGCCCAAGTTTGTTGGATGGGTGGAAGTTGTTTGTGGCAGTTGCAACCTTTTCAAAATTAAATATTAGTAGCTCTTGTAACTTAGCTGGTGACAGTTCTCCAATTACATTGTCATTTGTGTATTCTTCAGATGTTTGACCTTTGTTAAGTCGAAAAAATCCAGGGTTCTTGTTTTTCCTTGCTGATTTATTTAAGCACCACAGTTTGGCAGGGGTGTCAAACATAACTTATAAGCTTAGATCCCATATAAAAAAAATGTAAGCCTATACGGATAAAATTTAAATCAACAACAATGAAATATTACCTGAATTTGAATCCCTTCTCCAAATGACGCATACAGATGTGACAATTATGAAAATTCCTATTATCACAGTAACTATAATAATGATCACTTTTATGTTATGCCCTTTATCTGCGATTCAAGAAAAATAAAAATAAAAATTTAAAAATCAAGAATTTTATGTCCAAACAAAGTTGATATGATACTAAATTCAAATTTTTGGGCTGATAACACCTAGCATACCAAGTTCAGCGGAGGCTACACGGATGTATAGATCAGTTCCCCCACTTGGGAATTGTTGTATGTCAACTAGATTCACATTCCAAGACATGCAGCCAATAACATTATCATATGAATATGCACTGCAAGAGCAATTCTCCAAGCACTGGCTTCTACATGTGTCTTGTGTAACAGATGACAATTGTGCTAAATCAGGAACTTTGACCATTTGTAATTGCAAAAACCCATCTGCTTTATCACCATCATCACTTGTGTTTTGATTCTTGACCATTTCACATTGCAAATCTGTCCTCCTAACACATCCACTTGTCCAGTTTTGACTATTCCATTCTTGCTTGTTCCTTGGTTCAAATCCTTTCAAACAGCTACATATTGGTGAGCCTTGTGAATCACAGATTGCAAAGGGCCCACATTTGCCATAAACATCACAATCTGATTCTTGATTTGTCCATGTAACTTGCCATTCCTTTTTCTCATCGTCCCAATCTTTTTCGAAGATTTGTCCTTGCGAATTTAGGGAGTAGATTGCGATTCCAAGGTCATCTACTGCAAAAGATATACCCACTGTTCCATCCACATCATTTTGAACACTAAAACCATTAAGATAGGATACTCCCATTTGTTTTAAGCCTATAAAGACTTGACCATTCCATGGACCACTGCGCCAATATGGTTGAGATCCATTCCAAACAAACACTTCAGGAATCTTTAAGCGTTCAACACTACAAGAGAAGCTTCCAATGGATGGATCAGAAGGGCTTCTCCATGATGTAAGTTCTACTTTCTCACCTAAGATACAATACACACAAGATATGACACAGACGAGAATACAACAAACTCTAAAATTCATATGATATGATACAACTAAAATACAAACACAAAACTTATCTAAAATTAACATGCAATAAAAATTTGAAATTACCAGAATTCATGTTTTAAAAATGAGCATATATAGTTATAAACATTATAAAAGGCTAAAATTTAACCAACTATTATGGTACTCCAATTTGTATTGGTGTAGAAGTTTAAAAATTAAAAGAAAAAAAAAAAGTAAAATTGCAACTAAAAGTATTTGAAGTATCTATGCAGTACCTGACATGAATACGTATCTGACACTAGTGATAGCACAAAAAGACTACTATTTAGAATGTAAGTACTTATTGGTTTCTGACCTGTTATTTTGTTGCTAGAAAGTTTCATATGGGGCAACAATGTATTTGAAGGATGGTTGAAACTCTCCCATATGGTGTTTCCTGTTGCAGCCACCAAGACAAGACTACCAGAACTTGAAACATAGAAACTAGAATTGGATGCAATATAAGACATATTTGGTGACCAAATCACCTTTTTCTGTCCATTCAACACGACAAGGTTGCCATCCTCAGATGTTGTTATAACTCCAGAAGAATCATTAAGGGGTTGGTTTCTGTTGGCTACCCACACAACAGTGTCTGGAGATTTGCACCAAATTGCCACATAACGGTTTGTAGAATTTTCAGGGGTGAAGAACCCCAAGGTGAAGTTTCCATTATTGGAGCTGAGAGTTTCAGGATCTTTGATGATTTGAGATGATGGTGTGGTGGTGTTTATGGCAAAAACAACATTATCTAATAAATTACAATATGATAATAGGATGAACGTTGAGAACAAATTTTTGCACCTGGTGAAACCCATCATAGGGATGAATTAATTCATTTGTTATCACAAAAATTTTGCATAATTTTCCTTTTATGTAAATGATTAATTTTCTTTCTTGTTCGAAATGTCAAACTTCGCTTCTCTTATTCTAAAGTTTATCTCATGCATTTTCCCTATGAAATGACAATCGCAAGAGTCTATTCATTATTTAATTTAAATACAATCAAAATAATGACGAATAGTGTGTTTGGAAAAGTAATTTACAGCATTTACGTGGAACTTTCGAAACGTTAGTTTAAGGGAGAAAATTAAAATAAATATTTATTTTAGTCATTCCTTCTTGCCTCGTTATTCCAAACGGAACAATGTTCTTAAGGGATGATGCCGTACATAAATGTCGTGTTTAGATAAATAGTTTAATTAAATATTTATTTAACAAGTTATATATGATAAATTTAATAATAAAACATGTTAAAATAAATTAAACAAAATTATTTTAATAAGATTTATAAAAATATTAAAATAAATTTAAAATTTTATGAAAAGCGTTTTTTCTTAAATGAAATGACAGTCATGTCATGATATTTCATGAGTTATATCATTTTCAGTTTTTATTTTGATTCTATTAGAATAAATAATGATCAGTACCACAATTAAGAATCTTGCATACGTTTTAGATTAAAATATATGAAATAGGAGACATTTGGTATTAACTACGAACAACTGGCCAGTATGACAGAAATAATATGATTATCTCTCACATTACCGAAAATAATTGACTTTTTGTTGATAAATTGAGATCCTTTATATTATCTATGACTTCAAATTAGTGTTAGAATATTGGAATGATGCATATCAATGAATGATAATTTTAAATTGTGTGGTTTGAAGAAATTTAGACAATTTTATTAGTTATTTTGGTAGTTGCAAGAGGCTTTTGCCAAAATAAGCTGGAAAAATCATTCTACTTCTACACGCTTTTGACTTTTAAGAGGGCATTTCATGGGAGAATATATATATCAATGATATCTAAAGCCCACAATAATTATTTTGCTAGTTGTTACTTGTTATATTTTGATGTAAATTACATTCTTGTGCTTCTACTCATAAGAAAGAAGATATTCTCATACTTTGGTTTATATAAAAATAAATAAATTTTTAAGTTGAAGTAAAGCACTTTAGTCTTTTGAAATTTGCTGTAAACTAATCTTTTCCATTGAAGAGACAGATGAGTGTGGTATCCAAAGAAGAAGAGCATGAGATCAAATGTAACTCTACCCATAAAATCATCCATGAGAGCTGCCAAACAGGGTTTTGATTATTGGTTGGTGATGCCTTTGTAGTTAGATAGCTTCACTTCTGCATAAGAGTCAAGACTCCTGAGATATCCATAGTAAAAAGATCCATTGCCTTCACCACATTCACATACAAGTAATGCATCTACATCAATATCACTTTGGGTGGCCTAGCTTTTGCAAAATCTTCCCTCTTTACAATGCATGTTAGGTTAAGGAGGAGCCTTTGTTGCAGTTGTTGTAGGGTTGGAGTGAAAAGGTTGAATAAAAAGAAAAAGAAGGAAGGAAAAGGTTCCATTTTTTCATAATTTTAATATTTTTTTTATAACAAAACTTAAAATAAACAAAGACTAATGTAATAATCTTCACATCCCTAAAGTAGACATAGGAATCCTTCCTAATTTTAAGGCACAGGAATGGTTCAGGATTTATATTAGTATGCTAAATTCCAGCGCATCTATTGTAAAAAGAATATTAGGTTTAGCTATGTATCTTGCTACTAGTTAAAAAATTAAGGATTAAATAAGGTTTAGTTTCTTAAAAATTATTTTTCATTTGGTCTCTTCTCTTTATTTATGTTTTTTCAAATTTTTGTCTCTCATTAGTAATTTATTAACTCGTTTGTTATTTGATTACATAACATCTGAGTTGTTTCATATAACTTAACAAAAAGATGTAACATGAACAAGATGTTTCATTAATAATATCACATTTTCTATATATTTTAAGGAAATTTTACCTTATAAAGTATGACTTTGAAATTGAACTTTAAAAATATAAAGTGAATGGAAGTGTAAATATAACATTATCATCCACGTAAATTCTATGTTAAATTGTATGAGTAAAAATAATGAATTACTAATGGAAGAAATGTTTAAACAAATTTTGGAGGGACTTGTTTAGAAAAAATAATGACGGATCAAATGAGAAAAATCATAACTTTTTTGGAGACTAAAATTCTATTTAAACAAAAAATTACTAAAAAAAAATTATTTAAAATTATATTAAAATACACTAAAAATACTAAGAATGAATTTATTATTAAATATATTTTTTAATTTTTTAATTGAGTACATATTAGCATTTTTCGTAGAATAAAAGTCATGTTACTGAAATTGGTTACATATTATTGCTATCAAAGTCACGACGAGACGATGATTGCATGAAAAATAATAATAAAAAAAAATTACAATCAACATACAAAAGATGATGACAGAGAGTGATCACTAAAATTTATCGAAGAAATCGTTGCAAAAGCTTTAATTATAAAAATAATCTTTGAAATAAAATTTAGATTCAAAAGTTACTTACATATAACATCTTATAATATTTATTAAATAAAATATTTATATCCTAATTAATTGTGTATAATTATTTTAATTTTAAAAATATTTATTTTATTTCAAAAAATTTGTTTATATTTTTTTATTTTTAAATTTGTTATTATATTTTTAATTTTTTTAATTTATGAGAGATTTTAGGAAGAAAACAATTTTAATTTTGAATTAAAGAAATAAATTATTTATTTAAAAAATATCAATTTTTTTGGATAAAAGTATGAATAATCAATTATCTAGGTTCAATTCTAAAATAATAAAATAAAATTCAAAATTTTTAAAAATAGAATAATGATTACATTATATAAGAAATCAGGATAGTGGATAAAAAAGGCTTAAAAATTTAAAATGATAGATTTTTTTAAGAAAGTAAATTACTAGTAATTAAAAAATAAGATATTGCGAAGAAAATATAATTTTTATTTTAAAAAATAAAAAATATATTAAATAAGTTTAGGATTATTTAACTATAAATAAGAGGCATGTGTCACATAGGGAAAAAAAGAACGTTTGAGAGTTTTGAAAAACAAAGAATAAAAGATAAGAGAGAAGAAAGAAAGAAGAAGAACAAAAAGGATAAAAAATCTATTCTCAAATAACACTTTTTAAATACAATTGGTAACTGTAGCCATCACGGAGGGATTGAAAGAACAGGCACAGTTGAAAGAACAAATGTGAGGAGAACAATTTTTTATCTGTCGAATCAAGTAAAGATGATTTTACGTTTTGTCCTTTTCTCTTTTTCTTTTTCTATATCAATCTTTTGTAACAATGATTTCTTTTATTTATTCATTCATTTTTTTTCTTTTTCACCTTTGTTGTTATCTTTACGTTGGCAAACTAATAATAATAAAATAATTAAAAATTTACGATAAAAATAACAAAAAAAAAATCATTTTTTAGTGACATTTTTTATTAATTTTTTTTATAATCTAATAGAATAAAATCAATCTTGTAACACAAACAACTAATTAATCATTTTTTAGTGATTTTTTTTTCTTTTTCTTTTTATGAATCATGAAATAAAAATTAAATTTTGTGACAAACAAAATTTTTGTGATTTTTTTTTATTTTTCTATTGTTCTTTTTTTTATTTTTTTATGATTTTTTGAAGTTAAGACAAATTTGTTAAATATTGTTATGAGATTGTATTTGGACTCTTATTATTTAATAATTCTACTTGGACTTTTAGATATTATTGAGGCTCACATTTTGGCCACTTAATTTACCCTAATCAAAACCTATAAATAGACTAATAAAGTTTTGAATTAAAGAGAGAGAGATTAGACACTTTAAGCTTTTGAGACTAAGCCGAAATAAGAATCTTTGTTTTACTTTTTCTCGAACTCTCTCATTTTTTTCTCATTCTTGTGTGGGTTAAGTATTTTGATGAAATGTTAAACATCTCGTTCAATCTGCGGAATCCAAATACAATAGTTCTGTCTTGAGTTCTGCGTTAATTGTTCCGAGTTTGTTCTCTTTTTCTCTCTAATCTCAGAATTGTTTATTGCGATCGTGATTGACTTTTCTGTTGTTAGATTTCAAATTAGGACTCAATTGATGCTCTAATTTGATAATTAATGTAAATTATATTAAATAATTATTTGATTTAATTCGTAACTCTATTCAATTAGGTTATTTGATTGAATTAATAATTGAATTGAGTGATTGTTCAAACGTGGATTTAAATCTTTAGATACTGTGATAGTTGGAGTTACATGCAATTAGTATTTTGTGGATTGATATTTTTTAATTCATTTTTTACTCTAATTTTGTTCATAATTTAATTTGATTGATTGCAATTTTCAAAACTCCAAAAATTTTATTTGTATTTTTTAAAAGAAAACTTAAAATTGAATTTGACTGAAAATGTGTCTCCATGAATCAACCTAAGTTTGACTCTATAGTACAAAATCTTTAGAAAACTTAGTTATTTTGATAGCGACTCGACAATCATCTATCAATGGCTAACCATCTAAGTAAGATTGAGAGATCGATTCACCCTTCACCTATTCAGAATGACTCTCCTGATGAGAAACTCTTCCAATTACATTTGACTACTTCTTATATTTCTTCATCTATTTCATCTTATATTCTCCATTCTTGATTTGTTGATATTGTGAATTATTTAGTTTTTTTTTTTTTTTTAGTTGACTCCTCTAAAGCTAGAGAGATAGGTTTAAGAGTGAGGCCAAATATTATGTATCAGATGACCCTTATTTATGGCATTTTTATAGTGATCAAGTGATTTGTAGGTGTGATTTAGTCTGTACTTCGGTTCTGTCATGGTTTAGCTATAGGTAATCATCTCGGACCACAATGAACAGACGAAAGGTATTAGGTGTGAGCCTATACTGACCTACCATTTTTAGAGATGCTTGGAGAGTGTGTACCACTTATGAGCAGTGTTATAGAGCAAGTAGAGTCATTACTGCAAGACAAGAGATGTCATTACAACCTATGCTCTTTTGTGATATTTTTTATGGATAGGGTATTAACTTTATGGGCCATTTTCCCGTTTCTTTTTATTTAACCTATATTTTGATTGTTGTGAATTATGTCTCCAAGTAGATGGAGGATAAGGATGATGCTTGAGTTGTTATTGATTTTTGCAGGTCTTACATTTTCTACAGGCTTGGCATACCTAGAGCCATAATTAGTGATCAAGGTACTCATTTATGTAATAAATCCATGCAAGCTTTGCTTTGAAAGTATGGAGTTATGCAAGTGTTTTGACAACTTACCATTCCCAAACTAATGAACAAGCAAAGGTTTTATATAAGGAGATTAAGTGAGTCTTAGGAAAGGTGGTGCAATCAAATAGGAAGAATTAGGGTTGAAGCCTATATAATGCTTTATAGGCATATAGGACCACTTATAAGATACCTATAGGGATGCCTCCCTATTAGATTATCTTTAGTAAAGTGTGTCATCTTCCAGTTGAGATAGATCATCTAGCATATTGAGCGGTGAAAGCTTATCACATGTCTATGGATAAGGCGAGTGATGAACGAAAACTTCAACTCCATGAGCTTAGTTAGGAGCTTTGTTTGGAGGCATATACTAAATCCATAGATTATTTAGAGTTGTTGCCATGTATTAGCAGTTAAATATTAAAAAATGTGTCACCAATTCAAAGCATTATTCACTGTTAAATTTACTATATTTTATTGTATTCCTTGCTCAATAAATAGTGAACATGATAGGAACAAGTGATACCATAATGCTCATCAAATGCAATATAGTACAAAAGAAATGAGATCCTGATAGGACAGAAACTCAAGGATATGATGAAAAAGCTCAAGTGAAGCTTCGCTAAAATACCAATTTCAATTCTTTTCAGTACCATCCCATTATTGACCCCAATGTTCTTTGGCATAAATGATGAACTAAAATTTTGTTTAGCACTCTCAGCTTCTTATATATACTTTGCATTTTGTTCATCCGTATTTTCCTTTTCTTTATGAGAGAGAACTTCTAATTCTAGAAATTGAGTCTATTTTTTGTCCTCGTCTTACAAAAAAAGTCATGACATCATAGAGATATTACAAATTGACAAGGCAATATTCATTATTTTAACAAAGAAACAAATTGTATTGTTCAAACTCATTTTTTTTAGGTTACAACAATAGTTTATATTTATTGATTAACTCTTTATGGTAGTTCACTCATGTACCATTTAATTATTAACTTAGGTTAACTTATGTCCATAACTTTGTATATGAATAAAAAAATATTGTCTCAAATATAAAGACACTAGAAAATTTACCTTTTTAAAATTATAAATTTTAATGTTCATAAAAAATATTATATAAAATATATTTGACAAAATAAACTACTTATTCTTCTTTATAAATGGATGATAGCTTTAGCCTTTAAGTTTAATGATTTACTTTTTTTTTAATAAATGTTGCTTTAAGTTTATTCAAAAAATGTCTTTCCTAAATTTCTTTAAAAAGTATCAAAATACAATGTGAAACAAATACTTTAATTTTAAGACAGGTTTTTATTACTTACAATTATACATTAACATATTAAAACTTAAAATCTATTTTCATATTTATATATTCTAATTGGCTGATAATGTAAAAATCTTAAGAACACCAAAATGAAACATAAAATAATTTAAGCAATCAATTAAAAGTGATATAAATAAACAAATAAAATAAGAGTGATAATATTCTCATCTTTTAATTAGTATTTGAAGGAGTTTATTATAACGAGAATGATACGAAACTAATCCTTTCGCATAGGGAGAGAACGTTAACAAAAAAAAAAAAATATTATAAAAACGACAAAATCATCCTTCCCTTAAACACTTAATTTTGTAATGAAATAATTCATATTAGATACACGTGTAAATTTAGCAGTGGAAAATTTTATCTTAATTCCCAATAGTTAAAGTCATTATCAATTTTGTGTCATTTGTCATACATATTGTATCATTTGAAATTCTTAGAGACTTATACTCGATTTAATTTTTTTATTTAATTTATATATAACAGTCAGTAAAATAAATTAAATAAAAAGATGATATCAAACTACATATTATATAAATCTACGATTCTTATATTAGAATAATTTAAAATGAGTTTATTTGTAAAGTAAGACTATGGAGTTGTTTATCATTAACTTAATTTAAAGTACATGACGATACTAACTCATAAAAATCTGAAAAAAAGATCATTTCTTATTTTTCAAATAAACTCATTTAGTTCAAAATTCTTGTATCTTATTTGGTAAAAGGGAAAGAGCGAGAAGGAAAGTAAATGCTCGAAGGTTCAGCGACAAGGAAAAGAGCTTTTCTAATGCTAGGATTTGTATATGGATTCTTGATTAAGATTGTTAATTACTTAATTATATATTTGAATTTGTCATTGAGAACATAAAATAGCTTTTGAATCAAAGATCTTGTATCAAATTCCTCTTTGACCAAATTAACGCTTCTAGACTTAAATCTATCTATGCGAAAATTGTGATCATATGTTCACGTGTCCTCGTTGAATTCTAGACATTTTCTTTAGTGGAAAATTCGTATATGTGACTGCCATACATATTAAAAAAAACATTTTCTATGAATAAAAATACTTTTTGAATAAAAATATTTACCACTAAAATTTATTAAAAAATTTTAGAAAAAACTTTTAAAAATGACATTTGAAACAAAAAATCATTTAGAGTTGTTTATGTGTAAAAAAATATTAATATCTTGCAACATTTAACAATTATCTTATATATTAACATAAGTTATACATAAGTCTCTTATAATTTATTCGACAATAATATAAATTATACATGATGTAAATAAATGTATAATAAAATAATAAAATAAAATTAAGTAATTAAATGTTTAGTTATTTAATTTATCAAAGTTAAAAATAACTTAAAAAAATTTAAAATATAAAGTTATTTTTATTTAATGAAAGGAATAAATATATTTAAATTGATTAATGAAGATAATTTTTAATTAAAATATCATTTCATAAGTTTATATTGTAATTGCATAATACTCAAGGTAACGTTAATATACAAAAATTTTAAAGATTTAAAATATGTAAAAGTAGAGATGCTATACAATAATGTTACAATCGTTGCATTAAAATAATTATTAGCTTAATTCGATGAATCAATTAATAATTTGATAATTAAGAAAAAATATCTAAACAACAATATTTTAGTCATTTAAAAAATATTTATTTAATTCATTATAGTTAAAAATGTATTAAATTCTTATCGTATAAAGTGTAGATAACATAAATATATGTAAGATTTATCAATTCATAATACATGATTATATATTAGTGTTATAAATTGATATAAATATTGTATTAATTATTTATTTAAAATGTAATCCATTAACTATGAAATAAGAGAATGTCAAAATATGAATACAAAATCAAATTACATTAACCTTCTAAAATTAATAAGCAAAATTACTTTTTTCGTCTCTTAACTTTAGGATATGATTCACTTTCATCATCTAACTTTTTTTGGTTTATTTTAATCTTCTAACTTTTAAAAAAGTTTTAAACAAGTCCTTTTCTGTTAGGGTTTAGGGTTTATAAAAATCGTAACTTAGTTAGAAAGTTTTGTCGTTTTATGCCATGTGCTTGTGTGTTATTGTTTATCTTTTTTTTCTCAGATCTTTGGCGGTCTGGTTTCTGACTTTTTTTTTTTTTTTTTTCTCTTTCATCTTCATCTTCTTGTACTCAAAACTCCATCTTCTTATTACTAACACAAAGCACTCACCTCGAATCTCAAATCATAAACAAATCAACTTTCTAAATACTTATTTTCTATCTTCGACAGTTTGTGTTTATTTTTAGATTATGTTTTAAGCTTCTGGAATATAATTTTCTTGTTAATGAAGGCTTGGGAGGTCAGGGTAGCATGAAAAATCAATAAAATGAAAAATGAGAAAGTGTGTTCAGATTTACCAAAGATGGAAAATAGGTATTAGAAAGTTAAGTTATTTATGATTTGAAATTTAAGGGTTGGTGCTTAGTGTTAGTGTCAAGAAGATGAAGTTTTGAGTATAAGAAGATGAAAATGAAAATGAAGAAGGAATAAGAAAAGGTATCGAAACCAGATAAGAGATTTAAAGAAGAAGACGATAAATAGTAACACAAAGTACATGTGCTACAAAATAACAAAACTTTCTAAAGAAATTAGGATCTTTAACGAAAAATGATCTATTTAAAATTTTTTTAAAAATTAGATTAAAATGAAAAAAAAAGTTAGAGAACAAAAATAAATTTTACCCTAAAATTAAGTTTGCTAAAATTAATACAATAAAGAATAATAATACCAACGAATAAATAACTAATAAATACATAAATATACCGAATATAAATAATAACACAATAATTATTATAAGAATATTTATTTTCATATTATTTTACCTATGTTTTTTACATAAATTATTTATTTATTTTTAGATTTAGTTAGCTGAGCCTAATATCTTCAAAATAATAATAGTAATGATAATAAAAAAATAAAAAAAAATTCAGGCCTAGCCCAACAATAATTTTAGCATAAATCCTTTTTGTCAATCCAACTACATTTTGTTACGCCAAAAAAAAAAATACAACGAAAAGAAAGAAAAAAAAAAAGAAAAGAAAGGGAAAGGGGATAAAGTTGATTTAACTGCTCTAAGTCTTCGTCTCTCTCTATTCTTTTAGGTCAAGTCTTCTCAGTTATTTAAAATAATAAAGTAATATTATAAGAAAACATGACTTTATAACGTCGAGAACCAAAATCTCATTCTTGTACCAATATTCTCTTTCCTTTCATAGTGTAAAATTCAAAATTTTGTAATTACAAAGGATGTGTTTTAATGTAAATTGGGTAACTTGGAGTCTGTTTAATTCTACAAAATTGGGTAACTTTGAGTCTGAATATCAATGAAGAATAAATATTAAAACAGTGAGTCACGGTGTGATTTCTGTTTTTTCTTTATCTCTGATTTCTCTCTGTTCTTTTAAGTTATACTAGTTGTTCATTTTTGTATTTCCCTTTTCTCATATTTCCTCCCTTAAAATTTTTCTCTCGTCCTAAATATTTTTGCTCTCCTTCTGAAAACTTCTTTCTTCCCCAACAATTTTTCTTTCTCTTTTATCTACCTTTTTTATGCTCCTCCCCCATCTAGAAACAAACAAAATTTTTGAAGTACTTCCTTTCTTATGAATAAAGTGAGTATTATTATTATTTTATTTATTTTCTTGCAATATTTTATTTTCGTTTTGAAAAGTCAAATATGATTTTATTGCATTTATTAAGACCAATTTTGTTATTCTTAAAACAAAATTGTTTCTTTTATGCTTTTGTAATATAACAATAAAAGAAAACTAGAACTTTATTTTTTTTAAATTGGTATTCACAGTGGATAATATTAATTATTGAGTTGAGCTTTGAAGCAACGTATTTTATATTGAACTAAATTAAATTTAAAATTTAAACATGAAAATAACGAAACAATCATTAAAACATCCAAATATAATTAAAGGTTTTGATAGAGGGTCAACTAATATTGTAGTTTAATGTTTTAATCCCCTTGTTTTACAATGATGATGACGAATATTTGAACCCATAACCTTATTTTCATACCAGAGAATAACCAAAAATCTACAGATAAGTAAATGATTCAGGCGTATGATTTTTCAAATAGCATTAATGTAACAGTTCAAGATTAAAGGTTTGAATATCATTAATGTTCTTCTATCCAATATTCGAGGTTTGAGGGTATCTGGTCTAGGGTGGAGGTTGCAAGTGGCTACAAGAGTGGCAGCTAAATGCTCCTTATAGTAGTAGGATGCTTGATCATCAAACACTTGAGAAGATCGTTGGTCCCGATCATTGTGTGATTAAGAGAGATTTTATCCTTTATAACTAATATTCAGACGATATGGCTGAGATTAACAACTAGAAAGATTAACCCATCGTCCCTTTTCCCTATGAAAGAAAGCCAAAGTTCTAAAAAACGGAAAAAAGGAACAATGTGAATCAAGTCATTCAATTTGTTATAAACATAGGTTACATAGCAAGATGAATCCATATATCTGAATCATGATACACCTGTAAAAATAGCCATTTCCGTTTACTTTATCGGCTTTGTCTCCGGTTTAGCTTTGTATAAAGATAACAAGGAATCAAGGAGCAAAAACATGTCTAATATAGCTAATTTTTCATTCTCACCTTATGACTTACGTTTCTTCAAAATAAAAAAAGGCATGCAATATGGCTACATCCATGATATCTGCATCAACTACCATTTTCCTACATTACTTATATCTATTAAAATATCAATAGCACTATGTTATTTGAATAACTAAGAAAAAGCTAAACTGATTTACTTGGAATAAGAAAACACCAAAACTTACTACATACTCAAGGGGGGAAAGTGGGGAATACTGGAAACCACACTTTAACCATGCACCGTCACTGGTTTAGCAGCTTTTAGGAAAGTCTTCAGATGCTGGAGTTGATCCATTCACTTCTACTAGCTTCTCCCTTTCTCCAGCTGCATCTGTAGTAGCTGTTTCATTAATCAATGATCCATTTGTTGTTAAATCATTGGACTGGCTAACCTGTAATAGAAGAAGGGTTTACAAATTGGAAGGTTTAATCAGCAGGAAAGAACAATTAAATGGCATGATCATGAATGTACCTTAGTATCCTACATTTAGAAGGTTCATAGTAATAAAAAAACAAAACTTTTTTTGACAGGAGCATGTTAATGCTAAAACTTGTTCTTATGTATTAGACATAAAAGTGAGTATTACTTGTTTTGAGAACTGATGTTCCTTGGATTTTCTTTCCTGAATCATCTTTTCACGAGCCTCATAAAACCCAAAATCATCCAGGATGCAGGTTTTGCTTGAATGCTCCTTGAAAATTTTGAGTATTTGAATACCCTTCTCAAACTTAACCTGCAGAAGGATATAGATATGCATTGTTAGTTGAAAGGAGGAGGGGCTCACGTGAATGAAACAAGCCACAGAGTAAATACCTCCTGAGTGTCCCTACTGTTTGTAACAGGTTTGTTTTCATTGTTTTCTAGAGTTATGTGCCTCAACACACTGTTTGGAATGTCTTTTATGATATGCCACTTCACAGAAAAGCAACCAGTCCACCTGTCCTGCTGCCAATAGTCTACTGTTCTACCAAAATCTACTGGGCTCACCATCTCGGCTAAACCAACAAATTGCCCACTAGTATTGACCTGTGCCAAGAAACAAAGGTAGGAAAAACTGAGGCTTTGTAAAACCAAGAAGGCATGGGAATTACCAACTATATGCTATAAGTTAGCAACTCACCGAAAATAGCAAAAATACAGGACAGTCACCAGGCTTCTCTTTGGCTTCCTGATATGCTGCATCCAGCTTTTTGTTGCCATTAAGGGTGCTAGCCCAAACACAATATTTTATGCTTTTATGAATGTCATCCTCACTATAAGATTTGATGATGAAAATTCTTGCATCAGAATAATTCTCAGAAAAACCTTGCCCATTGTACTGTTCTGTAATGAGAACCAGAGGTACTTTATTTTCACTCTCGGTTGGAAGATTCTGTTCCTTGAGTAAGACACTTTTATCATCAGAACTATTGCCAGCTCTTGGTCCCTTATTCAGCTCATCAAAGCCATCCATATTTTTTTTGACATGATCAACAACACGGCTGTCACTTGTGGCTTTAAGCTTGTTATTAACAGACCCTATTCTACATCCATATGGAGCAGGTTCAAAATGAGAACTAGCTCTGTATGCGTTACCAAATTGGCTGTGCATTGTGTTGCTCGGGTACATCCCATTAGTAAATCCAGATGAATGTAAGGAACTATGCAAGTTCTGCACCAAGGAGCAGCTTAAAGTGAATTTTGAATTGATCTACCAATCAAATCAACAATAGCATGCACAAAACCAAAACTCAGATCTACTGTATGACAGGTTGTATACAAGGAATCACCCATAAGGTGGGATAAATAAGTAGAAATGATCGGAACATGTATCACAACAGTAGTTATACCCATAATCCAATGTGAAATAAATACGATAGATGCTGGTCTGATATTACAGAAAGAATGACAGAAAAGATCAAAATTTGTTGATGAGATTCTCTTTTACCCCAGATCAGTAATAAATCCAGGTTTGAAAGAGAGGGAATCAATACAAGTTGCTCCACCTTTGATTTCAAAAGCCTGGATCTTCTCCAACTAAACAGCCCTAATCTTCTCTCCCTATCTCTACCAAATTCTGTTAGAATTATAGCTACAATCACTTAACTCTAATTCCCTCAGTTAACAGAAACCAGTCCATTGGGGCTTACCCAACATAATATAAATGGAAAGTTGGTTGAGAGAAATAAAATAAATTTTCTTGGACAAATTTAGATAATAAACTACACCATACAATGAAATGCAAGCTAAAATTGGAGAGGTAAAAGCCAGATGACAGACCAAACATACCATGGATTGTGGAAATAGCTGAGGAATAGTTGCATTCCTTTGAGAGGAAAAGTCATTTTCAGGCACAGCTGGTGAAGATAATCCAATTTTTGCTCCATGATTGGACTGCTTATCAGAAAATAATAAGGGATTTGAAGGTAATGTTGGTTGAGTCCCATGAGGACCTACTCTTGGATCTTGATATCCTGACAAAGGAGCATATATAGGAAAACCAACCCTTTGATATGTATCGTTTGAATTCAACAATTGCTGGGAACTTAATAAAAATTTCTTTGAACCATTGTGGTTTGTAGAATCTTCATTAACCACACCATTGGTGCTTCCTTTATTAATAACAGTTAATGAAGGGATATGATCAGCACTGACTGCAGTTGATATTTTCCCTTGTTGAGCATTGATTTTGTTAGCAGCAAATAACCCATCAGTAGAAGCTGGGGATTGGTAATAAGAACTAGGGTACAGGTACTGTTGCAGCCCGTAGGGTTTATCATCATGCTGTGCAGATGGTCCATATGGTGTATAACCATATCCTTGGTGGTACATATAAGAGCAGCTATCTCCCAAAACACCCTGTTATTCAATTCATTACATAACCCTGATAAGATCGTTTTATCTTCAACAATGTAGTTATCTATAGTTGATTGTTTAAAAATAGTAAGAAACAAATCATTATCATATCCTAGCAACAATAGAAGGAAGAAAAAGATAAGAAAATACACATCTAAGAAAATTGGCAAAAGAAGGAAATGATGCAATGACTTCCCTAGAGGATAGTGCTTTTTACACAGACACCCTTTTTGTTTGGAAAATTTCAACCACACCCCTTATGTCATGTACTGTTGTGCCCTTTTAAGAAATTATATATACCTCCCCCTTTTCTTTATGTATAGAGTCTATAAAATCCCTTAAAAATAACAAAGCAAAGAACATGTGTAATTTCCCGAATAAGGATGGTGTTAATGTAAAAAGAGCCAACCTCAGGAGAAATGATTTTACACTCAACGAAGTGATCAACTACAAGTAGATCCACTAACAATTCTAGGATTTATCAACAAGAAATATAAAACATAAATAATGCACTGCTATTTAAAATTTGAAACAGAACAGATACTTATGTAATAGTACGCAAACTTGAAATGTTACACTGATGTAACAATTTAGATCCTCACAAAGTAATCAATCATGCATGGTTTTAAGATGCAGGAAACATGCATTCTCCATCATTTGATTTTGAACTTAACATACAGCAGAAATTCGCCACCACCCAATAGAACTTAGAAAGCATTTTTCTCAACACCAATTTACAAATAATACCCAATTATAGTGTAAAAATACACACATAACATCACAAAGTCTAGTTACCAGAATGAGAAGTACTTACTTGTGTCATCCCTCCATTAAGGTTCATAGTGGAATAAATATTCCAATCACCTTGCATATCATAACCTGTAGAGACTCCCATCACCATGTCAATTTTTTGCAAGGACTAACAAGTTATTCAATCAATCTCCACATTAACCTCGGAAGTCATAACAGCTTACCTCACCTCCATAATAGTATGCAGTAGAAGGGTATCCATTTGGAATGAAGCACACATTAGGATTAAATGGCTTGTTCACCCAATTTGCTGGACCATGTCCATTCTGTATAACAAAGACTAAAATAATTAGTTATGACACAACAAATCAAACACATTGATGCTATAGTAAAAATACGTGCCTTCTTTACAGGCTCAGGAACTCGAACAGTCTTGGACTCGGAATCCAAGGAAAAATTCTGCAACAAATCTGCAGCTTCTATATTATAAAGGTAAAGGAAATTCATACTGAATGAACAATTTCTCAAACATAAAAAATAGACTTGCAATAAAAAAGGGAAGGGGTGGAACTTGAGCAGCTGAACATTAGTTACACTACAGAGAACCTATGAATAGACACCAAGTAGAATATTTACGTTTTCCTAAAGAACAGAAAAGGGTTTGTTGCGCTATTAACCACCAGCTTCTAATAATAAAAAGGTAAAGGAGAGTCATTGATATATAAACAACAAACATTTCATAAGCATAAAAGATACTTATAGTAACGAAATTGAAAGGTAAAAATAGAAATATTTAATAAAAATTTGAGCGGCTTAAAAGATAGACTCTTATAATAGGATTGGTTTACACTAGTACAAGCAAAACAATCTTACACTATTCAATCGATTATGCAAAATACATTTTATATCAATCTAACTATTAAAATTTAAATCATAACTATTCATTACCTTGAATATAATGCCAAAGTTATTCAAAAATTGAACTACAAATAGAAAAATAATCAAACAAATTTTATTTTCATACGTTTCAAAATCATGACATAATCTTGTGAAACATATAAACAAAGTGCTGAATAATTTTAAATTAATATAAGATTTTACAGTGATGTAATATATACCATAAAGAAATTTGTTAGATTTTGAAATAAATTTACACATTAAAAATGTGATGTAGGTGTGGTTTTGAACGATCCCCTACACTCCCCCCCCCCCCCACACACACACGAGAGAGAGAGAGAGAGAGAGAAAGGTAAACTTGTTTTAAGTGTGTAATTAGAAATAAATTAAACGAAGATCCAAAGCAAAAGGTATAACTAATAGCGTTCCGTTAAAATAAAGGTAGATTCATTGCAATTGAAGTGAGTCCAAACACGCACTAAGCAGCGGCTTCAATTGTTGGAGTACTTCAAAGTGCGTCCATAACCATAACAACCACACCCCTCATAGCACATATTAACAAGAAACAGAAGGCATGTTAAAGGAATTTAGTTAAATTATTGAATCGACACGAAAAGAAGAAAACACACACACAGAGAGAGAGAGAGAGAGAGAGAGAGAACGAAAAAGGATACTAGAAATGGTTTCTGAGGATGTTGCCATGATCCAATAGAAGGTGAAGATAATGAGAGAGAGAGAGAGAGAGAGAGAGAGAGAGAGAGATTTGAAGAAGATATGAATGTGTATATATATATAATATTGAGAGAAGCTTGGAGAAAGGGTTGGCGCTGCCGCCACCGTATCCTTTGGGGTTTTAGTTTTAGAATTTTACAATATCAGTAAAACACGTCTTATATTATTGGTTTTTTTTTTTCAAAATAATACAAAATAAAAAACTAATTTTTAAACTAATATCAAATTTAAATTATTTATTGTTTGAATTTTTTTATCACGTCAAATTAAATATTTCATTTACAAAAATATATGAATTTTCTATTATTTTTAATAAGCATAGTTTCATAACATCAAACAAGTGGACTGCTTAAATGGTTGTAGCAATTAGCTAATACATTAAATAAGAGAAATTTTTGCATTATCCGAGTTTCCAAACAATTAATATTTAATTTATATATTAAAGTTAATAAAATGATGTGTTAAGTGGTGATTGCTCGAAATCGATAAAAATTTCTGGTCAAATACACAGATGAAAACTAAATCCTCAAGGTTCAACCATTGACGTCTCCAAGCTTTGTTGTTCCGTTTTCCTTTGATATGGGCCTTTAGGGCGATACCAAAATTTACAAGTGAGATCTGACGTGACAAAAAAAATTTCAAACAAAAAAGTAATTTAAAATTTAATATTAATTTAAGAATTAATTATTTTTATTATTTTGACAAAAAAGCTTATATTATTAATTTATTATTCCTACGTTTTCGTGCAAGCTAAAATTTAATATGATTTTAAGAAATACATGTATGTAATAAAAATTACTTGGACAAAGAAAAAGACGATGAATCAACTTAATCTCCTCATGAATATTTAATTTCATCGATCTACGTGTTAAATAAAATAATATATTAAATATTATTATAATTTTTATATAAAATATCTTTATTATTAATATAGTTATAAGAAAAAAAATAATAGACCTATGAGTTCAGTAAAAAAAACATCCTACATTTTAGATAAATCATATATTAATAAATACATAACTGCTTATGATTAATATTTATTTATATTTTATAAATATATATCATACATTAAAATAATAATTTGATATTAATGTTTTTTATTGAAAAAAATTATAAGAAAGAAAAGTGTCCTAAAATATATTTTTCTTGAAAGTTTTGTTTTATATGGATAGATAAATGTTTTTCATAAAGAGCCTGTCATTTAGTTTTTTCATCTAAAGCGGTGAGATTTTGGCAATTTCACCATTAGGTAGTTGTTTTTAAATTTTTTTAAATAATAAAAAATAAAATATTAAGAAAATATATATTAAAAGCTTTTATTATTAATATAATATTTTTTAATTCATTTAAATAAATAGATAATTTCTTTTGTTCTTTTTACTCATATTTCAACAACATTTTTTTTATCTATTTTTTCACAATTTTTTAAATTATTTTTAATATATATTTTATTTCATTTGAACAAAACATAATGATGAAAAATGAGTTTGAACTTTTGATGCAACTTATTTATTGATAGGTTAGTAAGTAAAACAAAAATGCTATTTTAAACAAGGTATCTTGTATAGACACCGTATGTAATGTTAGCAGTTGAATTTGGATCTAGTGCAATTAATGTGAAAATTGGACATTTAGTTTTACATATGCTTAAGCCATTTTAAGCTCACTTAAGCGAATTTGACTTTTCTTTGGTCCTAAATTTTTTTCTCCCTAACTCCTTCCTCCCAATCTCCTACTCCTCCCTCTTAACCTCCCCTCCCACTCTTCCCTCTCAATTCCCCTCAGGCTCTCTACTCCAAGTCCTCCTCATTCACCTCTCTCTCAGCTTCTTCCTTTCGCTCCCCCCACCCTCATCCTCTATCTTCAAAAAATCTAACCCCACCCTCTTTCCACCTTAGGTTGCTCTACGATTATATGCAATGGCTTTCTCAGACATCCTATGGGTGCAGGCAAAGACGAGGAGCAAGAATTTCCACTTGTTTCTCAAATCAAAATTGAACCTGGTTCAGTGTCAAAGCAAGCCATCACTCTCTAGATTCAGTGCAAAATTATTTTGGAGATAGAGGGTGAGGGTGGGGAGAGTGGAAGGGAGAAGTTAAGAGAGAGGTGAAGGAGGAGGGCTTGTAGTGAAGAGCCTAAGGGGAAACTAGGAGGGAAGAGTGGCAGGTTGAAAGGTGAGACTGGGAGGAGCTGGGAAGAGAACAAGAGAAAGAAGAGTTTGAGACCAAGGAAAAGTTAAATTTGATTAAACGAGTTTAAAATCACTTAAGTAAGCATAAAACTAGATGTTCAGGTCCTGCGTTAACTGCACTAGATTCGAATCCTTAGCAGTTGAACTAAATGAAAATAACAAAAATGTTATTTCAACACTCAAATAAAGTGTGGATATAGACACCATATGTTTACCTTACTTAAATAGCCAGTTGCACACATCTTATGTCTATCTCACTTAAGTAGCCAGTTGCACAAATCCAACTATACATATAAACACAAGATAGCAAAGCTTGGAAAAAACTTCTTTTCTCTCCCACCCAATCCTTCTTTTTCGCGTTACTCTCTCTGTTATAGATGCACCATCCTGGTCTTCCTTCCATTTTCTTCTACCTTTTATTCTAAGAACCACCACAAATCCACTTCTCCCAACACCAAGGTGGAAATTCATTGTCTTCGTTCTGGCACTCCCTTCTATCCCTTCTTCCAGCCTCTGTTTTCAAGAGACTCCTATCAAAACTTGTCTACCACAAATCCATTTCTCCCAACACCATTTAAGAGTTTATCCTTACATCTATATTTTGACATCTAGTGTATAATTTGCACAGCGGAGTAATGTAACATATTTTTAAGTTTATATTTACAGTTTTATTTTGATTAATAAACACTTTTTATATGCTTTTTTTTAGAGTTTTTATCATTTTCTAGTTATTTGAATAAATTGGGCTTGTTACAAATAAATGTTTTAATTTTGTATTCTCGGTTATTCTGACTCTAACTATTCTTTTGGCCATAACTTTTTTTACATATATCATTTTTAGCTGATTCTAGTTGCATTAGATTTTACATATCTAAGGCTTCAAAATGTATATATGGATCATTGGATTTGGAGTTGATTTCAATTTTTTATGATCTTTTAAAATTTAGACAGATTATTGAATGTTGTTGCGAGATTGTATTTGGACCATTTGTTATTAGATAATTGTATTTGGACTTGTAGTTATAATTAAGGCCCAAACTTTGGCTATTTAGTTTATCTTAATAAGAACTTATAAATTAACTAATAAGGTTCTGATTTAGGAGAGGTGATTAAACACTTTGAGATTTTGAGATTTTGCCGAAATAAGAATTCTTGTTTTTATTTTCTTCCGAATTCTCTCGTTCTTTTCTCATTCTTGCGTGGGTTAAGTACTTTGATGGAAGGCTAAACCTCTCATTCAATCCGCAAAATTCAAACACAATTCTGACTTGAGTTATGCGCTAAATTGGTCTAATTTTGTTCTTTTTTTCTCTATAATATCAGAATTATATATTGCGATTGTGATTAACTTTTCTGTTGATAGTATTTAAATTAAGACTCAGTTGATGCTTTGATTTGATAATTAATGCAGATTAGGTTAAATGATTATTTAATTTAATTCGTAACTTTGATCAATTAGGTTATTCAATTGAATTAATAATTGAATTGAGTGATTGTTCTAACGTAGATTTAAATCTTTAAATACTGTGATAGCCGGAATTATATGCATTTGGTATTCTATGGATTGATGTTTCTTAATTTATTTTTACTCAATTTTATTCTGTTCGTAACCCAATTCGATTAATTTGCAATTTTTGAAACCCCAAAAACCTTGTTTGCATTTTTTTAAAAGAAAATCTAAAATTGAATTTGACTGAGAATGTGTCATCGTGAATCGACCTAGGTTTGACTCTACTACAAATTTTTTTAGAAAAACTTAATTATTTTGATAGCAACTCAGCATCGTCTATCACGGAGACAACTAACTTGTTATTTCATCTATCATGTGCTAGGTTTACAACCAATACACACTATATTTTCCTTTTTCTTTTATGGATTTGGGAATTTTTGCCTGAAATAATTTCTATTTTGTAGTTTGACAAAAGTCTTTCGCTTCATCCCAAATCTGCACAGTTTCACCATTGCTTTCACTGGTCTCAGGTTTGTAGAATCCTTTTTCTTATTAACTTTCAAGTTTTTGGATTAAGTTTATTAAACATGTTTTGGCTTTGTTGGGTTCAACAAAGGAGATACTGACTTATTTGTAACTTGAGTGTTATTTTGGTTTAATTTGCAAAATTTGATGTTAGTTTGGTAGTTGCACTTTTAGACTTGGCTAAAGTATACTTCTGCTGTGGAATGTACAAATGTTTATGTTTATTTGGTTGATTATGGTGTTTTGAAGATCCAACACTATTTTGATAGGTTATGTGAGATTTGTACATGCTTTTGTTGAAGTAATTTTTTATCCTATTAACTTGAAAGTTAATGGTTCTTTTGGTGGATATTGATAATATATATATGAATGTAGTATTTTTTTACAGTTGATAGAGTTATATGTGTATATAGTTTTCTTGTTATTGGAAAAAATTTGAATGAATTCAAATGATATACTAAATGTTCAATTTTGTAGCATACTAAGAACTAGTTTTGGTTATGTTTGTGTATACTGTTGTTTTGACTAATTAAATAATCTATACACATGGATTGTATGTGTATGAGTGTGATTGGGATGAGATATGTTGTATTTAATTGTAACATCTTAAAATTTTGAAAATAGGTAAAGATTTAAATTTTCAAGTTCACTCTTTTGGATCTTGTTTATTGTTTTACTCTTACAAATTCATGCTATATAATTAAATATTTTTTAGTGATCAACTCATATAAGTATTTGCAAAGTTGATTATTTGGGCAATGATCTTATAGAATGTGAGACTATAGATAACGCCAATTAGTTTCTAAAAGGATGATTCATCAATTTTAGTTTGCATTATGATGTTGCTATTGTTGCTTCTGATATCAAACTTTTTGTACTTCATTGATCATTCTCGTAGTGACTTTTAATTACCCATATTTTAAGTTGTAATTGTTTCAGTACATGTTTGACTACCTCTTGTCTATGATACCATTTTCAGCATGAGTTAATTCTTGATTTAGTTTAAATTGTATTATTTTTGTAGTGGTTCCTAAACAAGATGGGTGAACACCATATTTTGAAAATGAACATTCATCCATTCCTATCATAATAAAGAAGCTTTTCAATTTAAAATTGGATTTCTTAACAAAGAGAGATGCACGGGCTAGTACCTTTGAAAAATACTTTCACATTTACGATACCCTTTGAGATTGTCCAAGTTTGCATCTACTTGCTTGATTATAACATCTGACGATAATTGTTTTGTAAATTAATAATTTTTGAACTACTATAGTCTATATGCTTGTGTTAAAAGTTAGTTTATCATAAAAAAGTGAACTTAAAATTGGTGTTGAAATATTAAAATATAGGTCTACATTTTCTCCCCTCACTCCATTATGATCTGTCTATCTATACTGGTGACCCAATAGACTATTGAAGTTTCCATCCATTGCAAGAACTCTGATATAGATACATGTTTATTGCTAGGCAAACCATGCTTGAACTAGTCTTAGAAATTTCTTGTCTTGTCTAATAATTGCAATAAGAAAATGTAAGTTTTCACTTTTATCGTTTTGCTTTCAAATTGGGAAACTATGTAGGAATTTATATACCAATGAGTACTTAGTGTGCTAATGTTTTGTTCGTCGATGATGTGAATACATTGCAAATTATTTCTTGCATAGCAATTGATGCAAGGAAAAGGATGTATTACTCATTCTGTATGTGGTATATTATTCCATGGTACATAATTTTTAATCTATTATAAGGAGGGGGAATTTAAAAGATATTAACAAATTTAAACTAACTATATATTGTAACCATGTTCTGAAACGTTGGCTATGTTTTTAATTCATAGTTAGACGTGTAGTTAAAGATTTGACAATTTTAGGATCAGACAAGGATTTTGATCCTAATGCAATCAATGACAGTGAGATGGCTAGTCTATACAAATACAATTATTTGATTTGCAAAACCTTCAGTATATTAACATATTTAATGAAAATATATGATATAGATGAGCATGACTATAGTGATAAAAGTAATGGCGATCTGGAAATTTTGCATAGTTTTAAGATCCCTAAACAGTCAAAGAAACACACTAAGAAGAAATCTGAGAAGGTTCATATTGAAGAAAACAAAAATATATTTAGAAAGGTTTGCATTGAACATAACAACAAGAAATCTAAGAATGTTTGCACTGAACAAAAGAAGAAGAAATTTGGCAAGGTATGTATTCATCAAACTTATTTTCCTTTATAATTCATATTGAGGTCTTATGTTTGATGGTTTAACTGGAATGCATGAATATAGGTTGTATTTCTTAGCTAATGCTCACCAAATCGTTTATAAATGATTTGTAAGATTTTGACGCAAGAACAACAAGACACAGTCATACATATAGGGTTTGGAGGACTTCTCCATTTGAAATGTACAAGACTTAATAGGAGGGTATGCTTAAAACTGGTAAAGTGTTTTAATTTATATCAATTATGCATATATGCTAAGGGATAGGAGATTTGAGTCGACTATCATGATGTAGGCAAAGTGTTTGGCCTGCCACAAGATGGTATCTCAATTGTCCATATTGCATAAGTTAATTATCATGAGACCTATTAGTATATTTGTCAAGTTTGAAAGAATATATTAGTCTCATGTTATGATTTCACTTTATTTCATGAATTTTATAAATATTCTTAACTATTAGTTGTCAATTAATTTTGTTACTTAGGAATTGAAAATTATAATATTTCAGATGAAAGTAGGATTAGACATTCCAGAATGTGCCATAGCGGATCAAAGGACAATGTTGAGTGAATTTGATGGAATAACAGATGCTCAACTAAGTCAGATTATTGGTGAAGGCAAAGTCCTTTATCTTGTATGTGTTATCGTATTTCTTGTGCCCAACTTTAAAGATCCCCATGTGGCATATACAAAACATAAAATTGTGCAACTGGAGCTTATTTGTTTTAAGTGGCATGTAAAGCACTTGAAATAATATAAGGCTAGATAATACAAGAGTAAGAAAGCAGGGATAAGAGGTTGCATCTTTTTGATCAAGGTATGGTAACTTATTTGCTATAGTTTAGTAAATGTTAATTGTGTGATTATTTTATAAATACTTCACTCTCGTTAGCTAAGTTTCCCTTTCTAATGTGCTATACAATTTAATTTTAGTATTGCTGCAGGTTTTGTATTTTCATAAGCGTCCACTTAGCATTAGCTCGTAAAACAAAGAATATCTGCTGATTAAATATTATAATGATAACATGGTAGACAAGCGGATTCGGAAGAGAAGAATAACGTGTTGGTAAATTCCATTCATCTAATCCGGAGATACCAATTTGTGTTTATATTACTCTAATAATAACTAAATTTGAAAATGGTTGATATGAAAACTTAAACTATTTATAATTCATGATAATTTATGATCTTTAATAGGTCTTGTTGTACCATAGAAACGATAAAGGTGATCTTGTTGACTCAACGTGGTTAAAAGAGAATCTTGAAACTGAGGTATAGTAAATGTTGTTTGGATTTATGAGATTCTCTATTTGTTTTTGTTTTTTTTGTTGTTTACAGTATTGTGTTGTTGTGCTTTTTCTTTGTCCAAAATGTTTGATTAAATATGTAAATGTAATTGTTTCAAAACTTGGTTGTGAAGAGTATTAAGATGTATAAGGCACAAGAAGAAGCTGCTCTAACTGCTAATCGTCTTATGTTATCTTTATGCACAAGGATGCATGCTTCCAAAGAGAAGAAAATGAAAAATACTGATAAGGAGATTTCAAGCTTTAAAATTGAAATTCCAAGTTCGAAAGCTCCAATTGTAGAAAAGATGAAGATGAAAATATAGATGAAGGTAATGGAGGATTTACTTGTGGTCCTATTGTCTTTACTGATGAAGGATATGGTTGAACAAAGTCACTCAATCCCTTATATGAGTATTGTATTAGGAATTCAAGACCACCAGAATCAAAACAAGAGTATTGATTTATATGTCTATATTTTATAAATTTTTGTAATATAATTTACTTATGTACAACTAATAAAACATAATATTTTTATAATTGACTAATTATTTGTCCTTTATGGTTTAGAGTGCTAGTTTCAATGTGCATATACTATTTGAATTATGTTGACATAATGATTATGGGACGTAGGTGAGAACTTAATAATAATGTACAGTGCAACATACGTAGTAGGCATACTTGTGTTAATTTGTCCTTGAATGAACCTTGTTGTAACACACTGTCTTGACATGCTTAAGTTATTAGTTTGGCTAGTGCGTCTTCAATGATACAAAGTTTGCTCCAAGTTCAAAGTCTCATTATTGTTTATCTTCTACTTCATGGTGATTACAACTTCTTTTATATTATTTTACATCAATATTTAAGCAAATCTGGCGTAATGATAGTCATTTATCTAATTGCATGATTCTGTAAAAGTTGATTTGAATAATTTCATGAAAGGTATCATTTGCTATGACATGAGTTATTGATATATGATGTCAAGTTGTTATCAAAACAACTAAGTTTCTCCAAAAACTTTGCAATATAGAGTTTGATCTAGGTCAATTCACACAGAGAAATATTCAGTTAAATTCAATTTTAAGTTCTTTAATAATGCAAATAAAGTTTGAGAGTTTGAAAACTTCGAATCAATTGAATTAAAGCTATGAATGAAATTAACGTGAATAAAAACATATCAAGAAATATCAACCCATAGAATTCCAAATGCGTGTAATTCTGATTACTTTCAAATTTGAACGATTACCCAATCCAATTATTAATTCATCGAATAACCTAATTGTACTAGATCACGAATTACATCAAATTATCATTTAATCTAATCTAAATTAATTATCAAATTAGAATATCGATTGAGTCCTAATTTGAATTCTAACAATAGAAAAGTTAATCACAATCGCAATACACAAATATAAAATTAGAGAAAAAAAGAACAAACTCGAAGTAATTTGACCCAAAATTCAAATTGAATTTACACCAGCTGTTTCTGCAGATTGAATGAAAGGTTTAACCTTCCATTGAAGCACTTAACCTAATCGAAAATGAAAGGAAGATGAGAGAATTAGAGAGAAGGTAAAAAAAGGATTTTTATTAAAGGCCAAATCTCGAAAACACAAAGTGTCTAATTTCGCACATGCGCCCTAATTCAAAGCCTCATTAGTTTATTTATAGGTTCTGATTAGGATAAATAAAATAGCCAAAACTCGGGCCTCAATTATATCTAAAAGCTCAAATACAATTATTTAATAATAAAGGTCCAAATACAATATCGCATACAAGATTCAACAAATCTGCCTCAACTTCAAAAAATTATAGAAAATCAAAAACAACTCCAAATATAGCAATCCATATATGCATTTTGAAGCTCTGGATGTATAGAATTCAATGCAATTGGAATCAGCAAAAAAAAGATATCTATAAAAAAAAGTTATAACTAAAAGAGTAGTCAAATGTTAGAATAACCGAAAATATAAAAATAAAATATTTATTTATAACAAGTCCTTATTTATTTCAATAACTTAGAAAATGACAAAAACTTCGAAAATAAAGCATATGAAAAGTGTTTATAATTTAAATAAAATTATAAATATAGACATAAAATATGTTATGTTAGTTGCCCTCATTTTTTCCTGTTAATTAGCCAAGTGTCATCACTTGTAATTTGGTATTTGATTTCAAATGATGTATCATGTATTTCTAATCAATTTGGCAAATGACTAATACAAACCTTGTTTTGTTGTAGATATTTGCACCACCAATCTTATATAGAAAACATTGGTGGTGCTATGTGGTAGACCGACAGAAGATGAAGTTATACATGTCAAATTCTTTGATGTTAAATTCTTTGTACTTCAGTCACATTGGCAAGATTTGTATTTAAATTTAATTTCAGTAAATTACTTTAGTTCATTAATTTTTTAGTGGTAATTTAACATTGTTAAAAAAATTTGTCAGAAATGTTATTTAAAAGAGACTGACAGAATTCAAGACGACCATTAATGAACATAATTACCACTATCTTAAATGGAATGCTTTACTAAAATGCCCAAGATGAGTATGTATGTCTGGTGTATTTGAACAAGTTATCTTATGTGTTGTACTATTTAAAAATATATAGTTTAACGCATGTGTTGATTGTGTAAAATACTAAGGATATGCATATAGGCATATGCAGGTTGAGTGGGCACCATTTGTGAACTTGAGCCTTTTGAGGGTGAAAAATTCATGATAATACTCTAAGAGGAAATTGGCATGTAAATTATATGCATTCTAAGGAGTTTGAATATGATTTCAGCTTAGACCTTGAGTTAAGTAATTAAATCTAATGACTAAAAGTAAACCCTTATAAAAATTTTGTTTTCTTTCTTTTAAAAATAAATGAATAGAGTAACTTTAGTTGGGTAATAGTTAGAACTCAAAGAAAGAGATGAAGCTAGTGAGCTTGAAACACTTAGAGAAAGTGCGTTAAGGCACAGGTATAAGTACTTGTCAATTCTCTCTTTCTCTCTCTCTCTCTCTCTCTCTCTATATATATATATATATATATATATATATAATTCTGAATAGTTAATGAAATGATGTGAAATCTTAAATTTGGCCAACACATTTGTTTGTGATTAAGGGAGTGAAACTCCAAAAGTGTGTATGACTATTCAGAAAGCAAATGTGTGTAAAATCTCACTCCCTTGTGAAGGAAGTCACGATGTTATTTTATAACTGTTGCTAGTGAAAAACAGGGAGGATCTCAACATCTAGGGAATTCAATGGAGTTTGGTGACTTACTAATAGGCCCTATGAGTATCCTAGGCTTCGGAACTCTGGTTGGGAGTCTCAACACAATGCTCCTTTATCTTGACCTTCTCCTGAAGCTTATCTTGTTGGTCGAGCTAGATCGGTCGGTGGAGATTCAAGTCTTCACCATACATGTAAAATGTAAATTGGCTGAAGAATATGATTGTTATGGATCCAGAATAGCAGAAGCATGAAAATTTTTGCAAAACTAAGAGTTATCATTTACATAGATCATGCATCATGCAATCAAACTTGCATTTTATTATATTGTAAAAGTTACAATTATTTTAATGTGATGTATGCTCGTATTTACTTTGTTTTATTTTTATTTTTTGAATATTATTTACTTAAAAATATATCTCACTCCTTCTTTTCTTTGTTAGGAGGTGTTGAACATTTTCTTTTAGTTATTGTAGATTTTGAGGATGACCTTTCTCTGTCTTATTCTCTATGTTGAGATAAAATTTGAGGAGGATCCTTCAAATGTCAAGGAGATAAAAGAGGACCCTTTTAAAGAGTCCTGACTCCTGTTTAATAATTTATTTTGTGGTCCATTGTTAGATGACTCCACTTGCTATATGGTGGAGGATTAGATACTCTATGTGTTATTTCGGTAACTTGAGTGAAATGTACTTTGTTTTAGTACTTTTATGGTTGTGGATTGCGTTTTTAAGACTCTTGGATAATTTGTGGTTACTTTTGATAATTAAGAGATTTATCTATATGACCATGTTTATATTATCAGTTATCTTCTGATTTTATTTTTGATGAAATTGATAGGCAGAAATTTTGTTCTTCAATACATGTAGAAAATGAATGTGAACTTTGTGGGTTCGTGGTTACATATTAAGTATACCATATCCTTAAGATAGTTTTAGTTGAACTGATAACCTACATGTTACATTTCTTATTATTAGTAATTGGCTCATGAGCAGGTGAAAAAGATAGGAGTCTACTTGCATGGTTATGCTAATACGTTATATGGCTATATTATTCAAGTTGTATTTACTAATATCATGATTTTCTAAAGGTTTTAACTATGAGTAAATGAAGAAAACAGAATCTCATGAGCAATTGTTGATAATAAGAGTATAATATGTATTTTTATAAACTATTGTCTATTAGGAGCATGAAGAATCAAGTTCTATGTTTTGACCACTTGTCATTTAAAGTATATATTAAATAGGCAAAATCTCAATACTTAAGAATGATAGTCGTATCCATAAACTAGGTTGAGTAATCTTAGGCACTTGTGTTGTTAAAAAAAATTAAAAAAATCTCATATTGTCAAGACTCTTAATAAAAATTGTTATACATTACGCACCACGTTATCAAAAAAGAATAGGAAGTAGGATTGCCACAAGATTTGTTTAAAGATGGTGTAATGTTTTTCATTTTTCTAACTACAGGATTTTGTAAAAGTCGATCTAAATAATTTCATGAAGAATAAGCATCTTTCATGGCAAGAGTTACCCTTATTTTTTCCCGCTAATCATCCAAGTGTCATCACTTGCGATTTGGTATTGAATTTCAAATGATTTATCATATATTTTTAATCAATGTGGCAAAGGACTAATGTAAACCTTATTTTGTTGTAGATATTTGCACTAATCTTATATAAAAAGCATTGGTGATGGTATGTTATAGATCGACCGAAGATGAAGTTATATGTGTTGGATTTTTTGTGTTTTGGCCACACTAGCAAGATAGCCTTCTTAGATTACTTGACGATGTGAACAATTTTACTTATTGACAAACATTTTTTTGCTTGTTTTGCTTAAATGCATGTTGAAGCTTAATAATATTTGAACAATATAGGCCAAACAATTTGAGGATATATTGGCATTGATTGATCAGAACTTGGTCATTACTTATGCGTAACTACAAATTGAGTATCCAAGGGTCCTAAGACAACATAATTGGCAAGTTTGTTTTCATTTTTCAAATATATGAATTTGTTTTGTATTTACTCCTATTAGTCTTTCTTTTCTTTTTTATGTAAATTGATATTGTATAGATACTTCACTGCTTTCATGCAGTTATGATTGTGGTATGCACAAGCTTTTTTGCCTTATTAGGGTGAATTGAGAAATAATTTCTCAATTTGGGGCATTTCCATGTTTAAGGTGGGAATGCCACATTTCATGAAGTGTTGTTATATAAAGTGCCGAGATATTCATTTTTTATTTTTTTTTACAAGTGTCAATTTAGTAATAGCAACATATAATTTTAAAAAAATATATTAGTGTCGACTTAGCATATGCCAATACTTATCTTGTGATGACATATGTCATTAGTGTCGTCAAACAACAAACTGACATTAGGGATGACAATGGGTAAAGTATCCGATGGGCACCCACAAAATTTACCCATAATAAGTAGGGTATTTACCCGCTATATGGGTATGGGTATGGGTGTAGGTACAAACTCGCAAATTTTAATGGGGATGGGTACGGGTATGAGTATCTAAGTACCCACCCCGCCTTATACTCGCATATATATATATATATATATATATATATATCTGTGTGTGTGTGTGTGTGTGTGTATTTGAACTCTATTTTATAATTATGCATTAAAATTTTATATTATTATATTACTTATGTGAAATTATATAAGATTAATATAAAAATATATTTAATAATAAAGTAAACCAAAAAATTTATTTTGGTTTATATTTTTAATAGAAAAATTTATTTACTATTTTATATCATTTAATTAGGCTAATATAATTTAATTATTACATAATTAATATGATATTGACTTTTTTAAAATATTATTTATATATGACAGACATAAAATATTTTTCACATAAATATTTTTGTTAATAAAATCATATCGATGTTTAAATAATAAAGTGAATGATAAATAATAAATATATTATAAATATTTTATAAATTTTACAATCACCTACTATTACGGTAAACTTATAATTTATTAATAATATTTAAATTCTATTTTTTATATTTTAATTTAAAATAATATTTTTCTATACAACATATGTATTACAAACACAACTATAATTTATTGAATCTAAACAATATTATTCTTACTATTTATTCACATTCAAAGAAGTTTTTGAAAAAATATAAATATAAAAAATTATTGTTAATTTTTATTTGTTAAATTTTTCAGATAAAAAAGTATATTTTTTTAATATAATGTATATTTCTTTATTATAAAATTTTATTGTGACCATTTATCTTTTATTCAAATTTTTTCTTTTAAAATTTATACACATTATAAATATTTAATTCATTAAAATAATTTTTCAAAAATTTGTATTTTTTATAAAATATTTTTGTATAGTATATGAGTTAAAAATACTAGTATTAATACATATATATTATTTTAATTAAATCTATTATTTTTCTTACAATTTCAAATTCAAAAGTTAAAAAAAAAAATTATATATCTACTTCCTGTTGTTAGTATTGAACTTCTCTACTCTAACTCTATTCTCATTCTCAATGTCCGTCTCATTAAAACCTAACAACTATGAAACGTTATTCATTAGAGTTAGTTGTCAATGCCATCACAAGAGGTCACCAAGTGATCCCACACGAAGGGACAATCATTGTGTAAATCTATTTTGTTGTCGCTCTGAGATTGCTAATCAATCAAATCTCACATAAGATAAGATTATCACTGATAAATAACTTGTGTGTTTAATTTCACTTATTATTTCTAAAAATTTTAGTTTAAAAAATTATTATATTAAGATACATTTAGCATTTATGATATTTGAATATTTATTTTTTATCTATGTTTGTACCTTATTAGACAACTACATATTGAATTTTTGTATTATTATGATACTTATGTGAAGTTATATAAACATATTTTTCTTTATAAATATTTTTTTTTCAAATAAGCGCGGGTAATGGGTACAAGATGGGTATGCGGGTACCTAGAGAGTAAGGGTTCGAAGATTAATGTTCATACCCACGCAGGTATGGGGCTGGGTAGGGTATTTTTTTAAAACGAGGGTATGAAGATGGGTACTATAGTACTCTACCCATACCCTACACATTGTCATCCCTAACTGACACTAGTGTGTTAGTTTCTAAAACTCTAAAATATGGTGTCACCTTGTCAATGGCTGACACTTATGTGGTGCACCACGTCATAGCTCACCTTTTTGCTCAATAATTTTTACCCAAAATTAAAGGTATATATTGCAACAAAATATTACAGACTCTTCATTCATTTTTAGAGAAGTTGATAGAAACAATTTGAAGCAATTCTTTGATAGTTGAAGGTTAGTTTTTATTATTATAAACAATTTGAAGCAATTCTTTGATAGTTGAAGGTTAATTTTTATTATTATAACATAAATAGAATAATATTAATTGTAATTTATATTTAGTGTGATGATTAATTGTTTAAAAAAATAAAATGTTATGAAAAAAATTTAATTTAACTATACAGGTAATATTTAACATGTGAATACACATGTTTTTCAAATTAATTTGTTTGATATTTTCTATTTAGTGTTTGTTTAAATTCTTTTGTTTAATCTTATTTAGCATTTACCAACTTATATAACTTATTATTAATAAATTTCCTTTTATTATTACATGGTGTATTAAGTACCACTTAACAATGCATATGATATATAATTAGGTTTTAAATTCTCTTTAATATAATAAATACATATATCAATAATTAATAACAATTAATGCATACTCTTCTTAAATTTGTTAATTAAATTTTGATATTAATAATATGACCTCTTCATTAATATTTTTATTTTAATTTATATTTCATTAATTTACGACAATAATTTTACCTTAAAAATAACCTATTTTAATAATCATTCCTTATAAAAAAAGATACATGTCAACGTAGGATAAGTACTAGTATTTGCTCAACCGATACTAATATTTTTTTAAAAAAATATTATATATCGCTATTACTAAACCGACACTTGTGAAAAAAATAAAAAATAAATGTATCAACACTTTATATAATAACACTTCATAGACGTGACATTCTCACTCCAGACATAAGAATACTTTTTTGAATGCCACAAATTGAGAAATTATTTCTTAATTTATCCTAATAAGGCAAAAAAGCCATGTGCACACCATAAAACACATGGAAATATGGAACGGTGATACAATCTATAAAAGAGGTTATACTATGCCTACATGGAGTGAGATGCATGTGCATACCATAAAACATATTAAGATATAGGATGATGATGCAACCTATAAAAGAGGTTTTACTATGCCTACATGAAGTGAGGTGCATCAATTGTTCTCTTGTTAGTATGTTATCTTTTTTATTATGCAACCTATAAAAGAGGTTTTACTATGCCTACATAAAGTGAGGTGCATCAATTGTTCTCTTGTTAGTGTGTAATTTTTTTTATCGAATTAGTAGTATTTGTTCTAAATGTAAATGTATAATGCTTATAAGATGAGGTTGGTAGCATTGATGAGGATTTGTTAATAAATTGAGTGTTGTATGTCAAAAATCAAGAGAAAGAACATACGTGCAAAGCTGTTATAGTGGATGAGCTACTATCAACCGCTTCTCCATCTATTTTTACAAGCCCATGCTACGAAATGATATCTTCTCCTCAAGTTTGAAGCCTGTGACATAAGTTTCTCCATGTATTCTTACTAGCCCATGCTACAAAATGGTATCTTCTCCTCAAGTTGAAGCCTATGACATAAGTTTGTGTATATGTATACTAATAAGTCGTGTTTATGAAGCTAACTTTACAAAGGTTTCTTTAACCACCTTGCCGTCAATTGTTAATGGATGTTAGTGAAAAATAAAATAAAATTTCAAGCAACTGTACCTCAAACATTGAAACAAAAGTTAAGCAGAAGACATGTCCAAAAAATTCTTCTAATTTTTTGAGCTTTTATTAAATTGCTTTTCACCTGACTTTTTTTTTAAAGAAAAAAAGGCTAAAAGAAAGTCAAACCAAATTTTATCTTACGTTTATGGCTTGTGATTTTCCTATATAATTATTGAGATAAGCTTTTCTGCAAAACTTACTAAAATAAATTAAAAAAAACTTATATAAGAATCGTAACCTACTTTTATATGTTAATTAAATACCTTCAATTCTTAACTAAGTACCTCTATCATAAATTAATAAATTAAGCCCAAATAAACTCTGCAAAATATCTTCCATGTTTATCTAAGATTTTATTTGTTCATGCTTTTTGTAAAAGAAAAATAAATTCTTAATTTAAAAAATTTTAAAAATGATAATAATTATATAAATTTTTCAAAAAAGCAAAAACCTACGTCTTTTGTTGTCAGCTACAAATAGTAACTTCCGAAAAAGTGAAACAACTTCTAAAAAAGTATAACATAATCTTTTTTTTAAAAAGTTTAAACAAACGTGTAATAAGGGAAGCAATTTATTTCAATACTTATTTAATAAACACTAATCACATGAGAACTTACGACATAAATTTTGATCATGAATTTTATTGAAATAAGCTAAAAAATAATATTTTGATATGTTATGCTGAGATACTGAAATAGGCTAAAACATAGTTTATAGGAGTCTCGCTTTGACTCATAAGCTAGCACAAACGGAACCTTACCATAACCCGAAAAACATATCAAAATTATCAGAAGTAAAGTTGCCTTTCCCCTATCAGCATGATCGTTTACTCAATGAATCCATATCCATTTATGCACTATGAATAGCTTATTTCAAATTTCCAGGTTTTAAGACTAAGATTCAAGACCCGTGTAAGAGCTGAAACTTCCTCATTAGGAGGCTCAGAGTAAATAAACTGTGAGAAGAAAAGCTTGACCATCATATATGTGAAAAAAAAAAAATTAACTACAAGTTTGAGATTAGGTTACCAAAATGTTGTTTCTACTAGCTTTATCCTGAATCTGGAACCTTCACTTCCCTTAGAACCTTTGCAGCATCCTCGGGGAACACAGGATTTATGTGACATCCAGTTCCAATCTCAAAACCCGCTATCCCAATCAGTTGAGGTACTATCTGTATGAACCAATGAGTGTATGCTAACTCAGACTCATTAACATGAAGTGGACTAGTTTGAATCATATAGTTGAATGGTGGATTGTTCAGCTGCAAAGACATCTTCCTAAGCATTAGTTTCAACAAGCCTCCAAGTTCAACAGCCTGCAAAATAAATCTCATGAAATGACAATCAACCTTTGGAACAAGAAACCCAAATAAGGAAGACATTAGCACATGTGTATGTAGTTGATAATGCAAGCTATAGTGCACGTCATAGCAATACAATGAGGATCAGTGCTGTGTATTGTAGTTAAAATTGCACGTTAACACGTTGAAGCGTACAAGTCTGACTTGCGAATCTGGTTGGAGCAGAACTGAACATCACGCCAGAGCATTGATTCTTTGTAGCCTTTGCACCAATATGCGCTGGGGAGATCTCTTTGCACCCTGGGTTGAGCTTTTAGTGGGTTAGGTTGTAGAACCTATTCTGTTTCACTTTGAAAAGCCCCCTTTTTTTACACATACAGCCAAAAGATATTGTTCAACTGTCTCTGCCTCTTTACTCCTCACATTTGACATACTGCCTCTATTCCCCTAACCCCCTTACATTCCACACTCTCTAAGCCTTTGTTTCTGGGTTCCAATGCAGGCAGACCTGCATTCTCTTCCTTCTCCTTTCTTCTCCAGTTTTCTATTGCTGTGTGTGGTTGGGTTGCTGTTTCTACCTAAAACAGCAACTTTTTGGGTGTATGTTGCGTACCAGCCCTTGTCAGTAATCAACCAAACAGACCATGTCTATCAAATTCAAGCCTTGCCACTTTGAACCTTTTCCTCCTTTCTCCAATCTTTATTTTATCTTTTCACAGGTCAGAAACACAACTTCTCAGCTCGCAGTTAGTTGTGTTATTGTGTGTGTGTGTGTTGTGTATTTCAGTTTTTGTATTGTGTTTCACAGTCCAAACACTTCATGCTTCTCAGCTTCAACCTCTATCACTACAAATACTTATTATGATAATCCCAAAGACTGCTAAGCTTTTTCGATGTTTAAAGTTCAACAAGGACATATTCAGGATTTAAGTCTTTAATGTATTTTATGATTAGCTTTAACTTTGGATGATGATAAAGTTGAATGATGTGTTATTTTCATATAAGTTTTTCATACACATTAGTGGTTATAATTGTCACTTTTGAATTATATTAAATATATAATATAAATTGCAGTTAGATTGTACTATGCTGTTTGGAATGAAGTTTTTGGAAGGGATGACATTTTTTAATTAAAAATTAAAAGAATTATATATTATTTATGATGATAAATATATGATTAATACATTGAGTTTATGTTAATATATCATTTTATATCTTTTATTTTTAAAATTATTAATTTAAAATAAAAAATTTGTCCTCTCCTCACTTTCCCTCCAAAACCTCCCTTCCCAAATAAACCCTAAAAAAACTTGGCATCCCCATGCCCCATTATATTTAACCTCGTGATTCAAGCACCAAAGTTAATGCACTATTTCAAAATACCATGATCGCAATAGAAACAACTAACAGTCTAACCCAATTTCAGATTACTTATTCAATATGCTTTTGAGCTGTCACAAGCAATCACCCTAAAAAAGACCTAATATTTATGGGCAGTAGATAGAATCGATAACAATTAGCATCAAGTTTAAGAAAACAACTAAAAACCTAAGCCTTTATTCCATGCCTCATATCAGATGCATTATATTGAAATTAAATTAAATATTTTGCACTTAAGCAGTAATTGGACTTGGCAAATAATGAAGTGTTACCTTTTCAGCATCCAATTCATGAAAGTGAGGAGAGTGATACCGAGGAACAATCCATATCTCAAAAGGAAATGTAGCAGCGAAAGGAACCATTGAAAAGAAGTTGGTAGATGAATCAATCAAAAGATCCTCACGTTGAATTTCACAAATAAAACATTTCCCTGTCTGATCAAAATAATCTTTCACACTATCAAGACGTGCAGAAACATTAGGTGGAATAATTGGCAGGGCCATCATCTGACTGTGTGAATGGCTCATTGATGCACCAGCTGAAGCACCATGGTTTTTAAACACCTTTAAAGGTTAATAAAAGCAAGGTCATAAATGATAATTACATGAAACAGGTGCAAGAAGAAGATAAACAACAATTTATTTATCAATTGATTGCAATTTTAATGTCATTGTAGAAAAAGATAGAATGAAGCCAGCAACTACCATTCGATTGAGAGATTTAAAATTAAAACCAAAAAAGCGAACAGATCTATATTTTATAGTCAGTGATGTGAAGCAGGCAAGCAGCTATTAGTTTTGCCCAGTTGCTCTTATTACTCATAGTATCAACACAAATAATAAATGCTCCACAGAAAGTGCTATTAAATATGGATTGGGCCTAATAAAACTCCAAAAGCTATTAGTTCAAACAGTGAGGATTGTCCAAGTCTTAAGGAGTATTCTACCAATATTCCTAACTAATATGTGACATATTAACAAACTCCATTTACACACAAGGCTAGTTTGCAAGATTAGACAAACACAGGTGACCGATTATCAATATTGGATAAGTTCAAATACCATATTAAACATGGACTGGGCTTAACTCAATCCTATAAGTTAGTTTAAAGAAGGAGGATTGCCTAAACTTTATAAGGAGTATATTAGCTATAATCCTAATTAATGTGTGACATGATGTAGAAGAAGAAAGTGATCCCATATATTACCTAGGTAAAACATACAACCCCATAGAAAATAAGAATACGACCAACTAAGCTATCAAAGAGCTTTAATCTCACATGCCCTCTGAAGCAAAAAGAACAACTTGGGAGTACAAGCAGTGACCAAAGCATCTAAATGCAGACAGTGATATTAATCGCTATTCCCTAAAAGAATCAACACAGGTCATATTAGTTCCTGAACATGAATCTTGTCAATTAAATTAGTCACTAAAATTTGTGACACGGGGACTAAATTAATCAAAGGAATGCACATTCAAGGATCTAAAGGTAATTTCCACCATTCAGAAAACACATATTTTAGAGACTAATTTGACTATTTTCTTATGGTCCTAAATATCTACTTTGTCAGTCAAATTAGTACTTTGGACCTAATTTAAACTAATTTCCATCATTCATATACAAATATTACAAACTTGAACTCAGTTTTCAGATAAGTTTTTAACAAAAACACTGAATGAATTAACTGAAGAAACTTATAAAAAAAAAACGATTTATTTTACTGCTTTAATTCATGTAATTTTCTTAATAAGAAGTTTATTCAAACTATACCTGAATACGTTACATGAATTAGTAACTAATTGGACTAATTATTCAAAAGATTCTGAGAATTCAAAGGCACAAGAAAACGAACCTGCACGTATTTGATAGAGTGATGAGTGGCGTGTTCTTGGATTCTCTTGGTATAAGCGAGGAAAACCTCGGCAATTTCTGCAGGAGACAAATCGCAGAGCTGAACCGGATGAACGGGGGTTTCGATCACCACGTCGTGGAACCCGAACCCGTCCAGAACCGAACCGGAGGGGGTGTGGTCCGGTTCGGGGAGGGTGCGGGAGAGAGCGGGGTAGAGGTTCTGGATGACCCGGATTTTCCAATTCGGGTCATGGGGCGGGACCCGAAAGATCTCGGGCGCGCACTCGTGCTCGTGGCCAATGCAGAAGGGGCATTGTTGGTTGGGGTTTGGGTCGGTAGGAGATTTGGATTTGAATTCGGAGGGTCTTTTGGCTCTGGCGGGTGAGAATATGACCCATCGGTTCCACACAGCGTCTTTCCTTAGTTCTGGGTTTCGATTCTGTGAGGAAGATCCCATCGTCTTACGTTGTTGTCTCTTATTTCTATGCTAGAAGTTTCTGGTTCTGTCTCTCCGTCATACCCTTCTACCAGTTGGAGACACCTTATTCTTCTTTTCTTTTTTTATTTAGTCCACTTCCCTCAAACACTACTAGTTTTGTCATTAAAACAATGAAACAGTTAGCATTAAATCATTTTAACTTAATCTATCATCCCTATTTTACGTCTTTAACATGTAGTTATATTAATATTAGTTTGTTGATCTATGGAATACAAAGGTATTTTCATATTTTTTATACAAATAATTTAATTTATTATTATTAAATTGTAAAATAAAATAGTATCTAAAGTGAACAAATTTCCTTTATAAAATTTATAAATATTAAAAATATGTAAATAAAAGAATTTAAATTAAAAAATTAAACTATAATTAAAAAATTATATTATTATTTTAAATAAAATAAAATAAAATATTATGAAATTGTAAAGATATAGAATTATTAAATTTGTAATAGAAAACAAATATTCATCGAATGTTATAATAAAAATAAAATTTTAAATAAAAAACATAAAAATAATAAAATATATATCGTTAATATTTAATATCTTAATAGATTTTTATAACATTTTTTTTCTAATATAAATTTTTGTTATAATATATTAAACTCATATAGGAGGCATGAATTTAAAATGCATCATACTCTTAATTTAACATATTTTTATTGTAAATTATTTTGTATAATCATAAAAATTGTCTTGATATAGAAATTTATGTTTAAGTTTGAGAAAAAAAATTATTAATAAAAAAAAAGTATAACAAATAATTCTCTTAAGAACTCTCTTTATAAAAAATATGCAACTTTCTTGTTTTTCTTTTAATTTGTATACAATAGAAATAAATGTAAGTATTTATATTATAATATATGTTAAATAATATATGGTAATAAGACTAAAAAATTTTAATACCATCAATTATAAATGTCTTTTATTAATTTATTCAAGGCAAATTTTAACAAATTTTTACCTTAACTTAAATTTTTTATATTATTTCATTCTCAATTTTCTGAATTAAATAATACTTGCAATGCCAACTAAGTCTAAACAATATTTGAACTTTACTTATGAAAGAATTTTTGTCATCATATTTGCAAGATTGTTAGAAGTAGTAATTTTCTCCACAACACATCTCCTTATGTTATTACACTATGAATAAAAATGTATTATAACATTAATATGTTTTGTCCTTTCACGATACATATAGTTCTTTTTTATTATATAATACACAATAATGTGATTCTGCTTGACACCAAGATCACTAATAAGACCTTTAAGTCATAATGCTTCTTTCACTGCTTCTATAATTGTCATATACTATGTCTTTATAGTTGACAAGGCAACAATGGATTCTAAAGTTGCACGCCAACTAATAGCACTACCTTTAAGCGGCAAAATATAACCAATCAAGGACCTCCTATGATCAAAATCACTAGCATAATCTGAGTCACAAAATCTAGTAATATGACTACGGACTTCATTTATTTTTCTACCAAATACCAATCTCATGTTAGTTGAACCCTTAAAGTATCTCATTATCCACTTTATAACTTGCCAATGAACCTTCCTTGGATTAGCCATATAATGACTAACAATGCTCACTACATGTACAATATCTAGTCTAGTACAAATCATGACATACATGAAACTTACAAATATGTTAGAGTAAGACACTTTAGACATAAACTCTTCATCCTCTTCTATTTGTGGTGGCATTTTTAAGACAACTTAAAATGAGTTGTAAAAGGTGTACTAACTAATTTTGCATAGTGCATTCCAAATCTCTCTAAAATTTTTTGAATATAACGCTTTTGACATAAGCACAATCTTTTAGCCTCTTGATCTCAAATGATTTCCATGCCAAGGATTCTTTTTGTTGGGTCTAAATCCTTTATCTTAAATTCACCACTTAATTGTATCTTTACCTTATTGATTTCTGTTAGATACGTACACGCAATTAGCATGTCATCAACATAAGGAAGCAAGTGAATATAAGAATCATCAAATATATTTTTTTATGATAAACACAACTATCATATTCACTTTTTATATAACCGATATGAACAATAAACGAGTCGAATCATTTATACCACTATCTGAGCGATTGCTTCAACCCATACAAAGACTTCTTCAAAAGACATATATGGTCTTGTTTTTCAGGTTTGACAAATCTCTCTTGTTTTTGCATGTAAATCCTTTCCTTCAAATCACCATGGAGCAAGACATTCTTTACATCAAATTATTCCAACTTTAAATCATGCAAACACACTAAAGCAAGAAGTACTCAAATTAAACTATGTTTCACAATAAGAGAAAAAGATTAATTAAAGACATTACCTTGACTTTGTGTAAAGCCTTTTGCTACAAGCCTTACTTTGAACCTTATTCCATTTTTCTTCTTGAATATCCACTTATAACCCACAATCTTCTTATCAACTGGTTTCTTAACAAATTCCAAAGTCTAATTCTTATGGAGGGATTTAAGCCCTTCTTTCATGGCACTAATCCATTGTGATTCTTCATAACAATTAACTACCTCATAAAATGAACTAGGTTCCTCTTCATCAATGCTTTCTTCCATGTTAAGTGAAAAAGTAACAAAATCTTCATTACTTTAAGGTAGTCTAGACTATTATAAATTTTGATTCCTTAGGATCCAACAACTTGTACCCTTTTATGCCATATTGATAACCTAGAAATATGCATTTTCTAGCTCTTGACTCCAATTTCCTATCATTAACATGAACATAATCTGAACATTCAAATGCACGTAGAATTAAATAATTTGTTGTAGAGCTTAACCACATTTTTTCTAGGCTCTTACATACAATAGTTGTAGAAGGTGACCTCATTCATTCCACATTCACTCATATGACATAACCTCATGCGACAAATAAGTTTGGTTAACATATGAAACAGAAGAAATTATGGGTAAACCTACCATTGTAATTCCCAGCAAGAAATATAATCCATTTTTCAACTTTTCCTGCATAACTATTAAGGTTCCTCTAGAAACTTTTAAGACTCCACTTTCAACTCAATATACACAACCAAGAAAGTCTAAAGTACTCAATGAAATCAATTTCTTATGGAGTTTGAGAACATACCTCTCATCATCTATCTTAATTTGCACTATACCTTTGCCAACTATGCTACACATACCATCATTTTCTATTATAATTTTTTCACCATTAATCTCTTGAAACGTGACAAACCAATCCCTATTAAGCATCATGTGAAAGTACACGTTGAATCATTAATCTAGGCATTGTGATTGTCATTAGTCGAGACAAAGAGAACATTTCCACCATTTGATTCTTCTCAAGCCACAACTGCTCCACCAAACTTTGAAGTACCTATTTTGTCTTTCTTGAACTCTTGCCACTTTCTCTTCCTGTGTCCTTGTTAACAGTTATGACATTTGTTGTTCTTATTTTTGTTGCGAGATTTAGGTTGCATTCTTTGGAAATTTTTCTTCCTTTCTTCCCTTCTTCCTCTTACCATCAAACCCTCACTTAAGTTAGTGCCTTCATATGAATGGGTAATTCTCTTTTTCAATTCCCAAGATTGCAAAGTCATTTTCATTTCCTCCATTGATAATGAACTTCTATAAAAGAATTATTGTGTCTACAAAATTATCATAAGCTCTTGCAAAGAACTAACAACAACAACTTGGTTCTCTTCATCCACTTCATACATTTATATGGTATATAATTGTTTCTTTAAATAGAGACAATTGTATAGACTGCCATGTACTGACTTCCAAGCTTTGCCAAAAGGTTGTCGACAGTATTTTCTCTAGAGACTTCTCCTAAAACTTCATCACCTAATAATAACAATATTATGCTATGTACCTTCTTCATTATCACTCTTCTGTGCAGATGTAAAATTCGCCAGTAACTATGCTTCTCCTTCCAATGCCAACTTATATTCATGTTGCATGAGGAGAGCTAGCATTTTCACTCGCCACAGGTTGAAGTTATTTTTGCTAGTAAATTTCTTGACGTTAAACTTTGCAAACACTATAGTTTTGATAATAGTTTGCTGTGAAAATTATCTCTAATGTAAAAATTTATGTAATGCAAGTTTGAAAAGAAAACTCTATAATGAAAGGAAAAAACTACAACAAATGGCTCTCACAAGGTCTCTCTCTACGAAAGAAATGTGACTCTCTTACTTTTTTTTTTTAGCTTAAATACAAAAGAAACAAATACACGTATTTATACCATAATACATACTAACACTAGATACTAATAAACACATGTAGTTCTAATGTCATTAATTATAAATTACTTTCGTTAATTTACTATTCTAATTCAAGAAAACTTTATCACATATTTTTATGTTTTTTTATTGTCAATTTTAATGAATTTATCATAGATCTTTTGTTCAAAACATCACTTTTCAATTAATAAAAAAAATTAAAATAAAATTTATTGTGATATTATAATTACAAAATTTTAATATTTAATTTTAAATTATTTTTTTAAGAATATGTACATGAGATAAGTGTATTAGTTTGATCATTTTAAAGAGTGCTTCATCATTGTTTTGATCATTGGTCTTCTATTTAAAACATAAATATCTTCAATGAATCATGAGTAAAACGGAAGTTGCAATAAATTTCATTGAAATAATTTTTTCATTAAGATAAATAAATTAAAAAAATATCAAAGAGTCTATCTAAAATAATCTTGAAAGATCATGTACCTTTCATACAACATTATAATATCTAATATATTTAGGATAAATTAAATTAACTTTTAAAATAAGTAAGATTATGCTAAAGTCTTCAACATATATAATTATTGACTTATTAAAAAAAATTGTGTTATCATTTGAACATTATTTACCTTAGCAGATAAACTAATTAGACACATTTTTTAACAAATAAACTGATTCGGCACATTAGATGTCAGAACTGAATGTGATAAATAACATTTAATATAAACGGGATAGTGTGATGTGATAGATAACAATTTAATTTTATCTTTAAAAATATTTTCATCAATTAAATTGATTTCTAAAAAAAATTGTATTCAATCAATTTCGTTCAAAAACATCTTGATGAATTAATCTGATCCTTTAACTTTGATATTCTCTTTTGCTATATATTTTTTTTCTATTGTAGCCAATGAGGTTGGTTTGAAGACTCTATCAGTGAGATTGTCAAGGTAAAGGTTTATTTTTGGACCAAAAGAAAAAGTATAGACTTGTTTTTCTAATGTTGCCTAACAGTGAATCACCACTCAAATTCTTAAAAAGATATGATTCAATATCGTTACTGAATTGAGAGCTAAACTATATTGAAACGATCAAAATTATTCATTCAGTTGGATCAATCAACAATTGATACTTTTAAATAAATTCGTATTTCATACGGCAATAATCGATGACATTTAATTTAATTTAGTATATTTTTCTTACTCGAACTTATTTTTATAACACGTGTTTTACAATTTTGAAAAGGCAAACAACGTTTGACTAAGGATAAAAGTTGGATAAAGTTTATTTTAATAAATTAATCTCATATCGTTAAATATAATTATACTATATGCTTAGATTAATTTTACATTAGAACATGTGTCAATGTGTCATGGTAAGCAAAATTGATTATTAGTGTTAATCAAACTAGCATCAAGTGTCACTCCCAATTTCGAGAGTGAAATCTGTTCTAGCAGACGCTATGTAACATTTCTCTTGTTCAATTTCCTTTTATATACCGATGGAGAAAAACTTGAAAGGTTTAATCTAAATAGAATGGATATATTGAATTTCTATAGCACCCCCTTTTTATATGTAATCATTAAATATTAGATTAAATATATGGTTTATTTTTTAAAACATATTGCATATTTATTTTGGATTCTTTAAAATTATATATTATTATTTTCTACATTTTATTGATTATTAATTTTGTTTATCTTAGTGACGTGATTATACACAAAACCGTTACACAAAATTAATGTGTAAATTAATCATGTCATTATTTGATAGTAATTAAGAACTAAAATTAATATTTTAAAAAATATAAAATAAAATAAAAAATCAGAGAGATCATAAGTTAAAATGTGATATATTTTGAGAGAATAAAAGTGTATTTAAGTCTAAAGTATTGGTTCTGCTTCAGAAATATATCTAAAGCATGACATTCATAAAAATAACATCATTAACTTATTATGATAAAAATAGAAAAAAAGCAATACAATTGAGAAAAGAAAAAGAAAAAGAAGATACATTTGCATTAATAAAAAGCAAATAATAAAAATCTCTGTAAAAATTTGGGAGGCATATGCAAGAATTGTGTTGTGTGTTGTTGAGGCAAACAATGGGGCTCTTTATTGAGAGGAATGAATAATATTTATGGTTTATGATTTCAAGCTTCCCAACCCCTAAGGATTGTAGCTCTTGCCACACGGTTTACTGCAAGGGTGAATGCTCCCATACGAAGATCACAATCATAGGTTTTGCACATTTCCTTCACATCTTTGAAACCTTTGGTCATGTATGTCTTTAGCTCATTGTTCACTTTCTCCTCATCCCACATGAACCCTTGTATGTTCTGTGCATTTCATAATCACCATTTAATGTTATAGTAGCTACATCAAATTGTAAATAATTTGGATCCATCATGGAAAAATGGAATGTAACAATGTCATGTTACTAGAAAGAAGATTGAAAAAGGAAACAATTAATGCATCCTTGTGAAATCATATGGTTAATTATAATTAAAATATTTACCTGCACCCACTCAAAGTAGCTAACAGTAACCCCTCCTGAGTTTGCTAATATATCTGGGAGGATCACAACCCCTTTCTTTTTCAGAATCTGCAAACAAGTGTGGTAGTTAAAATCAGTGCATTTTTCTTCTTATTTTTCTCTCATAAGTTTTTTTTTTTTTTTTTTTTTCCAGTTTGAAAGAAGGGAAGAAAAGAATGAGTGCAAACTAACCTCATCAGCCTCTGGGTCAGTTGGGTGATTGGCTGCTTCAACAATAAATTTGGCTTTAATTTCATTTGCGTTTTCCCTTCAACAATAGCAAAAGTTGTAAAAGAAAAGGTTTAGACTTATGTTTATCATAGTTCTCCCTTAGAACAGATGTTTAGAATGCTTGTGGAGTATGCAATAAATTTAAGTTACTAGCAATACTGGCTAGCACCTTTGTCTAAGAGGTGCATCAGTAACCAAAATAAAAAAGTAATAGCATGTTGGAAACTATAAAAATGGAAACAAAACATGCTCTAAACCTCCACTTTTATACCTATAATTGTAAATGTCATTTTTCTTATAGTCCTTGACTTTATAAGTTTTTTAACTTTAGTTTTAATTTTATAAAATATTACAAAATGTCAACATTTATTCTAGTTATTTTTACTCTATTATTTCACTAACTTTAGAAACTGAAGGAAATTCTATTTTGTAAGAAATTACAAATACAAGAGAAAAGTAAAATTTTTGTAAAGTCGAGAGAGAATTATAATATAACAAAAAAAAAAACACACACACACATTTTTCTGTCTTAATTCCCAATCCCTCTTCACCATGACAAAAAAAATTGTTGTTGAGTAAGGAAAAGTACCTATTTATGACTCCCCCAAGAGCTGCTGGGACAAGAACATCACAATCTTCAACCAATATTGACTTGGGGTCAATTGGATCACCACCATGAAATCCTTTTACTCCTCGGTGCTCTTTGGAATACTTGAGTAGGCTTGGAATATCTAAGCCATTGGTATTCTTTATGGCTCCTGTTATGTCACTCACAGCAACAACTTTTCCACCTTTCTCATTTATTAATTGGGCAGCCCAGGAACCCACATTTCCAAAACCCTGAATAGCACATAACAAAATTGAATGATTTTGTCTCAAATTCATCAAAATAAAAAACCTTTGAAAGCATGAACTAATGAACTTTACCATTTTTTTATTCTTTTACCATTGTATCTTCATTAATCATTATTGTCAACATATTATCTTCAAACCAGTGTGCATGTTGTTAAAGGCACAAGTCCAAACATTAACTTGTAATAAATGTTATTTTTACTAGGCAATACTCTGTTCTTTTTGCTTTGACGTTTAAAGTTTTGTGCAAAAATTTAAAGAATATTAGTATTTTAAATTTCTTAAAAATTACTACTTAACTTTTTATTATATTTTTCATTTATTATATGTCTTATTTATTATTTTTACCTAACAAACATTAATTGTTGATTAATTCTATCAAATAACAATGAAAATTGAATAAATTTTTTTTGTTATAAGTGCCAAAGAAAAATAATGGAAGTAGTAGATCATTTGGAGGAATGTAAAATAAGAGTTACCTGTATGATAAACCGTTGTCCAGACACACTTTTCCCATGTTCATTAAGCAAAGCCTCTGTTGCAAATAGGACTCCACGTCCTGTAGCTGCATCTCTTCCTAGAGATCCACCAAGATCCTTATTTGAACATGAAAATTAAGAAATGGGAATTGGTTTAGGAGATGTTATCAACACATTTTTTTGAAGGCTTCTTTAATATCTATTGAAATTCATGTGTGTGACTAATATGGAGTTAGACCCTCTTCATTTAGTGGAATCCATATGAATTTCAACCAATAATAGTATATAAGTAATGAAAGTGATGGAAAATGTGTGTTCCTAATATTGCTAATTAATTCATTAAGCATACATTGGTGTTGTGGCACATTCCAATGCCCATTAGAATGAAAAATACCAACAGTTTATACTTACTAAAGGTTTCCCAGTCACAACTGCAGGAGAGTGGCCATGAAATTTGGAATATTCATCTAGTATCCATGCCATAGTCTACATTCACAACCATGTAGTAAGGTAGTGAGTGTTTCATATTTAAGACCAAGAAGATAAAAATAAAATTAATAAGATCATTTCTTGAACATAAGCATAATCCTCAACAATCTAAAACAAATTCACAAAGCATAATTTTTTGTACTAACTTGTGGGCCTGTTCCCATATCAGGTGCTGGCACATCTGTCTGAATTCCAATCAAATCATGAATTTTCTGGGTAAAAACTCTGGTAAGTCTTTCTAACTCTGATACACTTAGTTTTGCAGGGTCACACCCTATCCCTCCTTTGGCACCACCATATGGTACATTTGCTACAGCTGTCTTCCATGTCATTAGTTGTGCCAAAGCATTCACTTCATTTGGTTCTACCTATAAACATAAAAATTGCTAATTCAATTTGATTTGTCAAATGAATGCCTTCATTACATTATGTGGTTATTCATTAGCATCATCCTCAAAGTCATTTATTTCTAGCCATGTTAGGCAAATATAAGGGGAAGAAAACACAACACTATTATTCATAACAACATATAGCTAGCTTGTGTTTTTAATTTAGAGTTGTTGGTCTAATAATTCAGACTTTTACTAGTCAGAATGCAATACCTCAGGATGGTATCTAATCCCTCCTTTCATGGGGCCTCTAGCATTATCATGTTGAACCCTGAATCCAATATAAGTCGCCAAGGTGCCATCATCTTTTGGTATGGTACACTCAACCTGCACTTTCATTTAACAAAATGTTTAGAACATGAACTGTTAAACTATGTGACACATATATATAGTAAAATTTTGTTAGATTTTAGTTGAGTGGATTTGAAATAAATGAGGTTCAAAATATTGATTTGTTTTTCAAAATGATATTTTAAAAGAAAGTTGAGAAGAGTTATTTTGTCCAAATGATAAAATAAAATACTTTTGAAATGTAAATAAGATATATTTTATAAGACGCACACCAAGGGCCAGCCAATAATAAAGGCATACTTTTTACTTTTTTCAAAATTAATTCTTTTCGCATTATAAAGTTAATTTCAAAACAAATGAAAAATAGTTTGTTAACAAAGTTTGAAATATTTACACCTTGAGAGAGATAGGAAATAATAAACTTGATGTGACACAAAAAAGAGATGAAATATGTCAAACAGGTGATAACATTATTGAAGTATTTATGAATAAGAGTAATTTAAAAAGAATAATTCAAAAATAGTTGTCATAAACTTAAACGAGGGCCTCAACCCAGAAAAAGGGAGGGTGATAACAAAAAAAGAACAACACAGCTTCTCAATTTTACTTGCCTTGATTTCTCTAAATGGAATGAGCAAACTCTTCTCAAGCTTGGAATCCAATCCCAGAAGCCTAGAGGCCAATTTGAAGTTCCTGTTGGTAGCTGCAAGTGCATTCATTGTTTGTTGTGCAACCAAAAAGTCTAACACAAAAGTTAAATCCTTTTGACAGAGATGCGGAAAATAGATGTTGTGAAATTGCTGTTGTTAAGAGTATTTATATATAGCTTCGATGGGTAAGAGAAAAATGAAAGATTGATCACCTATTTGTGCCAGCAAAGTAGGAGATATACATAAGCAACATCTTAGTCAATGTCAACAAAAATATTATAGTAAAAGTTTGGTCGATGTAACACAATCAACAAGGATAAGTGCAGCAACGTGAAACACCACGTGGATCAAAGTCAGCAATTAGTCCAGATGTGGTGGCAGGAAAAAAATATTAAGAGGCCCTATATTTTCCACAAGATTAATAAAAAAAGTTAATGGGTTAAGTAATGAAAATAATAACTTTTTTTAAAAAAATATTTATGATTTTAAGAATATAAAACTATATAAATATTATATTTTTAATAAAAATTACTATTCATATATACTTAAATAATAAGAATTGAAATTAATAGAAAAGGAAAATACTAACATCAATTTTAGAGATTGATTTAAAATAATTAAATACAGTAAATTTTTTATAAAAAGAAAATATGTACGATATTAAAAATATAAAAATATTATTTTGTAATATGTCCCTTTCACCAAAGGTATAAATCACCCGGTTCCCTCTAAAGTGCAATATCTAACAATAACATTCCATAAGAGAAGATTAATAATTTGTTCTGTATCTTGTTTTTCCTTCTTTTGCATGTAGGAGAAAATAATATACCAATATATGGAAACAAAATCATGCTTATGTATTATTACCATAGAGTTAGTTCGATATTTTTTAGACATTATATATGAATGAAAACAAACCTAATCATTTTAAATATATATATACTTTGTAATGTTACACGAGTTAAAAAATCTTTAATATATAATATTTTTATTATACTTTTTTCTTCTGGAGAGGTAGTATTTTAACCTCCAAACTTATTATTTATTTATTTATTTTGCTGAAAAAAAGGAGCAAAACGTCTACCACACAAAACTAAACTAAAAGTCTGAAAAAGCTAGTCTTCCAAGAATCCAAACTCAAAATGATGAAAGGGAGAAAGCAACTCTAAACTTAGTTTGGTCAGAGAATTAGCACAAGAATTCAAGCTTATTAAATTTTAATTTTGGTCTTTATTTTTTTATTTTACTCTCTAAATTTTCTAAATTGAACATTTTTATCATCGATTTTAACTTAAATATAGAACACCCGTGGATCCATCCCTGGATATGTTGAGGGATACTTTTGGTCAAGGTGTAGCAAGGAAAATATATATTTAAAATACACTCTAAATAATACTTGCAGAGATATAATAATAGAGGAGAAAAGTGATAGATAATATAATATAATAACCAAAGATAAATAAAAATAATAAAGTTGAAATAAATATTAATACTGTTGAAACGTTTATAAAATAAAATTAGGGCAGCAAAATATACCAAAAGCAATCACTGGAAAAATCGCCTTTCTACGGTACACAAAAGATAAAAGCCATTAGGCGTACATTGTCTGGTTCCAAATACAGGGAGCCATTCTCATACTTCAAGATAAGGCCCTAAAGAGGAGGCAAAATAATTGTCAACTGAGGAACGCTACGAATGCCTTTAACTCAATAATTAAACTTACTGATAGAAGGAGCTAATAATAATAAAATTTTATTAAAAAAATATTTATTGTATTTTTATAATTTTAATATAATAATTATATATTTTTATAAAATTTATTATTTATAAATACTTAAACTCAGTCTTAAAGAATAAAATTAACAAAATTCATTATAATTTATAAATATTTTTTCAAAAAATTATTATTAAAGTATTTTTATATTTTTAAATATTTTTATTTATAATTTTCTTAATTAATACATTCTTATTTTTTTCTTAATAATCAAATTGTATTTGATAAATGATAATAAATAAGTAAGATATTAATTATAATATAACAGATACAATAGAATATTAAGTAATTTTTAATAAAATTAAAAAATTCAATAATTTTTGAATTTTTATATAAAATTTTGAACATAATATTAAATTTAATAATTTAGATAGTGAAAGTGTTAAGACAAGTTATTAGACTAGGTGGAACTGAATTCTAAAGCAGCAGGCTCCATCTAGATTGGTAAAAGTTACGCGCACATTCATCCCATCGATGTCAATTATTTTTTCCTATTTAGTGTCAATGGTTAATTTGGATATATATATATATATATATATATATATATATATTAATTATATAAAATTATAAAAATAATATAAGATAATTTAATAATTATATCAATCATTCTTACGTTCTTATTAAATAGTGTAAATATTTAAATTTAACACTTTGTGTTAATGAGGTTTGATTCTCTTTGTATATTGTCTTTGGGCAACTGCTTTTCAACTTAACATGGCTCGCAAATTCAAATTTTAATAAGTCCAACTACATTAAATATATTTATACCACTTACGTGGACGAATTTAAACAATACTTTTAAGGTAAATTGAGTCATTGAAAAATGTAAGAATATTTATTTTGCGAATGAAGAAAAGATTTGTGATGCCCTGATGAAAAAAATATTTTAAATAAAAAATTGTTAAAAATAGTAATACTTTTATAAATATTTTTAAAAAAATAAAAAAGCTCAAATTTTGTTTTGCTGTAAAAACAGTGGTTTGGTGCTGAATTATACGTAACGTAATGCTTTTTCAACACCGGTGGGCTTAATTTAAAGGGATAGGGGAAGTTACCAAGTGTTCGTCTCAAACCTGCATTAAATACACGTCACTTTCATATTCTAGATGCTGACTCGAATCAGTTCACCCATTTTTATTTATTATGGGTATTCAAAATTGAAGCAACCAATTTTCAATTGTTAAATAGTTTTAAAAACTACTATTTAATAGTAATATGCATATTTAATTATAGTAATAATTTTAAAATAATGTGCGATGATATGCATAAATATATAAGGCAAAACGTGTTATCAATAGATAAGGAGGATTATTATTATTTTTATTTCAGTTTATGAGGATCCAAATTAATAAAAATATTTCTAAAGAACTAAAAGTAAGCTTAACTATATTTACAAAACTTTAAAAAAAGTAAAAATTTAAACAGATTGACTTTATAATAGAGTCAAACTTTTGGCTGGCCTAGGATATTTCTTAAAGGCCTACTGTCAAAAACGTTTTGGATTTAAAGTGTGAATAATTTGTATATTATGTGTTAAAGATAAACTTGAGTTGAACTTCTAATAGTTTAATTATTAAAACTTTATATCTTGTCAAAGTTGATCTCTTCTAAATGAAATTATATTTACACAATTAGCTTGAATTTTTTTTAACAAAAAATAAAATAACAAAAAAAGAAAAGAAAGTGTAGAACAAAATACAATCATGTTATTTGAATAAAAAAAACTAATATTATATGTGCATTATATATAATTATTTTTATCTTTTTTGCAGGGCCACAAATATATCACAAAACACAAAGATTGACTCTCTTGAGGTATTTATTGAACATTTTTAATTAAATATTTAAAGTGATAGAGAAAGATAAAGAAAATTTTAATTTTTAAAAAATATTGTACGAATATTATATATAATACTTATATAAAAAGAGAAGAAAAAAGTCAAGAAACAGAGTAAGAGGAAAAAGAAAAAAAGAAAAAAGAGACTAAAAGACACGTGAAAGTAATTGCAAAAGAAATAAAAGAGAGGTTTTGTTTCAACTTTGGCTGGCAATAACGTACAAATAAAGATGCATGTTTCTCACAGACACACATGAATTCAAATCATCTTGCTAATTGAATTACAGAGGGGGACAAAGTGGCAGCAATCTATGTTAATTCAGTGCATGGTACTTGTCACAAAAGACAATCCCCATCGGTGAGAGTACTGATGTCACTGATAAAACAAAAAATAAGAACAATATTTTTCATGAAATAATGAAAATTTGATCCTCGCGTATTAAATAATATTGTTCATGACATAATAAAAATTTGATCGGAAACAAGTAAGTTATGTTTAGTTAGTATTTTGTTGGAGAGATAAAAATATGAAAAAAATACCATAAATATAAATTCTGAAGGACATCAATGTATTTTTTAGAAGAAGGGACATTGATGTCTCAGCTCCTATGGAGGCTATATTTTTTAAGACTAAAATATCTCTAATAATTATACAAAATTACATATACTATTTTTACTTTCATTTTTTATATTTTATCTCTTATATCTAAATATAATATAAGACATAATACATAATATTTTATTTTCATTTTTAAACATAATACATATAAATAAACATTAGTATCTTTTTCTTTTATTATCTCTATATCTCTGTTTTAATATCTCTGTCTCTGAACCAAACGTTACCTAAGATTCTTTAAAAAATTTAAATTTATTATTCAATCTCTAAATATTTAATAATTTACCATATTAGTCCTCTAAAGATTTTTTTCATTAAATCAATCCTTCAAATATTTAATTTATCATTAAATTAGTTTTTAAAGATTTATAATGTTACAATATTGGTCATTAAAAAAATATTAAAATAGTTAAAAAAGATTTTAACTTAATAATAAATGAATTTTATATATATATATATATATAATTTTATCAAATTAATCCTTATGTAAAGTCAAAATGATGAAAAAACTTAGTGACAAAAGTTTTGAAAGACTAATTTAATAATAATTTAAAAGAAAAAAGAAAAAAAAGACTTCAAAAGATAATAAAGAAAGGAGGAAGAAAAAATGTTAATAATAAATTTTTTAAATTAAAAATATGAGTTTAAGAGAATTTATAAAATTTAATTTTATTTAAAAATTTTCAAATAAAATGATAATCATATAATACAAAATCTTTTTAAATTTTGAGAACTTAAAAAATATGTGAGTAAGAGAGTTTATAAACTCTTATTATTTAGTCTAAAGATTCTTATAAAAATGAATATTATATATGTCTTTTTCTTTTTTATTGTTTTTTAAATTGATTTTCAAATAAAATTTAAAATATTAATTTGATAGTACCAACTTGATAATGTTTTTTTTTTCTTTAGAAAACTAAAATTGAAACCTTTCTCTATTTTTCTCCATTTTTGACATATCTGTAGAAGAAAAGAGAGATATAATTTTTTTAAAATATATGTAATTTGATAAAAATAAAAAATAAAATAGAAAAGCAATAAAAAATACTTCATAAATATGTATGCATGTAATTACTTTAAACATAATCAATAATAATAAAAAAAAAAAAAAGCAAGAGAAACTTCTATTAGATGACGTCAAGCTCCAAAGTAGCATTAAATTTCTTTTTTCCAGCCAAATGAAACAGTGAAGAAGGAATCCAAGCATACAAATTTGGTTCTTAACACATACAAGTAGCATCATCGAAGTGGAGGGAAATTCTGAGCTAAATTTTCGAAAAACAAATAAAATATGGGAAGTGTTATTAGAATTTTAATGAATCTGATATGAGAGAGAACTTGGATTATAAGTTTAAGAAACTTTTTTATGTAAAATATCTTAAGTGAGATTTTATATCTTAACATTTAAGCAAAGGATAGAACAATTTTCAAATTGGGAAAAGGGTACATATTTTTATTTACTACGTGAATGGGAGATGGAGAAGAAACCCAAAAATGTGAGAATCAGAATTGAATTCCAGAAAGAATGAGAATCAAATTCAACAAGCATATTCTTTGTTCCAAGCAACCCAATTCCACTAGCGCCAACTCAAACTAATCCAATCAAATTTTCCTGCTCATGTGTGGTTGCTTTGGTCACAGTACAATTCTGTAATAGAATATGATGCATATGCAAATAAAATGAAGTTGGCATGCTTTAGAGCACCCTGACATTGCTGTATACGTTCCTTCTCTTGCAAATTATAAAACACAATAAAAATATATATTATGTGACTGTGCTTTTCAAGTTGCTTGTGCAAATAACGAGTGATACACACATAATAACTTTTTTTCAAAATTTTAGGAAAACAACTCAATTGCAACGGTACTAAAGATGGTCAAGCTATGTGTGGGAGTGAAGTTTTGAGAAAAAAAAAACGTGGATATATCTTTTATTTTAATTTGTTTTTATAAATATCATATAACTTTTTTAATTTAAAAATAAATATATTTTAATTTAATAAGTTTTTAAAATAAAAGATATAAAATTATATATTATTGTAAATTTAATATACTAATCATTTATTTGTTATAATAAATTATATTTATACCACTCACACAAATTTCTTTTCTCCCTTATAATTTTAGAGATTGAGAGAAATTGGAAGATTTGTGTAATGCATTATTAAAAAAAAAGAAAAGATATATTTAGGCATATTTATGCATTAGATGAGAGTGATTATCAATTTGATAATATAAGAACAAGAAGAGAATAGATATGAAAAAGAGAAGAAGAATAGATTTTCTAATATCAGCCAAATAGAAAAGTATTAAAGATAGACACAACAAAAATATAAATATGACAATAGCATAAAGACTAAATTATCTTTAATTAATATATAATATCATTTAACATTCTCAACAAATCAGTAATTTGCATAGCTGAAGAAATGAAAGGTAATGAAATGGCTCTATGTTGAAGATGATGGCGAGTGAAAAGACAATCAATTTTAATATGTTTATGCACTTATAAAAGACTGAGTTATAGGCAAATTGAATAGCACTCTTGTTGTCACAGTACACAGGAGTTGGTCTAGAAAGAAAAACACCATGTTAGAAAGAAGTCAATGCAACAAAATTACTTCAGTAGTGGTTAGAGTCATGGCACAATATTCAGCTTCAGTAGAAAAACAAGAAACAATATCTTGTTTCTTACTCTTTTAAAAAATAAGAAAGTCTCCTAGAAAAATGCAAAAACAAATATTAGACTTATGACCAATAAGGTCACCAGCCCAATCAGCATCAGAATAAGCACACAACTCCAAGGAAGATGATGAGGGAAAGAGAAGACTCTAAAACTGAGTACAACGAAGATATCTAAGGATGCAGAGAATAGCTGCCCAATGCATTATAGTAGGAGAAATAACAAACTGAATCACAACATGCATAGCATAAGCAATATCAAGATGAATAATGGTGAGATATACTAGATTGCCAACAATAGTACGATACATAGTGGGATCAGGCAGAGGAACACTATTAGGAGTATTTTTCACATTGAGCTCAATAGGGGTGTCAGATGTGCGAGTATCAGAAAGACGAGTCGGTTCCAAAATGGTGGCAATATACTTAGATTGAGGAGAAGAAAACCTCTAGAAGAATATGCAACTTCAATCCTAGGAAATAACGAAGAGGACCGAAATCTTTCATTTTAAAATGTTTTGCCAACTGCAATTTTAACTCTACAATCCCATCTACATCATCTTCGATGATCATGTCATCAACATATAAAGAGAGAATAATATGACCATGAGAAGTAGTCTTCAGAAACAAAATTACAATCACTAGAACAAAATCCAAGAGATGTAATGACTATGGAGAACTTCTCAAACCAAGCCCAGGGAGCTTGTTTTAAACCATAAAGAGCCATTCTTAAGTTATGCACCTCCATTGGATTATGAGAAACACCTGGAGGAGGTATCAAGTAAATCTCTTTTCTCATATTACCATTTAAGAAAGCATTTTTAAGATCTATCTGAAAAATATCCCACTGACAAACAGAGGCAACAACAATAAGAGTACGAATAATAGCCATTTTAGCAATTGAGGCAAAGGTTTTTACATAATGCAAACCATATTCTTGAGAGAATCATTTAATGACTAAACAAACTTTGTAATGCTCAAGAGACCCATCTAACTTTGTTTTAATCTTGTAGCCCCTCTGAGAGCCAATGGCCTATTTTCTTAGAGGAAGAGATACCAAGTCCCAACTAGCTGTCTTATATAAAGCAGAAAGTTCATCTTGCATAGCCTGCTGCCAAAGTGGATCAAGGAGAGCCTCTTGATAGGAAGAGGGCTTAAACAGACTATGAATTATGGTTAAGAATGAAACAAAGGAAGAAGAATAAAAAGAATAAACAAAATCTAGTGATTAAGTGGACTTATAAACATGTGGAGGATAAAAAGGAGGTGGAGGATCAACAATCACAGGAGGTGCTTGGTATCATCCCTGCTATTCTCAATTTCAAGATTATTTACAACATCATTGTCATCTTTAAAAGAAAGAATCAATACAAATGAGATCAGACCTTGTAGGGTTATGGGAATTAGAAGAAAGTGAACAGAATGGAATGTGCTCAAGGAAAACAACATGTAACACCTTAAATTTAATTTTTATAAATAAGAAATTTCACAAATTTTTTAGATAATAAAATTTTCATTTTTAATTCAAGTTTCATCAACTATTTCAAATAAAGAAAGTGATTACAAATTATATCAAACAGTTGCTATAAGACTTATTCAAATACAACAATTTTTCAAAATAATATCCTAAGTCCTATAGCAGTTTCATCCACCCCTTCACTGAGTCCGGTGCTGATCGTCTTGATTACCTGAAAAATGAATATAAGGGTGAGTACTCTACACTACCAAAAACACACAGTCAACATAGAGTAACCTTCAGTACATTTTCAATACATTAGACAAATTCAATCACAAATAACATTTCACATCCATAAGTATAATACACAACTCGTGCATACACACATCAACTACACTCACTGTAGCACTGTAATAACAGATTTTCACTATGAATGGTCGCCGGTTACTCCTACCTCACAGATATCATGTGGGCAGTCACGGGTCGCTCAGCAAAGGTAGTGGTCAGAGGTCTCGTCAAGGAGAGAGTGTGTGGCCCGTGGTGCACATGTTCCATAGTCGGTGTCACCACTACTCTCCCTTCCCTAAGGTATTTCTACCGTTATCATTTTTCACACTCTCAATGTATCGCTGAACCATTCACAACACATTACAACGGTGCTACGCACCCCATTCACATACATTTTGTTCACACATAAAATATTTAGGCTTACACATGGCGCACAACTCACATTTCACATCACATGACACGTAGCCAATACTCATTTATATTACATGGCCCTTAGGCCTACATTTGTTCACAATATCATTAATTCACCAATGAATGGCATTTCATCACACACAATCACCCCCACAGGGCCTGACTATTCCAGCACACATCACATTGCACACTAATTTCCATTCAACATGCAAATTCTACTCCCAATCTTAGCCATATTGTATTAATCAATGAAACACACAAGAATTATAACACATTGAGATAGGGTAGAGTCCCCCTTACCTTGGATTGAAGACCCACACTTAGATTCGATCACGGTTGTGCTCATTACACAGATTTCGGCCTAAAACACATGGAAGAACTCCATGAGAATCCAAGGAAACCCTGAAACAGAGAAAATGGTATGAGAAATGAAACCCTAACCATTAAAACTCACCTCCAAGCATTCTCCACATGGATTCAACCTTCAATTGAGCTCCCGAACAGCTTTGGAGACAATTAATTGGTGAGTTATCTGGCCCTAATTTTTGCTTGGATTGATCTTTCGAGTGTTCAATCCAACGAGCTGCTTTAATTTTTGCCTAAATCGCCCTTTCAGGTTTTCAACCTAGCGAGCTCCTTTTTTTTTTCTTTTCAAGGCTAATATTTTTTTTACTGCATTAGAATTCACAGGGCATGATAAGTCTTTGCCATCCATGTTTGAAAGAACCAAGGCTTCTTCTGAGAATGTTTTTTTTACAACATAAGGTCCTTCATAATTCGGAGCCCACTTACCGATACGACTCTTTTGGATAGGGAGTATCTTCTTGACTACCAAATCCCCTTCTTGAAACTCTAGAGCGTGTATTTTCTTCTCGAACATTCTCTTTAATCTCCTTTAGTACAACTGACCATGGCACATTACATTTAACCTTTTTTCTTCAATAAGGTTTAATTGGTCAAAATGAGTTCATACCTATTCGACTTCTTCTAATTCAGTTTCCATCAGCATCCTTAGTGAAGGGATTTCAACTTCAATTAGAAGAATTGCTTCCAACCTTCAAGCGAGAAGGCGACAATTCTAATCCTTCCTCCCAGAGCCCTCTCGCTACAACAAGAATCCTCTCATTGTAGCGAGAACAGCCCAGTAATATGCCCTGCACTTAGGCACTTAGCCCATTTCAGTCCAACCAGTCATGCATACACACACACACACACACACACACACACACACACACATATATATATATATATATACACACACATCCACAATATATATATGTCAGGCTTCTAATTTATTATTGAGTAATCTATAATATTTTATACTTGTTCAATGTTAATTGAAGGATTATTTGGTATTGGAATATATTTAGATGAAGTTGAAATTATTTAAAAAAAAAAAAAAGTGAACAGTACCGTGTGAACAGTGCAAACCGCGTATGAACAGTGCAAACCGCGTACAAACCGTGTATGAACAGTACAAACCGCGTATGTACAGTGACTGCTGACGTCATCGGTGACGTCACATACGCGTACAGTGCGTGTACAGTACGCGTGTACAGTGTTTTCCGGCGTGAATAGTACCCTGAACAGTATTTTCCGGCATGAACAGTAAGGCGGTGAACAGTGTTTCCGGTGGTGAACAGTAAATTCCGCGTGAACAGTAAATTTCAAAAATTTTCTATAAAAAGGGGGCTTCACACGAAATTTTCATTTCTTCACCTCTATCCAAGGTTCTCAAAGGTTCTAAGGCCGTAAACCACCATTTCTCTCATACTAAACCTTCCTAAACTTAGATTTCTCTTGAGATACGAGATTCTACATCTATTCTGAAGGATTGGAAGTAAGTTTCTTTAAGTTTGAAGCTAGATTTACCGTTCGTTTCTCTTCTCCTTCTCTTTCTTATAGAAATTCATGGTGTTCTTAGGAGAAACTCCGTTCTAAAGCTGAATCTTCGGTGAATTTTGTTATAATCAAGTAATATTCGGTAGATCTAGTGTGAATCATCTTTACGAGGTAAGGGAGTTTACTTTAACCTATGAACTATGTTTTGAACGGTTTAATATGCTATTTCAAGATATTTTGATATGATTTTTGTTAGATCTATTGAATAAAAGCTATTTTTTAAAATTTGTAACTATTGTTAATTAGTTTAAAATGCTGAGATTTTGGCTGATCTATTTTAAACTTGCCGTAGTTGAGCTGTTAAAATAATTTTGGTGGTGTGCATCATGCTGAGATATATGTTTTGCATCATTATAGAGCCGAGTTACATGTTTAGGTGGGTAGACATGTAACGGTAAGTTCATCTTTGAGTTTCTTTGTCTTGTCTGTCGGATCCAGATACTGGAATGGGTCGCTCCCGGACCGGCTCGGTTCCTTCTGGATTACTTAGGCTGTGAAACCAGTTGGAAGCCGTTTTCATGCTGTGCATTAGATGGGCTGGAAATGCATGGGGTTATTGCTGTGAGAAATATTTTGCTCTATATATATATAATTTTATTTTATGTTTGGTAAGCTCACCCTTGCATTTCTTTCTATGTCGTTGTGTGCGTGTGTACTGCGATGATCGTACGGTGGTACGTGAGCAGATGTAGCAGGTGTTGCATCTACTTCACAGGCTGAGGGGCCAGTGAAGAAAAGTTAGAAGCTGGAGTTGAGTAATAATGCATCAAAGTCCTTTTTCTTTATATATGAGACCTCATGTCGAGGGAGTCACGTATTATAATTTTTTGGTATTTTGAATATTATAAACCAAATGTAATATTATGTTGATCTGTTGGATATTTGTTGTAAGGAACTTCATTTTTACTTTGAATAAGAAGTGAATTTTTATACTTATATTCTCTACTATTTACCTATTTTAAATAAGTATGTGGTGTAGAAACAATGTTCTCGGTCCCTTATAAAAAGGGGTCGTGACATTTTAGTGGTATCAGAGCATGGTCTAGGTAAACCTACAGGGTGAGGTTGTTAGGCGTCAGTTGTGCATATTAAACATGTGAGTTTTAGCTGTGAATCATATATCATGATTTCTATTCATCAAGTTGTGAGGGAACGAGCTTGATCACCTCGATTCTCAGACATGATTGATGTAGGAAACTTGGTATATGATACTTGGGTGAGCTATAGGTGAGTCGTACTGTGTGAATAAGAGACTGTTAAGCTAAGTTTGTAAATGATTGCTGAAATGAGTGTGTTTGCTATGCTATGTGAATGTTGATATGTTGTTATGCTGAGTACTAAATTGATTAAATTTTTATGATATACTAAATATGAATATATCACTGTAAGCTGAATCTGTGAATATAGCTATGTGGTGGTATTGCTGAATATGCTAAACGTTAGTAATTTAAGCTAGTCTATATATTAGGATGGGTAGACCAAGAAGATCTGCTGCAAATCCTCCTCCTGCTGATGTGAACCAAATGGCTCACGCCATGGAGGCTGTGGCAAGTACTTCTCTCTGTGTTGTTTAATTCTGGAGCCACACACTCTTTTATTGCAGACAATTGTGTGAGAAACTTAGGATTACTAGTGGGCGATCTAGGATGTGACTTAGTAGTATCGACACCTACTTTAAGTTCAATTAAGACTTCGACGGTTTGTGTTAGGTGTCCCATAGCAATTGAGGGACGAAGATACAAAGTAAATCTTATTTGTATCCCGATGTCAGGGTTAGATGTAATCCTGGGTATGGATTGGCTAACTGCCAATCGTGTGCTAATTGATTGTGGTCGGAGGTGTTTAATCTTTCCTGAGCAGCAAGATTGTGTAGAATTGATTTCTACTCGCCAAGTAGAAACATCCTTAGGTGAGGGAGTATCTTGTTTTGTTTTGTTGGGAGTTATGAATGCAGAAGTGGAGCAAAGCCTTGATCAATACCGATAGTACGAGAATTCCCTGAGATTTTCCCAGAGGATATTCCTGGAATACCTCCACGTAGAGAGGTAGAGTTTGCTATAGATTTGATTCCTGGAGCTGAGCCAGTGTCTGTAGTACCGTATAGAATGGCGCTAAAAGAGTTAATTGAGCTTAAAGAGCAAATCGAGGATCTAATGCGTAAACAGATGATTAGACCAAGTGTATCGCCTTGGGGAGCCCCAGTTCTCTTGGTGAAAAAGAAGGACGGAAGTTCTAGATTATGTGTGGATTATCGTAAGTTGAATAAGTTAACAATTAAGAACAAGTACCCATTGCCGCGAATCGATGATTTGATGGACCAGCTGAGAGGTGCTAAAGTATTCTCTAAGATTGATCTGAAGTCTGGGTACCATCAGATCCGAGTGAAGGATGAAGATATTCCTAAGACTGCTTTTCGCACTAGATATGGTCATTATGAGTATATAGTGATGCCTTTTGGAGTTACAAATGCTCCAGCTATGTTTATAGACTACATGAATCGGATCTTTAGACCTTTCCTGGATCGATTTGTGGTAGTCTTTATTGATGATATTTTAATTTATTCTAGTTCGTCAGAGGAACATGAAGAGCATTTGAGGACTGTACTTAATGTTTTAAGGGAAAAACAGTTGTATGCTAAACTGTCTAAGTGTGAGTTTTGGCTAGAGGAAGTGAGGTTCCTTGGTCATGTTATTTCAGCTAAAGGAAATGCAGTTGATCCTTCCAAAGTTGAAGCGGTGTTGCAGTGGGAAAGGCCGAAGACAGCCTCAGAGATTCGTAGTTTTGTGGGCCTAGCAGGTTACTACCGGAGATTTATAGAGGGATTCGCGAAGATAGCTGCACCATTAACACGGTTAACTCGCTGTGATCAACCCTTTGTGTGGACTGAGGAATGTGAGCAAAGCTTTAATGAGTTAAAACAGAGACTAACTTCTTCGCCGGTGTTGATTCTCCCTGATACTAGTCGACCGTTTGAGGTGTACTGTGATGCTTCTCATCAGGGATTGGGATGCGTGTTGATGCAAGATAAGAGAGTGGTAGCTTATGCATCTCGTCAATTGCGAACTCATGAGCGAAATTACCCGATTCATGACCTTGAGTTAGGCTGCTCGTAGTCTTTGCTCTGAAGGTTTGGCGACACTATCTTTATGGAGCTCAGTTTGATGTATATAGTGATCATAAGAGTCTGAAGTATTTATTTGATCAGCGAGAGTTAAATATGAGGCAGAGACGTTGGGTGGAATTCCTTAAGGATTATGATTTTCAGCTCCAATACCATCCAGGGAAAGCTAACGTGGTGGCTGATGCATTAAGTAGGAATGTGGTTCAGGCATTCTCCCTAAGAGTCAGTGAAACCCTTTTTGGTAGAACAATTCCGAGACCTGAACATACATGTGGACTTATCACCCGAAAAGATTAGTTGTAGCCGAATTGTGGTGACTAATAATTTCTTACAGGAAATTAAAGATAAACAATTGTGGGATCTAATGTTATGTCAGATTGTATTTCTCTTAGGGACAAATAAGACAAAGGGTTTCAGTAAAGGTGTTGATGGTATTCTCAGATGTCAAGGTCGAGTTTGTGTCCCTAGAGATACTGAATTAAAGAGAGCAATTCTAGAAGAAGGACATAAGGGTAGTCTCAACATTCATCCTGGTGTTACCAAGATGTATCAAGATTTAAAGCAGATGTTTTGGTGGCCAGGCATGAAGTGAGAGATAGCTGAGTTTGTTAAAGCCTGCTTGACTTGTCAAAAGGCAAAAGCGGAGCACCAAAGCCCTCCAGGAGAGTTACAAACGATGGAAATTCTAGAGTGGAAGTGGGACCATGTGACTATGGACTTTGTGTTCCATCTACCTAGAATAGTTAGGAATCATGATGCAGTGTGGGTCATAGTTGATAAGCTAACCAAGAGTGTACATTTCTTGCCAATTAACATGACCTTTAGCTTGGAGAAATTAGCAGAATTGTACATTAGAGAGATTGTCAGGTTGCATGGAGTACCTTCTAGTATTATCTCTGATAGGGATCCTCGATTCACTTCCCAGTTTTGGCAGAGTTTCCAAGAATCTATGGGCACACAGTTGAGGTTGAGTTCTGCATACCATCCGCAAACAGATGGTCAATCTGAGCGTACTATTCAGACCTTAGAAGACTTATTGCGAACTTGCATTGTAGAGCAGAGGAGTAATTGGGAGGATATGCTTCCTTTGGTAGAATCCACTTATAATAATAGCTATCATTCGAGTATAGATATGGCACCATTTGAAGCTCTGTATGGTAGAAGGTGTAGAACCCCTATCTGTTGGTTCCAAGATGGAGTACATTTGATGGTTGGACTGAAATGCTGCAAGAAACTAAGGAGAAAGTTGAACTTATTAGAGAAAAGCTAAGAGCTACCCAAAGTCGGCCAATCTTATCTTATGGCCGACCGAGAAGATCCCTAGAATTTGAGGTTGGTGATCATGTATTCTTAAGAGTATCACGCACTACAGGTGTAGGGCGAGCCTTAAGAGCCAAGAAGTTAACACCTAAGTTCATAGGACCGTATCAGATATTACATCGTCAAGGACCAGTAGCCTATGAATTAGCGTTACCACCTCGGTTGTCCGGAATACATAATGTTTTCCATGTGTCGCAGACTAAAGAAGTATGTTCCAGATTTGTCTCATGTAATTGAGCACGATGTTGTGGAGTTACGAGATGACTTGTCCGTGGAGGTCCCATTTGCTCGTATCGAGGAAACTAGAGTTAAGAAACTTAGAGGTAAGTCTATTCGGTTAGTAAAGGTTGTTTGGGACCAAATAACTGGTGATGCCACATGGGAGTTAGAAGAAAGAATGAGAGAGTTGTATCCTCATCTTTTCTGCGGGAATGAAATTTTCGAGGACGAAAATTTATTTTCGGGGGAAGAATTGTCAGGCTTCTAATTTATTATTGAGTAATCTATAATATTTTATACTTGTTCAATGTTAATTGAAGGATTATTTGGTATTGGAATATATTTAGATGGAGTTGAAATTATTTAAAAAAAAAAAAAAAAAAAGTGAACAGTACCGTGTGAACAGTGCAAACCGCGTATGAACAGTGCAAACCGCGTGTGAACAGTGCAAACCGCTTATGAACAGTTCAAACCGCGTACAAACCGTGTATGAACAATACAAACCGCGTATGTACAGTGACTGCTGACGTCATCGGTGACGTCACATACGCGTACAGTGCGTGTACAGTACGCGTGTACAGTGTTTTCCGGCGTGCATAGTACCCTGAACAGTATTTTCCGGCATGAACAGTAAGGCGGTGAACAGTGTTTCTGGTGGTGAACAGTAAATTTCGCGTGAACAGTAAATTTCAAAAATTTTCTATAAAAAGGGGGCTTCACACGAAATTTTCATTTCTTCACCTCTATCCAAGGTTCTCAAAGGTTCTAAGGCCGTAAACCACCATTTCTCTCATACTAAACCTTCCTAAACTTAGATTTCTCGCATCTCGAGATTCTACATCTATTCTGAAGGATTGGAAGTAAGTTTCTTTAAGTTTGAAGCTAGATTTACCGTTCGTTTCTCTTCTCCTTCTCTTTCTTATAGAAATTCATGGTGTTCTTAGGAGAAACTCCGTTCTAAAGCTGAATCTTCGGTGAATTTTGTTATAATCAAGTAATATTCGGTAGATCTAGTGTGAATCATCTTTCTGAGGTAAGGGGAGTTTACTTTAACCTATGAACTATGTTTTGAACGGTTTAATATGCTATTTCAAGATATTTTGATATGATTTTGTTAGATCTATTGAATAAAAGCTATTTTTTAAGCTGTAACTATTGTTAATTAGTTTAAAATGCTGAGATTTTGGCTGATCTATTTTAAACTTGCCGTAGTTGAGCTGTTAAAATAATTTTGGTGGTGTGCATCATGCTGAGATATATGTTTTGCATCATTATAGAGCCGAGTTACATGTTTAGGTGGGTAGACATGTAACGGTAAGTTCATCTTGAGTCTTTGTCTTTGTCTTTGTCTGGATCCAGATACGAATGGGTCGCTCCGGACCGCTCGGTTCCTTCCGGATTACTTAGGTGAAACCGGTTGGAAGCCGTTTTCATCGTGCATTAGATGGGCTGGAAATGCATGGGGTTATTCTTTGTGAGAAATATTTTGCTCTATATATATATAATTTTATTTTATGTTTGGTAAGCTCACCCTTGCATTTCTTTCTATGTCGTTGTGTGCGTGTGTACTGCGATGATCGTACGGTGGTACGTGAGCAGATGTAGCAGGTGTTGCATCTACTTCACAGGCTGAGGGGCCAGTGAAGAAAAGTTAGAAGCTGGAGTTGAGTAATAATGCATCAAAGTCCTTTTTCTTTATATATGAGACCTCATGTCGAGGGAGTCACGTATTATAATTTTTTGGTATTTTGAATATTATAAACCAAATGTAATATTATGTTGATCTGTTGGATATTTGTTTCATTTTTACTTTGAATGAGAAGTGAATTTTTATACTTATATTCTCTGCTATTTACCTATTTTAAATAAGTATGTGGTGTAGAAACAATGTTCTCGGTCCCTTATAAAAAGGGGTCGTGACAATATACATACACATATTCATACTCATTACATACAACACACCATCATTATGCATTCTATGCAAATTTTCAACATTCATTTACACTCATATATATATATATATATATATATATATATATATATATATATATAAAATTAACATTACAAAATTCAGGGCATTACATGCGTCATGCATCATCATTGCTTTCAGAAAATCTTACACTATGCATCATCATTACACCATCTTCACATTATGCATCATCATGCATAGGCAAACATTTGCTCTTATAGGCTTTTTACCTTACATAAACATTGTACTTGTCAAAAGTACTATACCTCAATAATGACAAAATTGACCTTTGTGATAAAGTTTAGAATCTGACTGGCATTCTTACTTTTTTGCTAAAGTCCAGAACCTGCCTAGCGCATCTACCTTTTATCCAAAGTCCAAAACATGACTCGCACGTCTACTTTTTGTTAAAGTCCAAAACCTAACTTGTATATCTATCATTTGCTAAAGTCTAGAACCTTACTGACACGTTTACCTTTTGTCAAAAGTTCAGAACCTGACTGGCACGTTTACCTTTTGTCAAAAGTCTAAAACCTGATTAGTACGTCTACTCTTTGTCAAAAGTCCAAAACCTGATTGGTACATCTACCTTTTGTCCAAAGTCCAGAACCTGACTAGCACTCTTCTCCTTTTACCAAAGTCCAAAACCCAACTGGCACGTCTAACTTTTATCCAAAGTTCGAAACTTGATTGGTACATTTACCTTTTGTCAAAAGTTCAGAATCTGACTGGCACGTCTACTCTTTGTTAAAAGTCTAGATCTGACTGACCCTCTTTTTCAGATCGTAGATAAAATTGATTCACTTCTTTATCCATTTCTTACCATAATAATATGAAAATTTTTATTATTCATATCATTGAGTAAGAAATAAGTAAATAGGGGCAATTGTGAATACCCAATTTTATCTTTTATCCGAGTCCCATCTAAAAAATTAAATAAATAAAAAAATAATAAAAATAAAATAAAAATTAGATAAGATTTTGAATGTTAGATCTATAAGAGGTTAGGATTTTAAATTTTAATTTTTAGTTTTTAATTTTAAAATATGTAGATATTTAGGTTAGTGGAGAAAAAAAATGATTAATGGTAGATTTTAAGGGAGGTGGATGAGATGTTTAAGGTAAGTGTGAGAGATGACTATTGGAAAATTAACGATATTTAGGTGTATTTTCTTTTAGAGAGAAATAAATATTTTTAAAGTTAAAATGATTCTTGCACAATTAATTAGAGGATAACCATTGTAATCAACGGAGGTCGTAAATACTAATACCTTCTTTGCATAAACGACTCCCGAACTCAAATTTGATTTTAAAAATTATTTCTATCAAAAGTTTTTTCAATGTTTTTCATTAATAAAGTTTGGTGGTGACCCCCTATCATCGTTGTCCTGTCGTGCCCCCAGTTGCAACAATAAGAGTTTATATATGTCTAATTCTTATAAATCAATACTAACATAAATCCTAATGGGCTTCTTTTACTAACAAGCTTAAATTTAAATAAACTAAATAAAATAACAAGATTTTATCCTAAATAAAAACTTAAAATAAGTAATAACTAATATTAAAATAAATAAACTAAACATAATAATTAAATTCCAATAAAATTCATTAGAGTCCAAATCCTCTAAGCATATGTAATTGATTGATTATCTTGAGTTTTTCTAATTCTAAATTGAGCTCTCTTTCAAATAAGATAACAACAATCTTTTTTAAGTCTTCATTTATTCTCTTTGCCCTTACCCTTGTCATTGGTTCTTGAATTTCTTCCAATGCCTTCAAGTCTTTGTATTCAATAGGCCTTCCTTGATTCCCATCACAAAGGGACCAAATTCCTATAAGTTTTATCATACCTTCCATAAAATTTACCACCTTTGTTTAACCTAATACACTTAATTTGTGTGACAAATTTCAACTCAGTAGCAATTTTAAAGGTTTTGAAGGATATAAAAAGTTTGATTTCTCACGTAGTAGATCAACCCAGCAAAATCTAGAGAAGTCATCAGTGAATGTGATAAAGGATTTAAATCCTCCAAAAGCTATGGGAGTAATTGATCCACACATATCGTATGAATCAACTACAATATTCCTTTGCTCCTAGCAATTCTTTTCTTCCTTACTATAACATTGAGCTTCCCTTTCACACAATCAACACAAGTATTACAATTTTAGAAATTCATATTATAAAGAATGTTTTACTTGAGCAATCTCTCCATCCTTTATCAGGATATATATCCTAATCTATCATGCCACAATATAGAAGAATTCTTGACAACTTTTCCACGCTTTTGCCCAACAACATTATTAACATTGAAATGTTGTTCAATAGAAAGAGAATCAAGATTCAACGTATATATACCATTCATTCAACTTAACACCATAACCAATAACAACAACTTTATAATACAAAACAACTTTATTAGATCTAAATTGAAAAGAGTAACCACAGTCATCTAAAATAGAAATTGAAAGTAAATTTCTTCTCAAGGAAGAAGCTACACTAATAGTGTCTTGAAAAATCAACTCATGTCCACTACTTAATTTCAAAGTAACTACTCTAATTTGTTTTACTTTAACATTCATTTCATTTCTAACCACAACAAACACCTTCCTTTCATTTGGCCCTCCCTTGGTTTTGAGTAACTTTCTTCTTCCACTCTAGTCATTTCTTGAACTTAAAAATAATTTCACAAACAAATGGATTGGCAGCTTTCAAATTCAGATTTGGTTCAAAAGTTAGGATTCGTAATTTCAAAACTAAAATTCTCCTTATACACTAATCTGTTTCACACGATTTTTATGTCGATTTATTCACAACATTACCAATAACAAAAGTCTCAAATTAATTTTGAGACTAATCAAAGAAAATACAAAATCCCATATTAATCTATTAGAACTCATTACATGTACAAATATACATTCTCAACACTTAATTTTGAATAGAAAAATCATTGTCATATTAGGATTAGACTATCTCTGATATCACTTGTAGAAAAAAATAAATCTAATTCTCAACATGACAAATAATAAGCAAATGCTATAATAAGATTGGATGTTAAAATTAATCAGAATGGTAGAGATTGATATGTTCATGACTAGGTGCTTTCTTGATCTATGAAAACAATAAAAATAGAGAAAAAAAATTTACTATCACCCTTTCAGATAGAAGCATAGTCTCTCTGATTAATATCAGGAAAGATTAAACCTACTCATTATATCTTAACCCAATAATAATAATCATAAAATCATATATACTAATAATAAAGTTATGACAAAGAAGCTCAATAATAATAATTAACAAAAATATGGATTAAAGAACACAGTTCAATATTTTAGTATCAAATTAATGCAGAATTAAATTAAAATTATAATAAAAATTAATTTATATTAATTCATACGTATAAAATTCCAACAGATTCATTATTAAAGATTTCACATTCATACAAATAAGATTAAGGCTTAACGTGGATAAATTTTTTAATATGTAATTATAAGACTAAAAAATTTAATAATAATAAAGTAATTTTTTTATAAATTAAAATTAAATTTTATTTTTTTGTTTTACAAATTTTCTTATTTAAATTTTTTAAAATTTAAAAAATATAAAGAGTTTTTAGTTTATGAAAAAATATTATTTTTTCTCCTATAATTTGTTAGCTGGAAGAAAAAAAGGCCCGAGACATTCCAGCAAGGGGAGAAAAACATTAGAAAGCAAACCAATCAAAATCATGAAAAAAAAACCAAAAAACCAATCAAAATGATGACAAAAAGAAAAAAAATGCAATTGAAGACTAATATATGACGGAAATAAGTTGAACTAAAAGAAAGAGGATTTAAATAAAAACCTTATAATATTGACTTTATTTTATGGTTAAGCAAAGTTGCTGCATCTATGATTATAATACCTCCACATGGATAGACGTAAAGGAATAATAAATATAATATTGATTATTAATTCATGGCATGCCAATTCGAGTATTGCATATTTGAATAATATTATTCTATTTTTGGTATTATTTACTTTTTTATTAGACCTTATTTTTTAATTACAAATAATTATTTTGTATAAATTAAGAATGTATTTATTATTATTATTATTATCACTAATTAATCTACAGTTTAATTACCATTAAATGAATAGAACATAAATGGTATTTTTTTTTTCTTTGGATGAATAACTAGTCCAATTTTAAAACTATTGCCTAAAACAAGCATGATGTCAATGGATAATTCAATTGTACCTAAAAAAATAAAATAAAAAATAGATAGTTTTTGGCCCTAAACCAATTTAGCATATTTCCTCTTACCAACAAGAAGAAGGGAGCAGTTGAGGACTCCAAATTTAGTCAACTTTGGAGGTCGGCGTGTGCATCTTGAAGATAGCCCTCAATTAGTGGGCCAGCTCATACAATGAACTTTACTTTAAAAGAACAAAAAGAAATAATGGGTAATTCTAAATTTTATTATCCTCATATGATAAATTAAACTAATTAATAATTTATATTATTAATTCATTCAACTTACCCACTTTGTAATTTTCCATTAATAAAAAAATCTAATTAAGTATTTAGCAAATAGAAGAAAAGCTATAATATTCTTTTATTTTACCCATCATCTTCACCACCAAGACTTAGCCAAAAGAGCTGACCCAATATTGCAATTGTTAGCAGTTGGGGAAGCTACCTTTTGACATTGTAAACAAATCTCGTTCTCAAGCAAACAATTGCCAAAGTCACAAAGTGGTGGTTGAGAATTTTCTTTTTCCAGAGAGAAGAAAACAAAAGACAAAGGAACAACTCAACGCGTTCTGGTTTTTCTCATACACCCTCTTCACTTTTTCCCTTCTCCTTCATCTACTTCTAGAAGGAAAAAAAAACCCCGACACTCTCGCATCCTTGTTCTTTCGTGGGTTGTCAACAATTTTCTCCCTTTTCAATTTCCGCTGCTGAAAAATCATACCTTGAAATTCAAAGTCCCATTTTGTTTTTTTTTTTATTGTGTTGTTGTGAGAGATGTGTCCTTTGAGATTCATCTTGGTGTTCTTCTCCGCCGTGTTGGCTGGTTATTTTGCATGGAAAACGGTGCGTTCGTCACCGAAGATTGACTTGGCTTCCGAAGATTCAGCTGAAGAAGAAAAATCCGCAAACAAAAAGGAAGATTTTGGTTTAAAAAAGGTACCCCATTATCATGTTTCTACATTGCTCCTTATTATGTTTTTTGTTTTTCATAATTGTGTGTGGCAGAGAACTTAATTTCCTAGGATGAAGGTTTTGTGGGGGCTAATGTTGTTGTAATGTTTTTCAAGACAAATTAAAGACTTAAAGTAAATTTATAAAAAAAGAATTCCAAATTCATGTGGAAAATTGAGGATTTGTTTAAGTGCTACTTATTTAAGTATCCTTTAAATGAAGTTTTGAATTCAAACCCTGTATACCCTGTATATGAATAAAAATGTCTCTATAAGAAATGTTCATAGCTCAAGTAAAATTGTATTTCATGTTATTTATTTGGGACAATTTTAGTTGATTTTGTGATTTTTTTTTTTTCTTCTGGAGACTTAAGTGCATACCTCAAAGGTTTTATTATGACATATTCAGAGGATTTTTCTGTTTTGGGTTTAGTTTTGTATTTCTATTGACCAGAGTGTTGATTGGGTTTTCAGATGATTGAGAATGGATTTTGGGTTTTCGTTGACATGGCTAGTGGGAGATATCTGTGGAGGAATTTGAGGCAAAACAACAAAGAAGTGGAATTAAAGAGCTCCTAGTGACCCCCTTCTCTAATCACAAATCTTTGTTTTCGTCCTCAGTGATTTTGTATTCTGGAAAAGTACGTGTAAATTATTGTATTCCCACTTTTCTTTCTTTGTTTTGGGTTCAAGAATATTTGATAGATACAGAGGGCTTATTGTCTCTGTTTTCCAAAATCTCTGTTTTTTTTTTTTCCTGCTTCCCTTTTGAAGTCAAAATCTGCGTCTCTCTAAATGGTGCATAATGTGACATGCTAAACACATTAATGACTCAATTATATTTTTTATTTTGGCTTTTGAATGATTTTAGCTTTCTTAATTTTTTGGAGTTAGTTGAGTTTCTATATTTTAAAGTTGTGTAAATTGGGTCCCTTTACTAATTTTATTATACTTAAAACCGTTAAATTATTATTGTTATTCAAATATTTGAGGAATTTATTATAAATTTCTTATATGAAATAAGTTAAAATGGTTAAGGTAAAAAAATTAGTAAATATCTTTTAAGTCATAGATTAGGATTTGAAGAAGAAAATTTTTAAAATTTTCATATTTTGACTAAAATTTTATGTTTGAATTGGTATGTTCTGAGTAAAAAACGATTTAAAATAAATTTAACTGATTAAATTTATTATTATTCATGTTGCAAACAATGTGAAATGTTTATTTTGCTTTGCAATTTTTGTCATTTTGGTTAAAATGTCATCCAACCAAATGTTAGTGAAAGCTTTGGTATTATGAAAATAAATAAATTTTGTTTGTAATTTTAACAATTATCAGTCAAGTTAACTTTTTGATATTTTGAAAAGGGAACTTAATTTTTTTGTCTTAGAAAATTCTAGATAAATAAATTTAAATTTGATTTATATTTTAGGATGGATTTGAAATAGATAGTAAGAAAAGATATTAGCGAACTTATTAGCCTATGAGAGATGTAAAAATGAAGGAATTGAAAATCTCCAATTCAAGTGACTTGAACATGAAAGAATGGGGTTTTTCATGGCTTGAAGAAAGATCAAAATGTCTTTACATTATTGTGTTTAGTGATGCTGCTTGCTTTCTCATAGGGTTCTTGTTTGAAAATAAAATTTCTCTGAAAACATTTCCATAAATGGTCCTAAACACAGATTGGGTATCTGCAATTAACCAAAGTACATAACCAATTTCTCTAAAAAAATGTCAGGATCTAGTCATGAGTGATAAAAATTAAATATTTAAAATTTAATCTTAATCTTTTAAATATTTAAAACATGTCATTTTTTAACATAATTCTTTTTAAGGTAATTATCATTTACAAAAGAACATAATTGTTCATTCACATAAAATTATATCATATTCTTTCAAATTTACTCTCATTTATTTTTGAAGTAAGTTCAAGAATTTATTTTGTATTTTCAATTTAAAGTTTAATGATAAATTGAGTGGGTGCAGTTAAAATTTACTAGATAAAAAGTCTTAAAAGTGATATTCAAAGGAAGAGATATAATAAAATTAGGTAATCTTCTCCTGAAATATTGTCGTAAAAGTTTTATTTAATTTTTTCTTCTTTTACTTCAAATTCTCTCATATTTCTCCTCCTTAATAGTATACAAACTCATTTTTCAAATCTACCTTAAACCTATATAATCATTTTCCCTTTGAATTGTTATATTTTTAACTATGATCTTTGTAAATTTGAAAATTCATCCCAATTATACTAAAATTTGGTTTGATCAAAATATGGGTAATAACTAAAGAGATCTGTTGAACTAGAAGAAACGCAGAAATTTATTCAATGTAATTGTCGTTTAAGTCACCCTTATCTGGTAAAGCAAAATTTAGATAGTGATGAACTAACAAAGACATAGATGAATCTAAAATTTTTGTCAAAATTCACTTAAGCTAACACGCATTAGCTTAAGCTAATATTCTTTGCTTAAGCTAATGTTGTACTGTATCGCACAGCTTAAGCGGTTTATGTACCGCTTAAGTGAATTACCTCTAGCGAATTGTTTCTATAATTTTTGCTTAAGCTAGAAAAATTGACTTAAGCGAATGTTATAAAAATTGTGTGATGCAAAAGTGACCATTGTGCAAGAAAGACATGAAAAAGATCTAAAAGAGCAATGAATAATGTATCAATACAAAACATCATTTTCATGATGAATTAAGACTCTAAAAGTAAATGTAATCATTATCTTTATAAATAGGATTTGTAGAAAATTCTAAAATTCTAAAATAATATTTAACATTCTATTGATTCAAAAGTTATTTTTTATATAAATTCAAAATGCATTTGAATGCATACCTTCTTAAAATGAGGTTTGAAGATCTAGGAGGAGAAAATACAACAAAATTTTAAAGATTAAAAAAAATATATTTTGAAGATTCAAAATAATAGATTTTAAAAATTTAAAGAAAAATTTTATAAAATTTTATGAAAAATTAAATTATATATATATATATAAACTTGTGTTATTAAATTATATATTAAACATTTAAACCGTTTATACATTTTAAAATATATAATAATTTAAAGATTGTTACTCACGTAAATACTTTACTGAATTTATATTAGCCTTTAAACATAAAGTATATATGAATTTTTTAAAATATTAAATATTATATATAATAATTGCAATATTTTAAGATTTAATGTATTACTAACATCAGAATTTGTATTTTAATAAAAATTAAAATTTATCAATTTTATCTTTAAACATAAATTAAATATTATATTTACGTCACATTTACTGGATAGAAGTAGATAAAGAAATTAGTAAAATATATGCTACATTCAGGTCAGGTTATATAGGGTGAGACTCCTCTTCGTACTTTTTAAATTTTTTTATTAATAGCAATTTAATAGATATCGATATTCATTACGTGCATTTTATTTAAACATTTTTTTAATTTATAACTAAAGAAATGTAATAAAAAATTAATGAATAAATTTTTTTATTAAAAATTATAATATTCAATTTACTATTTATAAGTTCATATTATATGTTTTTAATATAAATTAAAAAATTAATTTAATAAAATATGTTATTCTCTTAATATATATATTTTAAATATTATTATAAAATATACCCCTCCTAGTTCTTTTTATAACATAAACACTTTTCATGAAATTAAAAAATTATAAATAAATGATTTATTCTTTATAATTTTTTTAAAAAAAATAAAATTTGTGCTCTTATTTATTTGTCTAAAGTAAAAAAGAAATTTTTTTCTTTTTATTTGTTCATACAGAAGCTTAAGATAATATTAATTATTTTTCAATTGATACTCTTTTGTTCATATACAGTATTTATATTATTTGAATACTTTAAGTGTCAAAAAAAGATTTAAAGAATAAATTAATAAATTTAACAATTAGCTACAATAAAATAATTAAATTTCTTAATATAAATAGATAAATAATAATGAATGTAGTAAAAGAAAATATTTATCAAAGATGATTACCATAAGGCAAATGAAAGGGAGAGATGCAAATGAAAGTAAGAAAAGGGAGAGAAAAAAAAATAAGAAAGTAAGAGAAAAACATAAAGAATAGATTTCTCGTAGAAAAAAAAAAGATTTTCTTGTAATGAAAAGAAAGTTCTCTCATGGAAGAGAGATATTTTTTCTCTCTTTTCCTCAAAAGGAGAGTATATGCCAAGTTATTGTCAATAGAAAGAGTTGTGCAAGGATAATAAGTGTATAACTTAATGAATGTAGTATTTAAATATTGGCTGAGAGTTAAATAGAGACTTACTAACAAAGAATAGATTGAAAAGTTGAACAATTATATTGAACAAAATGATTATATTTCTTATTTTACATAATTTCTTATTTATATGGATTGATAAATAAATAAAAAGTAATATTATAATATGAAAATTTTATTCTCATTTTATATGATTAATCTCACTATTAATGTTTATCTACATTGATTTTAAAAATAACTATGATACACACCAAATATTAACCAAATATCACTACATAACATTTTCTCTTCTTTAAAGCAATAATTGTAACACCTTAATTTAATTTTTTAAATAAATAAATTTGGTAAAATTGGGAATAACAAAAATTTTCATCCAAACAGTTTCCAATACACAGTTTAGTAAAGTGTTTCAAAATAAGAATGAATTACAATTTATATCAAGTCATTACTACAGGACTAGTTCAATTACATCTGAATTTTCAAAGAAAATAACTTTCTAAGCCCCAAAGCGGTTTCATCTATCCCTTTATTGAGTTCGATGTTGATTGTCTTAATTACCTGAAAAATAAAAGTAAAGGTGAGTACTCTACACTACCACACACATAAACAAGCATAGAGTCTCACCTTGCCCATTCCACATATTTTCTAATATATTTTAATTCCATCATTTCATTCTCAATCACAAACAAGTACGCTCACTGTACCATCAAACATTCATCATACGACACCCACGTGTGCTCACTACACGTTAGTCACGCTCATTATGGCATTGTGATCATAGATTCCTGATACCCTCAATCTCAGGGACTTAATCAGTTAACACCATGGATGGTCGCTAAATAGCCTCCGCCTCACGGATACAACATGTGCGATCACAGGCTCCTTGGCAAAGGTGTTAGTCAAAGGCCGAGTCCAAAAAAGAGTGTGTGACCTGTGATGCACCCTGATACACACAAATTGGATTGAAATTACAGCAGTATTTTTTGCGTAAAATTCCTCACTAACAAGTATACTAGGTAGTTGTAGCAAGTAATAAAATTTAAAAATCAATATGAGTTCCAAGTATCATCCACAAGGATCTTATTTTCAATTACCAATTCACAATTCAACAATTATTTGAGCCACACAATTTATTGGAAGATTTGTAAACATGTAAAAGTAAAGAATAAGAACAATAAGAGGTAACAAATGTGTTGTAAAAATAGAATACAAAATTTGTATTAAAAATGTTATATGAAAAATAGTTAGGAATCACTTCACCAGATTTTCAATTGCAATGTAATAATATTTTGGACTCTTAAGAATTTTAATTGATTGATAATTAATTTTACTTCTTTAACCAAAGGACAATTCATTGCCTCATTGATCCTAATATCTAATTAAACATCCATAATTTCTTAGGTGAAATTCAATCAAATATTGCATTAAGTTCTGAAAATTATAGGATTACTAGATTATGATACTTATTCCTAAGATCTCAATAAACTAGGCACATGATTCAGATCTGAGAAATAAACTCAATTTCCATTGATGAAAATTTCTCTAAGCTCAATCGAATGAAGGATTAGTTCACAATTGCATTAAGAATAGAATTACATACTCAATTCAATTAAAATCTCAAGGTCCAGATCCAAAACTACATCATAATATCAAATCTGGATCCATATATCCCTAACTAAAAAGGTTTAAAACAACATTACAATGGAAGAAGGAGAAATAAGAGAAGAAGAAGACAAGGAGTAGAAGAACATCTTCCAAGACCCAATCTGCATCCTGATTCCTCTAGCAATAAAGCTTGAATGTCGCTCGCAACCTCTCTCTCTCTGACTTCCCTTGGAAGTTAAAATAATTACAAAGTGAAAAATAATAAAAATGGACAAAAGTTCCAAATATGAACTTTCAACTTCTATTTATAGTGTTTTTTCACCTTTTTTCACTTCCACACATTAATCTCTGAAGATTATAAGATGAAAGATCTTTTAGAAGCTTCTACAACTACATTAGAAACTCAAATTGTCCAAAGTCAACACTTAGAAGTGATTTTCAAAATTCTATTACATTTGCGTAGACACTCTAAGTGTTCAGAGTGTTAATGCGCATGTGTTTTATGAGCTTTTGCCTTGTGCGTGTTCACTGTAAATGGTTAAGGTGTTAATGCATAGCTGTGCATTGCTACTCTCAGCGGATAGGGTGTTAACGCGTAAGGTTCTTGGGCAAATTAGCCTTGGGCGTAGCTACTCTGAATGCTTAGAGTGAACACGCGCAAAGTTTTATCATATTTTCTACTACTGGAGTGTTCACTTTCACCACCTAAAGTTGCTACTTACTTGATCTTCATGGATTTCTTCTTCAAAGTATTAACTCTATATACCCAGAGTAATTACGCCCAACATATAACACTTGATTCTTCATCTTTAAAGTTCAAGTTCTACTTTCTTCACTTCATTCTTCAACTCAAATATCTTCAGCTCAGGCTTTTGCACAGGAATTAAATCTTTTCAACTCAAATTGTTCAGAGTTGGAATAAAATCTAAAATTCTCAACTATTTACACAATTATGAATATTGATGCAATTTTTATGGTTTTTCCAACCAATTATTTTCACTTTTCATCAATTATTTTTCATAAAACAAGGATTATTCCACATATAATCACATATATGACAAGATCAATGAGAATACAAGTAATAAACATAACAAAATGATAAAGTAGAGCCCCCTTACCTTAAAACAGAACTTTTACAAAGATTTAACTGAAGATTTAACTCTAGAACGGAGTTTTTCCTGAGAACACCATGAACATCTATAAAAAAAAAAAGAAGAGGAGAAACGAATGGTAAATCTAACTTCAAACTTAGAGAAACTTACTTGAAATCCTTTAGAACGGACGTATAATTATAAATCTGAAAAGAAATATAAGTTTAGAAGGGTTTAGTATGAGAGAAAATGGTGAGATATAACCTTAGAATCTTTGAGAACCTTGGATAAGAGTGAAGAAATAAAAATTTCGTGTAAAACCCTCTTTTTATAGAAAATTTTTGAAATTTACTATTCATTGCCAAAAACACTGTTTCATCGCCTTACTGTTCACACTGGAAACACTGTTCGCAGTCACTATGCCAAAAATATTGTGCATGCGTACTTTACATGGATTATACGCGTACGTGACGTCACTGATGACATAAGCATGATGTCACTATTTTTAAAATTTTTTTAATATAAATTTTATCCAAAGCTATTCCAATTATACTTTAATAGTCTCATTTTATTTAATCAAAGTGCAAGATGTTACACTAAATTGAGCGCGAATGAGAAGAATATGAGAATTTTGGAGAAAAAAAAACAAGGATTCAAAGAAGAATAAGTCTCATTAATTTTTTAGCCAAAGCAGTGTCATTATTTTGATCCTTCGCTCCCTCTAGAGTTCCTCCTTTTATTCTTTCGTTCTAGTATTTCTCACTTCTATTAGAACATTGATGATATAGTGGTGTAACGGCTACTTGTAAAGGTCCATTTCCTTCTCTTTTTTTGTGAAATACCTTGCATACTACTCAAAAATCTATGATGGTATGAGTTTTTGTTCGGTGCAAAAGACAAAATGATGGGTCTTTACTTTCTTCTTCTATAAGAGCCCTTTGATCTTCTCTTAGCCTAGAAATATCTTCCTTCAACAACTTTTTGACTAACTGTCAGGCTTACACTCAAAATATCTTTTCTTTCCTTTGCTTTACATACTCACACAAGAATAAGACTACTTCATCTTTTGTTTAACACTACCTAAGTCCATTATATGGAACACTCTCTCCTCTTCTAGAGTACCAGCTTAACTCTCATAATTTCTTTCCTAAGTTTTTATGGAGTTTGTTTTCAATTTAGCATACCACGTGAATGCACATCCTATCAAAAACTTGAAGAACTCCCTCACTCGTAGATCTTTCTCATTGCAGAATACACCCAAGTTATCTTGAAAAGCCAGAAGATGCTCACGAGTGCTACTTGTTCTGTCAAATGTTATGAACATCAGAGGTGCATACCCACTGAATGTGCTCTTTTTGATACTTTCCAATTGTATAGAGATTTTACTTCCACCTCATTTTTTATGCTTCATTACTTTTCCATGAGTCATTATCGTAACTCTTGACACATCATAGTAGTATCCCTTCTGGTATGTGACCCATGACCATTGGTGGGAGGGGTTATCTCTTGCTCTCAATTGTGCATCTACGCTTGTAACTTTGTTATTACCTTTACTAAACTTTATTGGCTTGCAATAGGATAGTTAGGGTTTGTCAAAAGTATGGTTGCTAGGAGATTACCTTTGATAGGGTTGTTAGATTCTCTTGTTGTCAACACTGCCCTACTCACAGGTGTATCTAGCCATATCAACAAGTTTAGTTTCAGTCGACTCTCAAACTCTACCCCACCTTTGTCCCAGCAAAACTTGTACATGTTCCTTTTATGGTACAAAGTCCTCTAGCAGTGTGATTGCAAGTTGTTGTTAAGATCATTCTTCTTCCATTGCAAGTGCTTCTTCAGTGGAGTCACCAAATATTTTATAAAAAATGAAAATATTATTAAATTCTTAGAGTTTTAGGTTTGTAAACTTAATGAAGCGTATACAATGCAATGTATATAGCAGAACATATACAATATTCTGCCATTTTCTCTTTTTATTCTACCCTTATTCTCTTTCTCTGTAGTTCTCATAATGAAAGGGACATTAAATGCATTTGAGTTCTTCCTATTACCTTTCACTCATTGCCCATTTATGGGTTTTTAGTTTGCCAACAAGTCACACTGTATTGCCATTTTTGTTTAGAGTTTTCCCAACAGGAGGTTGAAATGACGTGTATTGGAAAGTTAGCTATCACCCCATTTCATTGCAACTAAATGATACAATGCTAACTAAGGTGACAATTTAACTGATGTGTCATGAACAGTACTTTAACCTTTGGATCTTCTTCCTAGATAACAGGTGGTTCTCTGTGCAAATTGATTTCTTTGAGTGAATGATACCTAGTAGGTTGTAGTTATTCTATGAAGGCGTTAACTTTCATGGCCTCTTAACTCTTCTTAGTGTAAATTGAATCTTTAGTGAATCTAAATTCGCTCTAGTTCACGTAAAAACTGAATAGTCCAGTTTCACTTTCACTTAAGAAAATTTAGTTCATTTAAGTTAATATCAAATTTTTCTACAAGAATTAAAAGGGCTGAGAAGGGAAGCGGGTGGGGGTGTATGGAGTTGGGGGAGTGGGACTGGGAAAGGGGAGCTTGGAGAAGGGGTATGGGAAAAGGGTTGGTAGGAAGGGGCTAAGTAGAAGGAAAAAGAGCAAGGCTAGGTGGAGGGGAGGAGGAAGGAGAAAGGAGGCTGGAGGTGGATGTGTGAGTGGGGGAAAGGGGAAGGGGAAGGGGCACTGATGGTATCAAGAGGGAGAAGAAAGGTGTGAGAGATGAAGAAGAGAAATTTTTATTTTCGCTAAAGTAATCACTTAAGTGAACAGAGATACACTTAAGCAAAAATAAAACTAGACTATCCAATTCCCACAAAATTTAAAGCAAATTTGTTTCCTATGTTTAGTTTATTATGAAAATATGTAACTTGTTCAAATTGAGCTTTACACCATACTCTTTTTTTAAAACTTCTATTGATATTATTTATTTTTTATTATCCTTTAAATACTCATTAATCACACTTTCATCACCTATAATTACATGCTCATTTCTTTCATACAATCAAATTCATCATAGCCACTTGCATATAGTTGGTTAAACTACCATATATATTATAAGACCAATTACAGATGTTTTAAATCAATAAATCGCAATAATAACTTTTATTGATAGAAAATGATTAAATTCAAGTTGTATTACTTTCACGTTTGTCTTATTATTAGATTGAGTTAGTTATTATAGAAGAAAAGAAAGAAAGAAAAGTAATTTTTTTTAGAGTGTCTAAAAAGTACGGTTTACTTTTATTTTGTTGTGTGCTAATGAATATTTAATTTTGAACATGCATGCTCCATTATTTTTTTATATTATTGTGATATTTTTATTATTTACATTATTTTAGTATAAGTGTAGTTAAACATTCATTTTATCTATAAAACTTTAAATGAAAAAAATAAAGACTCAAATTTAATATTTAAAGATATAGTATCTAACCAGAATGAAAAGTATAAAATAAATAATAATGATTTCCATGTAAAAAAAAATGTTTGTAACTATTCATGGATGAGTCCAATGTCAATATAGTTTGATTCCTATGTCACAAGATTGCAATAGACGAATTTGGACCTACTTAGTACGTACACATGGATCCAGAATGTTGACAGGGAACTCAATTGTCATTTTGTCCAATACAAAAGCCCGTTCTAAGGTAAGGCCGATTACACCACTGCCAAGGGACCCAACTTTCTTTCTTATTTAATTCCCATAATTTTATTAATTTTATATTCATCATAATATATATATATATATATATATATATTACATTTTATAAATAAAAATATATTTTCAATTATAACCCCTAATTATTGGAGGTGCAAAATGGTAGAACCTTTGGCCATGTGATACCAAAATTACTTTTGGAATTCATGTTTTTTTTATAATGAAAGTTTTGTCCACTGAAAGGTGTTCTGCAACTGCTCAATCATCACGAACCACATGGCAAACAGGGGAGAATAAGTTAATGAGGTTAGTTAGTTGACATCAACATTATCAATGTTCAAACCACACACAATTGAAAAGAATAAGTGAATCCAGGTAATAAAAGTCTCAAAACCAGCTCAACCAGTCATCACCCTCTATTTTGTTAAGTTATCTACGCATTCCAATACCTAAGCACTCAATAAACTACTAAATAAACCACTCTAAATCTTTACACAAATAATTAAACACAACCCTTATTATATTATTATATATCTATCTGTTAATCTAATAGCATATTCAAAGCCAGAGTATAACAATAGCAAGCTCAAAATGCTTTTTTTTTTTTTTAAGAAAATAATAATTATTTTTCGCATTTTTACAAGAATAATTTTAAAAAATCATAAACATGCAAGAAGTATATTCAAAGTTCAAACCCAATTATTTCACTTTAACGAAAGGCAAAAAAAAATCTAGACATGTACGAAGTATATTCTAAGTTCAAACTCAGTTATTTTACTTTAACGAAAGGCAATAAAAAAATATTATTTTATTTTAAAAAAAAAATGAAAATGAGGAGTGGGCCTGCAAACCGTTGGCGACAGCTGTATGGCACCGTAAAGCCCCATAAAGACACGCTGTCCAACCACCTTACGGGCAGCTTCGGCTGACCGAAACCTGAGAAAGGATTAGCAAATAAATATTACTTAAGCTATGATAAAAATTATATTTTGTATTTTTTTAAATTAATGATTATAATTTTTTTAATATTTTAAAAATTAAATAATATTTGTATTTTTTTTCAAATAAACTATTAATTTATGGTATCTATTATATATATATATAATATAAAACTAATACTAATTATTATTTTACATGAAAAAAATATAAAATATTCTTTTAATTTATAAGATTTTACAAAAATTTTTTTTATAAAAATATTTGTTCAAATACTGTGTAAAGAGCATGCTTTCCATACACGTTATAAGTCATTAGCTTATTTATTATTACCCTATATATATTTAAAAATTAATAATAATTTAGTTATATGTTACTATAATATTTTGTACGAGATGTTATAATGTTATTGCAAACAAACGTATTCTTAGTTTCTAAACTTACTTTAAAAATGTTTATAGGGAATATATTCTTTAAAAATTATAGTAAATCAATTTTTATTAGAAAAATATTTTTTATAAGTGATAATTGAAGATAAAATTAGGTTAAACAAAATTAAACTTTGTAAACAAAACATTGGCATGATATTAACTTATAGCCTATCCTGGATTACAAAGAAATAGCTTTGCTATGCAAAACACGCATTGATTTTCTTAATTAAATAATATGTCACATTCAACAGAAATCAACTACGTTGTTCGTAAGTTATTTTCATAAATAAAAAACTAAAATATTTTCTGGTGATTTATTTTTTTTTATCGAATCCGCTTAGATTTTTGTTCAAAAATAAAAGTATGGTCTTTAAATAAGTACGGAAAAACCATAAGAAAGAGTAAGTGCAGAAACGATAATTTCTAAGTTCTGAAATTGATATAATCTTTAATAAAAATAATATATTTCGTATAATTTTAAAAAAATCAGATTATATTATAGCTTTTAAGGTTACATAATATTTTATAAAATTTGATAGAAATTTATCTTCAATAAGTGTAAAATTATATTTCATAAAATTAGGGCTTTCAAGACTTTTCAATGAGTGAAAAATGATCCTTTTTACTAGCATCCGTTCATAAATATTTTATATTTTTCTAAAATTTAAGTATTGAACTGCACATTGCATAAATCGACGGGTACAATTTTTTTTTCTGAACTAATGTTTTACATTGATCTATGATAAACTATATAAATAATAAAAAAAATTAAACAATAGTTAAATAAAAGTCTAATAACCTAAATAACTTAGTTAAAAAAAACTGAGTTATTTGCTATATAAATAAGACCAGAAAAGGTCAGAAATAAAATAAAACATAAATTAATGAATGACCCATTCTTGTACTAATAATAAGTGGCTTATACTCATACATTCCAATACCTTATAACATAAAGTAGAAAATAATAAATGAAGTCTAACCCAACCCATTTGAGGGAAGCCATAAAGAAAACTTGAAATGCTAGAAAATGAAAAACATTTATTAAAAACAATAATTCCTACACATTTGTTTGTTTATCCTTTCATCAACTATATAAAATAGCCTACACTTGCACTTTGTTTCCACCCACTACCTAGCCCTTCTTTGCCTCTTCTTCTCAAGTTTCTCTTCACACAGAGAAAAAAAAAGAGAGAATTTTCAAATTTTTCTTAAGAAATGGAGGCATTGAAGATGAAGGTTTTCTTCGCTTTGGTGGTGGCCATGTTGATGATGGCAGCATCAAGTGTTTCAGCTGCGGAGTCACCAGCTCCAAGTCCCACATCGGACGCTACCTCTCTGTTTGTCCCAACAGCGCTTGCTTCACTTGTTGCTCTTGCATTTGGGCTTCTCTTCTGAGTTTGTGAAGTGACACCTTGTTTATCCTAATTATATGGGACATGTGCAGAGGTTTATGTTTTTCATTGTGTTTTCCTTATTATGATTCACATTCTTCTGTAACACATTCATTCCTTACTGTACTTTTTGTATGTTTATATGGGTTTTCTATTTCATCATGTAATATTACTGTGATTGTTTGGTTTCATCAATTCATTTCTTTTTGTTCTTGTTTATAATCAAGTTTCCGAATCACGTTTCAAAATTGAATATTTACTTTATATTAAGAAGATTATTAAGAGGATATAATAAAATTCTTACAAATTTATTGATAATTTATTATTTTTGTATGTTTTCTTAACAAATTTTGTAGGATAACTTAGTAAAATTATTTTAATAAATTTTATTATCAAATTTGATATAAGTCTTTATATAAAAAAATGTATTGAATAAACATTTGATTGAACTTTGTGAACAAATGTACCTTAATTCAATTTCCTTACAATCCTTGAGAAGGTCTCCCTATAAAAGAAAAAGTTTAGATGTAGAAGAAAATTATGTGATCCTGCATTTGAAAATCGAAAGGTATTCCAAAAAAGAAATCAAAGGCACGAATTTGTGTTATTGTCTTTATAATTTTTGTGTCATTCTTCTTGTTTCTGAGATATAGAAAGCTGATTTGAAATTTCAGAGGAAAATAATGATACAAAACAATTGATATTATTCCGCATAGAAGTTTTTAACTGAGAAGACTAATCATAAAATTTGCAGTTTCTAATATTGGATACTACAGTTTCTTGCTTAACCTGCAGCAATAAGTTATCCCAAGAACCAAATTGGAAATAATCTAACTTAGCATAACTTTTAATATGAATTGCTAATGAGGTTCTATTTTAAGCTTTCCTATTAAAAATCCATGAATTCTTATTATTTTAAAGCAACCCAACAAAAACCCCAAATATACATTCTAATGATTTATACTATTCAAAATCTAGTTTTTAAGTTTAATTTCATTCACTTACTACGTCTCAAATTGAAGAAAAAACTCTAACAATTATAAAAAATCAAAATTACCATAAATTATTAGTGGTAAAATAGTCTCTTACAACATGTATAATCAATTCGCATACTAAATTACATCTTTCACATTAATAAGAATTTGAAAAACCTCTTTTACTTCTTTCCTCGTTAGTCAACATATTACAGTGGGCCATTTTCTAAAGAAAGACTATTGGGAAATCAACCCACTTTCAAACAATCTTAAACATATTATTCTAATTATCCTTATTATTTACTCTATTATCAAAAGCTCATAAGCAATTCTAAGAGAAATTAGATGTGAGAGTAATGGAAGGGCTTTTTCACACTATTAAAAGTATAGTTGTTGCATTGCCTACTTTCAAAAGTCAAAGTTTAAATTGTATATAATTAAATATATTTTGGGGTAAAATAGACTTTTCTCTATTAAAAAAAATTAAAATATTAAAATACAAATATAAATAAATATTGTAATTTTTTTTATATGTAATCAGTTTGGATCAAGTTTATTGAATTGCAAAAAGGCAAACCTTATGCTCATCAACCCATACTTAATTGGGTTTGTATTTTCAAGACCCGATTAGACTTGATTATCCAACTCCATCTATTAATTTTTATTTGAATTAGGTTGGGTTGATCGAGTTTACCTAATCCATGAATATCCATAGTTACTATCACGAAAGACGTGTCCTTTTTCTAATAATAAAAATTAATATATTTTTTAAATTGATATATAAAATATAATATATAATAATTATCTTATAATATATATATAGAAAGTATCCTGATTGAATGAATTTTTACAAATAATTTTTATGGTGTCGGAAAAGATTAAAATAATATTTTATATTTTTTTACGTAAAACATTTATATAATTAATATTATATTAAATATTTATAATAAATAACAAGAGTTAATGATCTATTCTTAAAAAAATATAAATATTTTTTAATTTTAAAATATTAAAATAATTATAACTATCAATTTAAAAAGGATATAAAATATTGTTTTAAGCAAACATTAGTTTTATATATTTAGTCTATTTTTAAACAAAAGACATAATATATAATTAAAAATAATATTTTTATTTAATAAACGATAAAAACAAAATATAACACAGTTTTATTTTTTTTATTAAACACAATATAAAGGACATTAATAATTTTATATTCATTTATGTTTCGTGCTAATTACAATAGTACTATTTAATATATTTTTGTTTAAATAAATTTTTATTTACAGGGAAAACTAAATTTCCTATCATAATTTAAATTACAAAAAGTGTTTTAGTCACTAGTACTAAACTTCTCCGGAGCAAATAAACAAGGGTAGTAAGGTAATTTCAACCGGAAAACCATCATTTTAAATTGGGAAGGAAGAAACCCTAAATCCCAAACCAAAGCTGAAACATGAGGGCGCAACATTTAAGCTGCGGCGCAAGAGGCCATTGTTCTCCCAAGTCTCAACTTCATTCACTGCTTATTATAAATGGCTTCAATTGAAGGAAGCGAATGAAAAAGTTGTGAACAGCATACCTTCTCGTTTGGCACATCGCTTCGCAAATGGATCATTCATTTTATGCCTCTTTGAGTAGCCCTGTGAAAATGACCCATTTCATATGCGGCTTAGTTAGGGGGCACACAGCAATTGGAACCAAATTAACGTTTGCTTCCGTTTAAGAGAGGCCTTTTGAAGGGGCTCTGCGTTCTCTCTTCAGCTGTCCCTCAAGCAGCCTTTCACATTTTCCCCTTTAATTCTTCTTATAATTTTATTTTCTTATGCCTCCAGAATAACCAAGCGGTGAAATAAACACCGTTTGGTTCAGACAGAGGCACATATCAAGTGTCAAACATTCGAATAGGTTTGAGGGCACGGAACGCTTCTTCTCTGTTCCTTGCCTAGATGTATTCGGATATTCTTTCTTTTAAATTCTTTTATTTTGCTCTTGGAAGAATGATAATCTGTTCTAGCTATGGTGATTGAGGTTGAACCTTGCAATACGACATCGTTTTCGTAGCCTTTGAATTTTGTTCGAATTATGTAAGTTTTGTAGTTCACTGTTTCGTTGGGATTTAAATGGGGAAAGCCTTCACCAGAAAGCTGAAAGAACTCGAAATGATAGATCTTTCGGTTCGCACGGAGGCTAATAGTTAGAGGGTTTGACCCTCCGAATCTTTGAAGGAGAAGAACAATTTTTGTTTTCTTGTTCTTTTCTCATCTAGCTTCGGACACTTTATTTTTCCTTTTCGTATAGGCTTGTGGACAAAAACACTATTTTTATTATGGCAATTTTAATATTTTGGCACTACCAATGCGTGAGATTCATCAACCTAAATTTCAGACTAGTTATCTTTGAAATTTGAGTCGTGTGTTTATTTGTGGAGGATGGACCCTTTCAAATTCTACCTGAAATAACTAATTTCATATCTTCTCATTGTCATCTTAATAATAACAGACATAATTGATTTTTTGCGTAATTAGTACTAAATTCAATGCACTTAGTTTAGGCTTGATTTAAAAATTATAATTGTTTCATTTATTATATTTAATTCCTTTGTAGTGAAAATCATTGTTTTTAAAATGTTATGCATATTTCTCTCTCTTTCTTTAATATATATCTTTTTTTTTTGCAATATTATGCATTATATTTTTAAAAATTACAAAATCACGGGCGTGCTACAAAATTAAGTGACATTTAACCCTATTTACTTCTAACCTAGAAAAGAAATTAGTATAATTATTCCCAAAGAGAAAAGACCACAGCCACCAAAAGATTTATGTTCTGAGCAAATCTATTATTTTATTCATGGTGTAAACGTTTTAGATATTTTTTTTTCTTGAGCAATAACATGATAACAAGATTACTTTCTGTGAACTCAACAATAAAGACTGTTCTTCTAAACACCATGGTCTTTGAACCGATTATATATTGAAAATCTAAGGACACATTTGAAGTAGTTGCTAGTTTTTAAATGGACATTTTAAAACAAAATACATCTAATTAAAATTTGATTTTAGAATTTAAAATTTTGGAAACTTAAGACTACAATCTCTTCAAAATTATCTAAGCTTAGCACTTTTAGTTGTAAAGAAAAGGAGAAGAAAAATTGATAAAGATATCCTTAATCAAGATCCTCAATTTTGATGTTGGAAAATTTGAATTATTTTATGGACATCTTCACAATTGAAACAAACTTTAACAACCTATCGAGCATAGATTGGATTATGCAATTTGATCAATTCAGCGTATGGATCATATGTGCTTCTAATACAGTATAGACGTGATTCGGCCAATTTTGGTGAAAACTAATGACTTAACTTGTTAAGAAGAATCATTCCTTGTTGACCATTTTTTAAGATTCAAGTACCTCTAAGAAGATCATGTCAAGAATAACTTACTACACTTTTCATCTGATGCAGATGTCTTTGGCAAAGATACTCGTGTTTCTCTATTAAGTCTTACCTTATTATCATATTTCTTGGGTTAAAGTATTTTTTTAGCATAATTTTTTACCTCTAAGGCATTTGCTTGTGGGTTATTGTTGCATATGACCCATTGATCAAAGTAGTCATAATCTCTTGGGTATTTCCCCTGCTTCTTAGATAACTTTTAGGTCAAAGTTAATTTGAATATAAAAAGCTTAGGGTGAAGTGCTATACATTGATTAAAAAAAAAAAAAGAGAAGAAAAAAGGTTGATAAACAAAAATAAAACCTTAGTTGTACCTCTATTTGAAATTATGCTAGCCTTTAATTCATTTAGTTTTGTATTTATGTTTTCTTTTATTAATCCAGCTTGTCCTTTGTATGTGTGTATATGTACGGTTCAACTAGTTAAATCATAACTGTCATAATTTAAGTAATGATTTACTAACCTAACACCTTACTTAAGTTAATAACTAAGCCTAACTAGTTAAATCGTGACTGTTATAATTTAATCAATGATTTACTAACCTAACACCTTACTTAAGTTAATAACTAAGCCTAACAAAAAAGTTGCATCTCTCACTCCTTGACTAGCTTAAAAGCTCATTTTTTATTTTTATTTTTTACTTTTTTATGTTAGCATAGTAATCATTTTTATTTTTTTTTTTTTTTTTACTTTTCTATGTTAAGATAGCAAAATAGTGTTAGTTATATTTTGTTACTTATATGGTTCACATATCAATTATACTATCTTACTATAATGTAATCCCATCACAAATATAGATAAGATAAAATGCAATTATTATTTTTATGTAAAATCTCTATGTACATTCTTTTTTTGCTTGATAGTTTATATGGTATCAAAAGTCTTTTGACCCATGGCTGCTATTGCACCAGAATCTGCTGCACAAACCAATATTCATACTTTCTCAAACTCAATCTCGTTCAAACTCAATGAAGATAACTATTTTCCCTAAAAGCATAAGAAATTGGCTATAATAAATTCAATCTTTATAATTACATCATGTGCACCCTCCTAGAATGCATTAAATGAAATTGACAACAAAATATAAGATGTCACTGAAGCATCTTTTTCTCTTTGGGAACAATAAGATCAACTAATTCTTTTATGACTTATTTTTTCTATGACTGAACCTTTCTACAACTGTATGATCAATTGTTCAACCTCTCAATGATTGTGGCAAAAACTTGAAACTTTTTTTGTATCCAGAACTCGTGTAATAATAAATCAATTGAAGGTTCAACTCAAAGCCATAAAAAAGAATTCATGGTTAGCTAATGCTTATCTTCTGGAGATTAAAAAATTATTGATTCTCTTAAAGCCATAAGACATTTCATCTCCATAGAGGATCACATTGAAGCCATTCTTGATGACATAGGGGAAGAATGTGACTCTTTTGTCACATCTATCATTTCAAGAATCAATCTTTACACTATTTTGATGAGATTGAATGTGTTGATGATTCAAGGTGAACATTTTGAAAAATGTAAAATCCATGTTGTCCTATCAAACTTTTGCAACTAGGGTATCGATCAGACAATAATCACATAGAGAAAAAGAAGATGGTAGAAAAGGGGTTGCAATTAATTTAATAAAAAATGATAACATGAAGTTGTTACCCAAGCTTATCAAAGAAAACATTGAAAAAACTTTAATTAAGAAAAATAATATTTAAAATCATATTTGGATTCAAGAATTGTTTACGCATAAAGAAAATATCAGCACCCTACTATGTTCATTAAATAAATCAATTACCTTCTAATTAATTATGTAAAAATATTTTAACTTTAAAAATATTTATTTCACTCAAAAGAATATAATTCATATTTTTTTATATTTTCAAATTTATTATTATCTTTTTAGTTTCATTTCTATGTTTTATAATTTATAATTTTTGTATTTTTTAAACAAAGACACACAATTTTATAAAGAAAATCATTTCTTAATTTGAATTAAAGCAATGAATTATTTATAAAAAATATTAATTTTTTTGTTTTTAGATAAAAAAAATATTTAGAAAAAACATATTTTGACACTTTATTTTTTAATGAAATTAAGAAAAAAATAATTTCATTTTTTTAAATAGGAGAAAATTTTTAAATTATTTTTAGTCTTTTTAAATTAAAAATTTAACAGAGAAAGTATACAAAAAAATAATGTTCTATTTGATTTAATAATTAAACGTTATTATACAGGGAAAACTTGATTTTAAAAAAAATTTGTAATAAAGGAGTACCACTTACCATTGAATAGCTATGTGATCACTTATATGGAGAAGTGGTTACTAATGGGCTAGAATGTGTTACTTTGGGTATGAATCTTTTAAGTTTGAACATGGATGATGTTGAGGATTCTCAAGTAGGTAATAAAGAAGAACCAAATAATAAAGATGAAGTTGGTGAGGATGATGATATTGCATATCAACTTTACTTAGAGTATACTTAATATTCATCTCGCTTGAAAACCTTGAAAGAAGTGGGGGGCTTTTTGGTTTGATTTTACAAAAAATGAAGTGTTTAATGGTAATAGATAAGAATCAATCCAAGGCCATGATGTTACCTAAGTGTCAAGTAGTGATATTAGGACATCTAAAAAACTACAAAAGAATATTATAAAAAGGAACAATTAAGTGTTAGTGAAGCGTAAAAAGAGATATTCAATGAGATTTGTAATGATAAACTGTCATCTTGAAAACATGGTAGAATTTTGTGGTCTGCTGTCCAAGCACTTGAGACAAATTGTAACATTCCTAATAGTGTCAATAGTACTCAAACAACACCAAATAATGGTGTAATGATAATGAGTGTTCTTAATAACATAGATGGCTTGGAAGGGTGTAGTGAGTGGTGGTGTTATGCTATTCGTTTGCTATGGAGGATGATGCATGTAGGTTGACTTGGTTAAAGTTTATGTACAATATGAAGATGATCAAGTGAATGTGTTTTATAATTTGAAGTATTTTTGTTAAATTTTAAGTACATGTGTATTTTATTGGACCTTTTTAGTTGAATGAACTATTAAATGTTGTCACATTTAACTTTAAAATATATATATGAACTATTCAACTTTGTGGTTTAATTCAATTTATATATATATATATATATATATATATATATATATATTAATCATAAACATTGTAGTTTTTGTTTATATTTTATTTTGTTTATCATTGTATAGGCTCGTTATGGATTTAAAAAGGAGAAAGAAAAAGCAAAGAGTTTTTGGTTTATGGCTACATGCACAACAAGTGCCTTAACTATGTATTACTATAAAGATATTTATAGAGAACCATGCATGACTTCACATAAAAAATGGGTGGATTGGATAAAAGAAGTATTAGGTAGACATCCTTTTTGATGTGTTAATGCTTTTAAAACGGAATTAAGAGTCTTTTTGCAATTGTGTGAAGAGTTAGAATCTAAGTATAGGTTGAAACATAGTAGGAACATGTCAATAGTTGAAAAAGTAGAAATATTTGTATACATTATTGCTTAAGTGTTTCTAATAGAGACGTTGGTGAGTAATTTCAACACTTTTGATGAACTATTCATGAGATTTTGGAAGCAATTTATGGTAGAAATAAGTGTTATATAACTCTACACGTGATTATATGCAACTAAAGGATAAAAACTTTCAATTTTTACCACCTCAAATTACTAATGATGTGAGATACATATCTTATTTTAAAGCAAATACTATTATATTTATTGTTAATTTTATAAAAAAAAATATTGATACATGCATTTATCATAATGATGATAATTATTTTATAGGATTGTATTGGACATATTGATGACACACATTTAACAATACTTTAAGATTGATCAAATAGGCTACAGTGGGAGAAAATATATTCTCACTTTTAATGTGATGGTTATGTGTAACTTTAACATGTGTTTCACTTTTTTATTTGTTAGGTAAAAAGGATAAATACATGATACATATGTTTTTCTTTATGTAGTTAATTCACTAAAAATGAACTTTCCTTATCCTCCACAAGTTTTTTTTATTTAAATTATTCATCACAAATATTATGGTCATGATATTTTTTAGTCATATTTTTATTATTAAACTTGACTATATGTTGATATTACTTGGTGGATAAAGGATATCTAGATAGACAATGTGTAATATCCTTATCTTCTATAAATGATTTTTTTAATGTATTTATATTATTAAAAATATAAATAAGAAATTTGGTAAGAAATTGTACAAGTTTGAATAAATAATACAATATGAGAATACAAATTAATAAAATTTGTCAAATTTACAAAATTTCTCAACAAAACCTTTCACTGTCAAGGAATAAAATACCTAAATAGAATCATTCATCTATTACATTAAAATTTATTATATCTGAGCAGTTTTATTCTCATAATCCTTGCCGAGTATGACCCTTGAACGGATCACCAATATCCATTTCTTCTCTTTCATTTCCTAAAATATTTCAATAAGGATGAGTATTTCCCGCTTCACTAAATTACTTTTATTCTAAATTATTTTAAAAGAAACTAAGTTATTGCTTAATATTCTATTCTAATTCATTATCAATATTGTACGGTCCATATTTATAATCATCACATCCAAACATATACAATAAGACAACTATCAATCAGAGCATATACAATACTTCATTCACTAAACATACATTTTTATGTTAACATGCATGTTATTATATATATATATATATATATATATATATATATATATATATATATTCATATGTCATGATACATGTGTCCCAGTCACACCCGTTGATGTACTACAACACCCATATCATAACAGCATAAATCGATATGTTACAATACATATATCATAATCATACAAATTCTATATCATTTCACATCTATGACAGTTTCATAACAATTGCCCTTAGGATCCCTCTAGGACTTCCTAGCATAGATAGTTGCTAGTTGGTTGCAACATCACGAATACACGTGTGTTACTCCGACCCCCTTTTAGCAAAGGTATAGTCAGGAGTTTTGTCAAGAAATGAGGGTGTGGCCTGTGAATGTCTATTTTCAATAAATTATTATACATCCATTTATCGTTAACATTCACCATCCTCATTTTTTCAAAATTTCCTAAATCTTCTCCGGACTCTATACTCCAGTATATTGTTGTACTATATATACTTATTCTCTTTCTCTTTCTTAACATTCTTATTTCCATATCCATTTTATCAATCAGCATGTCATAATACATGAGTTACAATTTATATAAATTCACGGATCATAATAGATATTATACCACATTCTTCAATGTCCTATAATATATATCGTAATTACCCTTTTTAAGTTATTTTGATCCACGTATCATAATCATGTGTCTCATTCTTTCTCTATCATACATCATATACTTTTAATATCAATCAATACTTCAATTATTCATATAAATTTACCCAATTCGAATACCTTTCAGTTATCAAATCATATCTATACTTATTGTATCATGCTAATATAACAGAAAATTATCATACCATATCACATTATGCAATCAATACAGTATATCAATCATAGCACATAAACTATCACACCATACAATCAGTACAATGTGCTAAAGGTCGTACACCTTCGAACTCAATCCAACTCGTATAATTTCAATATGGTCTTCTAACCTAAAGTTTATTATTTTGTGTCTTTTATTACTTAACTCATATACATCTTAAGTAAATCAGTTCTAAAATATCTTAATGCTATTCAAGTCCAAATCTTTTTCTATAAATATGCTTTCATTAGTTTAAATAAATCAAAAACCTTTCGTTATACGAAAAATACATTCTACCATATGATTTCATAAAAATTATAGATTATTACTAAAGTAGGTTACTCAGATTCTCCTAAGATCACTAAATATGCATATAAAACTAAGGCTAAAAAATACTCCCCTTACCTGGTAACGGTTCCTCAAAAAGTTAGCTCTTTGAGAGATCTACGGAAAGATTTCACAATATCAATGGAGATATCGTCCAAAAGATATAGTTTTCTACATATTTCAAGAAACTTACTTAGATCTGAATGGAATTGATTTTGAGCTTGGATCTGGAAGAGATTCAAAGTCCGAAAGAATTCTCTTTAGAGGGAGAAAGGAGAGAAGACAGACAAAATGAAGAGAGAAGGTCGTTTGGTGAGAAAATGTTTTTGAGACTGAGCTCCCTTAAATATCCTTCTAAACTCGCACAATCTCGTTTGAGCGATACAATTCTCGCTTGAACGAGCTTCCATTCTTGCCTGGGCTAGCCTTTCTTGCCTGAGCGAGACAACTAAACAGCAATACTACTTATTTTTCTAATATTCTCGCTTGAGCGAGAATACTTTTGCTTGAGCGAGATTCAACTCGCCTCAGCGAGATTGAGTCCAGAGAGTACCTATCCTTCCTGCGACTCCTCGCCTGAGCGAGCTCTATCTCGCTTGGGCGATATGCTCCCAGCCTGAGCGAGATCCCTTTTTCGCCCAGGCGAGAGGACAGTAGGGCAATGTTATCTCATTCTCGCTTGAGCGAGGGGTTCTAGAACGTTCTCTATTAGGAAATCTTACGTTGCTTGAGTGAGATATATCTCGCTTGGACGAAATATCCTTTGTCCAAATTCCTATTTTTCCTATCTAAGAGTAATAAAATTGAGTGTGTCACGCAAGGATATTTGGTATCATATTCAAAAGCAAAGTATCATTTGTCAAAATTTCAAAGTGAGACACCAAACAATGCTGAAGAAACTTTTAATTGTGCACATTCATCTCTTTATAGTTATATGGAACAATCATTTGGAATCTTGAAGAAAAGATAAAAAAATTGTAGTCATTTAATATAAATAAGTCAGTTGTACAGTTAGTTTGCCGAATACTTTAATTTCATAAGCTACTTATACAACTATAAACTTTCAACTACAAGTCTAAAGCTTTGAGTTAGCTTTTTAGCTAGAAACTAGAAGCTCGGAGGTTTCAATTCGTTTTACTAAAAAACACAACTAGAGCCATTGCATAACAAGACCAAAAGCACTAAATCATTCAAATTAGAACTGTCACAAATATATTAAAACCACCATGCTCCGTCAAGTCTTGAGCCCAAAACCTTTTCCAACATACATTGTCATGCCTTGCTAGCCATGACACGTCCTTCACCAAGATTTGAGACTCCTACTCCCCTTTTTCAGTTTTTCTCCCTTTTTCATTGGCAACACATCCGTCACTCATTCATCAATAATGAAGCTTCTAGGTTCCTTTCATTATTATGTTGCATAATTCTATTTTAATAATATACCTAAATCGATTGTGAAAGTGCCTTTTATGTGGATGAGTTACACCACTCAATTTTGATCATTCTAAATATAATATATATATATAATAAATTATAATAAAATTTTTATATTAATACTTAAGATCTGAAATATATAAAATTTATATCAGAAGAAACTAAACTTATCAAATCAATGTAGATTAATTATTGAATCATATCATCTAAATATTAGAACAAACTGAAAATTTAAATTTAAACTGACTTTACTTTTCAAGTTAACTCCTTTCACTTGTACTTAGTTGGACCTCCTTCTCCATTGTCATTGAAGTTTTTCATTAGCTAAGCTAACATCTTTATATATAAAATTAACTTCAGTTTTTCACAATAAAAAATTTCTCCAACCATCAAACGTGCATCATAAGCTTTCGATCAATTTAAAAATTGTGCAAAGTTGACTTAAAAAAATAAAAATAGGTAATAGATTGTAACTCTAAATTGAACCTCTCCAAAACTTTGAATAGGGATGACAATTTGATGCAAAGCTATTGCATATCTACAAAACTTCCATTATAAGAAAGAAAGTTATCATGTTGACAAAAAATAATTGATCAAATAATGTTTGCTAAATGGATCTAAATTCAAGTATGAATATTTACTTGTAAATATTTATGCAGACAAGAATAAGTATTAATACTTTAGTGCCTAACCTATTCTATATCCATACATTTCTATCTATATATCTATATCTATCTATATTCTATATATTTATGTAAAATTGACTACACCTACTTATGACTCTATCCATTAAATTTTGAAACGTTTAAAGTTATTTTTATATACGTAACTCCACTTACTTATTACTCTATGCATTAAAATTTGGAACCTATACCGTCACTCTTATTGACCACACTTACTTATTACTCTATGCATTAAAATTTGAAATCTATAAAATCACTTTTATTGACTATACTTACTTATTACTTTATGCATTAAAATTCAAAACGTATAACTTACGAATTGAAATTATATTTTATTTATAATTATTATCTTTAAATTGTATTTAAAGAATGTTTATTAGAACTGATGATTATATTATGTTACAAACGGTAACATAAATGTTCATACTATAAATTACTTTAAATTATAATTTATTAAAATTAATTATAATATTTTTCATAATTTACCAATTAAAAATTATATCTGATCGTACTTATTATGAAATATATTTTAAAAAATTTATTATAATTGATGGTTATATTATATAAAAAATTTAGAATAAAAATATCTATACATTTTTGAGTTACCTTTTAATTGAAAATAAAATTGTATCTTTACTTTAAGTTATGTTTAAATTTAAATGGTATTAATTTAAATTATTTAATTAATTAATTTAATATAATTTATATTTTAATATGTATTTCAAATACTAAAATGTAATTTAAATAAAAAAATTATATTTATCAAATTATTTTTATATTGTATATTATTAAATTAAATTTCTAATGACGAGACAAGTTGATATATTTAAATTATTATGTTAATTAGTTTAATATAATTTATAATTTAATATATACTTTAAACATGAAAATATACATTGAATTAAAAAGTTACACTTATAACATTATTACTTTATATTATATATTATTAAATTAAAATTTAATAAAAAATAAAATATAATTTAAATTAAAAAAACTACATTTATAAAATTATTAGTTTATATTATATATTATTAAATTAAATTAAATTTCTAATGAAAAGATAATATTACATATTTAAATTATTATGTTAATTAGTTTAATATAATCTATAATTTAGTATATACTTTAAACACTAAAATATACTTTGAATTAAAAAATTACACTTATAACATTATTTGTTGACTCATTTCATAAATAAGGTATGATATATTCAAGATAAAATCACAACTGGGACAACTTACAAATTTGTTGACTGAAAGAGCACTAGGGACATTGCCCTCTCAGCTTGTGCCTAACTCTAAAAAATATGCCAAGGCAATTACATTGAAAAACGGGAAGACGTTGGCTGAAAATGTGCCAAAGTCGCATAATACCACACAAGGAACTCGAGACAATAGAGATAAAGAGAGCAACAAGAGTAATATCACTGATCATAAACAATTAAAAGGATTCATAACTAGAATCTTATATTTTCATACTTTTCACTCAAACATCAAACTAAGGTACTCTACTTTCTTCTCTCACTAAGGGATAAAATGAGATATTACTCAGTACTTCTAAAGAAAAGCATACTACCATTGGCTTGATTATAAACCGACTCTCTATTAAATAAATTAAATGTAAGTAAAAATTATGAGGTTTTTTTTTATGTTATAATATGGCCAAAGAGTTATAATAATTGAGGTGAGATAAATGAAAGGAAGGGATATATAAAAGGGTAATAAATTATAAAAATTATGAACATCCCCTAAGTTTACAAATGAAGTTCTTGGAGTAATTTTTATACTTTACATATAATCAATATCTTTACTCCTCTCTCCTTTCATTCATATATAACCTTTTTTCTTTTCTTTTTGCTATTTTTTTCATACTTATTATTTTTTTTCTTTTTGCACATAAGAGATATAGAGGAGAATTTATCAAACAGTTCAACAACTCAATTGCTCCATTCGTAAACTTAAGGTCATCAAAACATTCTATAAATTTAACGCAAGGGACCAAGAAAATTAATAAAGTTTAAAGTGGACAACTAGTTGTATCTCAAACATGTGAAAAGGCAAGAATAAAAATTTGATTATACATCAATCACATTAAAACATGCAATTAAAAAAAGAAGTCTTAAGTCTATTCCAAGTCAAATTATAGAGCACAAATTCTAAGGAGATAGTCACAAAGGAAAGGGGTTTGGTTGATGAGTTCATATTTTGATATATTTTATGACTTATATTTATACACTTAAACTCTATTATATATATATATTTACACTAATTATGTTATTAATTATTGCAGTTTAGTTAGAAGTTGTTATTAGTGCATTATGGAGATATTTTGAATAAAAATTAGATATTTTTAGCCCTTGGCAGTGCTATATGAAGTTGAGTTTGAATTTTAAATTTTAAATTTAAACTTACATATGAAGATTTGGAGCGATTCTGATTGTAGATAAAACTTATTTAAAAAGATAGAGCTCAACCGACTGAAAAATCAGGCCACAGTCTATATAAAGAGGCCATATGCTTTACACTTGACACACTTCGACTTCTTTACACACATTCTTCCCCTTCTTAGTTCTACCCAAACTCATCTTTGAGAGTCATTAGAGACCATTGGCAAGGACGACAACTTTCCTCTTGGAGTCCAAGCAAGTGATTGAACACCCCTTTGGAGAACGAGAACTTTCTTTATGTTTTACCTTTCTGAGTTTCTTTTGTTTGAATTTTTCTTTGAGGTTATGGATTTATTTATCACGTTTTTTGTAGTTTATTTTGTTATGAGTAACTATACCCATAGCTAGGACTATGACGGATCTTATTGCAAATTTTATGTGATTTTTACTTTAATGTTGGTATTGGTTTTCCTTTAATGTTTAGTTTTATTCTATTGAATTATATTGTGTATGTTCAGATTTGATCACCCTTAGCATTCCATAGTTAGTTGCATTGTAGGTGATCGTACCAGGTATAATTAATGAAACTATAGGATAAAATGAGATAATGAGCTAGGTTAATCATACCTAATTCATTTCTTTCAGCCATTATTAAATTAACAAACTCATAGAGTCTTCATGCTTTCTCGACCAATTACCTTGCATGATCATTGAGAGTATTTGTTCAGAGAAAAGAATATTTACATTGCATAATCATTGGGTGTTAATAGAACTAATTATGAGTGATTGGCAAATACTTGGATACCAATATCAAGATTAAATTAATTAGAACATAAAGAAGTGTAGTATGTGAACCCATAAGTCTTAGGCTCATCTCATCTAATCTCTCTCATATATCGTATTACTATTCTTTTAATTTGTTGTTAAAATTAAGCTCTGTTTTTGATCCGTTACGTTTAAACAATCGAATCAAGCTATTCTTGGTAATTGAAAATAATCTCTGTGGGACGATAACTTAAGAACTCTTAATTCGAAAACCCTTTATTACTTTTTGATAGGTACACCATACTTTTATTGGCCTATACTTTTTAAAGATGCTTATGATTTTGTTAAATCATATGATAAATGTCAGAGGAATGGTAATATTTCTAGAAGGCATGATATGCCCCTCAACAATATTTTAGTTTGTGAAATATTTGGTGTTTAGGGTATTGATTTTATGGAACCTTTTCCTAAGTCTTTTAATAATGAATACAAATTGGTTGCCATGGATTATGTCTGCAGGTGGGTGGAAGCGGTTGCTTTAGCAACTAATGATGCTAGGATGGTTACTAAATTTCTTAAGAAAAATATTTTTCTTGGTTTGGAACCCCTAGGGCAATTATCAGTGATAGCGGTACTCATTTTTGAAATAAATTTTTTGATAATCTCTTGGAAAAATATGGTGTTACTCATAAGGTTGCTACTCCCTACCATCCCCAAACCATTGGACAAGTTGAGATATCTAATAGGGAGTTGAAAAAGATTTTGGAACACACAGTTAATAGTTCTAGAAAAGATTGGTCTATAAAATTAGATGATGTGCTTTTGGCTTATCGTACTGCCTTTAAAACTATGATGCGCTTTGGGCTTATCGTACTGCCTTTAAAACTCCTATTGACATGTCTCCTTATCATTTGATTTTCGAAAAGGTTTGTCACTTACCTGTTCAATTAGAACACATGGCCTATTGGGCCTTGAAGTTCCTTAATTTTGATTTGCAGCTTGCAGGTGAGAAAAAAATTATTGGAGCTTAATGAATTGAATGAGATGCACCTTATGGCATATGAGAATGCCAAGTTGTACAAGGAGCGCACTAGGAAGTGACATGACAAGCATATCTTACATCGTGAATTCCATGAAGGAGAAAAAGTGTTGATTTACATCTCACGACTGCGATTATTCCCTAGAAAACTAAAGTCTAGGTAGATTGGCCCTTATATAGTACTCAAGGTCCTTCCTTACAGGGTCTTAGAAGTTTCTAAAGTTGGGAGAGGGACGTTTCAAGTCAATGGTCAGAGGGTCAAGCTATACGCAAATGGAGTGACCTCTACCCAATAGGCTATATTCTTACAATAGTCCAACAGGAAGTCAGGCTCGTGACGTAAAACAATCACTTACAAGAGGCAACCTGTGTTTTATTCTTTACTTTTATTTATTTTGTGTTCTTGTTTTTTAGAATGAGGTGGCTTTTTTGATCAATTTGTCTCACATTCAAGGAGTCCATTTTTCTTATCCTCTTTATCCTTATTTCTTTTTTTTTCTCTCTAAAAATTGAGGACAATGTTATGCTTTAGGTATGAGGGGGGTTCCATTATTACTTATCTCATTACTTGCTCTGAAGTAATTTTCTGTGCCCTTATTTTGAGAAAATTTTGAAAAACTTATCCCAAAGAACCCAATTTTTTGAAAATAATAAGAACATGATTGAGTAATTTTTATTGAGTTTTAGAGTCACTAAATAAATAAATAAATAATTGAGATCTCTAACTTTTTGATCTACATTAAACTTTAACCCCCATATATGAGTTTTGAGCCTTAAAAGAGATTTTTATCCTAATTTAATAGTATCCCTTTTCTCATTGCTTTGTGTGATTATCTTCTTAAGATTTATGCTCTAGAAGCTACTCGTTTTGATTGCATGTTTTAAATATGATTAAGGCATATTAGGATTATTTTTTCTTGGCCTTCAACATGTTTGAGAAAGATATACAACTAGTTGCTCACTTTGAACTTTATTGATTTTTCATGGTCCTTTATATTAAAATTATGAAATATTTTGTTGACCTTAGGTTTGTAACTAGAGCAATTAAGTTGTTGGATTATTAGAAAAATTCTTCTCTATATCTCTTATGTGAAAAAAAATGTGTGTAAGTTGCAAAAGAAAAAAAAAAGGTTACATTTGAATGAAAGAAAAGAGGAGTAAAGAAAGTAAAAATATAAAAATGATTACTCTAAGAGCTTCATTTATAAATCTAGGGAATATTTGTGATTGTTTTAATTAAGTTAACCCCTTGTTTATCCTTTTTCTTCATTTTATCTCACCTTAATTATTATAACCTTTTGGCCACATTATAACATGTAAAAGACCTCATAATTTTTAATGGTATTCAATTGACTTAGTAGAGAGTTAGTTTATTGTCAAGCCTATGACAATATATTTCTTCTTAGAGGGACTAAGCATTTTCTATTTTTGTCCTTATACATTGAAAAAGAGAGAGGAGAGTAAAGTATTACAGTTTGATGATTGAGAAAGAAGATAAAGAATATAAAATTTTAAATGCCTTTTGATTACTTGAACTCAATGATATTACTCTTGTGTTATTTGTATCTCTGTTATTTTGGGTTTCTTGTTTTGATGATATGTTTCAAATTGTTCCTTTATTCTTTAGCCAGTATTTTTGCTTGATGGCAAGCAAATCTCAAGTATGAGAGGTTGATAAGTTCATTTTTTGATATATTTTATGACATATTTATAACTTGAACTCTATTTTACATATATTTACACTAATTATATTATTAATTATTGCAATTTAGCTAGAAGTTGTTATTAGTGCATTATGAATATATTCAGGATAAAAATTAGATATTTTTAGTCCTTGGCAATTGTTTGGGAAAAGAAAAAATTTTCTAAGTTATAAAGACCTTATCAGACTAAGGGTCCTAAGCTCCTACACTGACAAATTAAAGACTTGAAAAATTACCTAAGTCCTAAATTCATCTTGAAGATTTCACTCTTCGAGGAGTTTTGAGAATATTTAGAAAGTATTTTTTTTCATATTGAAGAAACTATATTTTGAGGAGTTTTAGAAAGTTGGAGGAGTTTTATTCTTTATTGAAAAGTAGGTTCAAACCCAAAAAGTGTTAGAAGGTTTTTTAGAAGAACTATAATTTCTGTCGAAGGGTCACATTTCAAGTTGTTTTAGAGGTATTTGTCATACCCCAGATTTTCCTAAAAACCGCTTAAAAGACAGGAGAGTAAATTATTCTAAGTCCATAAGATTGAAGGCCTTTTTGAGGAGTTTCTGAGGATTTTATAGTCCTTAGACTGAGAATAGTTAAAACTGGTCAAAAAATGAGACTGAAAAGAAGATTATTCTAAGTCCACAAAGACTGAAGGTCTTTTTGAGGAGTTTTTGAGGATTTTAAAGTCTCTGATAAAATTGCTTGAAAAATAGGAAGTGGTCAAAAAATATTCTAAGTTCACAAACCTGACTGGCTCTAGAGCTTCTCCAAAATTGCTTGAAAAATAGAAAGTGGTCAGAAAATATTTTATGTCCACAAACCTGGTTGAGTTCTAGATTTCCTCAAGAGTTGCTCGAAAAATTGGAAGTGGTCAGAAAATATTCTATGTTCATAAACCTGACTGAGCTCTAGAGCTTCTCCAGAATTGCTCGAAAAATAGAAAGTAGTTAGAAAATATTCTAAATCTACAAACCTGGTTGAGTTTCAGATTTTCTCCAGAATTGCTTGAAAAATAAAAAGTGGTGAGAAAATATTTTAAGTCCACAAACTTAGTTAAGTTCCAGATTCCCTCTAGAATTGCTTGAAAATCAGGAAGTAGTCAGAAAATATTCCAAGTCCACAAATCTGGTTGAGCTCTAGATTCCCTCTAGAATTTCTCAAAAAACAAGAATGAATAGAAGAAATATTTTAAGTCTATGAGAACAAAAAGAGCTCTCAGATTTCCCAGAATTAGTCAAAAATAGAAATCAAAGGGAAAATTATTCTAAGTCTATATTGACTAAATGAGCCTCTTAGATTTCTCTCAGAGCTGCTCAAAAAATAGAAAACAACAAAGAAAAGATTCTAAGTCGATAAGAGTCATGATAGGACTCAAAAGTTATTACAAGGCTCAGAAGCGGTTACCACCAAATGAAGTTATAACAATACGAAGAAAGATCATGGACAATAGCAGTTATGAAAGAAACCATAACCGACAGTACCATCAGAGTCAGTTGTGGATAATGAGTACCAATTGAAGGCAGTTACCGAGAATTGTCCGCAAAAAAAAAAGAAGAATGATAGTGGTTTCCCTTGCTTATAAATACGTTAAAGCTTCACTTTCTAGTGGACGACCTTTTGCACCCTGACATCACACTTAAAAATCTCCGCACACTGAAACCCTGCACCGCGCCAAACACTAGTTACAAGGAGACTCACAGTGGTCGTTGTTCACTGTTGTGAGGAGTCGTACGTTTACTTTCCTGCATATTTACGTTTTTGCATCTTAATTTTAGTTCCTCTTGTTTATTTCTTTGTATGCAATTTGGTTCTTGTTTTAGGACATTGCAAAAATCTTCACGTTTGATTCAGTTTCACATGTTTCACATTCACCATTCTTGTTAAATTATTGATTTTGCTATGTCCATTTTATTGTTACGATTAACAACACACTTAAAAGAACTCAAAGAGGACCTAATCTAGTCCCTAAATTGCTCTTGGATTATTTGTTTACAAATTGTCATTTTTTACTGTAAACAGCAGTGCCATGTGAAGTTGAGTTTGAATTTAAAATTTAAACTTAGATATGAAGATTTGGAGCAATTCTGATTGTGGATAAAATCAATTTGAAAAGATAGAGCTTAACCGACTGTAAACTCAGGCCATAGCCTATATAAAGAGGCCTTATACTTCACACTTGACACACTTTGACTTCTCTACACACATTTTTCCCCTTCTTAGTTCTACCCAAACTCATCTTTGAGAGTCATTGGAGACCATTGGCAAGGACGACAAACTTCTCCTCAGAGTTCAAGCAAGTGATTGAGCACCCTTTCAGAGAACGAGAACTTTTTTTATCTTCTACCTTTCTGGGTTTCTTTTGTTTGGGTTTTTCTTTGTGATTATTGGTTTATCTATCACGTTTTTTGTAGTTTATTTTGTTATGAGTAATTAAAATCATAACTAGGGTTATGGTAGATCCTGCTATAAATTTTATGTGATTTTTACTTTAATATTGATATTGATTTTCCTTTAATTTTTAGTTTTATTCTATTGAATTATATTATGTATGTTAAGATTTGATTACCATTAGCATTCCATAGTTAGTTACATTGTAGGCGATTGTACCACATGTAATTAATAAAACTATAGGATAAAACAAGATAAGTAGCTAGATTAATTACCCTTAATTCTGATTGTGGATAAAATCAATTTGAAAAGATAGAGCTCAACTGACTGTAAACTCAGGCCATAGCCTATATAAAGAGGCCTTATACTCCACACTTGACGCACTTTGACTCCTCTACACACATTTTTTCCCTTCTTAGTTCTACCCAAACTCATCTTTGAGAGTCATTGGAGACCATTGGCAAGGACGACAAACTTCTCCTCAAAGTTCAAGCAAGTGATTGAGCACCCTTTCGGAGAATGAGAACTTTCTTTATCTTTTACCTTTCTGGATTTCTTTTATTTGAGTTTTTCTTTATGGTTATGAGTTTATCTATCACGTTTTTCGTAGTTTATTTTGTTATGAGTAATTAAACTCATAACTAGGGCTATGACAAATCCTGCTACAAACTTTATGTGATTTTTACTTTAATGTTGGTATTGATTTTCTTTTAATTTTTGGTTTTATTCTATTGGATTATATTGTGTATGTTAAGATTTGATTACCCTTAACATTCCACAGTTAGTTGCATTGTAGGCGATTGTACCACATGTAATTAATAGAACTATAGGATAAAACGAGATAAGGCGCTAGATTAATCACACTTAATTCCTTTCTTTCAACCGTTATTAAATTAACAAACTCATAGGATCTTCATATTTTCTTGACCAATTACCTTGCATGATCATTATGGGTGTTCACTTAGGGAAAAGAATATTGATATTGCATAATTATTGGGTGTTAATAGAACTAATTATGAGTGATTGGCAAATATTTGAATACCAATATCAGGATTAAATTAATTGGAACATAAAGAAGTGTAGTAGGTGAACCCATAAGTTCTAGGCTCATCTCATCTGATCTCTCTCATATATTTTATTACTGTTCTTTTAATTTATTGTTAAAATTAAGCTCTATTTTTTTATCCGTTACGTTTAAACAATCAAATGAAGTTATTCTTGGTACTTGAAAATAATATTTGTGGGACAATAACTTGAAAATTCTTAATTTGAAAACTCTTTATTATTTTTTGATAGGTACACTTGCTTACAAAAAAGTTTTTGAAGATTAAATTGGAGTTTCAGTACTTTCATTTATAATGTTTATAATACGATGATGAATAACTTTATTTTCATTATTTGATAAATAAAAATTAAGAAGAAAGATAGACAATAAAAATATAAAAACAAAAGAAAATGACTTGACAACAAGTTATTCACATATATCTCCAACCATGTAAACACTAAATTTATCAAAAAGAAAGAAAAAATTAATGTATAAATTATCAATTTATAATTATTGTTCAATTTTCTTAGATCATGCAGTAATTTATATTTGATATTTTCTTTTAAGTTAGAATTTGAGGAAGACGAAACAAAAAATGATGAACAAAAGACAACAATGGAGGATTTAGAAGATTGAATTATGTTATTGCAGTATTGTATAAATACTTTTAATATTGCGTAGAATCAGAAAAGTAAAATGTCACCAAACATTTAAGTATTTTATATTTGTAATTTTATTATATGTATTTCTCTTACTTTATTTTATATATATATATATATATATATATATTATGTATTAACTTTATTGTTAGACAAATCTTATATATGATTCATAAATTTTATATTATATCAATATCTGTAATTTTAATTGATATAAAGATTAATTTTTATATTAAATACAATCATTCTTCTCTTTTAGTTTCTACCTAAATATTAATTAAATTTTTTTTAACTACTCTTGTTTTCTCTTCTTCTATAATTTTAATTTTTTAAAAAATAATTTAATAAAAATTCATATATCATAATTATGTATAACCTATTAACATAGACAATATTTTATTTATATTTTATATTATAATAATTATGATGACATATTTAATTTTTTAAATTAAAAAATTAACAATATTTATAATTAATGATTTTGTTGCAATATTTTTTTTTATAAAATGTTATAATAATGATGATAAATTCAAAATTCTCCAATTAAAACTAATTAATTATAATAATTGAAATAAATTAAACATTATTAAATATCATAACAATGAAAATAAATATGATTTAATCATTCTATTTTTATATTTAATAATTTTTTATCGCAATGAATGGATAAAAAAATATAAAATTTTAACTCTTAATTAAATTCAAATATAATATTTAATTTTTATATATATCATTTATTTCAAAAGTTAATAAACGTTATTTTTACGTATTTTTAAAATTTTATGAGTATGAAGTCTAAATCTTTATAATTATAAAAAAACTTTCAATCCGAGAAAAATAGAAGTTACTTTTTAAAAGGTTATAAAAATATTTTTTATATTAACATATTAAATTATATTTATTTATTAAAATTTTATATTCTAACTATATAATTATTCAAAATTTTCACATTAGAATATAAGTTTAGGATTTTTTATTTGAAAATTTTCTTGATATTCAGTCATTTTATAGACTTATAATTAATTCTAAAGATATAAATCAAAATACAGATATTGTACATAAAAATATGAAATCAATACAAATAATTTTTTATTAATATAATTATTTATTATATTATATTCTTAAAATTTTATATTTTTAATTTAAAAATATTTAAATTAGGTTCACTGAATATTGACCTATTTTTGTAGAACTAGATAATATTTCAGAAAAATAGACAAAAATATATCTAAAAATAAAAATAAAATCTCAAATTTACTAAATCTACATCAAAATAGTTAGAACACATTTTTTTTTAATGGCAATATAATATGTTAATGTGTTTATATTAAAGTTATATTTATATATCTTTAAAATAATTACAAACCTAATAATAATATATTTTTTTTACTTATTTTTGATTCAATTTACATGTTTTCTTTTATATAGTATTTTAATTTTTTTTAATTTTATTTAAATTAATATTTTTTCTTTTAATAAATTTTTTAAAATATTATTTTATCATTAAATTACTTTATAGATATTTTTATTTTTATTGATTCTTAATTAAAATGATAAATGATAAATAAACCGTATTAATTATTTTTAAAAATTAAAAAAATTACATAATAAAAATTAATAAATTTATTATTTTAATTTTATGATCCAAACAACATAATTTTATTATACTTAATTATTAAATAAAAGTGATTTATTTATAATGTCAATCAATATTAATTCTGTTAAGTTATAAAAAATATAGAATAATTTAATCATTTAAAAAAAACTCAATTCTATAAAAAAAACTTTTAATTCAAAATATATATTATATTATTATTAATTTCTATTTACAATAATTTTATATGATAATTTGATTTATATATAAAAAATTTAATATATTTTTATTTTTAAATATTAACATATAGTTTTGTATATATTGATATTGAAAGTAGATTTTTAAAATTTCATATATTAGTTGAATAAATATAACTTTGTTTTTGTGTATATTAGTCTAATAAGTTATTTTTAAAAAATATGATATCATGCTTTAATAATTATATAGTAAAATTTTATTAATAATTTTAAATTATAATTATAAATAAATAGTTTATCATATAAATTTAATTTAACAAATATAATTAAATACATAAATAAAAAAATTATAAGACTTTTTATTTAAATTTTATAACTTATATTAAAAAATTTATTATATTTTTAATTTATTGTTATAATTATTTATTTAAAATTTTATAATGATGAATGATTTATAATATTATGAAATAATATAAATTTTATTTTTATATTTAAAAAAATATTTTATATTATTTTTTATGTTAGGAAATACTAAATTATCTATTTTTAAATAATTTTAAATAATAATTTATTTTAACAAATAAATTTTTTACTATATTTATTTATTTTTATATTTAAATTATATATTTTATATTTTAAAATAAATTAATTTTATAAAAATAAAACAAACACGTAAAATGCACGAACATGTTTACTAGTTTAATAATAATTTTAAAATCAAAATTAATGTTATACCTACGTTCTTATGACTATAATTATGACAAATTTTATTTTAATGACTTAAATTTTGCATGTAAAATTTAAAACCCTTAACTCCCAGTTGTCATTATCTAAAATTTGTGATCCTTCTTCAAATTCGCTGACCAAGGAACATTATCAATCGATCGGGTAATAACTTCATGTTGATAATTAAGATATCAAATAAAACTTTTATTTTAATAAAAAGTATGGATAATAAATTTAATTCAGGGTATTTAAGAACCCATGAACTTAAAAATAAATACTATAATATCTTAAATTCGTATGAAATTCATCTCTAATGCTTCATCATTGAGGGTTTGTCCGAATATCAGCACGAACCTCACCAAAACATATACATAAAACTATAACACAATTTTTGGGATAAATATCCAGATCACCTTTGTTTAGGTAATTATTAAAATTGAACTCAATGCAAATCATATTTTATGAAATATTGATTTGAAAATACTTATTATTTAAGAAATTTTATTAAAGATAAAACTGAGGTATATTCATGAAGAAGATAAGAGACAAATAAATCTTTAGTTTTTATTTTTGGTCAAATATTTCTTCAAAGCTTTGTTATTGAGCCTTAGTCTCTAGTTTTATTCTTTGGGCTAGGTCTGACATATCAATTGAGGTCCATGTATGACCTTTCAATTAGGCGAGGAGCCCACAATGACAAAAACAAAATCATCAGAGAGGACTTGGTTTTAAAATCAGCTCAAAACACTACACAACTAGGATTCTCCCTTGCAAGTTGCAACCCCACATGTTGTTTGTGAATCTTGAATTATTGGAATCCTTGGGAACCCCACATTCGTGGAACAGTTGCTGTGGTTGCATGCAATTCCAAATACGTACAATCACTTGCAAATTTTCCTTTTCCTCTTGTTTCAAATGAACACCAAACGTCACTTATTTGGACTATGAAACAATGAAGACGGTGTGGCATTGGTGTTGGTCCACGAAGGCTAATAGAGTGATTCGTTGTCCAAAGTGGGGCATGTCTCAATAAATCTCATTTTGTTTGGAGGTAAGGGTTCTTCAATCATTCATTTTCTCTCTTCTTACCTGTTTCGTGACTTCATGCATATCACAAATATCTTTTTCTAAGTGGACAATGAAATCTCATCACTTTGCTGTTTAGATTTATATGGGTTTCCCTTTTTCATTAGAGACGTAAGCAGTAGGAAGAAGCAACTACTTGATAGTAACGGGTAATTAAACCTACCCTTAGTTCAGTGATAAATAAAATGAAAATATTAGAAAGAATATATATATATACCGGTAGGAAAAAGTGTTCTCAACGACTCTCGATTTAGGTTTTTTATTTAATTTATATTTAATGATAAGTAAAATAATAAATTATAATATATTAAATATAAGTTAAATAAAATATATATATCAAGTATAAAAGTTTTTAAATTTATATTAGTGTAAAAAGATTCTTTATATATATATATATATATAATATCTACAATTTATTTTAATTGATTGTCAATATGCAAAAAAAAATATTTAATAATAATATATTAAAATTAAACTCTATAAATTATATTAATAATTTTATATTCAAAAAGTTTATATAAAATGTTATTTTTGTTATTAATCTAATTGCTAAATTATAAATACAAACTATTTTCTAATTATCTATTTTAAATTTTGTCAAAATTAAACAACAATAAAATCATAATCAAAATATTTCATATATTTTTATAACATATCTTATATTCATGTTTACAGAAAAGATCTTCTCATATTAATATAAGTCTAAAAATTCTAACACTATATATATATATATATATATATATATATATATATATATATGATTTATTAACACTAAATATCAAACTTTAAATATTTATACTATTTAATAATTTTACAAAATATAGTATTAACTAACACAGTCGTTATGTTATAAAAATTTTATGTTTGTTTATATTTTATAAATATATTATTCATTTAATAAAATAATAATAAAAACATTTATTTATTTTACTTTTTTATATATTTTTATATAATTAATTTTTTTATAAAACTCTTTAAATCAATAATTAATTAATCTTATAATTTATGAAAAGTTATTAAGTGAAGTAAGTGTTTGATTAATATTAACATATCTTGATATATATATATATATAATTTATGAAATTATTTTAAATTAATCTAAAATTTTACAAACAAGATTTATAGATAAACTTTTTAATCTATCAATTATAAATTTAATCTTACATGCAGGCCAGCAAATTAAATTTTTTGAATTGGCCAATAAATATATAATTTTAAAATATAAAAAAATACAATAAAAATAATACAAATAAGCTTATGACCATGCTATGCTGATAGGTTTTTCTTTTATCATAATTAAAAACTTGACTTTCATGTTTTTAACTAAATGAGATTCTGATAATTTCTTATTTTAACTTATTTAGTAAAAGAGATTACTAGACAGTGCCTTGAAATACATATTAAGAAAGTACAGTGGTTTTCAACACAATTTTAACTTACTTTTCAATAAAAATATTTTATTATTTATTAACACTGTTAAAACAATAGTTAGATAATACCCTTTAAACGATATTTTATAGGAATCTTACTTTCATAATCTGCACAATAAAAGAGGAGTAACCAACATTAAAAGTTTACACATTATTGAAGTAAAACTTCAAAGTCAAATTAAGGAATAGCACCATAACACCTAAATATAATTATGGTTCCTATATCAACATCGCAAGAAAATGTTTGCCTCTAAATTCATACTCATCTGGGTAATAATTTTAGTGCCCATCTCTATATTGTGTGCATACCTACGCTTTCATACCAAACTACTAATTACTTATACTTTTCGTGAAAGCGAAATTGTTAGATGGCCGACTAGCAATATTTGAACTAAGTAAACTTTAACATCAACCTCACAACATTGCAATACAATAATTAAACACCACAACGTGAAGTTAAGGTTTTCAATTTTAATATATAAAAAAAATCATTCAAGTAAAAATCGATCTTCATTTATAAGAATGTAAATATAATATTAGTAGAAATTTAAGTGTAACAACCTTTTTGTAAAATAACATATTTAACACGATCATTATTATCCTAACCGTTGTAGGAATTCTTTGTAAGTATCTATTGAGTGTGATGTTATTATCATCTCCATCTAGAATGAGATTATTCAAAATAACATTATAGGAAAAAATTATAAATTATATCCATTTATTGTTCATTTTTTCTAAAAGTAATTTGTTTGTGATCAATTAGTATGAGATAATTTAAAATTGTTTATAGTAATTACTGAAGAAAAATATCATTTCTACCTATGAATGTAAAAAAGATTTTTATTTCATTTATTTACAAATTAATATTAGAAAAAAGTGCAGAAAGTATATATATTAACTTTTCTGCTAAACATTAAACACTTTTATTTTTATGTCACTTTCCTAAAAGTAATAAAACTTTTATCTCACCTTATTAAATAGACTATACCTTCAAACAGCTTAACCTATATTCTTACCCAAGTGGAGAATATTATAAGAAACAAGTAATAAAATAATATTCTTAACAACATATCGATAATAATGTTCAAAACTTTTACACTTAGACCCTTGAAATTCTTTCAGTAATTTGTCAGTTGTCACACTGACAATAATTCTAACTTTGGATATTAGTATTTGGTCAACCATTGACATTTTCAAATTTCAAGATCATTGGTTACCACTAACTCGACGACTCAATTCATTGCATTGTTGCACCTGACTTAAGAACTAAACAAATACCCAAAACTAAAAACTAAGTTAAAAACATGTTGGTACATGAATTGTGAACTATTAATCAAATAATAATGAAAGTGCCTCTAATCTGTGACTTAATTTATACACGAGAACAGAAAATATACAGAACAAACATAAGCATTAAGGAAATAGCATCTGGCATCATGTTATTTACAGCAATATATGATAGGGCCAGATTAATAGATCTTGTCGCACTGTTGATCCATTGTAGATTCCAATTGTTTCAAGGAACTCATCAAATCCATGCTTCAAAGACCATCATAGTAACCACCAATGCTTATGTGAGCTCTGCTCATCTGAACACCTCTTCCTGCAGATATTGCTTCGTTCAATTTGGTCGCATGCTGTACCACTTGCTTAATCCTCTGAAATCACAATCAAATTCAAGGTTAGTTCAAAATCCTAGAACCAACATAAACATCTCTAGTAAATCCTCCTATTAATAATTTAAATTTATTGACAGAATGTAAAATTTTAAAAATCTTCTATTAATGTTTAAATTATAAAATTGCGTTTACTTTAATTTTTTGAATATATATTAAAATTTATGACATTTTCCACAGTCAGAGAATAACAAGAATTTTAAAATCTCCTAATTAGAATAATTTTTTGGACCAAATCAATGGTGAAAATTCCACACTTGCCACAAAATAAACACTTTTTTTTTTATTTCCATGACACATTTTGAACAAATAACACAACCCCATCATAAATCAAGCATAAAATTTAATAATTTTAAGGCAACAAACCCAAGCAATAATTAATTATATTTTTGAGAAAATTAGCTGACCTTGTCATCAGCATAGATCTGGAACCGAATCTGCTGCTCCTGCTTTAGTTTGTTCTTTTGCTGGGTTCCAAAGAAGAGAACACATATAGTAGCAGCAGCAACACCAAAAGAACAAATAGCTCCAACACCAGTCAAACTCCACTTCCATATGTTGAAACCACTGTTGTTCTCTTCTTCCCATGTTGAGTCCTCTTCTTTGGCACTCTCCATCCCAAACATGCCCTTCTCAATCATCCTTCTGGGAGAGGTGATGATTTCCTTGGCCTCACTTTTGTCCTCAAATTTGAAGGCACTTGCATCCATTGGAGGCAACAATCCCCTATTACATGACTTGGGGGAGTCCATTTTCATGTCCACAAATTCACTTTCCTTGATCTTGAAGAAAACTTGGGACACTGTGTCCTGATCAGCTTCCACTACCTCAAAGTCTTTGGCTTTCTCTGATGAAGTAGCAATTTTGATCATGTCTTTGACTAATACATCTTCTGAGGCCTTACAAATTCTGGGTTCCAATTGAATTGGCAAAGGGACTAGTTGATTGTGCACCCTTGATTTTCTAGGTGGTGATGAACAAAAGTATTCCATGTCAAAAACACTTTTTGAGTCCAAGTTTCCTTTTCCAAAGGAAATTTGCTTCTTCTCACCATCTTCACTGAAATCAAGGTAGCCATCATCAGAGAGAAACTCCCACTCATCAATATCCATCTCTAGGAGGGTGGTTCTGGATCGGAAAGAGTGATCAGGTTTATTGATTAGTATGGTAATAAATGGAAAGAAAAATTAACAAAAAAAGTTGGAATTTTGAATATTGGGTGTTGATTTATTGAGTCAAAAGATGGTGGCTTTAGTGGATTTTCATTGGGAATTGTAACTCACAGGCCATGAGCATAATAAGGCATGGTTTGAGTGAATGCTTATCTTTGTTGAAGATGACAAATTTGGGAATGGTCCAGATGGCCCCACCAAGGATAATTGCCTATACGAAAGGATTCCTGGATATTTCTTTTCAATTTTCTATTATTAATATCTGATTTAATGTTAAAAAAATATTAATAATATACTTTTTAACATAATCTCTTAAATTTTTTATTATTGATTAAAATTCACTAAAAATTGTGAAAATTGCATAGTCTCACTTTTGATTTAAAAATTTAACTTATATTTTTATAATCTTTAATAAATTTTAATTAAAAAAATAAGAGTGTATGCTAAAATAATCAGCAAGTGTTAAAGTTATAACATTCTTCAATAATAAAATACGATTAGCTTTGGATAAAGCTCGGTTTTGGTTCTTCTGTGTGCAAAACAAGAGTAATGGCACGTTGATCGATGGTTCTGCCTTTTTTAATTCTTATTTATTATTATTGGTATGGTGATTTTGTAACAAGTAGAGAGAGGCTTACACTTGTAAAGAAAAAAAATAAAAAAAGTCTTTTGTTGCTTTTAATATGATCGAGAGAGCAAGGGAAGGTGAAGAGAAAGATGGTGAGTTGCTTGTTGAGAAAGACGCACAGAGAGTAAGAGTAGGAAGCCTTCGAATGGCACAATTTTGTATATTTACTATAATTTCTCCAACTTCCTTCCCATCATATCATAACTGTGACAAAGTCACTCTAAAAACTGAACTACTATTTTCACTGTTAAACAGTAAAAATATTTTAAAATTATTATCACTATTTTTTATATAAATATTTTAAATTAAAAACAAGATAACATCTTTAAAAGGCTGAACAATATGTAATATTCTTATCCAGCTAACATCTGTGTCATATGGTAGAATTTGTTTCAAATTTATCATGTGATATTGAATTTGTTTCATTTTAACATACGATATCGAATTTGATGTCTAATTATTGCATCGGTGTTCTCATAATATAGATAATTCCTTCTCAATTTTAGATGCACCATATTGTTAGGTAAAGTATTTTTTTTTTTTAAAAAAAAAAGATGAAATGAATAAGTATCCACAGCCAACCTTATAAAAATAAGAATATTTGTTGTGTGGTTTGCTAATTTGTGATTATGGGTTTATGCATATTGCTGCCATAGGAAGGGTGATTGGTCACCTTGCTAATCCGTTGCTGGTTTTGCCTCTCTAGCCGATAATAATCTGGTCGGAGTTGAGTATTAGGCTTTTGAGGATTCTGTTTTGGAGAAGCTGCAAAAGGTCTGTCATTTCGGCATTTTTTACATTTGATTTTTTTAAGCTGCTTTGTTATTTCTTGATTGAGTTAATGGATCATGTTATCAGGTAAGAGGACAAAATACCCTAGAATCTTGATTTGGTTACTTCATTTTCATGTTAAAAAAGTAAAAATGATTTTGAAAAACTCTATTTACGATACTCTTAATTTGGTTACTTCATTCTTATTCTCTTTTTAATATATTTGTTTATGTCTTGTCTTGTCTTTATCTGTTTTGGGTTTCTCTTGTTTTAAGGAAAGAACAAAATGAAAAAACTTTTTAACAGGGCATACAATACCCCAGAAACGAAACAAGTTTATTTGTTCTGTTTTTAGACTGTTTTTTTTTATTAGCAATTGTTATGGTTTCATTTCATTTAACTACAAGTTTCCTACCAGTCTTAGTTATTGGACTTTTGCATTAGGTTCCAATAGCAGTAGCTAGAGTACACTAATTTCACTAGAGCTTCCCTCAGTGAGAGATTGGTTCCAAGCACAATATGCTTGCCTTCTTCTGCTGATCAGTGTTTAAAGTGTCTTTAATTGTCATATTCAAGGGCATTGTAGACCTTAGGCATGGATCAAAAGCTTATGGCATGTATTTCAGTGCATCGTATCCTTTGTGTTTCTGTAGTTTTGTTATGTTCATTTACTATGATACCTTATCTTCTATGCTTGGATTGCAGTCTTTCTCTCTGTGAATGAAATTGTTCTTTTTTATTAACCCCTGCTAATATTTCTTTTTGCAGTAACTTCGCAACATAGAATGCCTTTTCCCATCCTTCTTTAATACAAGGCTCAAATACCCTTATGTTTCTCAATCCCATCACTGCTCTTTTCCTCTCCAGGTAAAATCCCAAATATTGTTATTCTGAGCGGAAAAAAAAAGTGCTTTGTTCACCATTACCAAACCAAACCCATTAGATCTGAGTGTTCAGTAAAAGCACGGTGTTGAAAGACACCTGCATTAGGGGCACTTTAAGTCAAAAGACAGCAGTAATGCTGAGCTCCACTCCCAAGCTATCACATGCAGGATAAGGTCACTTTATGCATGTGGATTATTTGGTAAAAGGGTAAATCACTAGAATGATTCCTTTACATCTATAAACAAGTTATTCAACCACAATACCAAATATTTAAACCAAAAGGGAAGAAAAGGGAAGAGGCTCCAAAGCCACTACTAAATCTTATAAGGTATCCCCTTCAGATTTTTCTCCCAAACAGTCTCAAAACAGCTTCTGTATGACTTGAAGAAACCCTCCAATTTGAATCAATCCTTTGTATTTGGGAAAGACATTAAACATGAAAAAAACTAGACAACTTGTGAACTAAACTCAGACTAGTCACAAATAATACCCCAAATCAACTCAAAGTAAAATATTAAACTAACCTTGAGGTCCACAAGAGGGAGAGATAGATCAAGATACAGATAGTGAATGAAATGATGCACGACCGAAGTGTGCACTAAGCCAACTATAAACCTGTTATTTTCCTTCAGATAGGACCTAATCACAGGTCTAGACATGGAAGAATTATTCGTATGACCAATAGTGAATTTGAAATTTAGAGAAACAGACTCATCCTTAACAGAGCCTCTTTTGAGATAACTAATTCTGATAATAATAGCTTGTACTTTATTGAATACTTTTAGTCCTTTAAAATTTTAAACACAAAAGAAAGAAATCTATGATATGATATTATGGCCAATAAAAGGAAACAAATCCTTGATCATTGTAACAACATTATCTTCTATAAATAATTTTTTTAATGTATTTACATTAATAAAAATATAAATAAGAAATTTGGCAAGAAATTTTATAAGTTTGAATAAATAATACAAGATGAGAATATAAATTAATAAAATTTATCAAATTTACAAAATCTCTCGACAAAACCTTTCACTGACAAGGAATAAAATACATAAATAAAATTTTACATCTATTACATTAAAATTTATTATATTTAAGCAGTTCTATTCTGACAATCCTTACCGAGTATGACCCTAGAACGAATCATCAATCTCTATTTCTTTGCTTTCATTACCTGAAACATTTTAGTAAGAGTGAGTACTTTTCACCCCACTAAATTATTTTTAAAAGAAACTAAGTTATTGCTTAATATTCTATTTTAATTCATTATCAATAGTGTACGGTTCATATTTATAATCATCACATCTAAACACATACAATAAGACAATCATTAATTGGAGCATATACAATACTTTATTCACTAAACATACATTTATATGTTAACATGCATGTTATTATTTTTATTATTATTATTATTATTATTATTATTATTATTATTATTATTATTATTATTATATCGTCTCAATTCATATGTCATGATACATGTGTTCCAGTCACACTCGTCGATATATTACAACACTCATATTATAACAACATAAATCGATCCGTTACAATACATATATCATAATCATACAAATTCTATATCATTTCACATTTATGACATTTTCATAACAATTGTCCCTAGGTTCCCTCGAGGACTTCCTAGCATAGGTAGTTGCTGATTAGCCGCAACATTACGAATACACATGTGTCGTCCAGGCTCCTTTTAGTAAAGGTATAGTCAAGATCTTCGTCAGGAAATGAGGGTGTGACATGTGAATGTCTATTTTTCAATCAATTATTGTGCACCCATTTATCGTTAGTATTCACCATCTTCATTTCTTAAAGATTTTTCCAAATCTTCTTCAGACTTTATACCCTCAGTGTATCGTTATACTATCTATACTTATTCTCCTTCTTAACATTCTCATTTCCATATTCTTTTTATCAGTCAGCATGTCATAATACGTAAGTTATAATTTATATAAATTCATATATCACAATAGATACTATATCAAATTCTTCAATATGCTATAATATATATTGTAATTACTCTTTTCAAGTTATTCTGATCAACCCATCATAATTATGTATCTCATTCTTTCTCTATCATTCATCATATACTTTTAATCAATCAATATTTCAATCATTCATGTGAATTTACTCCATTTGGATGCATTTCAGCCATCAATACCATGTCTATGCTTAATGTATCATACAAGTTTGAAATAGAAGGTCATCATACAATATCATATCATACCATACCATAGGCCAAATCTAACAAAGAATTTATCATAATTATCACATCTTCTAATCAATACAATATATCAATTTAACACATAAATTACCACGAATTTCACACATACAATCAAACAATATGCTGAAGGTTGAGCACTTTCGGACTTAGTTCAAATCATACAATCTCAATATGGTCTTCTATTCTAAAGTTCAACACTTTGTGTCTTTTATTAATTAACATATATACATCCTAAGTAACTTAGTCTTAAAATTTCTTAATGTTGTTCTAACCCATAATTTTTTATTTTTTTTTAGAATCCGATTTCATTAATTTCACATAAACTCAAAACCTTTCTTTATATAAAAAATACACCTTTATCATGTGATACTATCAAAATTTACAAATCTTTACTAAATGAGTTACTTATATTTCTCGTAGAACCACCATATATATAACTAAAGCTAAAAAATACTCTCCTTACTTAGTAACAGTTCCTCAAAATTATTTCTCTGAATGATCTACAGAGAGATTCCACTATTGTAAGAGTGAATATAAAAGTATTAATTCTAAAAATATTGATCAAAAATAGGGTTTGTGAAGAATCCATTATTGTTGTCCTTATTTAGCTTTCAAGTGGGGGAGAACTTCTATAAAATGAGCCCTTCGATCGCAGCATTCTTTGAAATTCCTCCTTCACCCTTCACCACGGTCTGAGAATGATCGGATCCTGTCAGGCGGATTGATGTTAGCTTGTTCATATTCATATGCATCTGTTGACCCTTGCCCCATCATCATTCCCATTTGATTCAGTCAGTCTTCCTAAAGTGTTCACCGGACTTCAAATAGATAGACTGAACATAGGGAATTGGATATCCTCGGGGATAATCTAATCTACGTATCCTATGAATGTGCTGAGGAAGATGAGAGGGGGTCTCCCATTCTATGTGGCAAGGAGAGTTCAGGCATCAGAAAAGTTTTCAAGATACAAAATAAAAGATTTTGAAGGTCCAAAGAGAAATTATGAAAATTCTTACGAAAGATTAAATAATAAATATGTATAAAATTATATTATTAAATTACAAGTAAAAGATTTAAACCGTTTATAAATTTTAAAATATATTTAACGGTTTAAAAATGGTTACTCACTTATAAGATACTTAACATACTAATTCATACTAGCCTTCACCCCACTTTTTCAACCATTTATTTAACTATAAAATTGAAACTCAAGAACACTGATCATGCTCCAAATTCTTTGCTTTAAGTTCTGAAATTATACAGCAAAAAAATAACAATATTTTTAATATTCTTATTTACATCATGCAACCTCATTACAATGTACTGACGAAAAATAACAGTCATTTAGAAAATGAAGAAAAGAGAAAACATTATCCAAGAAAACATTCTTCATAGAAACTTTTTTAGGTATAACAATTCATTGACTCTTGGTTTTGTTGCTGTTAAGAGGCCAAAAAAAAAAAACTATAAAATCATACTCAATAGTAAAATTTTTTAATCATGTTAAAAAAATACTTTTAATTAGGTTATTACATAAACTTGTACATAGGTCAATAAAAAAAATGTTACAATTATCTATTTTTTGTGTCATGAATAAGCTATGAGTCATAATGTTTCTAGGCAGGGAACTATAATCAACCCACTAATAAGTTACTTGCACAGAAATGACAAAAAGCGACTTTCGTTTGTTGTCAACGGATTTTTTCATTTATTACCATCCATTATATACCGGTTTACTTAGTTATTCGTAACGCAGTAAATAAACTAATTGTAAATCTGAAGAGGAAAGGTATCAATATATATATGGCATGGGACATTCACCATCCATTAAAAAATAGTAACAATGTAGATATTACACCACGCTGAACAAGTTCTGTACAACTAGATAGATACAATGTTCTGGTGCCAACAAATAAATGAATTGAGCAATGTGACTGTCTCTGTGTGCAAGTTTCACATACATAGCAAAATATGAACTCGTTCAAAAAAATATAGTATCCAAGAGGAGTGCATTGATTTTTATACACCCTTCTTTTCTCAAGGAGTCCATGCTACTGATTTGCATATGGGGCAGACATTTTTCACAACCAACCAATTCCTTATACAATCTGAATGATATTTGTGCCCACATTGAAGAATTCCAATCCTATCTTGGTTCTTATATTCATCCTGTGAAATCATATACAAGCATTCCAATTAATGGTAAAAATGGATAACATTACCCCTTAGTACAAATATTATGCAATTATGTATACCTGGCATATGATGCAAATATCAGCTTCTTGTTCATCACAGCCTGCCTCCTGTGAGTTAGTAGGTAGTAAATAAGTTATTGTCTTCATTTGATTTGTAATCGTTTCCTCTGATAAAGTTGGGTTTCCATTGCCAATTCGCTCGCCCAATGCAAGAAGCTCCTGTTGCACAGTTCCAAAGAGTAAACAAATTAAAATTTTCTACAGGCACTAAATTTTTAGGATCCTAGATCTCATTATTCTAATTCACATTGATAATACAACATCATATTTATGTCTACTTACCTCATAAGACATGTGCTCAATGTCCAAGCGCATATCTCTATGATGGTCAAACATTATAGCAATATTCTGCAAAATTTATAATAAGACAATCAATATACATAAGTAAAGATAAATATTATCTACATAAAAAGTCCTACGGAACTATGAAGTACAAAAAGCAATTATGAAGAGAAATACAAAATATTACATCAACTTGGAGAGAGGCCAGGGGAGGAAGAGTTTGATGTCTAACAGTCACACTATGAGGTCGGTATATCCATGCACCTGCAGGTGGCACCGGAAGAACGCTCCTAGTGCCCATCTCAAAATTATTTTGTATGGAAATTTGAGCACTGCTTAAAGGATTTGTTGGAACTCTGTGTGAAACTGCAGTTACTGGATGACGCAAGTTGAGGGAGTGACCTCTCCTCCCTTGTACAGGCCACATTTGATGATGAAAGGTATGGTATTGCGGGTTGACCAGAGCAGTATAAGGAAATCTTAGGTCATTTCTGCTGCCAGATGTATCGTGGTATCTCTGCAAACCCATATTTGTATTCTCTAATGAGTGTCCATCAGCATTGGGAGCTAGAGAATAAAACAAAGACAGTCAGAAATGCCTAATCCATTCACTATGCCATGTATTTAAAGAAAATTTGAGTACATTGTTTGGCAATTGAATTGACATTGTGGGAGGCAGATTATACATGGAAAAATAAAACACCTATGGATTTATTCAAATTTTATTTGTACAAATAGACTTCACAAAAAAAAAAAAATATCGCTTGGTTGATCCAAGGAGCTTAGTTAAGTTTCCATTTTTATTAAAACACCTGAATAAAACTTTCTACATGCATGTTACCATAAATTATTCATTTTATTCACTCACCAATCACATCCAAATAATATTAATATACATGAACACGTCTAAAAAAAGAATAACAAAACAAAAAAATGGAGAAAGAAAAACATCTTTACCTTGTACAAAGAGCATTGGAAGAGACTGATTCCAAGCCAAAGAATGGCCATTATTATTATTGCTATTCAGCTGTTCAGCCAACCTAGAGTGAGGAGCTGGATGAAAGTGTTGGCCCGAATAGTTTCCTTGAATTGAATGGTTAAGTTCATGCACCATAGGAGGTGCATCTGATCTACTCCACGGACTAGAATGTGGTGGCGTACGAATTCCATTTTCAGCATGTCTTGCATTACGAGGACCAATTGAAGAACTAGCTGAAGCATTGAAATGTTGACTGTTTCCTCTGGTTTCTACAGAACGTTTGCGTTTATATGATCCAGTGGCTGTGAATGTGCTTGAACCTGACAACTGATTGGAGGTTATGCAATTTCGAGACACCGCATTACTAGATGGAGGATTCATGTCAGGACAATATACATAGGCAGCAGCTGGAGCACTCATATGATGATTATGTTGACGGTGAATTCCGTGAATCATGGCATTGTCGTGAGCATCTAGTAAATAATGGGAATCTACATTCATTGCATGCACCACTGTGTTAATGTTAGGCTGAGCAATGTTGGTGCCTCTTGCAGGAATACTTTCAGAAAGAGAATGACTTTGCTGCCCTAATTGCTGCAAATCTCGATCCATGATGTAGAGATTTATTGATGCAGTTTAATTCTATAACAAACAGAATGAATAATTTCAATAATTTCAGTCACTAAAAAAATATTAGCAAATAGAAGACATAAAACAAAAAAGAGTCTGCGCATGAAAATACTGACATTTCACACTTGAAATTTCTGATCAACTCTAGTCAAAAGTTAATGAATCCTTTCAATGAATCCCTTATCATTACACCGTCACAGAAGTTATCCAATAAGAATGGAGATTAAGCATACACTGATTCATTAAGCGTTCCAAATTTTATTATTTTATTCAATAAATAGTTCAAATAAAATAAGCACAAATTGTAACAAACATGAGAACAAATTGTCCACAATGGCAAACATTAGAACTTGTAACAAACATGAGGACAAATTGTCCAGAAATGAAATTTAATTATTAAGAAATGTGAAAAAATAAGCTTTAGCATAATCATTTGAGTATGCATAGCTAATTCGTAGATGCATATGATCCCCAACCATCTAAAAACTATGATACATTAGGCACATCCAAAAGATGATTGTCAATTACTTAATGCAATTGTCTATCATTTCTGAAAAGCCTTACTACTATTTCAAAAACTTTCACCCTTCTTTTATATACATTTATCGATTATGAAAAGCGCATCCAATTGATACCCACGTCAACGTCATGACTACTACACAGATGCCATTTCAGAGTCCACACACATACGTCATGACTACTACTCAAGTCCCACTTCTTGGAAATTATTCACACTAACATAAAGATAAGGAAAATAAATTTAATTAACAAGAAGAAGGAGGAGATAAAGGTCTTTGGAGAGAAAACAAACTTCGAAGAAATAAAATACACCCACAAAGCCAAGATATGTATACAATGTAAGCATTCCAATTCCAAGCATAAACATGTCAGAGCCCTCAAGAATTAAAAAAATAATCAGAATGGTAATTAAATAAACAGAAAAGACAACTTTTACATAAAATCCTGAAACCCAAAATTAAAATATAAAAAAGAAAGCCAAAATCGACGAACTAACCGTAGCTGACACGTAAGTTCACCGACCAAACAACACCGAATTTCAAGAAAAAAAAAATTATAGCTGGTTATCATCAAATGAAGCGGTTCGATGTTATGGAGAGAAACTGACAAGTGAAATTGAAGAAACGTGGACGAGCCAGAGGAAGAAGAAGAAGCGAGCGGGAAGAGAGAAACAAAAGAGAAGTACGAGAATTCAAGGAGAAAACAACTCAAGTACGACAACTTTAACTTTTTCAATATATATATATATATAAAGGTGAAAAATATTCTCAAATTCGTGTAAATTTAAAAAGATTTATATTAAAATGATAAGATATTATCTTTTATATATATAAATATATATATAATCAAAGTTATTTATTATTATAATTATAATAAAATTTACTATTATAATTTAAAAGGTTTAAAATTATTTTTTTATAAATAATAAATTTATATTTTATTTTATATATTTATAAAAAGTTAATAATTATTAAATTTTAAATATTTAAAGTTATTTCTATAGTTAATAACGTAATTACTTCATTAAAATATATAAATAAATTTGCTGAATTTTGTATTTATTTATAATTATTATAATATTTTTTTATAATTTAAAAGTTAAAATTAAATAAAATTATATATAAATATTTTACAAATTTATTATGAATGATATTTAATATTAAATTATTAAAATTTATAACAAATAAAAAATTAAAAAATCTACTGTAAAATGTTGAAAATGAAAAAATATTAATCTAATTATATAAAAATAATTTTTAAAAAATTTAATAAAATTCTCAAGTTATTAGTTAATTAAAAATAAAATTTTATTATTTGAAGTCTTATTTAAATTTAAATAACTTTAATTTTAATTTTTTTAATTGATTAATTTAATATATTTTATATTTAAAAATAAAAATTTAAAATAAAAATTGTACTTCAAATAAAAAAATTATGTTTATAAAATTATTAATTTTTATTATATATTATATTAAATATTATTTTTAACAAAAAGACAAATAAATTATAATAAAAATAAAAAGATAAATTTTATTATATTAATTTTTTATTTTTTAATTCTTCATATATTATTAAATAAGATTTTATCTCCAATTATATAAGAAATATTTGAAAATTTTTAATGATTATTTTTGTTATTTTATTTTATTTTTTTATTTTGTACTTATGTTAATTACTAAGAGTTACTTATTAATGTAAGTATATCTATATTTTTAAGTTAATATTTTTATTTTATTTTATTAAATTATATTCATATATTTTATTTTAATTTATTGAGTAAGTAAAATTATATTATTTTTAAGTGATATTATATATTAATTTTTTAAGTGATTAAATTACATCAAATTTATTTGTATTTTTTAATTAATCAAACTTACAATAGTATAAATTTAGATTATCTAAATTTATGTCTCAGTTTATATTTTAATTTTTATAAATAAAAATATTTAAAAAATAATAAAAATAATAAAATCATAAATTATAAATATATTTAAAATGACAGTAAATAGTTGAATTTATTTTCACAACTCTTTAAATATTATACGCACTTCGTATTTTTTTTAACTAAAAATAAGTATTTATTTTTAAAATCTATTAAAGATAAAATTTTACAACAAATAAAATAAAAATTTAAGTTAGTAATGAAAGAAATAAAAAAATTAAATTACAATTTATTATTTTTATTTATAATATTTATAATATAAGAAGGAATAACTTTATTTTTATTATTTTATATAAATATAAAAAAAAGACATAAAAATAATAAATTTTTTACGTGTATTTCTAAGTGTAAGAATACTAAATTTAAGAAAAATAATTTATAAACAGTAAATGTCGAAGTAAAGCAGTCAAAAATTTAAAAGATTAAACTACTTTTGTTACATTATTATACAAATATTTTAAAGATTTTATAGATTTTGAAAACTAATTTGCAACCAATATCTCTATTATTTTTTATCAAAATATTTAGTTATTTTATTATACATATCATTCTTATTTAGTTAATTTATTTTTATATTGAAATTATAATATTTTTAATTATTTTAAAATTAAATTAACTAATAAAAAATATATAAATATACTCAAGCAAATATTTGTAACGCACGTATATTTATCAGTAATAAAGTAAATGGGGATTGATTTAGGCACGTAAACTTGATTATTTAAAATTTGAAAATAAAACTAAGATATAAACTTAAAATTACAATACTTGTAATGGTTATATTTGTATGATCACGTTTCTTAAATTATAAAAGATATCTCTTTATAACCAATTTTTTTAAAAAAAAAATCAAAGTAAATTAGTGCTTGAAGAGTTAAAAAATAATATTGTTATTGAGAGTAAAAGTAAAATCTGAATTTGGCTTGAGCTAGAAAATATATTAAATGAAAAAGAAAATGTAAAGGACAAGAAGATCAAATGAATGATTAATCTTGATTCACCCAAATAGTATAAGAGATTTTTACTAACTTAACAACATCACATCAATGATTTATCTTGATTCATTAAAACCAATTCATGCGGAGAAAGCACGTGAAAATAAACTATCGTTAAAATTTAATAAAAGGTGTTTATAATCAATTCATCTGGTAGTTCAAAAATTTGTAATATCAAACAATTAATGCTGAAATTTAGTTCAATCAATACATTTTTGTAAGAATTAAAAATATTTATTGTTAAAAATTTAATGATTTATATTATATCAAATTTATTTAGCCGGTGATGATTATAAAAACAAACTATTATCTCTAATTTATTCATTTAACTTAGCAAATTTGAGTTATGATCCGTTAATACTTATTATTAAATTTAAACATTTATCTTATTTAATAAATTTTCATAAATATAAAGTTTATCAATGTAAATATTAATTTAAAATATTTTATTAATTAAATTAGCTTTATAGAATTTCATATTAAAATAAATTTTATCGCATTATATTATTTTAATAAGTATTATATATTTTTTTTGCTAGAATAAGTATTATATTTTTAAAATATAAATAAATATTGAATTTGATATAACAATATCTATAAATATTTAAATTGTAAATATTTTAATATATATATATAATTATAAAAATAATATAAAATTATTTAACGGTTGAGTTAATCAACTCAAGTGTTGAGAGCAAAAATATCAAAAGTCGCAGTTACTGTTAACAGAGATCACTTTGTAGGCTATTCATGTAAACAGTAGTCAACAAAACAAATACCTATATATATATATATATATATATATATATATATATATATATATATATATCTATATAAACAATAAACTACAAATGAAATTCAGTAGATGTATTTCTTTCAAGCTTAAATATGATTTCGGTTTCTACATTTTCACGAGTTTGTCATTTTTGGCCCTCTAATTTGTCATGGTTTTGGTCCCTATATTTGTATAACTTAGGTGTTTTGATCCCTCTCACTGTCGTGGTAACACAAATAGTCATTGAAACATGACAGTCTCGTCGTAAATCATGTCATCATTTAGTGGTTATTAGGGACCAAAAAGGCCAATTTAGAAAGATTGGAGATTAAAACTTAACAAAAAAAGCTTAAAGGAACTAAAACCAAAGTCAAAATGTTGGGGTAAAAGATATATTTAATTATTTTATTTTAATCTTCATTCAATCTTATATGCATTCAGGTTTTCACTCGATAGCACCCACAAGGTTCTTATTCTCATTCATAGCGCACATCCTAAGTCAAGCATATATTTTGTTCAGTCACTAACACTTTTTTTTCATTCACACAGCAACGATTTTTCTTTCATTATTAACACTCTAACCACACATGGGGATAAGGGAGAGGGTAGAGTTAAAAAGGGCCACACATATTAATTGATGTATAAGTTGTTCATGAGAAGTTTGTTTGTTACACTTGCTTGATAGAATGAGGTTTTATCTTTTTAACCCCCATAAGATAGTCTTCCTCAAGACCATTAAAATTCAATCTCACCCATTTTCAACAAAGCCTCTTTCATTGTTATTAGAATTCTCATTTTCCTCCAATAACCTATTATTGCAGTAGACAGTTACATATTCGAAATATAATGTGTAATTTCTCTGTGAATGACAGTTATAATAATATTTTCTTCTTTTTCAGCAATCCTTGCTCTGTAGGAGTTTCTGAAACTATGGACAGAAATATTAATGGCTGCATTTCTGTGTTTTTTTACAATTCCTATAAATTAATTAACCGTGTTCTATCATATTTCCAATGATATTTCTCCTTATCCCAGTAATCAAAACAGGATTTCAAAAAAATTCTCAAAATGAAATTTTCTACAGATTTGGACATGATCCAAGGATTTGCTATCATTGCGCCTCAGGTTTCTTGTTTCAATCACAACCTAGTAAAATGGACAATAGTACTTGTATTGATTATGAGAATGCACAAGTTCCTCTCATGCTGTGACTGCAAATAGGACAAACATCAAATAATACAGGTCATCCGGGAATAAGAGACACAGTCAGCTCCACACCCTCAAATTGGAATCATACTAGGCATGTCCCAGTAAATGGAAATGTTAATCCCGAAATAGAAAATAAGAAGCAAGCTTTTACTCTCAGATCAAGACACTCAATGCCTCAACGTGACCCCATGAATCCTAATGCTAATGCTACTTGTGCCCCAAGACTGTTGAGAAAATTACGCCGAATTTTCTTGTAACGTCAGATTTATGGAAGTAAAAAATAAATGCGGAATATTTGCACACACAAAATTGATAACGGAGTTCAGCCAATAATGTCTACGTCTCCGGACTGCTGCAGATATATTACCCAAAAAGGGAATACACTCAGTGTTTACATAACACTTAAAAATACTCACAACCACTTACAACCCATAACCCAATTATATTCAAAAGCTAAATTATTTTCTCTCTTTTTCTTTCTCTTATTTGCTCTCTATTTTTCTCTCAGAAATGGGATACAAAGAATGGATCGAAGAGTTTCGTATTTATAGGCAACAAAGCATCACAATTTTGCTAATTTTTCAACCAAAGTTAGGCACCGAAAATGCTAACATTCAATCGAATGTTAGGTACCGAAAATGGCACACCGTTCTTGACTTTTCAACAATCTCCCACTTGAAGACTGATTTCAATCTGTCTTCACACCTCAATCAATGTAGCAGCCTTTTCATGATCTGTTATTCTAGCAGGCCAACTGAAGTTGAATGTCAGCACCTCAATCAATGGTCACCACCTTTGTTAGCATGTCTGCTGTGTTCTTGCTTCCTATAATCTTTTTCAATGTCAGCACCTCATCCTCAAGCAGAGATCTGATGAAGTGATAATGTATATCAATGTGCTTTGTTCTAAAATGAAACGCTGAATTCTTCGCCAGATGTATTGCACTCTGACTATCACTGTGCAAAACACTCCTTTCTTGGATGAATCCCAGCTCTGTTAACAAACCTTGAAGCCATATCAACTCTTTACTGGCTTCTGTTACTGCTACATACTCAGCTTCTGTAGTGGATAAAGCAACAATCTTCTGTATCCGCGACATCCAACTAACAGTTGTAGTACCAACAGTAAAAATATAACCGGTGGTACTTCTTCGGTGATCGACTTCACCTTCGAAGTCTGCATCTACATAGCCTTGTACTTTTAATTCTCCTTTTCCAAAGTACAAACACTTCTTTGTTGTGCCTCGTAGAAACCTCAAAATCCACTTGATTGCTTCCCAATGAGCTTTTCCTGGATTTGCCATAAACCTGCTTACAACTCCCACTACATGGCCAATGTCTGGCCTAGTACACACCATTGCGTACATCAAACTTCCAATGGCTGAAGCATATGGAATCTTAGCCATGAAGTTTCTTTCTTCCTCCGTCTGAGGGGACTGATCCTTGGATAGGCGAAAGTGACTGGCCAAAGGTGTGCTAACCGGCTTGGCCTTGCCCATGTTGAATCTTTGTAAAACACGATTGATGTACTCCTCCTGAGATAACTACAAAATTCCTCTTTGCTTATCTCTCGTGATTTGCATTCCAAGAATCTTCTTTGCTGGACCTAAGTCCTTCATGTCAAATTCTTTTGACAGCTGCATCTTTAGATCTCTAATCTCGTTCATATCTGAACCTGCTACTAACATATCATCAACATAAAGTAGCAAGATGATATAACTGGACTTATATCTTTTGAAGAAACAACAGTGGTCGGTATTGCACTTCTGGAAGCCTTCCTTGTGCATGAAGCTTTCAAACTTCCTATACCACTGTCTTGGGGCTTGTTTCAGGCCATACAAGTTCTTCTTTAATCTGTATACCATATTCTTTTTCCCTTCTTCTGAGAAATCTTCAGGTTGATGCATGTAGATTTCCTCATCTAAGTTTCCATGAAGAAATGCAGTCTTCACGTCCAATTGCTCAAGATAGAGCTCTTCACTAGTCACAATACTTAAGACAGACCTGATAATATTGAGCTTTACAACTGGAGCAAAGATTTCAGTGTAGCCAACTCCTTCTTTTTGCTAAAATCCTTTGACAAGTAGTCGAGCTTTGTATTTCTTGGAGCCATCATGATCTTCCTTCACCTGATACACCCATTTGTTGTAAAGTGCCTTCTTTCCTATAGGTAACTCAGCTAGTTCCCATCTCTAGTTGGAGATCAAAGACTTCATCTCGTCTTTCATAGCAAGCTCCCACTTATTGGCATCTATAGTCTGACATGCTTCTACATAATCTTCAAGCTCTCCTCCATCAGTTAACAACATGTAGTCCATGTATCTCCTGTTAGGCACATGAGGTCGAGAATACCTTCTCAATACAGGAGTTGAAATAGGAGCCTCTGATGTGTCAGACTGCTGCTCACTGTTCTCTTTAGTTGATTCCTCTGACTGAGGATTCTCAACTACAGGATTTTCTGGGACATCATCCACTTCTGCATACACTAGCTCAATCTGTTCTGCATTGTTGGAGCTTGTGCTATGCTTGTCCTTGTACATCACTCTTTTATTGAACATTACATCTCTGCTGCGAATCATCTTTCTATTTTCATCATCCCATAGGTGGTAGCCAAACTCATCTTCACCATAACTGATGAAAGTGCACTTCTTTGATTTGGGATCAAGCTTACTCCTGCCTTGATCATTAATGTGCACATATGTTACACAGCCAAAAACTCTAAGATATGAGAGTTTTACCTTTTTTCCACTCCATACCTCTTCTGGTATTTTGTGCTCCAATGGTACCGATGGACCTCGGTTGATCAAGTAAGCTGCTGTGTTGACTGCTTCTGCCTAGAACTGCTTTGGTAAGCCTGACTGCACACGCAAGCTTCTGGCTCTTTTAGTCAACGTTCAATTCATACGCTCAGCTATACCATTGTGTTAAGGCGTACCTGGCACGGTCCTCTCCATTTTGATCCCGTGCTCATAGCAAAACTTCTTGAATCTGGTGTCTTCATATTCACCACCATTATCGGTTCTGATCTTTTTAATCTTCAATCCTGTTTCATTTTCAACCATGGCTTTCCACATCTTGAAAGCCTCAAATACTTTAGACTTATATTTCAGAAAGTATACCCATACCTTTTTGGAGTGATCATCAATAAAAGTCACAAAGTATTGCTTCCCACTAATGGATGGAACAGATGTTGGACCCCAAACATCAGAGTGAACAAGCTTGAGTCTTTCCTTTTTTGGGGTTCTTCCACTTGTCTGAAAGCTGACTCGTTTTTGTTTTCCAAGTATACAGTCTTCACACATGACTGAAGACCTGGTAGCTTACCGTTTGAGTGTATGATTTTCATCCCTTTCTCACTCATATGGCCTAGTCTCTGGTGCCATAGATTGAGATTTTCATTTGCTACAACTGCAATCAGATGACATGCTTCTGCTGTCTTATAAAGATTACCACTATTTTTGCTACGAGCAATTACCATTGCACCCTTTGAAATCTTCCAGTTATCACCGTGGAAGACTGTTGTGTAGCCTTCATTGGCCAACTGGCTTACTGAGATTAAGTTCTTTGTCAGGTCGGAAATATGTTTGACATTTTTCAATTCCTATACAGACCCGTTCAACTTAACCTGCACTACACCTTTACCCACAATCTCACATGATTGGTCGTTACCAAGGTAAACTTTACCAAGGTTTCTGGGAACATAGTTCTTGAAGAATTCTCTCTGCGAAGTGGCATGAAAAGATGCTCCAGAGTCTAACACCCAAGACTCTTCCTTGCTCTCTAAAGAACATATCAACGCATTATCTCCTCCAGAGGTGGAAGCAACATTTGCCTCGTCTTTCGCCTCCTGATTCTTTCGTGCACTCTTGCATTGATTCTGGTAGTGCCCGGACTTCCCACAATTCCAACACTCGATTGCCTTCGATTTGTGAGAACTATGATGACTTCTGGATTTGGACCTCCTGTCCTTTGATTTACCACGTCCATTTCCTCTGATTGAATTTCTTCCTCTTGACTCTGTATGCAATACTGAAGAGGTTGATGATTCTCCTGACTCTCTTCGTCAGATTTCTTCATTCAGAATCAGATCATGAACGTCATTGAATTTCAACTTAGTGTCTCCCGTCAAACTACTCACAGCTGTAACAGTAGTCTTCCAACTTTCTGGTAGAGAGGACAAAAGTGTCAATGCTCGTACCTGATCATCAAATTCAATCTCAACTGAACTCAATTGGGTTAGGACTGTATTGAGCTCATTTATGTGGTGTGCTACTGATGCGCCTTCTGTCATCCGAAGGTTGAATAACCGCTTCATCAAATAAACTTTATTTGAAGCAGACGGCTTTTCATACATGTCAGAAAGAGCCTTCATAAAATCCGCCGTGGTCTTTTCTTTTGCAATGTTGAAAGTAACATTACGGGATAACGTCAATCAGATGACTCCAAGGGCTTGTCTATCGAGAAGATTCCATTCGTCCTCTTTTATGCCCTCTGGCTTTGTTCCTGTGAGAGGTTGATACAGCTTTTCTGATACAGATAATCCTCGATCTGCATCTTCCAAAAGTCAAAGTCTGTACCATCGAACTTTTCAATTTTTACCTTTCCTTCATCTGCGGCCATCACTCCCACTCAAATATGACTTCTCCTCATAATTGTTTCTGACAATTTCTCACAAAAATTGCAGAATTTTGAACCAGCTCTGATACCAGTTGTTGAGAAAATTACGCCGAATTTTCTTATAACGTCAGATTTGTGGAAGTAAAAATAAATGCGAAATATTTGCACACACAAAATTAATAACGGAGTTTAGCCAATAATGTCTACGTCTCCGGACTGCTGCAAATATATTACCAAAAAAGGGAATACACTCAGTGTTTACATAACACTTAAAAATACTCACAACCACTCACAACCCATAACCCAATTATACCCAAAAGCTAAACTATTTTCTCTCTTTTTCTTTCTCTTATTTGCTCTCTATTTTTCTCTCAGAAATGGGATACAAAGAGTGGATGGAAGAGCTTCGTATTTATAGGCAACAAAGCATCACAATTTGCTAATTTTTCAACCAAAGTTAGGCACCGAAATCGCTAACATTCAATTGAATGTTAGGTACCGAAAATAGCACACCGTTCTTGACTTTTCAACAAAGACATGGTTATGGCTCTTTTAGTGCTCCAAACGAGGGTTTCCCTAAGCATCCTAGTCCTCCCAAGACACCAACACCTACTAGTTATGACCTTTTTAACTTTCTAAAAGGCCTTGAGACACAAGGTGTAAACGCTGGGATGCATAGGAACAGAGAAGGAAGGGAACTCTCACGATTCTACTTTGGCAACAGTTCAGCCAGGAGTCTCAGCAAAATTGAGAAAAATAACAGACATCAAAGAAGGTGTATTAGCAACTCATGCATAGAATAGAAGAGGGGTTTGTCAAAGTTGAGCTATATATGATGGAAAACATATTACAATGAGACATTATCTTTTTCGGGAGCATGAACCAATGGTTGACACCCGTACTCCACAAAGCTTGCCGCTGTTTTTTCTATTTACATTGGTTGATCTATGAAAAGCTTTATTTTTTTAGCTGAGTTTTGGAGGGGATTTTGCATCATCTAATGTTGGTAGTTCTAGCATGGAAGTGAACAATTTTGAATGTCAGGGCTTTTTTTCTACTACCCCACTGAAATTTTTTATGTACTATGTATATATTTTGCCCTCCTTTATGGTTCTAAACACAACTAGTTCTGTTATTGTTTCATGTGTTCTGAAATTTTCCACAGCGAGAAGAATTTGAAGCTTTTAAGCTTCTGTGGAGTGAAGACTTCGATAATTAGTTCAAAGTTCAAACCAATTTAAGAATTGCTGAGATGTGAATGACATGACTAAGTCTGATAAAAAAGGATAAGTAGAGACTTGGAAGAACTTTGGAGGAAATTATTAAAAAGTCTATTGATAATAATATTTCTGATAATTTATTTTTATTTTTATTTTTTTTTAGTTCAATGATGCCGTGTCATGTAGTCCAACTCACCAAGTGAAAAAAGGCTTAGTTGTTGTATAATCAATGTTCTTAGAAGGCTTAGTTGTTGTATAATCAATGTTCTTAGGGTACTAGTTGACGTATTAAAAGTAGAAATTTTTTATTAAAAAGTGTTATTAAAGCAATTCTACAATGATTTCCAATGCACTCCAGCTTGATTTCTTTAAAAAAAAATATTTATTTATTTTCAACCAGTGCCTTTAGCAAAAAGCTAAAGTTAAACATAAGAAAAAGTAATTGGTGAAAGTGTTCCAACCAAGCCATCATTTCATGTGAGCAATGTGCATTATGCACCAGGCCCTTATAAGGATATCCTTAGTCGAAGACCCTCTTCTAAAGAACAAAAATTTTCAACAGTACTGCACAAATTCTTCCAGCAAAACAAATTAACCAACCATAGATAATGACAGGTGTGCTCAAACAACAGGAAAATATGTGTAGGTTTCTAGTTCTAATTTTTAGTAGATTGTTGTCATCATCCATTATGTTCCATTTACTTAATTCGTAAATTGCTCTTATAACTAATAGAAAACACTAGCAATTCGAGGGGTGATCAAAATACACAAGTATAGGACCTGAACTCCTAATCACGAAGAAAAGGTTGGACAGAGGTAGTATTTTGCCTTTCAAAATTAAACCTAAAGAGTCATGTCGCTCACATTATTGATTGTTTCAGATCATTTATTCCAGAAAGGTCCAAAATTTTTAAATGGTCATACCTTCATACAAAACATCAAAAGATTAGGGTAAAATGAAGAAAAAAGGAAGTGATGGTTTGTGTGCATACACAAGCTTACCCTCCAGTACATCTTGCTCTCAATAAGATTTAAATAAAAAATAAATTTTTAATATAATACTTTTCTGAAATGTTTTAGTTTTTATTACTTTTTATATTATTTTAAAAACTATATAATATTATAATAGTCTCAATAATTGTCTATCATAATTGGGTTGTTAATTAGCTCCAGATTGACAACGAAAGAATTGATGGAGATTTTTTAAAATGATCAGTTAGTTTATTCTGTTTCTAAGATGTTAAATTTTAAAAATTTTAAAAATTTAAAATAACAGACTTAAATTAAACAATTTAAATGTTAAAAAGGCTAAACGAAAATAATTAATAAAAAAATTAAAATTATACATAAGTTATAGTATAAGTACCAATAAGAAAAATTTTAAAATTAGTTTTTGTTTATCCTTTTCCAAAATTAAACAAACCTTTACCATATTAAATAGTTTCTTTTGATTATTTTTGAAACTATATTGTTCTGGATTCATCAACTTGTTGGGCTCTTGTATCAAATAAAAATTGAATTTGCTTAAGATAACCACAAAGAGAATAGGCAATTTATTATGTACTTGGATTGTGTAAATATTGTCCATCTCCCCATACATCTTGAGGACTTAGTATTATTGGTTTGAGGATAACAGCTTGGCCAACACATGTGTAAGAATACTTGCTGTAAATTTCAACCCGTGAGCCAGAACTGAAAAGGTACATTTCATCAAATCCATTTCTTCCAATTGACACTGAATTTCTTCTACCCTGAGAAAATCATGTCAAGAATTTCAAATAAAATATAATATAGTTTACCTATTCAATGGAACTAAAGTAAAATGAATTTAATTTCTCTATGTGAGGAGTGTGTAAGATCTTGTATGCATGTCAAGTATCATTAATTTCAAGTATTCATGTCAAGTAAAATGAATTTAATTGTCTGTCAGTTCTATCTCATCAAATATTCTCAACTTGTCTAAGTAAAAATAGTTAGTATTACCAAAGATTGCAAGAGCAACAAACCGCTGCTATACATAATAAACAGAGAGAAATTGTATTCCTTCAATTTTCTTATACAATAAAGAGAGTACGTGCTAAGAAATGGTTGACGTAACGAAAAATAGTGCTTATGTAGGAATAATATAACTCAAATACATGAGTACCTATGGGAGCACATATGCATACCAAAAGCAGAAGACATATTTGAATGCAGATGATAAAATCTGAAATTGTAGCTGATAAAAGTCTGAAACTGTAACAGCAAATGAATTGAAGTATCTTTTAGCAATTTAGCATGTATGGCAAATTGATTCAAGCATTTTGGTATATTAACAGGTCAATTCCCATATCGATATTTGTCCAGCACAAGCTAGTTCTAATTCTAATACTACCTTAAATTGAAATTTCTTTATAGAGCACAATATTAAAGTATAAGAAAACTGTTGATTGTGATACTCCTAACTCTGGACCTGATAATCATACACAATATATATATTTTACACATCGACCTGTACATAACCAAGTTTACCTGTTTGTATACAAAATAAATCCCCAATATTAACCACAGATGGTCTTTTATATATATATATATATATATATGCACATATCCTACTCAACCCTCTCCAAAACACGTCTAAGAACCAGGATCATTCTTGACCTTTTTGAAACTCTAGGAGAAATAGAAAATTAGGACCCTTTAAAAAAATTATAAAATTAATAAATAAAATAAAAGCATATATTAATAATTTTATTAAAATAATATATTTTTTTAAGTGGCTATAATTTTTTCTAATAAAATTATAAAAAAAATACTTTTATTCAAACAACTCTTATGTTATAATTAACTATAAAAACATAAAAAATCATAAAAAATGAGTTCTATAAACATTTTGAGATGCAAAATCATTAATGATAACATTAACATTAATATTTTTTAAAAATTCTTTATCTATTAATAAAATTGTGAGACCATTCAACGGTTCTTGTGACATTGATGACCTTAAGTAGGTTTTGATTAACTTTAACTCTAAAAAACTTCTTTCAGTTGATAATATAGTCACCAGGACTTTAAAAAAAATTATATAAGTGATTAAAATATTTAGATAATAATCTACAAATTTGATAAACTCAATAACTATTTAATTTTTTTGGAGAAAATTAAAATTTTTTATGAGCTTTAATGTTAAGAATAGTAAAATTTTGGAATTAAATGAAGTTTTGAGTCTACAGAAGTCAATCAGCTAACTATGTTTATAGCAAATGAGGTACGAGGAATTAAAAAGTCTTTTTTATTTTTCTATTTTTTTCAACTACAAACTATAAGAGCTGAAATTTTTTTCAAGTAAAAGTAAGACACGATTTTTACTTTAGGCCCTCTTTTAAGCTTGAGCCCTAGGCGATCGCACCTCAAAACTACCCTCAAAACTGGACTTGCTAAGAACCAAAATCCTCTAAGGGAGTATACTCCTCTGCATGTCCTCCTCGAGGTCAGTCGTAGTCTCCTCTTCTGAAGTGTCATCTGCCTGGGTCCACAGGTCAACCATAATCGTGGAGAGGGAGAAGTTGAATGTGATGGTGGAGATGGAGCGGAGGACAAGGTCTTGCAGTAGACTCTATCACATAGACATCTTTCCAAAGAGGTTCTGTCTCAGGTGGGGCAATAGAGGTGGTGTGGGGCCAGGCTTGGCCTCAACACAGTCAGAGGTGGTACATGCTCATGTTGGGTATGGGAGTATTTCAGGTAGGCAGCCTCACACCTAAGAGATCATAATGTAATTCTCAATCTTAAAAGGCAATATGTACATGAGTCTATTTTTCCTAACTTACTCATATTCTATTTCATTTCAAGTGAGACTAATTCAAACTTGATTCTAACACTCCCTTCATAGTGGAAGTTTTCTCTCTCACAAGTATTCATGGTCTATACCACATGGACATAGACTGTCATCCACTTAACGACTTTTTTACCGTAATATTATCCAAAAAAAAAAATTAAAAATACTAAAATGGACCTTGCTTCAATATATTTACACGACTAGACCATATTTTTAGCTATCCAAAATTTGATTCACTCGGAACCGAATTCTAAGTTAGTTTTTATTTTTTTTATATAATAATATAAATATTATTATTTTAATTATATTTATATGTTTATATATTTATATTTTTTTATTTTGTTAAAATAAATATTTATAATATGTTATTTTAATAAATATTTATAAATATTTTGTTAGTTATAAATAATAAAATGTTTTATTATTTGAATTATGTTTATATTTTTATATTATTTTAAAATAAATAAAAATAATATTAATTTTAAATGTTTATTAAATTTTATTTGACATATTTAAGATTATAAATAATATTTTTATTTTTCTTATTATATTATTTAATATAATTTTTTTAAAAATAATATTAATATTATATTCTAAAATTATATTTTTGGTTATGTAATATTATATTTTTTAAAAAAATAATATATTACAACAACAATTTAATTAAATTTAAATTTGTATAAAAAAATTATAATAAAAATGTATTTAATATTATATATTTATAAAATAAATAAAGTATTAAATAATAACTAGTTTATTTATTTATTTTGAGATATTAATATTTATTAAAATTTATACATAATTATTTATTTTAAAAAATATGTTATTAATATAATAAATATAATAAAATAATATTATGTAGATATATTATATATATAATTATATATTTAATATAAATTACAAATACTAAAAATTTAAAAGTTGCAATGACATTCATAAAATTAAAAATGACATTAAAAAAATTTTAAAATAATAACAACAACAAAAATTAACAGCGGGAACTAGAAGATTGAGCGATGTTTGGACATGTCTTCCTTGTGTGACCAGGGGTATGACAATGACAATAAGAACAATTTTTTGCCCGACTTTGTTGTTTTCTAATGTCCATCTCTGTTCTTATCCTACTGAACTTGGGTCTACCCTTTGAAGTTCTTTTCAGTTCTGGATTTGGACACAAAATTGGGCCTGTGTAAGTTGCCCAATAGTCTTCGTGTCTAAGTTCTCCAAATTGACCTTCGTATACCTTATAAACTTGTTGTAAGGTATACACAGAAGATATGTAGATATCAAAGTTGTGGTGTGCATGTAAGCATGAAGCAAGTACATGCGAGCATGGGATTTGAAATTTTTGAAACTTGCCACAGTCATACCACATTTCATCTAACCGTACTGTAAATCTTCCTACGGGTCAAATTTCTGTCGAATGTTGTGTTTTTTTAACTAAAAATTTAGTGCTTGTTCTATCAAAGGTGATGACTCTATGAGTGTTTGCCTTTGACTTTGCATCTTGAATTCCTTTAGTTGCAACCTCCGAGTACATATGTCCAGCATTGATCATTGTATCTACTTTCTTGCTTCTGTCAATGAAGAACTTATTGCAACGAGTGTATGTTGCCATGACCATAAAGCAAATTGGTAAGTTTCTGGTTTTCTTCAAGACCAAATTGATTGACTCTGCTAGGTTTGTTGTTATGTGTCCCCAACGTCGTCTGTTGTCCTATGCTAGTGTCCATCTTTTTCTTGGGATGTTGTCCAACCATTGTGTAGCTTCAGGATTATTATCTTTTACTATGTTGTAGTAGTAAAAGAATCTCTGTTCACTCATCCCATATGCTGGAAACAAGATTACAAATTAAATTAATATAATTAGCTAAACAATTGTATAAAATATTAATGATAATATAGAGTATTTAAAAAAGTAAAATTACCCATATTAACGACATCTTTCTTCAGTGCAACATTTTTGAATCATCGCATGAAGTTTTGTGCAATGTGTCTAATGCAATAGACATACAGAATTATTTTCTGTCCAACCACTTCTATTTCTGGAGTATGCACTTCTTATGGCCTCGTGACGATCTGAAATGAAGCACAACCCCTCTTGCGGGGTTACGTACCTCCTTAAGTTTTTTTTAAAAAAGAACCATGTATCGCTAGTTTCACCTTCAACCACAGCAAAGGCAATAAAAATTATGTTGTTACGACCGTCTTGTGCAACTGCCACTAATAAAGTTCCTTTGTATTTGGTTTGCAGAAGGCAAAACCATCAATGCATGCCTTGAAGGTCCAAAACAACCTCTTGAAGAACACATTTCCCTCGTCAAGCAAGCCATCGTTATATGTCGGTTGTGTACTCAATTTTCATATGAAGCTCGGAACATACAGTTGCATTGCAAACAACTGTTTAGGTAACTTATGGTATGACTCCTCCCAAATTTCTGAAGATATTCTCAATGGTTGAATGAATAAAATGAACACAAAAATGGCTATTTATAATGGTAACGTTGGATTCTCAATCATTCAATGCTTCACCATGTTTTACGATTGATGGTGACCTCTCCATTCACGCATACCAAGAGATAGTAACATCTCAGTCACGTATCCCAAGAGATAGTGACTTCTCACTCACGCATGCCAAGAGATAGTGACGGCTCAGTCATGCAGACTAAGACATAGTGACAGCTCAGTCATGCAGACCAAGAGATAGTGATATCTTAGTCACGCATGCCAAGAGATAGTGACGGCTCAGTCACGCAGATCAAGAGATAATGACATCTTAGTCACGCATGCCAAGAGATAGTGACGGCTCTGTCACGTAAACCAAGAGATAGTGATATCTCAGTCACGCATGCTAAGAGATAGTGACATCTCCGTTTATCTATAAATATGTTCATCTAAGGCCACATGTTTTCATTCAAACTTGCATCCATCTTTGTTCTTTGTTTCTCCCTGTCTTTGCTCCCATTACTAAAAATGTTGTTTAGGAAGCAAAACGAACATAGGTCCGCCTTCATTGGAAGAACGGTAAGTTTTACACATTAGCATTATCAACTGAATATGTAAATCTATTATTCTACATATAATATTACTAATTTATTAATAACTGCAGGAAACTGAGAACATGATTTCATCTTTCTGTCATTCAATGTCAGAACCCAGTCCTCTAATTATTCCTATACTTGAACAACTTAGTTTTGCTAGAGTAGCAAAGCTAAGGCATCTTAAGGTGGATCACGCATTGATAACAGCTTTGGTCGAGAGGTGAAGACCTGAAACTCACACATTCCATCTTCCAACAAGGGAGTGCACCATAACCCTAGAAGATATTGCACTTCAACTCGGGCTAAGAGTTGATGGTTTACCAGTCATTGGTGCAACAATGTTTGACTGGGAGGAAATGTGTGACACATATCTCGGTATCGTGCCAGTCAAGAGAGAGTCACTTATTGACTCTATGCTAAAACTAAAGTGGCTGAGAGACAACATGTTGCCATTACCAGAAGAACCATCTGAAGAAGAAGTTCACGCTCATTGTAGGGCTTGTATACTAGGTTTAATTGGAGGTGTTTTGATGCCTGACAAAACAGGCAACAAAGTATATCTTATGTATATAGCTTTATTAACTAATCTTAGAAGAACAAGACGGTATAGTTGGAGTTATACTTGTTTAGCTATGTTATACAGGGAAATGTGCAGAGTCACGGAAGTTGGTAGAAAAATAATGGGTGGTTGCTTATCACTATTAATGTCCTAAGCATGGTATCGCATGCCATATATTGCGTCAATTTCTAGTAATTCACCAACATACCCTCTCATGTACAGATGGAGTGGGGGTAGAGTACTAAACGTTCGAAATAAACCTCACAATGATGTTATGGGGTACAGATCAATGTTTGATCACATTCAAGCTAATCAGATAACTCTTCATATTTATTTTCTTATCTTTTACACATCATCTTAAGTAACAAAGTTAAATATATTTGTAATTTTTATGGGCATCATATCAAGACTTGCAGACATTAATACTTATGGAAGTATATAGAAATGTTCAACTGTGGACTTCATGTACTGCCATCCTTTGTCTTGCAATTGTTGAATGGCACCAAACAGATAGAGTCATACAGTTTCGTCTAATCCAAGAAGTCCCTTCTCCACCTAATAATTTGAATGACCTTCACAAAATTGACATGAGAAGAAGACATGATGAAAATTGGGTTACAAAACATTCTCAAAGGATCGAGATATGGAACAACATATGTGAGCTGACAATAACAAGTCATCCAATGCAAGGCTCATTTGTGTCACACATAAGAATACATGGAATGGTACGTTGTCAATTCTATCTATTTTCTATTTGTGCCACCACTACTACAAGATCCAAGGAGGAGCGACCAACAATTAAGGACTACTAACATATTTGAAATGGGTACGACTTCCACACCGTCGTACCATGAGACTGCATCAATTCCTCTGAACATTACGCCAGAAGCAAACATAATTAACACAAGACATTCGTTTACAACAACATCGAAAGATTTTTTTACAAACTTATTTGGAGTTAATTTTACAACTCTATCTTTAGTACAAACTTACATGCAGTCTCTTTACCAACCGGATTTTGCTAATGAACCTGGTGATTCATCAAATGCATTCCAACAACTAGACCTTCATGATGATCAAAATTTTCCACAAGTTCATCCTGAAATTCTAGAGCAATAACTGTAACTCCTTATGTTTAATTTCAATAAATCATAATTTTACAAATTCAGAATAAAATAAATTTCATTTCAAATATTTTAAAATAAGGAAAGGGGTTAAAATTTTTATCAAGTTACTACTACAGGACCCATTTAAATACATTAGTTTCAAATTAACCAGTACAAAATTCACATCACATATCTTATCAATTTCCTATCTTCTAACTCAGCCACATCATAACATTCCACAGAATAATAGCAAATTATACATAAAAGAATAGGGTAGAGTCCCTCCTTACCTCGATTGAAGACCCACGCTCAAAGTCGATCACGGGAGTGTTCCCCACACAGATCTCGGCCTAAACACACGGTTAGTTTTCATGAGAATCCCAGAAATCACCCAAAATCAGAGAAAGGGAAGGAAAATTGAAACCCTAACCATTAAAATTCACCTCCAAGCATTCTCCACACGAATTCAACATTCAATCAAGTTCCCGAATGACTTTGGAGGCAATTTAATTGGTGGAAAAGGCTTTGGGCATGAGAGGATCGAAGGAAGAGGGAGGAATAACTCCCTCCGAATCCTAACCCCCTTTAAATCCCTTTTTGGTGGTGACACTCTCGCTACAGTGACGTCAAACAGAATGTGAACATTTGTGGGAGCTTACTTCGTTGCTGAACAACACCCCTTAGGCTTGGACATGGGTTTGAAGACATAGGCTTTGGAATAGAGAGATTGCGTTGGGATTTCCCTGGAATGGTGGAGGGCAATAACATTAGGGTTCATTTAATGGAAGGGCAATGTTAAATGTTTTAATTTAATATAAAGTTGAGCTATAATTCCAAATTCTTATGGCGTGCTGGTGTATCTTTTTCAAGGGTGTGTTAATAGATGATGGGTGAGGGTAGTGGTAGAGGTTAGGGGTGGGGGAGGTGGGGCTGCGAGAGAGGAGTTGATTGAAGAAGACGAATTAAGCTCAAGTCTTCCCTTCGTGTTTTTCATGCTTTCTCTTTGCAAATAGAACTAGAATGTACCCCAAATATCGAGTCTTAAATAAGCTTATCGTTTTTTTTTCCGCTCAACAAAAGAACTCATTCGTTGTGATTATAATATTATATATAAAGCCAAGTAATGGCTTTGGGCCCTTTCAGTATTGACCTTATAAAGATCTTGCTTTGCAGCGGCAGTGGGCGATGGATTCATAGCCCAAGACATTTGGTTCCAAAACACAGCAGGGCCATAGAAGCACCAGGCAGGACCAGTCCAACCTTTTTACGAAACATCAAATTTGGGACTTAGTTGTGTAAGGAATCCAATTAATAATGAGGGAGAAGAAGGGGGAGGGGATGGGAGGGACTGTCGTAAAGAAAGAAAGAAAATTAGAAGAACTTGTATGTAATTATATAAAATAAGTTTAGGAGTTTATTTGTAAATTTTAATTTTAAATAAAAATAATAATTAATTAATGATGTGGCATGCCACGTAAGGTCTTAAGATAGTTATGTGGCATCATGTGGAGAGCAGGTTGACTTAGCACTTAACAGAAAGGGGTTAACAATAGGGATCATTTCCTAATTTTCTATAATGACCACTTCCTAACAAAAATATTTGTAGGGACTAATCACAAAAATGCCTATATTTATAAGGATCAAAAACATAATTAAGTCTTTCTTTTATTACCTATAAGGTAACAATATTGTATTAGTTTATTTCGTAACATGAAAAGTTATAATAAAAATTTTGTTACTATAATTGTCTCATTTTTTATAATCTAGACTAATTAATTTTATTGCATTAATTAGGCTTCAAAGGGCTTAAAATTGAAGTCACTACAAAAAGAGTAAAAGAGTATGTTGGCCTTCAAATTTTTTTCTCCTTAAATTTTTGGATCCTGCCTATCCTATCATAGTCTAATCTTTTATTGTTCCTTCTAGCATGATTTTTTTCAAAAAAAAATAAAAAATTACTCAAATTGTGAAAGTTTTATGATTAAAATTCTTACAGATATCAAACAGCAGATTGGAGATTGCGTCCGATTCCTGATGAGATGTTAAGGTATAAATATAACATGAACTTATCAAATTTGATCTCTCCTAAATTCTTTCTTTGTTTTAGCTTATATTTTACTATTATTATATATTAATTTTGTTTTATTATTTGAGTTTGGTTTATATTTATCCTTACAAATATTTTGTCATAATCATACTAATTACTTCCGTCTTTTTAATTACTTTTCTAATAACAGATATGCCAAAGAAAATACACATTATTTGCTATACATATATGATTTAATGAGAATTGAGTTATTTGCCTTGCCTAGAGAGCCTGAAAGCATTGATACACCTTTAATGGAGGTAATTTTATTTTCATACATATTAATTATTTTAATTGTTTAAACTTCTACTCTTGTATTCTTGCAAGATTAGACAAGTTTGACCTTTTTCCCTATACATATTAAGTATTTATTAAATCTTTAATTAATTAACATATAACATGATGAACAATTAATTCATAAATACTTTTTTTTTATCATATGACTGATTTTCTCTTAACCATCAGGTCTACAAGCAAAGTTATAACGTTTGCATGCATCTATATGAAAAAGAAGTTCTACCAGAGTATTCTTACCTTCTTCATCTGTATGGGTATGTTACATTTTCAAGTGGGGTTTTTATTAATTTAGTATTTAATACAAATAGCAAGTTTTCTAAACCTTTTTTTATTTTTTGTTTTATTTATTTATTGATTTGTTGTCTCTTTTATAGGAATATGATGTAAATTTTATTTTGCTTATAATGTCTTTAAAATAGAGTAAAATAAAATCCAATTACTATTTTGCAAAAGGTTGCAAGAGGCCGATTCTAATGCTAAACAGCTTGCCATTGTGTCGGTAAGTGACTCTTTAATTTCTTGTTTATAGAACTAAAAGATAATATTGACATATTACATATTTATATTGCATTTAATTTGAATTTTCCTATTCTCAATTTTCAATATCTATTATAATTCATGTGTTCTATTTACATTGCTTTCAGGCTCTATTACGTCTAAAAGATGAGAGTAGTGGATATATACTACCAAATAAACTTGTTCTTGAAATTGGTAAATAATATTTTTTTCAATAGTTAGAAATTTTTTGTTTAAATATTAACAATTTAATTATATAATATATGTTAATTTAAACTTTTTTTTCTTTTCAGCTAAGCATATGCCAATCACTACAAGCAAGTTATCCATGTTGTTGAAGTCAAACTACCCTTATCTTGACAACAATCTTGATGTTATCGTCAACATAATTTGTTACGCTATTGAAAATGCTGCTGCATTTGAAGAAGTTGCTAGTCTATTGGAAGAAGGAGCTGATATTGCTTCCATTAAGGAAGTAACTCAACAATTGAATAATGACACAGTTAAATATGAATGTTTAAGCATGAATTTGTCTATTTTATGTCTAGATATTGTTATACTTATAAAGATATCTATAAACTTGTATGATAGTGAATTGATTATATGATAATAATATTTTTTAAATTTATTTTCTCAACAATATTTATAACTATCTTATTAATTAGTATCACAGATTAAAACTTTTTATATTATACGTGAAAAATATTAATCTATTTCGTCATTAGAACTTTTATACTTAAATGCCTCGCCAATCCAATCATCAATCCAATTTTAAAAACATTACAAAAGATTGGCAACTTGAAAATCACAATATATTGTCAAATGGCCTAACAAATAGCATTTCAGAATTTCTAATGATAAAATGATTATGTTTTCCTAATATCTCTTCACCAAGATTTGTAAAACTTAATATTTCTTGCAAGTCATGCAACTAGATGAAACCTCTAAAGGCCAGATAACTTCAGATATTACATGAAAAATATGAAATATATATATATATATATATAATGAAATGTCCATCGAGTTCCAAATACACGTAAAAATAACTGCATTTGCGCTTCCATCCACCAGAAGGTAGAATTCAGTCAAAAGTTTTTATATAGTCTACAAGAAAAATAAAAGCACAGAGTGTGCCCAATTTTACACATATTTTACTTCTACACTGAGCTTCCCATATGTAGTTGGAATTAGCTTACACTTTCACAGAACCATTCTACAATTTTTTTAAATCGCAGATTGTAAACACTAGAATGAGAACATTATGTTGGAACAAGAAAATGGCCTTCTTCTTGACTATTGATCCATAGTAAAGGAGTAGCCATCGCGAGAAAAACAAAAGAAAGGCCACAAACAAATTTACGTTTAATCTTTTGAAGTGGCTTTTTAATGAGAACCGTCTGAGTAACATATCTACTTTCAGGAACCATCTCTACAGGCCTCTGCATATCAGCATCCCCAGGAAGGTCATCTGTTGATGAGACTGACTCTGCTCCACCTTGGAACTGAACATCACCATATAAGCTTCCATTCTCTTTAGAATCATACTTAGCATTATGTGCAGTGCCATTCTGATCATATTGAGAATTAGAATAAGATGCTGGGCTCCACTCAATATTGCCTGATGATAGACTCTTGATCATTCTATTTGGTTTTTCAGAATAATCTGAGCTCTCATCATTTGGGTCTTGAAGAGAGTGAATAAGCTTCCTAGGAGTCTTAAAGATTTTGATGCTGTCAACATTAACTTCCAGGCGTGATCTCTGTGTACAGGAGAGATGATTAAACTCGTTAGAATAAAGGAACTTTGTGATTTTAGTCACAAACATGCCAGCTTAGGAAATCATTGAAGTTTCAATTAACAAAAGAAGTTATTTGACTTGATGTACTGCCATAAAATCAGCAGCTTTATAGTCCACTAAAAATAAGTTTGCTTATAGTTTGAACTGATGTGTATCACAGAAAAAACTTATGCTAAAGTAATGAAGCATTCATGTTTGTGCACATATGGTGCATAAAAAGTTAAAAACCCCATGCTAAGTAAATGTAAGGTAGAAATAAAATTGTATTTGAGTAAATGAAATAGTATATCATGATCAAAACTATGTTCTTTGTGCTTTCCTATTTTTTGTTGTCTTTTCTTCCTTCAACAATACCATTGTTGTTAATCATTATTTATTTATTTTTCTTCATTAAGCTTACTTCAAAGATACTACTAACAAATATATGTAAAAGGATTTGATGAGAAAATGAATAACAGTTTGAATTAATTATAAAACTGCAAGGACATGTAATAATAATTACAGGGAAACAACACAATAGTAGAAATCATTGAGATAAAAATCTGAGACTTGAAAATTCTAACTAGTGGAAAACTAATAGATCATAGAAGTGCTAAAAGTGATGAAGTGTAGTACAAAGGATAAAGGGAATTTGGAAATGGAAAAAAAAGCTTGAGTCTATAATACAATTGGGAATTGGTTATACAATGTGACATGCAACTGATACAACCATTTCATGTTAACAGGGGAGGGGAAGGAAGGAACAACTTTGGAAATGCACATTTGTAGATTTTAAGTTATGAAGTGAGAGGGCAGTAAAGCTGTCTCTATAGCAAATGCAACTTCATTCCCAGAACTTCAACAAAATGTCTAACATTGGATACACTTACTAGGGGACTTGTGCAGGCACTTCTGGATACTCCTTGCCAAGGACTTCTGTGCAGGAAACCACCAAATTCCTCAGTCAAATCATCCCCTCCATTAGAAAACTCAAGATCCACAGTGTGATCCAACAAGGCACTTCCCTGTCCTGCCTTGGAGAACAAACCATCCTTGAGAGACACATCAACCCCTCCATTTTCATGACTCCAAAGCTTCCTATTCACACTCCTTCGCTCGTAGAAGTTCTGGGAAGGCTGATTTGTTGAAATGGGAGACTCAACAAGGGATTCATAACCATGGAAAAAGTCTAAGGTACGCGACTCAGGAGAAACAGATGTAGGAGAACGGTCTCCATCACCAGAAAAACTTTCTCCCTCCATATAGTCTTTCCTACTGAAATTTGATCCTGTCACAGAACCGGGACTTTTCACACATCTTGCATTTTTATCAATGGCAATTCTCTTAGCAATTTGCAAGGCCTCAAATGCAGCACCTTTGACATATGCCATTTTGTCTGACTGACACAGTTCCATCACCTCAATTATCTGCTCAACCTCTGAAAAAATGCTCCTAGGATCTAAGCACTTCATCAAGAAGTTCATCATTTGAATGGCTACAAATCGCTTCTGAGAATTCCCCTCCAAAACATCACCGCCGGCATTTAGTATTCGCAGTCCAGATTGTATGAGCAATCTAGCATAGGCTTCAACAATCAAAGCATTGCGCTTCGCCAGGGCCATAACCAGACCCATGTGTGAATTAGTCTGAATGGACTTTCCCTCCAACGCCACAGCAACATTCTGGCAAACCCTGTTGACCATTTCATCTGAGGCGAAACGCCAGTTATCCGAATCCACAAGAGCTTTCAAGCAAAGGGCCGCACCGCAAGTCAAACTCTCTTGAGAACTAGAGAGAGAATCAGAGAGAGGCTTACAAAGAGAGTGAATTATATGCCTCTTCTTCTCTTCAGGGGTTGTGGGGTCAATTCCATATCTTGCTATAGCTGGAACCACCTTTGAGCAAGCCTGCTGAAGAGGGAATGACCCTGCACTTGAAGCTAAAGTCTGAACTATGGACTGCATAATGCTGTCTATCATGGGAACAATCTTCACTCCATGAACTCGAGCAAGAACCTCATACAGTGAAATTGTGAATTCTCCAGACAAAGTACCAGTTTCCTTAGTCTCAGAAACTTGTGCAAGAAAGATAGGAATTGTCTTCATGTCTAAATCTTTCACATATGACTTCAATGCTCTCATTGCAGATTTGCGAGAATCTGCATCCTTATCAAGATTTTGGATCTCTCTTTGTAGCACTGGACTCAGACTCCTTCTCATTGTGATTCTGGAGCTAAAACCAAAACCAAGCACCATAAGCAAAAATAACAATGAAATACTAAGCACAATGTGCAAATGCATAAAAAGATAGATCACAGTTTTGATATTCCATTGCAGAACCACCCCCCCCCCCTAATTAACTTCTACTACAAATTCGAAGTTCATAGCATTTTCAGGCAAAATGAATAAAGGATTAATCTTGTAAACGGGAGAAATGAAAAATTGAATAAAGAAAATAAAAAAAACAAATTATTTGAATTAAAGTTAGTTCATAGCTCAAAATTACTAATCTTGCAAATGGGACAATTGAAATATTCAAAATTGAATGAAAAACAAAAAAGAAAGAAAATTATTTGAATTAAAGTTTATATCACAAAGTAACTAATATTGCAAAAAGGTTGAAAATTTTACGATATTTTGAAAAACATAAGTGGCTGCAAACTCAATTGCCCCCTTTCCGATCTTGAATCTTCACCAATCAAATAAAAGAAAAAAAACTTTTGGGCCATTAACAAAAACAGTAGAAAGTATTATCCAAATAATAATAACAGTATAAAGGAACAAAATGGAAGCACATTAAGGAGTGTTTTCAGCTCCTAATCGTAAATCAAACACTACAGAAAAAAAAGAAGGTTAAACTCAGTAAAAAATCAGAAAAAGCACCTTTATATGTGTAAGAATGAAGGACGATGTTGAAGGTGAGTTGTGCAATTGTGGGTAACACTTAGAAGCAAGGAAGAGCAAGAGAGAAATTAGGTGTATGGTGGAGAGAGAAAGAGAGAGAGTGAGAGACAATGTCTCTGATTTTTAGGGATTGTGTAATACGAGCTATGTGTGTGTTTGAATTTCCATTTCTGGCTTAACGTTGTTGGATTGTGTCATTCGTTTGAATCTTTGAAATTTTGAGTTGCTTTCTTTTTCAAAACTCTTTTGTCCAAATTCCACCGCTATCCTTTCTGTGTGTGGGTCCTACCATATTTTTAGAGACTAAAAACCCCTTGTTGGACCAAAATACCCTCCTCCAATGTTTTTAACTTTCTATTTTATTTATTTTTTGTTAAATTATAAATTTAGTTTGTGCAAGCGACACACTTTTTTAATTTGGTTCTTATACTTAAAGAGTATAAAATTTGGTTTCTATTTTACAATTTATATTAATTTTAGTGACAACGTGACTTTATAAGGTAAGAGACTAAATTGTACAATTTTTTAAATATAGAAATCAAATTGAAAAAGCATCTTAGATACAGGGATTAAATTTATAATTTAAAATTTTTAATATTTAAAATGAATAAAATTATAAAAATATTTTAGCTAAAAGTTATGGTAAATTAGTATAATATATAATTTATAAATAAGTTATTATGACTGTAGACGTATTCTTTTTATATATTTTAGGTTAAATGTTATTAAATAAATTAATTTTTATGTCTATTAAATTGTGTTGATAAATATTAATTAATAAAAAAGTAATTATTAATTTATTAATGTTAAATAAAATTTAATTTATTGAATATTTTGTTAAAAATAATTAATAAATATTATTTAATGAAATTTTAATTAATAATTGCTTAAACAAATTTTTTTGAATTATAATATATTTTATTTAAAATATTTTGCAAAGAAATGACTAATAATTGATCAAATAAATATATTTGAATCTATTATATATTTTTTTTAAATTATAATTAATAAATAATATCAAATAATAACAAATAATAAATTTTTATTCAAAGTATAAAATAATTTATAATATATTTTATTAATAAAAGAATTAATACAGACTTTTTATTGTTTGGAATTGTAATTAAAAATTGATTAGAGTAAGTTATTTGAATGTGTAATATATTTTATTAAAACAATATTTAGTAATGTATAATATAATTTATTAATAAAAACACTAATGCAGGATTTTAATAAAAATGTAATTAATAATTAATTAAAGTAATTTATTTGAATGCATAATATATTTTATTAATAAAAGAATTAAAAATAATATTTAATAAGAAAGTAATTAATAATTGATTAAACAAATATATTTGAATGTATACTTTTTAAAATATATATATATATATATCATACAGAATATTTAAATTAAAACAACTTAGTAATTTATTTAAATAATATTGTAATGCTTTTTATTTATGAATAAAATATTTAAAAAATTTACTTTGAAGCAAAAAGATCTTTCCCAGAGAGGATAGCAGCAACAGCTCCAACGGTAAGGCCAAAGCCGATGCAGTTGTACTGAAATACAATAAAATGCAAGATTAAAAAATTAAGGCACTACCAGATCTGACACTGAAAAATAAGTGAAGAATAACAGGCATAGAACATAAGAATGTTCCAGTAAAACCTAAAAATGACCATGATCAATTAAGAATACAAGGCAATGTGCCATGCTAATTCACTTTTATTGCTCCTTGAAGGTTGATTGTCATGAACAATAACAAAGTACAGGACAGCTGGAAAGAATATCAGGACATCAGATGATAACACTGTCCACCTCATGAGTAGTTTTCTGCAGAAGTAAACTACAGTTAAAAACACTAATAATAGTAGCAAAGTTTTAGTTCGTCAGTAGAAGGACTAACAAACAAATTTGAATAATTCAAACACTGAATAGTATGCATGATTTGAAAAGTGGCACTGAAATACCATTTCACTGTTCACAGCATATGTTGAATTACGAATGGAAAATGAGTAAAGTGCACACCCAAGAGATGACCAAGACCTCTGGAAGGGAAAAGGGAAACAGAATCAGGGTGGAAGAATATTGAGGAATAGCCCATGAATGTAGCTCTGGTAATGGTAAGCACTAAGAGGCGGGTAGTCAAGTGAACAAAAGTTAACATCCTAAAATTTTTCTCCTATTAAAGTTACTAATTATATCAATTTAAATAAATTAAAATTAGATCGTCTATTAAAAATTAAAATATATTTAATGAAATTTATTAAAAAAAGACAAATTAAAAAATATAATTATAAGATAACTCAATTTTAATAAAAATAATTATTAAATTTTTTTAAAATAATTTTAAACCATCTAAATTATAAATTACAAAAGTTATAATCAATTGAAAGAAAATAAAAATAAAAAATAAGTTGCAAAATTGGTTTAAAAAAATTAAAATACTCTTAAAATAGGCTTAGAATGGTTATTTAAATTGGATAAATAAATAATCATAGAAATTTCTAAAATTTGGACCAAATGAGGTTATAGTTATTCAAGAATCGAGTCCAAACTTCAAATAAAAAATTTAAACTAATGAAAGGGCCAAGATAAATGGGGTAAAACTTCTAATTTTTTAATCTTATCTCACCCAATCTAATTGACACAGTTTTGGATATAAAAAGAGAACTCAATTTGTCAATAATTGGACAAGGAATTAGCTGAAATAAAGTAAGACAATAATAAAGAAGACTTAATTTACTAAAACTCTTTAAAAATGACAGAGTCAATAGTTCAATCTCTAACTAAGGAATCTAACCAAATACCAACTAAATTCAGCTAACAAATAGTATTATGTGAAAAAAAAAATAATTAAAATGAGTAACCAAGAACTAAAATAGTACACTTAGGCAAACTAGATGACATCATAAGGGTAAATATCTACTTTAAGCATGATTATTAGAGATCACTTTTTACCATGATAAAATCTAAATTTAGAAAAAGTTTCAACAGCAAAGCTACTCCAATCAAACCCCTCCACGTGGTGGTAAACTTCCTATCCCATAAAAGCCAAAAAAAAATAAAAAAATATCTCCCAAAGACAAAGCCAATTTCACATGTAAAATGAAGTAAACTTGAAAACTTAAGCCAAAATTTCTAAATCCAGTCAAATCAAGCTCTTTTAAACATTTGACCACATCCAACACATACCAAAAATAAACTCCAACACTTAACAATATTACTCTCCAAGCTAACTAAGTAGGAAAAACTCCAAAAGCACTAACAACCCTACCACCAAATTAAGTAAAAGAACTCAAACATTTAAGGACTTTTTTGGGCACTCTCAAAGCTGACTTGGAAAGGTAGTAAAGAAGCTCAAACCGAACCAAGTGAAAGTGAAGAAAGAAGAGATCAACACATCTTTGCAACCACACTCAAGAAGACAAGACAAAATCAAGTAAGGAAGGGGAGTATAGTTCATAAATTATGAAAATAATTTTGCTAATTAATTTTTTTAGTGAAGGGAAACCCTTAACCTTTGTATTAAATGAAAATTTTATAGGTATAATTGATATATGAAAATAAAATTGATTGGAATAAGAAAATCTAAGGAAATCATTAAAAATGGCAAAAACATAAAATTTTGCAGAAAAATCTTAACAAATTATAAATGAGTATTTTGAGGGAATTTTGTTGATTACTTTCCTTATTATGCATTATTATCATGATATTATAATGATTATATGTGAATCCATATATTAAAATTGTTTAAACATTCTTTTAAAATTTTCTAAAAAATCAAGTGTTTTCTGTCATAAAATGTCTGCTATTTCTATAAATATCCTTTTTCATGCATGATTTGAGTTGTAATTTTTTTATCACTATATGGCATAAATACACTAACTTTAATTAAAAATTCATGATTAGACCTTGGTAGAGCATAAAAAAAATCATAAACTTTTAAGAGAATTTACTGTTGTGAGATAGTTATAACTATTTTTATATTATTTTTAATTTTAGAAAATTCAAAAAATTACAAAAAATTTTCTAGATTATCAAAACATATTATTTTATTATTCTGGAGATCTTGGATTTATTTTAAATTTAAATGTATTTTTGAAGATTTTGGGTAAAAGAGCTAAAAGAAAATGATCTAAAATTGGAAAATAACTAAGAAATAATTTTGGACTCAAGGACATTTTTGAAACCTCTAGAGTACGAGATACATATGAATTTGACTAATTTATTGAATTAAATTTGAAAGATTGGACCTTTAAATAAGAAAATATCATGATTGGATCATAAATAGGCTTTTCAAAAAAATTTAAAATAATTAATTACATGAGTGGTAGGACTAAAAGAATATTTTTGACCATATTAAAACTTGGACAATAACTTAGAGGTAAGGAAAAAATATGCTGCACAACTTGAATTCATCAAGTTTGGTTAAAGGACCTCTTTGCAATTAACATATAGTAAAAGGATTAAAGTGCAAATAATGTAAAATATAAGACAACCTTTGCAAAAAAAAAAAAGTATTTTATTCATATAAACAGTTATATTGTAAAAAATTTTATACTGATTTTACTTTATTTAGATTTAAATTAAATTAGTATGATTTTTCTAAGTTTCTGCTACATGAAAATAATATTTTGAGAGCAATATGCCTTGATTCAATTTCGTTTTAATATATATGTAGAGTTATTTTATATTTATTTTTATATTAAAATATACTTCTTAATAGAATGTTTCTCACTAATTTCACTTGATTTAGATTTGAAATAAAATATATATGAATTTTTTAATACTATAATGTGTGTAAATGATTTCCTGAGAATAACTCACTTTAAAATCTTTTTGTCTTAACATTTATGCATAATATTATTTTATTTATATTTTTTTTTTCAAAAATTATACTTCATAAAGAAACTATGGTCACTGAGTTTGCTTAAATTGAAATTAAAATAAAATACTTATGGTTTTTCCAATATGTTGTTGCTGAATTATGCTAACCTATGACATATACTGATGAATTAAAGCATGAATTGATCTCTATAAATAGTTTTATTTTTGAATATATTTTTACTTAAAAAGAGACATAATAAGGAGAATAACCTCACTAATCTCATTTTTTGGATGAGAATTGAATTTATTACAAAGTTTACAATCACTAGAGTTTGGAAATGACGTCATGTGAACAACAGAAAGAAATTAGGTTAAGTGTTACTTTCTGTGTATGAATTATTTATGTGTGTTTTTTTATTTTTTTATTTTTTGCAAAGAAGCTACTTAAAGAAAGAGAATCTTATTGACTTTATGATTTTTGAAGATATAATGATTTAGTTACAAAATTTTCATTATTTTGGTGTTGGAAATGTTATTTTAGGAACAATAGAAGAAAACTAAGTTACAAAGGGCTCTCTATAACAATGATTTATGTTTTTATTTTTATATGAAATTACACATGTAAATAAAACCCAAATGATTTCATGATTTTTAGATTTGTGTTAAATTAATTATGAATTTTATAAGTTGGTGTATGAAATCTAGAAAAATATGAAAATAGTCATGTCCATAAAATGAATGATTATCTTTGTTTTGAGGGATGAATGATATGATAGACATGTATCTAATGGATAAATTAATGGCTAAAATTTGTGTTGTGATTGCGAAATAATTCATAAAGATAAAGGTTGAAAATGCCAAGTATAGGTGAGAGACAAATAGTGTTGGTTTTAACATAAGGAATAGCAAAGTACCTAAGTCCTAACAAGAGACCAAACCTAGCTAATTTGTGTTATAGACAGTGAGAAATAGTGTGAAACACTAGGAGTGACCATAACATATTTTGAGCACTATTACTTGGTTCCTTGTTTGGGATATTGTACTTATGACACTATCTAAATTGCGGGCACAAAACTTTTAATCTTCAATCCAGAAATTAAGTAGATAATTAATTATTCCATAAAAAAAGAATAATATATATAAAATACTCTGAGATGGTTTTTTTGGAATTTATTAGTGATTATATTTATTAAGCAATTAGTATTGCCTTATGAAATAATTTGAGATGGGCTAGATGACTAGAAAAGAGTGATATGCTCAAAAAAAAAAAAAAACAAAGAGGGTATATGTAAATTATAAGTGCTTAAGATCTTTCCACCTAACCTTAATTTTCCTTTGATTTGCAATATACTTGAATAACCTAGGAAAAATAGGAGGTATGTATTATATTATCTACCGTTGAACAATTACTTTGTATGTATGCTGATATATATTATGTGTGGGATATATGCCTTCATTTATTTATTTAGCAATTTTAATTTATTAGAGTATCTAAGTATGATATAGTAACATAATAATTGGAACGTTCCATAAATCATTGCTTGAGCTTAAAATTTTTACTCGATTTTTTAGCAACCCATTTAAAATGGCTATTCTATTTAATTCTAACTTGGACGACCCATAAATAAAGTGAGCTAGAGTACTCAAGAATGGAGATAATTCATGAATCATTTCCTCTTGATGTATTACAACTTAAATAGTTTATCTATTTTGAGTTTTTGATCTACGAAGGCAAAACAAATTATACCAAAATATCATAATAATATAAATTTTAAATAATTTACATTATAATGAGACACATGAAAGAATTATAAATTTTTTCTTGAAAAAACTAACATCAAAATGATACACGTGACAAACCTTATTTGTTGCTCCAAATCAACTAATGTCATTAAATCAGAAGTTGACATATATTGCACATGCACGCACAGGTGGGACAAAAATCACTAACTCTATGCATGACATGTGAGACACTATTCTTGTACTTGTGCCATGTGTCCCCATGCAAATGAAATAATTCTTTATATAGTCTGTTAGTAAAGAACTTAAGTGGAATTAAAAAAGGAATAATAAATAATTTTTTTTTACTAATTTTGTAAAGCAAGTTGTGCACCAACAATTAGAGGGGCCAACATTGACAAAGAGAAAATTTACATGTGTGTATATATATATATATTTTTTAATTTTTTTAATTATTATTTGACTACATAGTTATTTCGTATTAAAAAATAAATATTTATCTAATTTATTTAGCAATTTTTTATTAGTTATAATAGTTTATTTTTTGAAATAAAATAGAAAAAATTATGTTGTTTATTTTTTTAATTATAGTTTGGTCAGTCAAAATTATTAATTCTGTAGTTAATTTATAAAAATTTAAAAATCTATAGTTAGGTTAATAAAAAGTAAAAAATATATAGTATGAATTTTGAAATGTTAGGATAAGAATTTGAAATATATATAAAATTTATTTAACTTAATAATATTTGAATAAATAAATAATGTTATATTTATATTTTAAATTAGTAGTAAAATATGATTTTAAAAAAATATTAAAATTTTTATTTGAAACAATTAAAGTAAAATTAAAAAATATTATTTTTGGAACAAAAGTTATAAAGTTTAGTTAAGTTAATATAATTTTAAAAATGTATAGTAATATTTTTATATGATATAATTTTAAATAAGTGAATAAGTATATTAAATTTAGAAAAATGATGAATTTATTAAAATAATAAATTAAGAAAATTAGCATATTAAATTATGTATAATGAGTAAAATAATTTTTAATGTTGTTATAGTTTGTAAATATATACTTGAAAAATAATATTTTAAACATTATATTATGTTTAGTAAGATAATTTAATTACAGAAAATAATAGAAATAAAATAAAATTATAAATTATATTTAGTTGAATTAATAAAATTAATATTATTGTTCTGTTAATTTAAATTAGTTATTTTTATATTATGTTTAATTATAAAACCTGAGAATAAAAAAATGTTGAAATGATTATTATAGTTAACAATTATAATATTATGTTAATTAATTTATTTATTAAACTTAGAAGGTATATTATATTTAGGTAGATAAAAATATTTGTAAAAAATGATATAAATTAACTTACTGCAATATTTTTATGATAATTAGTATTTTAATATTAATATAACACATCACTATATTTATTTTATATATACAGAGAGAGAAACATGATATCCTACTATAGTCGTTGTAATACAAATTAATTAAGTACTTATATTTAATTAATAATTTAGCATGTTTAATTTGTTAAGTTGAATTTACTATGTTATTTTATATGTTATAATAATAACAAATTTAGTTATTTTAATAGTTTGTAAATATATTTATTTGTATAATTAATTTTTAATGTAATTTTTTATTATTTAATTAACTTATTAAATATTATGATATTTTAACATGAATGACTTCATAACATATAACTCAAATATTGTCATTGATAATTATTGCATAAAAGTATTTATTATACATTAAAATTTATTAATTTACATTTAAAATAATTTTATTATTTTTTAATTTTATTTTAAATTAATTTTTTAAATCATCAAAATTAATATTATAATTTATTTGTAAAATTTTTTATTTTCTTCAAACATTAAATTTTACTTTTTTCATAAAATTTAGTATTTAAATACATAATTATAAATTTTAATTCATCTTTTAAATACTATTTAATTAAAATATATTAATAATTAATATATTCAAGTAAATGCATTCAATTAAATTAAAATATTTCAAAAATTACCCACAATAATATTTGATGTTAATTAACAATAATAAAAAGAACATACAACTAGAATAATAATAATAAAAAATGAAATTTGAAAAAAAAAAATAAAATTCATGACGTGGGTCACCTGAAGCCTATTTATTAGTTATGAGTTTTCATTTTATGATACTGTGTTTCATCCTGTAAATTGTTTGAAAATTACGGTATTTTTTGTAATTTTATTTACCGCACAGGTCAAACAGCCCCCTCCGCTAACACCACCATCTGAAACACAATTTTCAACCTCAAAAGCGAAGAAGGCTTTCGTAAGTTAACCCTAAATTCAACAATTTCTTTTACTTTTACTATTAATCTTCCTAATAATTCCACCAGGGTGCTTTCAGTTTTCTTTTACTGTCATCTTCTGGTCTTTGTTTCTCGGGGTGAGTGTGGAGAAAATGAAGGGGAATGAATTGATTGGTGTTTTTGATTTGTTTTTTTGATCGAAAATGTGGGTTTTTTTTTCTTTTCTTTCTTTTTTTTTTTGCTTTTGATTTTCTAAGGAGGGGATATCTTGCTGTTAATGCTTTTTCTCAGCCAAGCAGAGCTTTAGCTTCGGATTAATTTTCTGACTTTTTTTAATATCTAAAATTGTTTTTTGTTTTTTCGATTTTTTACTTGTGTTGGATATTAGAAATGCATCGTTTTCTTTATTAATGAACTCCTAGATATGTCAATCATAGTGTTGCATATGTTGTTTTATGGGTAATAGAATGATGTATATGGTTCTCTGTATTTGGCTTGTATGTTAGCATCAAATTTAGAAAAACTCATCTTTTAAATGGTAAGTAGAATTTTAGTCTATTCTTGTATCTGTTTGGGAGCGAGGAGTATGTATACATCATCACTTTGTTCATTGAATTAGAAAATGGATTAAATTGAATTAGCAAGTGGATGTACATTTACTTTTGGGTGTTGTATATTTGATGATTATTTTATATAGATTCAGACTATGATTTACTTCAAACTTGAGACATGTTTAGGAATGCTGAAGATAGAGTGGAAATCAATCACCACATTTGATCTTTATGCTGTATGTGATCATTTTGTTGGTAGCTGAGAAAGTTTTTAAGATTAACATATTTTCTGGTATAATGCTTTTGGAAAGCCAACAATGCCAAAGCTTCATTAAAATAAGCTAAATAGTTTGCCAGTTGTTCATCTTAGTTCATTTTCTGACCTGGTTTTTTAGGAAGCAAGCAATGTTAAAATTAGTTTCAAATAGCCCAAAAAATCTTAGCAGTTGTTTGATGTGTTCTATTATTCGTGTGGCCTGAGGTATCTTTTTGCTACCAAGGTTGCTATAATTTCATCAAAAGGTCCTTCACACATTATTCTGTTCCCATGTATAGTTTATAAACAGAGGGTTTTATGCTGGCCTCAAATGAACGTGTGGATTCATTCATTTTTATGTTTTGGTCATTGAATCATTGGTGGGCTTCACACAGTTAAAACTTAAAACATGGGAATGCTTATCCCTGTTTGTACATTCTGTCATGCTTTTCTCTTGCCCTTATTGAAGCTGTTATGGGAAAGGAGGCATTCTGCACTTGTGCCTGCAAATTACTTCCTTGTGGTTTAGGTGCCATGCCATTTAGTGGTAACCACTCTTTGATGGAATTGGAATAAGAAAAAGGACAAAGTGTTATCCTGATTTTTGTAATGCATGTTCAGTTTTCTTGGATGATGGACCTTGGTTTAGGGTTATCCTGAACTATTTCTGATTTATTCATATTACATACTTGGATAAATAAAATTATTTAACTTAACTTTGTTATGCTTATTTTACTTAAATTTAATCTTGACCTTCTATTATAATTATATGCTCTCATGAGTCTCATCTCTAACATGATTCATGCTTATAATTCAGATGCTTTGAATAATATGTAAAGGCTACTGTATGAGCATATAATGTGATGTTGGTATTGGACTTTTGGTATCTGCAATTCTTGTTCTGCTTAGTAGCTTCATCATTCGATTAAATATATTTATTTGTGTGTATGTATTAGTTACTGATTGAATTGTTGAAGAATAGTTTGAATAATATACAATAAATTCATCTTTTAATTTTTTAATAGTTACTAATTGGACTGTTCAGGAATAGTTGAATAATACACAATGGCTGATGGGTCTTCTTTTTCTTTTGAATTTTCATTTAGTTTAAGGAATCAACGTGGTGAATGAAATCGAGTTGATTTTGCTAAAATGGGGAAGGGAAGGAAGGTGAAGGAAACTGCAAGTGATGATGATTGTTGGTGGTGGTTGGTTCAGCAAGGAAAAGCAGCAATATTCATCACTATTGGGATGTTTGCATTGTTGGTCCGTGTGGCTGTGTCACTGCACCATTACTCTGGTGCTGGTAACCCTCCAAAGTTTGGGGACTATGAGGCACAGAGGCATTGGATGGAGATCACCCTTAACCTTCCAATTAAAGAATGGTACAGGAACAGCTCAAGCAATGATTTGAGCTATTGGGGACTTGACTACCCGCCTCTTACTGCTTACCAGAGCTACATTCATGGGCTTTTCCTCAGATTCTTCCACCCTGATTCTGTTTCCCTTTTCACTTCCAGAGGTCACGAGTCCTATCTTGGGTGTGCACTTTACTCATTTTCCATTCGTAATTTAACATATTCTGTGAACAGTGAAATGTTATTTTAGTGACAATTCAAATCATGCATACTATTCAGTATTTGAATTATTCAAATTTGTTTGTTAGCCTTTCTACTGAAACAAATTTAAACTACTTAAGGACTTTCTTTATATAATTTAAATCAATGAGTGAATTATGAGGGAGGTACATTTTCAGGGACCAGAACGATGGTTTATCCATTTAGGATCCTATGAATGGCTACTCAATTTTCACTTTCAATTTTGTTGATGAATAGTGATTATTTTAACTTTGCTACTATTATTAGTGTTTTTAACTGTGGTTTACTTCTGCAGAAAACTACTCATGAGGTGGACAGTGTTATCATCTGATGCCCTGATATTCTTTCCAGCTGTCCTGTACTTTGTTTTTGTTCATTACAATCAACCTTCGAGGAGCAATAAAAGTGACTTAGCCTGGCACATTGCCATGCTTTTGCTAAATCCATGTTTGATCTTAATTGATCATGGTCATTTTCAGGTTTCACTAGAAAATTCTTATGTTCTATGCCTGTTATTCTTGACTTATTTTCAGTGGGAGGTCTGGTAGTGCCTTAATTTTTGAATCTTTCATTTTAATGTATTTCAGTACAACTGCATCAGCTTGGGCCTTACTGTTGGAGCTGTTGCTGCTATCCTCTCTGGGAAAGATCTTTTTGCTTCTGTTCTTTATTGTCTAGCTCTAAGTCATAAACAGGTTAATCTCCTTCATCATTGCATGTTCTATTTTCATTTGTTTTGTTACTTCCAGCTATTTTTACATGATCTATGTTTTCATATACAATTACTCAACCCTACTCAAGAGGAGATATTATTCTAATTTTGTATATGAGCTAATATTGTTTAGGTATGCTTTTTCCTCTTAAAGGCATTTTATCATTTTCGTTTGCCAGGTGCTTCATTCATTTACTGGTATTATCTGTTATGTTGGTGTTAAGTCAGGAAAAAATTGGTTGGATCCTGTAGATAATTTTTACCTTTTTCTTGGTTGATTCTTATAAGCTATTGATTAATTTGCATGTCCCAAATTGAATCATGATATACTTATTAGCCTATATATCTTATGGAATCAATTTAGTGACTTTATGACTTTGTTTTTGTCTTGTGTGGATTACAGTGAATAATTGAATTTAAATTTTTTAGTTGTGTTGTTGATTATGATCTTTAGTTAACTGAACCGTATAGGTGCCAGGACAATAACAAATGGAAGTAGTGGACTAAGTAGCCATGTCAGTGGATAGACTAAGGACATCATGAACTACATCTGAAATAATAATTACATGCAGTCTCTTTTTTTAATTTTACTTTCCTTCAAGGAATATAACTATTTTATGAATTTTTTTTTCCAGATGAGTGCATATTTTGCACCTGCTTTCTTTGGCCATCTCTTGGGTAAATGCCTGAGGCGTAAACATCCAATCCTAGAGGTGTCAAAACTGGGATTTGTTGTTTTAGGAACCTTTGTGTCTGTGTGGTGGCCTTATCTGCATTCAACGCATTCTATTTTGGAGGTAGTAGTGCTGTTTTTGCCCATTACAAATTGCATTTCTATTCTAAACTTTTCATTGTTTTATATTATTCTTACATGGAAACTGTTAATATTACCTTTACTATTGTGCTTCCCTTGAAAAAAGTGGTTTCAGAAATTTTGTTTTTTAATTTTCATTTGGTTGTCTAGAAATATATATGATTTTGCTGCCTTTTGCTTATGTTATTGATCTCACTTGTGTGATATCCAGCTTGGGCTACTAAAATGCCTCATGTTTGGGATTTATCTCGAAGGCTACTGTAAATTGATTTGTATCTTTAGTGATAGAAAGCTTTGTGGAGAAATTGGACAATGTATCGAAATGCAAGAAATAATGTAATAATGCTGAAAATTGGACAAAGAATCGAAATGCAAGAAATGAGAGTAGAAAAGCAGTGAGTGAAGCATGTTTTAAGGCTTTTGAAGGGTTCTATCAAGTCTTGGGACTAAGTATGATGAAAGGAGGATTATAAACTTGCCAAAAGTAGAGAAAGAAAGTATAGAGATTTGGATTAAGTTAGATGTATATTAAGAAGGAAAAATTTTGGTTTTGGATCAGGACATCAACAACAAATGGGAGAAATATTTCTATAAAGTTTTTAATGAGGGATAAGGAGCAAATGAAAATTTAGCAGCATTAGAAGTGTGAGCAAATGATCTAAATTTGACATATTACTGTAGGATTAGAGTTGGAGAAGTAAAAGAAGCTATTAAGAGGATGGAGAATGATAAAGCGGTTGACTTCGATAATATCCCTATAGAAGTTTGGAGAAACAAGGACTGGAGTGGCTCACTAAGCTTTCTAACAATATTTTTAGATCTAAGAATATATCAAATGAATGGAGGAAGAATACTTTGGTTCCAATATATAAGAACAAGGGTAATATTTAAAATTATGCAAATTATAGAGGGATTAAACTTATGAGTCACACTATAAAGTTGTGAAAAAAAGTGATTGAACATAGAATACTGGAGGAAATTGAGATTGTGAAAAATCAATTTAGTTTTATACTAAGAAGGTTTACAACATAAGTTATATATCTTTTATGAAAGATGATAAAAAAACATCTCTAAAAAGAAAAAAATTTACATATGGTTTTTACTGACTTGGAAAATACATATGATCAAGTATTAAGAGAAGTGTTATAGAAGACTTTAAAAAAGAAAGATATTCATGTATCATATTCGGGGGCTAGAATACAGTTTTGGTTCTTGTAAATATAACACATTTTGTGATAAGTCTTTATAAAATTGTTAGAATTTAGTCCCTGAAATGTTAAGTAGGTTGGATTTAGTCCTTGTCATTAACTTCTCTTCTGTTAAGTGCTGATTGACGGATAGAGAGTCAGCTCATCACTGCCATGAATTATTACATCATTTAATTTTTTAATATTTTATTATTTAAAACTATGCTTAAATATAATTTTGATTCTTATAAATATAACACATTTTACGATAAATCTTTATAAAATGTTTTTGTTAAAATTTAGTTCTTACTGTTAACCTTTCTTCTGTGAAGTATTGAGCTGATTGATAGAGAGCTAACTCCACACTTTTACGTTACTGTCCTGTCAGTTAATTTTTTAAATATGTTATTATTTAAAATTAATAGTTGCAAATAAGTTCCTGAATATATTTTATATATTTGCAAAAAAGTCCTCCTTCAACCTCTCTCAAAATCCCAATTTCTCCCAAACCAAAAAATCCTAACCCTCACAAAAAATACACAGTTAAAGCTAAGCATCATAGCAAGAGTATTACCAATAGGAGCTTGAAATACATGCTCAAATTCTGCATTCATAACCTGAAACTCATTTGGGACCATGATTTAGATGGCAATGACATCTCTGTCATCCAGTTCAATACTTAATAGAAGGGAGGTTGGTATCATGAACTAAATCCTAACATCTTAACATTTTAGGGACAAAATCCTAATAAAAAACTTTATAAGAACTTATTACAAAATGTGTTATATTTATAGGGAACAAAATTGTATTTAAGCCTAATTTTAAATAATAAAATATTAAAAAATTAAATTACGTGGCAATATGTTGCAGCAACATGATGGTAATGAATTGATTCTTTGTCAGTTAGCTCAGCACTTAATAAGATAGCTCAACACTTAATAAGAGAGTTGAAAGCAGAGACTAAATCCTAACAAATAACTTTATTAGTACATATCACAAAAATGTGCTATATTTATAAGGATTAAAACTGTATTTAAGCCTATATTATGTATGAGAGAGCATCTACATGTGTGAGAACTTCTAGAGGTGTATCTAAGGATTTGACAATAGGAATAAGTTTATATCAAGGCTCTGCTTTGAGCCTTTACTTGTTCAAGCTAGTCTTAGATGTACTTACAAATGACATACAAAATATATCTTTTAGTGCATGCTGTCTGCAGATGATATAGTGTTAGTTGAAAATTTGAAAGAGGTTAATGCTAAACTTGAGTTATGGAGGTAGCCTTTCGAATCTAAGGGTGTTCATTTAAGTAGAAGTAAGACAAAGTATATGTATTATAGGTTTTACAAAAAAACAAGATGAGAATCATGTGTCAGAAATTAAAATTGGAGATGATATTTTTCAAGTTTTCAGTTTCAAGTACTTGGGATTGATTATATAGAATGATGAGAAAATTAATGAAGATATTACTCACTGAATATAAGTTGGGTGATTAAAGTAGAAAAAAGTATTAGGAGCTATTTGTGACCATAAAGTACCTATCAAGCTAAAAGGAACATCTTGTGTATTTTGCTGTTATCTACTTTTTTATATTGAACAGATAAGGGAGCCCATGAAATTGGTTCTATTTGCACTTGGAGTGATGTTCTTTTGTTATAGATGAGTTTATGTAAAATCTAGATTGTTTATAGAAATTATGTTATTGCATTGATGTTTAATTGCCAACGAAATATTTGGCTGTATCTTGCATGTTAAGTTCATGTTTAAAGCACTTAGTAAAAGTGCTAGGTATGGCAACCAACTTATTAAGTTCAAGTTTAATTGGTTTCTGTTGGTAATGTCACTTTATGAATGATGGGTGGGTTTCATAGATTGTGGATGCAATTATTCTTGCTGTTGCTTCTTGAGGGAGTGTAGATATTGCTTTGGATTACCTAACTACGTGAAAGAAAGCATGAAATTGAAAGTGAAAGTGAAAATTTCTTTAATCAAGGTAGATGTTGATAGTTAGGAATGAAATTAAATTTGAGTTAAAACTTGCAATTGTTGGAATTTTTTGGCCCATAGGGCCCTGACCCTAACCCTGGCCTATAGGCTTTTTGGCCCATAGGGTTTTTGGCACTAACCTACATGGGCTAGGGTTAGAGCTGGGCCAATTGAACTTTTTGACAGCTCTACATAAGAGCCTACTATATGACGGTAAGAAGGGATGCTTATATGCATTTTGGAACAAGAAAGAAGCATGCATATGTTATTAGGTGAATTTTCAAATAAAGAAGCAGATTCGTGAAATTTATAGATCATGATCTCAACACTCAACAGTCAACCCTCAAATGCATAGCTCATACAAGGCTATGTTTCCAATGTTGTGTAGGGTGTTATAGGAGTTTGGAAGCTTACTACTCATCTCTTTTGTTTGGAATATGCTAGATGGTTATCAATACAGTTGTTTGATGGGCACTGGATTTGTCATCACACCTGTGATTTTCTTCTCTTCTGAATATTGTAATTTTGGGAAAATGAAATGAATGTGTTCTGGTGGTGCGCACTATCTTTTTGGGCTTGAGGCTTATTTGGTTGGAGCAAAATGCTAGTATTCTCAGCAACTGGTCTTTGGATGTGAATTTTATTTGTGATAGGATTCAGGTGATACTTTTTCCTGCTTCCTTGTGGGTTTATGCTCATGCTTCTTTTAAAGTGGTGTCTATATTGGTTATACACAATTATTTAATAGCTTCTTTGAGTTGTTATCATCATCATCATTATTATTTATCTTTCAGTACTGTTAGGAGAATTCTGGATCTTCCTGCTCTGTATTTCTCTTATGTTGCTGTAATTGATGTATGTGGATAAAGTGATACTTTAAACATTATTATCCAGTATGCTTGAAAATTAAATAATGTTGTCTGTTTCCATCATTGCATACCGAATTTACTATAGGAAAAATTCAACCACTTACTACAGGATTAAAGCTATAATTTTATTTGAACAAATTATTCACTTTAGTGAAAGATTCATTATCATTCTTGAATTACCAGGCATGCTTACCGATTTTCATTGTTACCTATTTTCCAAAATTAAAACTGTTCTGTTGCTTTACTAGTTTGTGAAAGTTCCGCTAATATAGGCTACAGTTTGGAGAATATCAAGCAAGATTACAAATTAATCTTAGCTAAAGGCAATTGGTCTAAGTCTACATTAGGCATATTAATATAAACATGGCAGTAGTATAAGTTTAATCCAAGCTGTTGATTGAGACATTTGATCCTTTTAAGGACCTTTATTATTTGCATGTGGCACTTGTGACAGGTCCTCTCTCGTCTTGCTCCTTTTGAAAGGGGAATATTTGAGGATTATGTGGCCAACTTTTGGTGTGCCTCTTCTGTTCTTATCAAGTGGAAAAGATTGTTTACAACAGAGTCATTGAAGCTTCTCAGCTTCATTATAACAGTTATAACATGTCTTCCTTCAATGGTTCAACAAATAAAGTCTCCTAGCAATCGAGGTTTCCTATATGGGCTGCTGAATAGTTCTTTCTCATTTTACTTGTTTTCATTTCAAGGTTGGTAGTATTTTGTTTCTTTCACATTTCAGAATTGTGATAATTTTGTTAAGAACAATCTTATGAGAACTTATCCGTGCTCCTGAACTTATCCGTGCTCCTTTTTGCCCTTTCAGTGCATGAGAAGTCTATTTTGCTGCCACTTCTTCCTGCAACCCTGCTGGCTGTTGAAGAGCCTTTTATTTTTAGCTGGTTCATGCAATTTGCCATGCTCTCCATGTTTCCTTTGATATGTCGCGACAACTTGGTTGTTCCATATTTGGCTTTACTTGCTTTCTTTATCCTGATACTCAATGCCCCTGGTCAACACGGAATTAGAGAGAGTAATTATTTTTATAAGTATTTGGGCTCAACAACTATGCACCTTATTTTATTTTGCTCTTTTATTCTTCATGTAGTTTACTTGACCATGCATCCTCCTGAGAAGTATCCTTTCCTTTTTGAAGCAGTAATTATGAATCTATGCTTCTCTCAGTTTGTGCTTGTAACTCTTGGCTGCAATATAAAGCAGTGGATGTTAAATAAACCCGTGAAATTAGAAGAAAGAGAAAAGAAGCTCATTTGACATTGGTTTTACTTTTTAAGTTAGATGGGTTGTTCATGTTAGACAGTTGGCTGTGGAGGTGGCATGTTTGATGCATTTCAACAATGGTTTATAGAATGTGAGTTCAGAACTAGGCCTGCATTGACCTTAACTGTAATGATTTTATAATCTTTAGTCTTCAGTGTTTGCTGCCCTCCTTGATTGTTCTTTTTCCATGTCTATATTTAATCAGATTTTATTGGTACTACAGAAAAACCTTTTATATGTCCTTCACCCTACCAGTAGTCTATTGATAAGCATGCACAAGCAAGCTGGACTATCTGCTCTAATGTATTCTTTATTGCAGGCTGTTAGAGATTACGATTTTTTAAATCGGCAAAAGAGAAAGTAAATTCAATAAGAATACATAGACAACTCCAAATCAATATTTTAATTATAATTCAAATCCTAAAGAGAATGTAAAGCGAAATTTTTCTCGGCTCATTTTATAGTTTTGTAACAAATTTGGGTTTCGTTTTACAAATAAAATTTCAGTATTTTTCTAATGTAATAATGTGTTTTTTTTTTTCATTTTATCAAATTAATTTTTTTTTCTTCAAGTAACTATTTAATTATAAGGATTTACTTTTCTTTAATTTTAAGTAATAATTAATTTTTTAATCCACATTAGACTTATTGAGGTAATTTTAAATAATTGTGAAAATAAATATTTATCTATTAAATTAAATTTTTTATTTTAACTAAAAGCTTCAAATGTTTTTATTTTTAATTTTAATTCAATTTTTTATTGTTAGTAAATAAAATTTTATCAATTGAATTAATTTTAAGATATTATAGTTTATGTTTTTTTATATTTTACAGTTACAAATACTCATAATACTATAGTAGACAAAATACATTTGAGTCATTTTTTATGCGAATTTCGCTCTTGTATGAAGCATGCTTGTGGTTTTAAAACTAGCAATTATTTCCTGTGTTTCACAAATAATTTCAATTTAAAAAATGAAAATTGAAATAAATACAATATATTATGAGAAAAAGAATATAAATAGTACAAATTTAGGACAAATAAGAAAAATTAAAGGAAATGATTTAAATGTATAAATAATTAAGACTTGGAATGAAAAAATGACAACATTCAATAACCAAGAAAAGATTAGAAAGAGGTATATGATCTGTCTAATCCAAAAAGTGGAAGTAACAATTAACTTGAGACAACTATGCCCCATCAGTTTATGCAATGTCTCATACTAGCCCCTTACTAAATTTCTTGCAACTAGAATGAGAGATCACATGAAAAAATTAGTAAGTGTCAGTTAGTGTAGCTTCTTTCTTGAAAGGGACAATAGTGATAATATAATTATAGTTCAAGAAGTGATTCACTCAATGTGGCACAAAAAAGGCTCTAAAGGATGGATTGGTATAAAAATTGACTTTCACAAGACATTATGTTAGGGACACATTTTACGAGAGCAGGTTTTTCAACAACTTTATCGATGTGGTTTGGAACTGTATATCCTCCCCTAACATGTGCTTAGTGAGTCCTCAAGTTTCCCAATAGATTTTCATCATGAAGACATCATTCATTTGTTTGACAGACCTTATTCCAAGCCCACCACAATCCTTGGCTTGTAGATATTTTGCAATGTTAGCATATGGACCTTCTTTACTACTCCTGATTCTCTTCAAACAAAACTTCTACAGTTTTTGTACAACTCAGCACAAAAGGATGTCGACCAGAAAGTAGTTTACATAACATAGCTAAGAAGTGCAAATAATACTAACTTTGTCAGAGTTCCACCTATGTTAAAGACAATGTTCTAGCTTTCCAAGAATTTAACCTTTTGATTAGCCCTTTTTTAGAATGTATTGAAAAGTTTGTCCACTAGTTCTTTTGTGACAAAGGGACATTCCTGATATTTTTCTAGATTATCTATATTTTGAAATCCTAATTCAGTGCTGATCTATTATTGCATGTTATGATTGATATTATTGGAAAAAGAATATTCTAGTCTTGTCTTTGTTGATCTTCTAACTTGAGCTAGTACTAAAAAATCTAAACATGTTAGCATAATTTTATCTTGATCCAAATTTGCTTATGCAAAAAGGATTAAGTTATCAACAAAGGATAATTGGAAGATTTACTGCCTTTGTTGAATTGGTTTCTAAAATTAATTAAATGAAAATAGACAATCTGTGCATGTGACAAATAAATAAGGAGATATGAGTTTTTCCTGTTTGATCTACTAAAAGTTTTATTTGAGAGCTTGAAGAAAGTGAAAAAGAAAGTATTTAAAAGGTAAAGGAAGAGAAAGAAAGAGAATTAATATAAAATTCTCTAAATTGAAAAAATTTAAAAACATATAATAAGGAAAGTTTATAAATCTTCCTCCTCTTATATAAATTTTTTTAAACAAAAAATTACATCATATAAATCTTCTCCTTACCTCTTTTTTCTTCGAAAAAATAAACTCCTAGATAATGCTTAAATGGTGAAAATGATTCAAGGACTTTCCCGTTCTATATAAGCACATGTTAAGGGAGGAAATACAATGCCAAACCACATCCATGGAGTTATCAAGAAATTTGATCTGTTAAACAATGTCCATAACAAATTTCCATCATAATCTATCGTAATCTCAAGATCAATCTTTATAACTAACCGTCCTTTGTAGCCTCTTTTGTCCCACATTGATTGAATTTCTTCTTGATTTATAATTATATTATCACTAGTGTTTCTTTTCCCCTAAGGAACGAAGCTATGCGTGAGACTGACTAAATTTTTCATGTGATCTCTCAATCTAGTTACAAGTACTATAGTAAGGACCTTGGGTGAGACATTGCATAAAATGATGGGGGTGTAGTTGTTGCAAGGTAATTGTGGGTTCCACTATTAAGATTAGGCAAATCATAGTATCATTTACCTCTTTAATCTCTCTTTAATCTTTGTGGGTTGTTGTTGTTGAATACTTGTCTTACCAGATTGCATAGAGATGATCCCACAAATAAGGCCATTGAATTTGGTTAAAGATGGGTTATATTAGAGTCAATAAAATTAAGCTAGCCACTTGGGCCATTAGAATTAGGAGGACTCAAATAATTTTGAGTTTTTTTTTATTGTATGAGAAGAAAACGTGCAAATAAAATATGATATGAGTTAGATGCGAGTTGACTGATAAAACTGGCTCTTGCATTTTTAATTTTTTAACGCATTGTTCTTTTATTTAATTTAATGATCCAAAAAGATAATGACATATGGAATAAACTGTGTGTGAACATGCATTATTGAAATGGAGTAATCATAATGTTATGGTTATTATTATTAAGAAGAGTTGGCAGCAGCAGTGTCTAGCCAGCAGAATCAACCCCTAGAGATGGCTTCACCACAACAAAGCTGCGCCACTTCCACCCAATCACTGCCACTTCAAGACCGAGTTGCAATCGTCACTGGCTCGTCCCGCGGAATCGGTCGAGAAGTCGCTCTCCATCTGAGTTCACTCGGCGCCCGACTCGTCATCAATTATTCCTCTTCCAACTCGCTCCCCGCCGACTCACTCGCCGCCGATATTAACGCCGCCTCCTCCGCCACCCTCCCACGCGCCATCGCATTACGCGCCGACATCTCCGACCCTGTCCAGGTCCAATCCCTCTTCGACTCGGCCGAGCGAGCCTTCGACTCACCGGTTCACATCCTGGTCAACTCAGCCGGAACCCTCGACAGCACTTATCCCACCATCGCCAACACCTCCGTCGACAGCTTCGACCGCGTCTTCGCCGTGAACGCGCGCGGCGCGTTCCTCTGTGCGCGTGAGGCTGCGAACCGCGTTAAGCGCGGCGGCGGAGGGAGAATCATTCTGTTCTCGTCGTCGCAGGTGGCGGCACTAAGGCCGGGCTTCGGCGCGTACACGGCGGCCAAGGCGGCGGTGGAGGCGATGACGAAGATTCTGGCGAAGGAGCTAAAGGGGACAGGAATTACGGCAAATTGCGTGGCACCGGGGCCAATCGCGACGGAACTGTTCTTCGGCGGGAGGACGGAGGAGCAGGTGAAGAAGATCGTCGACGAGTCACCGTTGGGGCGACTTGGCGAGACGAAGGATGTTGCTCCTCTGGTAGGGTTTTTGGCTTCTGATGCTGGTGAATGGGTCAATGGTCAAATTATTCGTGTTAATGGTGGTTATGTTTAGCGTTCTAATTGCAAATTATGTGCATTCTTGACGTTGATCAATTGCAATTGCATTGCATTTATAAATGATTTTGTGAATTGTCATAAATTGCTGTTAAATTCAGTTGTTGTAACTTGTGATTGTGATATCCCACTACTAGTATCCTGATTTCTGAATCTGAGAAATATCATGTTACAAGTTTACATATTGTTTTGTAAAATTGTAATTAGGACTTTATAGGAAGCCTAGCTTATTTGGCAGAGTATTTCTGTTGTGAATACAGTGTATATAAATATAAACCCAAAATAGCTGCAACTTTGCATGCTAAGTAGTCAGTTTCTGATTGGTCTCTTTTGGTTAATAAAGAAATTGTTGGTACTCTTATAGCAAGGAATTTTTTCTTGTTCCATATCCTTAAGTATACTAGTCCTCCATTATAATATTAGAATGAAGTTCAAATAAGAGACTGTGATAACCATGTAGCTGAATCAGCTTACAATAAATGGTATGTATTTTGATAAATTTATGGTCTGACAACACTTGGCAGTATGCTCAGAGCTGCCAACCTGTTTATTCCTTTTAAAAATACCTCCTACCTATACGTCTATATTAGAATTTTCCATATTCAATTTTATCGTATGATTCAAGAGAGATTTTAGACACAGTATCATCAATTGGTCTATTGTCACAGTGTCATTGAAGAAAGGGGGAATTATGAAACCTGCAGAAATTATAACAGAAGCATATTTTTGCAGCACGCTGGATTGTATACTTTCGATCTGGCTACAATTTTATTTTGAAGCTGTTACTTTTTCAGCTGTCCGGCTGTACCCAGTTTATTGATGACTGTTCTTCAGTGGTCAGTGGCAGAGAGCGTATAAATACTAGTGATAGTTATATTACCACACAGTAGTGATGACTAATGCAATACAATAATTCATCTGGTTTTATTACTTTCTGCCTCATGCTTTAAAGGAGTTTACCTGTTTTACATTTCTTGGATAACTGTATGAATGAATTCTGATTCTTAGGATAAGAAATTAGATGTAGGCACACACGAAAGTAGTCAAAGTTGAAGACTCGCTATCTAGTTGCTAGCTATAAAATTCTGACCCTCAAAACTTTTGCAACACAATTATCTTTTTTTCTTTTGATAGATGTCAAGTGCATTGTTATGAGCACACTATTATAGCAGTGGAGTTCCATTGCTCGGTAAGAAACTTACCCTACCATTTTTTTTAGTACTTGGTTGTTTTGCACATTATAGTTAATTTTAGCATTAGGAGATATATTAGAAAATGGTTGGTATAGTTTTTTGTTCCTTTTCCAAAACTTGATTACTACATATCGAGCATAATCTTACCAAGCAGCATTGGAGCGCGTCACTCGTAGTGTTATAGATCACATGAATTGCAGACTTATAAAGACCAATTATGGCACAAAACCAGGTTATTCAGAAGTTAGTTGGGACATTGAAGGAGCTGGCATCATTATTCAGGATATACAAAAATTGGGTTAATATCTAATTATAAATCATGAAGAAATCTTTACAACATAGGTCTAGCATAGTGTGCACAATTATTTACGAAATGTCAAAAGTTCAACCCTTTCAATTAATTGTGGTTTATATAGCTGTATAAGTTTTAAAATAAAAGAGACAATAACAATCTTCGTGGTGTACATGATAATATATAAGTTATGAAAGTTGAATACAATCATAATAGGATAAGAATAGAATGATTCATATATCTTACATTTGATATACTCAAAGACAACTAATTAACATCATTATATTATCATGTTTATTTTAACGCGATAGGATAAAATTTACACTAGATAAAGAGATAGAATAAATTTTTCATATTCTATTTGTTAAATAAATGTTAGAAATAAGATAAATTAAAACAATATTATATAATATTCTCTTATCCCATTATCTATACCGAGTTCGTTGTCCACCTATGGTTGTGCAGGGTTTAGGCCAACAAATCACTAAGAAAATAGATACTTTGTTTTTTGTCCAATAGAGATACATTTAATCTTTTTATTTTTGTCAATAATGGTAGAATTAAGTTTTGAATAGCCCAGTGACACTTACAAGCATTGAAATTAAAACTTACATGAGATATTAGAGAACTGAAATCTCTACAAAGAATGATATAATAATGCTTCAAAAAATAACTATAAAAGTGCACAACATGCTTACTCAAAATCATATAAAATATATACATAAAAGACCTTGATAGCTTCAAATTAGTTAAATATTCTCTACTTGTTGTAATGAAGCCTCATGCAACTAGAGAAAATAAACCCATTCTTTTGCTTTTTCTTCATTTGCTAGCTTTTGTTTTTTCCACGCTATGTTGTTGTAATGGGCTTTACTGGTACTGTAACCATGCTTCAAAAATCATTAAAAACACTTGAGATAGTTTTAGCCATTAGAAGTAGAGGATGATGATGTTGACTAGCTTCAAACAAGAGAAGAAAAGGCTAATAAAGTTAAAGAGATAGTAGTAGGTAAATAAATATTGAAAGAAAGGAGGAAAAGAAGAAAAGAAAGAACCAAAAATAAGGAGAGGAAGGGAAAAAAAAAAAAAAAAACTCTTACTAAAGAGAAAGGAAAGCTCACAATAATAGAAAGAAAATTTCATAAAAAAAAGTTTAACGATAACTATTTAAATAATTGGTTGACAATATATAAATGTTTAACTAATTGATTGTAAATAAAAATATTTAATTTAATTAATTTGTTGGTAATACATAAATGAACAAGTAAAATGAGTGATATTTAATTCTAACATTACACTAGTATAATATTGTATATTTTTTTAAAGTTATTTAACAAATCTAAACTATTTTATAGTTAATTACATTAAATAACTAATTTTGATTATAGTGAACTATTTTAAAGATAGAATATGTTGTGTTTTTATCAAAATTTACAAGCAATAATAAGATAAACAATATAATATTTTAACAGAATTAATTTTTTATATATAAAATAAGACTTATTTAAAGCATTTTTATAAGTTAAGGGACCAAATCAGAAAAAAAAGTTAAAAGACCAAACCAAAATAAAATTGAGTTAAAAGACTTAATAAAATTAAGACCATGCATCCCACCAAATTTCTTAAAGTTATAAGGAAACACTCCAACTCCAATCCAAAAGATGTGTAAAAGTATGATGAAATATCTTTTTATATTATATTTAGTGTAGTTTAAAACTTTAAAATAAAATTAAGTAGAACTAGATATCTAAACAAATTGACTTTACTAAGAAAAATAAAACTTAAAAAAAACATATTAGAAAAATATGTTTCATTTAATTTTGTGCATGCATCAAATGGACACATCAGTTGGATAAATTGTTTTAAGGGTTTTCTTTTTGGCTAAAAATCTTTTGTTAGATTTTTAATATAATGTTATTAAGTTTTTAAATGCAATATTAATGTGGAAAAAAAATCTTTTTTTAAAGGTGGTTTTCAGCAATAATAGTGTTAAGAAAAAATGAATGATAGATGAAATAATTTAAGAATCTAACGGATCAAAATGAAGGAAAAATATATACCACATTATATATAATAATATTATTTTTGCCATATTATCAATCATACTTAACATGATACTTTAACATTCTAATGCTACAGTAGATGGTTGAAAGGACTAAATTAATAGAGTCAAAGATAAATATTAAGAATGATCAACGATGTAATAATTTTAAGGATTAAATTAAAGATTTTCTTTAAACTTAAATAAGTTTGACTTTTTTTTAAAAGAAAACAATCACTAATTTTTTTGAAGTATTCTTTAAATTTTTTAAAAAGTGAGCAATTGTTTCCATAAATTGTATACCTCCAAATTTTGTTTTGAAATCATTAAAAATCCTAGTAATTCTACATTCTTCTAATATATAATTTTAAAGGGCATATTAGTCAATCTAATAAGGTTACACACCCATCAAAGGATATTTCAAATTATGTTTTGAAAAACACAAAATGCTACTTTGTATCGCTTAATATTCGTAAGAATCTTACAAACGATGTGATGTTTAATACTCACAGGCATGTAGAACGTAGGTCATTGTGAGTGCAAATCATTGGTGTCTTTCTTCTTATCGATCCTGTTCTTGCTCCCTTACCATCATCACTCCGCATCCTTCAATATGTGATTTGTGGGTTTCCTGATAAATTTATATAATAAAGATCTTTAATATAAGTATACAATAATAGAAATTATGGTATGTTCTAGGAAATAAATTTTATAGAGGGTGTAAGACGCGTGTAGTTGAAAAGAGAGAAGTTATTGCACATTTTCAACATAGAAATGTATAATGTATTGATACAAAAGCAAATGAAGTTTGTAGAGTTTTGGAGTTATAATATCACATATATGTTGAAATAATAGTCATTGTATGGTTAATTCTGTATTATCAATCAAGCGTGATAATGTATAGAAAGTAATAAGCTATTAGAAAAAAAAAAAAAAAAGCAGTTTACACCATAACCAATCTAAAATGTGACTTTTTTTTACCACTTTATCCTTGAAATGATGTAGAATATAACTTTCTAAATCAGTTATGTTATAATTGATATAAAAACTATAATTTAGATGGGCTCAATTCATAATCTAAAATTCCTACACTTTCTACATATTTTGTAAGTAAAACTAATGTACAATAGCTAAATTATAGTATAACCAATGTAGAAAATTAGAAAATCATCATTTACTATATCAGCTATCATTTAATTGATGTAAAATATTGTAATTTATTATATCAATTATATTTAAATTGCTTTAACGTAGAATGTCATTTTTAATTGATGTAAAAAGTGGTTTCATCACTAGTGCCAACTACCATTGTTATTGCTTGTTTAGCTCTCTATTTCCTTTTCTCCTTTTTTATTCAAGATCCATTCTTTGTTTTAATCAATTCTGTTAACATCATTTATAAATATCCTAAGCTTATTTTAATTTGATAGACACATATGTTTCCAATTTAGATTTTACTTTCATATGAGCTTTAAGTCGCCAATTTAATAATTATGTATGCTTGTAGTTTAGTTTTTATATATATTATTATTTTACTTTTGAATTTTTCATTTTATAGTTTATTAATGTATATTAAATTTATAAAACATAATTATTTTTTATTGAACCTAATAAACTAGTTAGTTAATTTTATAAAAAAAAAGAAAGAAAGAAAGAAGGATTATAATGTATGACACTTAAATATCATAAAATATATGCATGAGAAGTTTAAGTGTATAAATATCTTAAATTTCAATATATATATATATTGAAATGCATATCAAGCCTCTTAATTTTAGTTGAGCATTACTATCTTAATGAAATATTGTAATTACAAATATTGGGACTTGATACATACGATTCTCTTAAAGCATGAATGAATGGAATTACAGTCAGTTAATCTACAAGTACTATAATTTTCTTTCTCTAACTTTGTTTTTAGTTATATAAAAATTGTAAGCACCTACTTTTTTTTTTTTGGAGAGAGGATTGAACCCCTGGTATCATCAACATGCCCAAGTTTCAGGACTTGGTCCATAATCGATTGAGCTACAAGCTCATAATGGCAATTTATTGAGTCTGTATTAATTGACTAGTATGTATCACTATCACATGTGGTTATGCCATTTACATTATTCCTGAGTAGCAGGTTCTGAATGATCAAGACACTTATGAGGGCAAAACTACACACACAAATTCAAAGTTGCCACCTTTAGTAGATGATAAAAATGACTAGACTCAAAGTGGTATTGCAAGTAACATTGCTTTGAAAGTTGCATATCCTACATGAAAAAAATGATAAAGGGGAAAATAGTCCCTCACAAGACTTCAAGCTCGTTGAAGAGGGGTGCAAAATAGAAGTGGATTCAACTTAACTCAATGGGTTGTTTGGTGACATGGAATTGATGTGGATAAAGTAGTGGTAAAGGAACTTTCAACACAATGATAGATCATAAAAATCGGTACATCATGCATATCCTTAGGGTAGGTGGCTGTTTCATGCATCACATATTGTTTATTCATATGCCTGCGTTGAAAATGCAGGTCACCCTCACGCCTCATCTGATCAAATAATTACTATGCAAGTCACTTTTTTATGGGTCTCCAATGCCTTTCTTCAACCATAAAAGTTATGAGCCCTTATCCAATGCTTTCCACTCCCTCCCAAACTAGTAAAGTGTGATATGTTCATAATTTAGCTGTTACCTTTTTCTTCCTTCTCAAGAAAGTGCCACATGAAGTTAGAGCTTATTTCAACCATAGGATAGAGAAAAGAATACCCAAGTCAATATAAGATTTCTAACACAACGTCACATTGAAAGATGCTTGAAGAAAATAATGTACGGATTGTATTTGTGGTCACCTCAAGTCATAGAAACCAAGGGGAGCATGTGCAATGTTTTTAGGAACCGATGGGGATAATGTTTCAAGCTGTGAGGATTTTTGGAACTATAAGACTATTGTGCCATGTACACGGTTACGTCTATCACTGCTTGATTAAAAATTATATTATAATATATTAAAAATCTCAAAGAAAGTATATTTTTTTACAATAAATTTATCTTGCTGTACTAATTATTGACAATAATAAAGTTGTATACTTAAATTAGATGAGTCTATTACTAAAATTTTTTTTACATACATAAACACTCAAATTTAAGACTTTATTTAAAAAATATCAAATCACTTGTCACTCAAACCGACCTAGGTTGATGAGATAAAGTCCTCTAAGAGCATATTTGTTTAACAATTTAATCTGGGTATATAAATAAATAATTTAATTAATAAAATTGTGTATAAAAATTTATTAAAATAATAATTTATAAAAGTCATAAATCATTTTTAAAAAATCCAAATAAATTTCATAGAAAATCTTTCAAATCTATCCCTGACTTAATAAACTTATTACAATAACTTTCATTGTAAAGTTTATTTAAATAAACTATGAATAACTAATTAAAAATAATAATAAATTACTTTTATCTGAATCAAGTACCTTTGAATCAGAAAGCGACAAGGGGGGGATTTCACTTGATAAGAGACCAAAGGCCCTATGGTAGGGTGTAATGCAAGGCCATGGGAGAGAGGACAAAGGACTACAGAATGGCCTGTTAATTCACAAGCAGTTCCTTCTGTTTCTGTCTCTTGCTGTGTTAAACTGCTTCTTTCAAAATAATTCATTTTCAATCAATTACTCATCTAACAACTCAACCACCATAAGATTCATTATGCTGATTCATATATTGGCGGTGCATTTACCTTTGGTTTCAAATCTCTAGTCCTCTATCTATCACCATTCACCAATTCAACATGCATTAGTTCATGAATTTGTAAAACAAAGTTAAACTTGTGTACCCAAAGAATTTTTAAATTGTTCAATTTAAGACGTTGAAATTTCTTTCAAGTTGAAATTATTTTCACTTCCCTTGGATACTTTTTAAATTTTTCCTCCTTTCCCTCTTATAAACATAACGTATACTTTTTTTTTTTATGCTTATTAATTTTGAACAAGTTATTATTGATTTTAATATTTTTTATTGAAGGTATATATAATGGAATTTTAAAAACCTCTATTGTTAGCTATAAAAATTTTATGTAAAATATTTACTTAAAAATATTTAATTAAAACTGAGTAATCATATCAAGAATCACCGCGACAAAAATATTTAAAATATAATATATAAACATCTCTCGAGAAAAAAATTCATTTTAATTTTAATTATGTGTGTGAAAATAAAGATACTGTGCTACTTCAAAATTGCCATTGTTGTGAAAATGCATTTCTTTCCGAAACCTGAGACCTCAATAACATGTTTGGGACAGTTCATTTATGGTATTTAAAGAAGATTGGGACAATTTATACTTTCCTCAGTGACCACATATTTAACGTGAGTTTATTTTATCCCTACGATTTTTAATTTACTATAAATTCCATAAAATTGAATGAAAAAGAAAACCGAAAAAAATTAACAAAATTCCATAGAAGAAGTAGATAGAAAAACAATTTACATTACTCAGTCATATTTAGAAGGCTTTATCGTCACATTACTATGTTTGTGAGTCAATTTCACATTAATGTTTACGGGAACATCTAAATTAAGGAATAAATATAAGAAATTTATATCAATAGAGTAGATGCAGAGTGGGGGACAAAGTGTGGTATTAAAGATATCTAGCTAGTTATTCAATAATTAATTTTATCAATTCAGTCATTATATTTATTTTATCTGTTTAGGTGTAGAAATGACATAAACAATATTTTAAATCAAACTCTTTCAAGCTAAGAAAATATGTAAAATAAAAATATGGCACTTTATTTATTATTAATTTAAATTAAAATATTTTATAAAATAAGTAAATTTAAATTAATGGTGTATAATCTTACTTTTCTATGTATGATAACATTTTCTTAGTTTAGAGAAGTTAAGTTCTCATATTAACATTGAAGGCTAGCATTCAAAATTTTAATTCCAAACACCAAACTTTTGAATATCACAACTTTTTTGTTGGTGTGAATATGACACGACTTTATGATATTTCAATATCTATATGCCCCAATTTTCATATTGTATAATAATATTCGAATATCACAAGTAGGAACTAAATATGGTTCATTCAAAAACTGATGATGTTTAATTAGCAATTAGTGTTTTTAGGAAATTTGAGTATATTAGGGCAAGCAATATTCAATTATCGTGGAGTTAAAATTAAATTAGTTTTTTCGATGAATTTTTTTATTCATAAAATTGAAACATGAAATCTTATTTTAAAAAAATCTAGCATATACAACTTAAACTAATTTATGTTAATTGAGTTTAATTTTAATTTAAAAATAAAAAAAGGTTCAAGAAGCATTTGCACGTATTTCAATATATATATATATATATATATATATATATATATGGTATCTATTGTTACTTTGTTATCCTTTTGAGAATTTATTTGGTGTGCAATTTATAGTCTACGTACGACTATAGTGTATAATTTTTAAGTGTTATAAAATTTGACATAGAAAATTTTACTATAAAAAATAATTTTAGATTATGACAAATACAAGTTAAAAATGTGTTAATACAATAAAGATTGTATATGACATTAAATTGTCTAGGTGAAACAAGGCTTTAAGTCAAATTGTAATATTCTTGTTTTTATATCAATTAAAATTACATAGTTATAATAAATATGCATGTGAGAGTATGTTAAGAGAATTTTGAAGTGTTAGAATTGTAAGTCTCTCGCTGTAGTGACAGAGAGGCGGTAAAAATAAAACATTCTAAAGCATTCACCCTATAGCGAGGATGTCTCGCTGTAGCAAAAAATGCAGAAAACATAGTGCAATTTTATCTGATATTTTTGCTGTGGCGAGAGAGAGCCTCACTATAGCTCTCATTGTAGCGAGAAAGACTGCAGTAGTGAGAATATCGTAATTCTAAGAGTAATTAAGGATTTTCATACATGAAAACTTGATTTCTTCACTTCCTCTTATGTCCAAACTTCGTTTTCTCTGAACTCTCTCTACATTTTCTCAGATAAAATCTCTCCAAACACCAATTATTCTTTGAATATGTTTATTCTAAGTGATCCTAGGTAAGTTTCCTTAAGTTTAATCGTGATTTTACTGTTTATTTTCTTTGAATCTTGTTCTTAAGGAATAAATTTGTGTTATCTAAGTAGAAGTACTATTTTAGGATGTTCTTCATCATCAACCCTTATTTATATCTTCATTATAAGGTAGGCGGCTCTATTCTATCATTGTATGATGTAAGATATATGTTGAGTTTGTGAGAGCATGTTTATGTAACAATTTTGATGAGGTATGTATGAGAAATGAGTATTAATGAAGAAAGATTGCTAATATATATATATATATATATATATATATATATATATATATATATATATATGTTTGATGGTTTGGTTAACTAACTATACTGTGTAAATATGAAATATATGATGAAACAACATAATATTATAATTGAACAAGTATGATGAATGTATTGGATGTGATATGTCTAAAAATAATGAATATGTCATCGATGATTTGTTAAATGATATGATTATTGAGATCATGAGTCAGTGATGTGTAATACGGAATTAGTTTAAAAGTGCTATTAAGCATAATTTTATGATTGGATTGTGGAATGAAATGAATAAGAGTACTGAATAAATTGGTGTAAATAGTTATAGAGATACACTGAAGATATAGAGTCCAGAGATGATAAGGAAATCTTGAAGAAATGTAGGGTGATGAACAACATTTGCGCGATCAAGGGATAATAACTCATATCATAGGAGGAAACTTTGCGTAGAGTTCCATTACTATTAATGGGTGGCTCTGCGATTTCTTATAGGCGTAGGCATCCCAGACAATTTAGTCTTATGGTTCTTCATTATCTGCATATGGTCTTTTTTTCTTGGGTGCCCATTTTATATGGGCTTTTAGTTTAATTTTTCTATTCAGCGGACATGGTTATTGGCAAGTACATATTATTGTTGAGTGCGAATGTGCCACATGATCTCACACTCGTTTCTCGACTAGACTTCTGACTATGCCTTTACTAAAGAGCTCGTGATTGTATACATTATATCTGTATTGCATGAGCTAATTGACAACTATTTATATGATTGAGTAAGACCTCGAGAATTGCTAGAGGCATCGAATGACTGTGATCATAGTGCACTAAAAGTGCGTATTTGGAAATGAAATGATAAGAATATAATGTAATTGTGTGAATTTGTATGTCAGGAAGAGAATAATTGATATGTGATATGAAGTGATGATTTTTGCATATTTGTAATTATTGTGATAAGTGATATGGTGCATTTGTGTTATGTTTGAAAGGTAGAATAGGTTCTCACCCTTACACCACTTGCAGGTAGCAAAGATGATAACTCATCCTATGCGAATTGATATAATAGATGCTTATGTTAGTAATAGGTTAAATTATGTATTTAGAGAATATAGTCATATTGTACATTTATATTTTAGAGTATATTTTAGAAATGACAAGGAGTACATGTTAGAAGTAATCTATAATTATGTAGTTCCTTCTGATTTTTCAACTAGTGGTCAAATTCATCAGTCTTTTAGTTTTTTTTATCTATACCGGAGAATAGAAAGGTCTTCTTGGATAATGAATAACATATTTACTTATCATGATCATGATTCGCTAGGAGGGCCTAACAACTACATATTTGAGAGATTTTTTAGTATAGAAATGATGACAGATTCTGGTGACATCTATGTTAAAGAGGATGATGAATTGATTATGGAGGATTTAAAGGAAATTGAGACTGACATGATATAGATAAATAGTTTCAGGTCCTCAGTATGCGAGACTGTTATAAATTCTGATGTATTCATTCAATTTATTTTCTCAAATTGTCTTATATACAAATTTACTGTTGTGAAATGTTTTATTTTTAAAAATTTGATTAATAGTTATACGAAAAAGTTGGTCATTCTTTTTAAATTTTTATAAACTTAATATATTTAAGATGGAGAAAGGTATAGTGTTACACAAATGCTACTAATGTCTCTCTTTATAAAAAATGACGATATATTTTCTCTAAATTATAAAAAATGTTTCATTATAATATTATTGTACTGTTTCAAAAAATGATAAGTTATTTTTATTATACCTATGATAGCATATGTTTATTAGTTAATATTAAAGTAAGACGTGTGATAATAATATATGAATACCAATTGACATTGCTGTGAGAGACCAGGGCTATATATGAACATAAGTCCTTTGCTTCAAGTTATACTAGTAATAATAATAAAAAAACTCTAAACTTGTATCTAATTTTTATATTCTTGTCTTGTGAGATGTAAATGAGATATTTGCTTTAGAGAATGTAAGTGTATAGGATCGTGAAATAGTAAAAATAAAAATAAAAAATCTGTATTGTAAAAATTTACATAGTGTTATTTTTTATTTGTCTTTAGATAATGACATTTGTTTGTTTATTTTTTTATTTTAAAGTTTTTACATTAATTTTTGTATTATAAATTTATTATTTTATTTTTTTACATAAATAAAATTCTCAAGAAAAATTTATCCTTCCTACCAAAATACAATTGAATGGATTGAACCAGATTTACTATAAGTATCTACGAATATTATCACTGTTATTGTTAGTTTAGTTTTAAAAAAAGAAATATTAAGTTACTAAAATTTATCTTTGTATATAAATCTACTCGTTGATTAGAAGGTTCTTATAAATTTAATATAAAAACAAATAAATAAATACTTTATTATATTACTAAATTTTAATAAGTAGTATATTTTTAAAATATAATTAATTATTAAATTTATAAAATAATATATCTGTGAATGTCTAAACCACTTAAAATTTAAAAAAGGTGAAAGACTCTGAATTGACATTTGGTATAATTTTAAAGAATTAATTGAATGGAATAAGACAGAAATTTATATTTAATTAGTAACAGGAGCCACTATTGTTTTTAAGATAAGGTAAATGAGAAATTTTAATTAGTTGTTTTTGGTCTTGAATTGAAATATCATTATCCTAAAAAAGGATTGTTAAGTGTGTGGAGCAGCATTCTAGAGTATCATAATTCATAATATCTTATGGTAATTTGCCCCACTGTATACAAATGGACCCATGTACGTAGGTGTTTTGGACCACAACTCAAGCCTGAATTTTGAAAACACAAGTTTAAAAGGAAAGCATTTTCAAAGAATCTAAGACTGCAAGCATGCTGCCACAACCACTCTGTGCTTTCTGCCCAATGCATCTTTTGATAGGATTGCTAAGGAAAAGGTCAAAGTAAAAAATATGTTACAACAAAACCCTCTGCTTTCTTTGGACCTGAGGTAAAAGAAAGTTATAATAATATTTTCTTATTTAAATGAATAAAAATAAAAAAATAATTATATTATATAAAAATATTTATAAAATATTAAATTAATATAAAAATTCAATTTTTTATTATAATATTTTTCTTGATAAAAATTATTTTAATAATTAAGAAAATGAAATATAAATGACTCTAGACGTTGTCCCCCTTCCTTTTTCCTATGCTGTTTATTTCACTAAAATAGATAATTTTTTATTTTATTTTTTACAGTAGTAGTCTAAAAAATAAAAATCTCTCCTCTTCCTCCTAGCTCTATTCAAACTAAAAAAAAAAAATAAAAAAAATGCTGTATTGTACTCAACTTCCATCTCTATTCCATAATGTGCTTTTTTCCATTGTAATAAGCATAAATAATTGTGAATTGCTATTTTAACGTGTGTTTGGCTCACTTATTTTTAAAAAAAAATCACTTATTTTTATTAAATTATTTTTATAAATTTTTAAAACTATCATTTTAAACATACACTTATACATTAAAATTCACAAGTCAATCAAGCTGTTGTTTTCTCTTACTTTACTTTATCCATATGTATCTCTTGGCATGCATTATGTTTGGTATTAAAATCGTCTATCATATTATATAGACATCGTAACTATTACTTCTCATTTATCCTCTATTTATCACATTGTAAAATATTTTTACTATTACAGTATTCAACGATTACTTAATCTGTATTATTATTACTCTTATTAATAGTAATAATAAAAAATTATATATAATAAGCTTTTATCAAAAATCAGATATTATCAAATTTAATGTATTTATAATATTAAATATTATTATTTTTTATAAAAAAATATTTTTTATAAATTTTTTATTGTATACTTTTAGATATTGATTAAAAAGATTTTATTATTATTATTATTATGTATACGACAAAAGGAAAGAAGAAAAGCATGATAAAATGAGATAAAGGCATAAAGCTAAGGTAAGTTGAAGGGTAACGTGTAAGGTAAAATGAGAGATGTTGATTGGTGAGTGTGTGCATGAGACGGGGTTGTTAACTTTCTCGCCGATTGATATATATATATATATTATTTTTTTATTTTACTTTTTTAAAAAATTTGATTTGTTTTCTTTAGCCTTTATCTGCCGACAAATAACTCAGAGGACCATAAAGAGAGTGTTGTGTGACATGTAACACCAAACCTAGGGATCCAAAGTTAGCTTTCTTTTTTCTTTTTCTTCTTCATTTTCATCATCATCTTCTTTGTTACAATCTCTTTAAAATTCGTTGACATGGATGTTTGCCATAATGTATCAGTTTCCAGTGAGTGTCAACAAGAGATTCCTACCCTTGATGACCTTTTTTCTGCTCAGAACACGGTTAGTGTATTTTTTGTTTCTTAATTCTACCTATCTAATTTTTCTGCTTTAGCCCTTTTCCTTGATAAAATTGCTCTCTTTCCAAGTTCTACCACTTGGGTTTTTCTTCCTTCACAGTGATGAGAAAGGGGTTGTTAATGCTTTTATCATTTATACATAATTTGCAAATACTTTATAAAGTTTGTAGCTTTAAAAATTCTTGATGAATATATTTATACTCCATCACTGTGGTTTTAATATATGGTGGTGTATAAAATACTGTTTGCATACTACTTTGTCTAGTGTTCCTACTAAATTTTGCATTGTTTTTTCGGGGGTATAAAAAAATGTGCGCAGGAAGTGGATTTTGGCATGGAATGGTTGTCAGTGTTTGTGGAGGACTGTTTTTCTAGTAGGCCAAGTTGCCTTTTGGCACCTACTGGTGTTGAAGCTACAAGCACTAGCACCAAACCTTCAAGCACAATGCATAGACCCCAACAAAATCAGTGTCAGTTGCCTAATTTTGCTGTGCCAGGGAAGGCCAGAAGCAAGAGGAAGAGGCTTTCAGCCCCTAGAACCAAGGACACTCTGAACACCTGGTCACAGCATCTAAGCCCAGAAAGTGATGGGTTGGGTGCAGACCCACCTCTTTTGAAACAGGCTTATTGGTTGGCTGATAGTGAACTCATTGTCCCTAACAAGAAGGATGAGTTAGAAGAGGTGACCAAAGTTGGGGAATTGGAAGAGGGGGAGGTCACGGAGAAGTCGATTGTGAGGAAGGAGAAATTGGGGGATTGTGAGGTTGAAGTTAAGAACAATAATGATAACAATAACAATGGGCAGCATCCAATTCCAAGAAGGTGCACACATTGTTTGGCTCAGAGGACCCCACAATGGAGGGCAGGACCATTGGGTCCAAAGACACTATGCAATGCATGTGGAGTGAGGTACAAGTCTGGAAGGTTGTTGCCAGAGTATAGGCCAGCAAAGAGTCCTACTTTTGTTAGCTATTTGCATTCCAATTCACACAAGAAAGTCATGGAGATGAGAATGGGTGCCCTATCATCCATTCCTGCAGAGCACTAGTGCAACTCATATTACTAGATAATTTTCATGTAAAATCAAACTTCAAAATTAAAAGAAAAATTATTTGGAAACAGATATACCATTAAGGAAAGAGGCATTTGTGTTAGAATGACAGCTACATTTATATGACTTGGTATCCAATTTTACTCCATCCTTGACAATAATGTGTTGATTATAGCTTGCAATATTCTACCCATTTTTTTTTTCCAATCATGACTTAAAATTATAAATTACGTTGAAATTCTATTCAATTATAATTTCACTAATGAGATATTCAGATATACAATTTAAATAAATATCTATTTTAATTTTATCATAAAATTTATTCAAATGAGTTTTGAAAAAAATCATTTTAATAAATATCCCTGAAAAATTGATCTAGTATCACTATAATAGATTTAAAGATTAACAGCCCCACATGGAGTAGTGATCAAGTTGCAACAATGTTGACGTGTTTAGGTTGAGCACGAAGGAGCAATGCTCAATTCAATATGCAGTAGAACAACAATAGATGATTGAATTGCATATTTCATACAGTGAAATTGGTAGATGATATGGGACTTGAAAGTGAGTTATGCACATCCAATGCACTGTAGCTGCTTGCATGATACCATCCACCATAACTTATTTGCTGAAGATTCTAGACCTGTGTGGGTAGGAAGCATGACTTATCCATTATATGCATTCAATATTTTCATAAACTGATAAATTAAAAAGTGTTTGAGAAAATTATACATAATTTTCATAAACTTAGATAAATACTTTCAGATATTCCTTAATATGTTGTTTATAGATGAAATTGTGCAACAAATTATAATCCAAACATTTTATACAAGTATTACTTATGTTCTTGTCAAAGAATATCTAATTTTGAAGTTAGCCTTTGGTCTTAACTCCTTGCCTTTATACACACTCGTTTATGTCTTCAAGGACATTTATGTTACCTTCCCATTTTGTTCATTTCGGTAATTTCGTGCTTCGCAATTTCCTTGTCAAAGTCATGAATTTTGTTCCACTCGGTATCATGTATCACTCACTATAAGCACGTGGCAATGCTAATCGTTGAATTTTCGCTGTTGGCATGCACTACCCTCGTTCCATTGCGGTCCATATCATATGCTGGTGACTTTTAATTTCATAATACTTTCAACAAGGCATAAGAGGAATAAAAGTAAGATGGTAAAAAAAAATTCCTCAACTTTCATTGTCCTCTCTTGCACTTGGTTTATTGACTTATTTTAAGAATGAATATAAAAAACGGATATTGGTAGTATGAATATGACTTAGATATGGAAAATAAAGGATGGGAGTAAAATTATCATTTATAAAAAATAAAAATATGGATGAATTTCAATTTAATATCTTAATTTGTTCAGTACATGGAGGTTGGTACTGTTCCAATGCAAATGTTCTTTGAGGCGAAGAGGAAATTTAAGTGGGCTGGTAGAGTTTCTCCAAAGAAATACTCCAATGTTCATACTTAAAAGAGTTAAAGGTAGGTTATATAAGGTAAAAAATGAGTAATGTACATTAGGCATGAGGTTCCCTTTTTTTATATAAGCCTTCATATTACCCTCTAGATAGGATTTTTATCATTACTGTGACGTGAGTCACTGAGCAGGGGCTGTTATAGCAATAGTTGCTTCTTCTTGAGTAGGTTTGACATAGAGTGCTCCATTTATTATGATGAGTCGAGACGACGTGGACGTCGACTTCAAAAGATCTTCACTACAATTATATTTTAATTTGACTTAATAATATTACTTTGAAATAATAATTTTATATATAACATAAATCTCTTAATTTAAAAACTAATAATTTTACTTTCTCTTAATTTTTTTAAGTAATGACTTATTTTTCCTTTTAAACATATTTTTCTCCTTTTTATTTTATTATAGAATAACTTTTCTATTATATTTGATTGTTGCATTCAATAATTTTTTATATGTAACAGTTAAAATTAAGCTTAATTTCTTAACTATGCTTATTTTATTTAGATTTAAAAAAATATTTTTAAATAATTTCACTAATGATTAACTTTTTAAATAATAGACTTTCATTTATAATATATAGACTAAACGTAAATCATGACACTATATAATTTACCTAATAAATAAAATTAATTTAGATTTAATATAATTATGAAAATATTTAAATTTTTATATAATTAATAAACATCACATGCCTTCAATTATATCTGTGTATAAAATAAATTTATGGCTCATCTTATAAACAAAATAATTAATACAATTTTTCAACAATTTTCTTGTAATATGTTGTTTTTTTTTCTCAAACTCTACATCAGGATTATTTATTTATGTTAAGTGGATGACTAAAATTCTATTATTCTATTTTATTTTCTACTATTAAAATTAATGATTAACTTTATTTTCAAATTAACCTCTAATTCATATATCAGTTTTAATTCATTTGTATCTTATATAAATAGGGGTTGTGACACTTCAGATTCTAGAATGGGCATGTAAAATCATACAACACCTTTTATACCCTTAAGAGAGAGTTAACATGCATTACATACAAAAAAAATTAAACCACTAAATCAACATCATGTATTTATGTAGGATTAATTTGTTCTCATCTCTTTACTGTTTTGATTTAAGTACTTGCATCATCTCTGAGTTATAGTATAAAATAATCTCACACACAAGCATTCAATATATTCCAACATAAAGAAAATAGTCATAATCCATCTAATCACTGCTGGGCTACATAGGCTTGGAATAACATACATAAAATCAAAGATCATCTAATCATCAAGAGGAGTAAAAAGAGTACTAAATAACTATTACATTCCAAGGGAGGATACTATCATATAACCAAAAAGAAACAAAAATGCGTCGTCAACTCCCTAAAATAACCCCTCGTGTAGTTTTGAAATCAAAACAAACAAGATTAAGAAGCATTAATCAAGAGGAGAGTACTCCTCTGAAGGGTCAAAATAAGAGGAGATGGATAAGGAAGCATGGGGGATCAACAAACATACCAGGCACGTCTCCATCAACATCCTCTAAGCAGCCAGGAGTGGATACTGATATGTGGGAGGGTGAAAAGGGAGTAGGTGGTGAAAGACTATAGTGGGTTGTCTAAGTGCCTGAGCAGGTGGATAGGAAAGAACAGAAGACTCTACCACATGGATGTCTACCTATTCAAGCTTAGGAGAAGGTAATGGTGGTCAAGGCGAACGAACATCAAGGGCCCTATTTGGGTTGAGGTCAAGAGTGGGGTTGTAGGTGTCCATAGGGGCAGGTGTAGCTATAATAGATATAAGAGAAAATGGTATAGAGGTAAGGGGAAGATGATCTCAACAAGCAAGTTAGTAGTGCAATGGGGATCCTAACCATCTCAGAAACAGAGCCAAGGGTCATCCTGGCTAACCCTTGGTAAATAAGTTGTTGGTTACTGTCGTCATAAATAGGTTGTCCTCTGTTGGAAGTACCTAGACCTTGATCATGTCTTGCCTCATATGCACATAACAAATAACACATACCAACAAATAGATATGTCAAACACTCACGTAAAAGGGTGAGTCCATGAAATCAAAGATAATTCAAACAATGAATAATAAGAAAGAATCATTAAATTATTTTAATCTAATACAATATAACATTAATACACCTCAAGGAATTCAAGTATAAAATTAGGAAAATGAATGTGATGCATGATGCAATTCAATTATGAAAGTCATTATCTGATTATTTACATGCAATGCATGAGGATCCCAAAATTACTTTTCCAAACAAACCAAACTCATATTCAAGGCAACTGAATGGATTCATTCCCTGCTAATCACATCCTAACACATTTTAATAAAAACATTTATCAATCACCTATGCCTCAAGGGTGTTGTTCAAGAATATACCTATCACGCTCTTGACGTGACCTGGCCACAATGAGATTAGGTCATGCCCCCCTTTGCCACCTCGAAGGTCTGTCACGAACCTAACATAAAGCATCCCACATTTGTGCCAATTGTAACCTTGATTTACTGATTCTCCTTCATTACTATGATGCATGATCACATACTAACATTTAAAAAAAAAAAAAAAATCTTTTACACTTATGTCTCCTACAACTTCAATTTAGTACATTAAGCACATTATATTTTATATTCCTCTAAAGGACCGTACATACAAGTTCTTTTCTTTGGGTCACCTATCACTTCTTCTCACTCTTATTGACATATATGTTATGGTTATATCATATGTCACCCTCTTACAACAACCTTGAATAGAGTACTAAACTTGTTAAATTGGCTTTCTTAAATTTCTTCTGTACAAGTCTTACTCATGATTTTTAACGAGTTAAGAATGATTATTTCTCTCACTTCTCTTGTAACGCCCTAGATTTTGGTAATATAAATTATTGATGTTTAGATGTGTGAGAATGAGTATTGGAACGTGCACTCAAGTGCGTAATAATGATGTTTATGTGTATTAAGTATATGGATATATGTATTTATGTATGCATAATTGGTTTGGGCTGGAAATAGGCTAAGTGTTGGTGCAGGGCATTCTTACTGCAGCGAGAGATGTCTAGTTGTAGCGAGAGGACCCTAGGTGAAAGACACGTGTCATTCACCTTCTCGCTGTAGCGAGACTATTTCGCTGAAGCTACAAAGCGACAGTTTGAGTTGCATTTCTAGGTGCAGTCTTACTGTAGTGAGAGTGTCGCGATTAGAAGGGTTTTAAAAGGGGGTTTAGGAATTTGAGATTCATTTCTTAAATTCCCTCCCAAATCTCTTCGATCCTCTCGACCCAAAGCCCTATTCTACCGATTAATTGCCTCCAAAGACATTCGAGAGCTTGATTGAAGGTTGAATCCGTGTGGGAAATGTTTGGAGGTGAGTTTTAAAGGTTAAGATTTTCATTTTTCAACCATTTTCTCTATTTTTCGGTGTCCTTGGGTTCTCATGGAGTTCTTTCATGTGTTTTAGGTCAAAATCTGTGTGGAGAATACTTCTGTTGTCAAATCTGAGTGTAGGTCATCAATCCAAGGTAAGGGAGGACTCTACCCTACTCTTTTTATGTGTAATTCACTGTTACTTTGTGGAATGTTGTAATGTGACTGAGTTGGAGGGTAAAAAACATGTAGAGAATGAAAACTGATTGTGAAATGTGATGAGGGCCATGTGCTGTGACGTGTGAATATTGTGTGTGAGGACGAGAGAATATGTATTGGATGGAAATTGCTGTGTACGGTGACGTGTAAATGATTGTAAGCTACGTGCCGTAAACTACTAGTGAATGTAGGCTATATGCCATGCAATACAAATGAAAATGGGCTAGGTGCCGTGTATTATGGATAATGGTAGGGTATGTGGTGTGTGCTATGAAATCAATGTGGGCCTATTGTCGTATATTGCGAATGAAATGTGGATTGGGTGTCGTGTGAGGCATGAATGTTGCATACGTGTAATGGGGCGTGCTAACACCGGTATAATGTGCTGTAATGAAGCGTGTTAACGCCGGTATAATGTGCTGTAATGGGGCGTGCTAATGCCAGTATAATGTACTGTAAAGGGGCGTATAATGTCGGTATAATGTGCTGTAAAGGAGCATATAACGTCGGTATAATATGTTGTAAATGGGATGGGTAATGCCGGTATGATATGCTGTGAATGGGCATGAAGCGCCGGTATAATATGCTATGAATTATGGAATTAAAAAGTACTGTGAGATAATGTTGACTGTGGTTATAATTGTTTTAATGTATTTTAAATGATTCAGAGGTGAGAATCTACAATTGATTGCTGCATTTTGGTAGTGTATGATACTCACCTTTACTTTCATTTTTCAGGTAATCAAGACGATTAGTACCGGACTCAGTAAAAAGGTGGATGAAACCGCTATAGGACTTAGGATTTTAATTTGAAAACTGTTATATTTAAATAAGTCCTATAGCAATTGTTGATGAAATTTGTAAACCCTTACATTATTTGAAATATTGATGGATTTGAATTTAAAATAGGAATTGAGTTATTTTAGAATTTTTGAAAATTTCTATTTATTTGAAAATAAATTTAAGGTGTTACAATTTTGGTATCAGAGCAGTTCATCCAATCGGAATGAGGTATCAGGCTGAGATGTTCAAGGTTAAGTGTTGATTGTTTTGTTTGCCTGAATTATAAATGTATTGGTTGATCTGATATGCTGCGATGTAACTGCTGATTTGTGATTAGCTTAGCTTAAGAATGTCTGGTAGAGTTAGAGGATCTAGAAGTACTAATGATCCCATGGAGCGCATAGCTCAAATGCTGGAGGCCTTAGTACGCAATCAAGGCAGGGAGCCAGTTGAGTACCGAGGGTTGTCTGCCTTCACTAAGCACGATCCTCCGAAGTTTGAGGGAGGATTCAATCCCAAAGGAGCCAAAAGGTGGGTGGCTGATGTAGAGAAAGTCTTTAACGCCATGAGGTGCAGTGAGGAGCACAAGGTGACCTATGCCACTTACTTGTTGTGTGGCAAGGCAGAAGACTGGTGGAGGTTTTCCAGTCAGACTCTGCCACAAGAAGGTGGCTACATCCAATGGGAGACCTTCAAGGCAATCTTTCTAGGGAATTATTTTCCCTGAGACCTGAAGAAGCAAAAGGCCAGAGAATTCCTTGAGCTAAAACAAGGGAGTATGACTGTGGGAGGAATATGCGGCTAAATTCTAAGAGCTGATGAAGTATTGGCCTCACTACCAACATGGTGATCGAGAGGAAGATTTGTGTTCTCAGTTTAAAATCGGATTGAGGCTGAACGAGTAGGATTTTGGAAGCTAACACAAGAGGAAAGACAGTGGACACTAGGGGAGTTGGCCCAATAGGACACGATAGAAGACCCCCAAAGTTCTCAAAGGGGCCGTATTCGGGCTCGAACAGTTCTTAATCCCAAGGGAGCTCATCTCAAGAAAAGAGCAGTAGGAAAGGCTCGGGACTAGGTTCTTCCAGAGGACTACTCAAGTGCTTTAGGTGCAGAGGGCCACACATAGTGAAGGACTGCCCACAGCCAAAGATTACTTACAACAACTATGGGAAGTCGGGACACATTACCAATGAGTGCTGGGCCGCTAAGAGAAGCGGTAGTACAAGTACAACTCAGAGGCCTGAATCGAGAGGAATCGCGGGGCTGAGTACAGGGCAGAAGCTGAGTATTCCTGGAAGAGTCTTTGCTATGAGTGGGGCAGAGGCTTCACAGTCAGAGGAGCTGATCCGAGGTAAATACATTATTAAGGGTCGATTGCCTGACATGCTGTTTGATTTGGGTGCTACGCACTTGTTTATATCTGTGGACTATGTGAAGAGTCTGAATTTGTATGTGATGGAATTGCAATGTAATATTATGGTGACTGCCCCTACAATTAAGCTAGTTCTGACGTCATGGGTGTGTTTGGGGTATGCAATGATAGTACACGGTAGGGAGTTTGAGGTGGACTTAATTTGTTTACTTCTCTCTCAACTGGATGTAATTCTGAGAATGGATTGACTCGCTACCAACCATGTGCTACTGGACTGTAGGGAGAAGACCTTGATCTTCGGTGCAACAATGGCAGAGGTTTCAAGGCTTATGAGCCAGGGAGCGTGGGAGAACATGGTAAATGCCAGGGCTTTCATGGTTATGTTCTCAATAGAAGCCGAAAGTATGGTGGAGCCAGAGTATATTCCTGTGGTGAGGGATTTCTCGGAGGTTTTTCCCGAAGATGTTTTTGAGCTACCGCCTGAAAGGAAAATAAAGTTTGCTATTGACCTCATTCCAGGGGTAAATATGATTTCTGTGGCACCTTATAGGATTGTACCAGTGGAGTTGGCGGAGGTAAAAAAACAAGTTGAAGACTTGCTACAGAAACGGTTTATAAGACCGAGTGTGTCACCGTGGGGAGCACCAGTTCTCTTGGTGAAAAAGAAAGACAGAAACATGAGGATGTGTGTAGATTACCGGCAACTGAATAAAGTACCGGTTAAGAACAAGTATCCTCTTCCAAGGATTGATGATTTAATGGATCAGTTGAGGGGAGCCGTAATGTTATCAAAGATCGATTTAAGATCGGGATACCATCAAATCCAAGTGAAGAATGAGGATGTGCCTAAGATAGCGTTCAGGACACGATATGGTCACTATGTGTATTTAGTGATGCCGTTTGGGGTGACCAATGCTCCTGTAGTGTTCATGGACTACATGAACAAGATCTTCCACAAGTTTTTGGATAAGTTTGTGGTGGTGTTCATTGACGACATCCTAATTTATTCAAAGACTTAGGAAGAGCATGTCGAGCACTTGGGAATTGTCCTGCAAATTCTGAGGGAGAGGCAGCTGTATGCGAAATTCTCCAAGTGTGAATTCTGGTTGTCAAAAATTCAGTTTCTAGGGCATGTGGTGTCGAAGGAAGGAATCATGGTAGACCCTGTAAAAGTGAAAGCAGTGGCTGAGTGGTTGAGCCGACGAATGTGACTGAGGTTCATAGTTTTATGGGACTAGCAGGTTATTACAGAAAGTTCATTGAGGGATTTTCCAAGATAGTGTTGCCCTTAACAAAGCTGACTCGCAAGGGAAAGGAGTTCAAGTGTACCAAAGGGTGTGAAGCTAGTTTCCTGGAGTTGAAAATAAGGTTGACTTCGGCGCTGGTATTGGCTCTATCGAACCAGAGCAAAAAATTGACGTGTACTGTGATGCATCTGGGCGTGGACTTGGGTGTGTTTTAATGCAAGACGGGCGAGTGGTCGCTTATGTCTCGAGGCAGTTACGTCCGCATGAAGTCAACTATCTGACTCATGATCTGGAGTTAGCCGCAGTAGTTTTTGCTCTTAAAGTATGGAGGCATTACCTGTATGGAGCGAGTTTTGAAGTGTTTAGTTTGATCATTGGATGAAATTCCTCAAGAATTATGACTTCACATTGTCTTACTACCCTGGTAAGGCAAATGTGGTGGCCAACACTTTGAGCCGGAAGTCATTGGATGTGGCAGCAATGATAGTGAAAGAGATGGAGTTGCTTGAGGAATTTTGAGACATGAATTTGGCCATGAAGGTAAGGTCGGAGAGCTTGTATCTCGGACAACGATTCACAATGACTTTCTAGTGTACGTCCGAGATGTTCAGCAGGGAGATGTCTTCCTGCAAGACATGATGAGGCAGAAGGATGAGGGAAAGGAATTGGATTTCCACCGTGATGAGAATGAGGTGATTAAGTTCTGGAATTGAGTGTGTATTCCTCAAGTGGATGAGCTGAGACAGATGGTGCTTGAGGAAGCGCATAAGAGTAGGATGAGTTTTCACCTCAGTGCGACTAAAATGTATCAGAATCTCTGGAAGAGTTTTTGGTGGAATAGAATGAAGAGGGACGTGGCTGAATATGTGGCTAGATGCCTAACTTGCCAGAAGTTGAAGGTAGAACACTAGTGTCCACGTGGGTTGTTAGAGCTGCTAGAGATCCCTGAGTGAAAATGAGATAATATTTCCATGGACTTTGTTTCTGAGTTGCCTAAGACTAGGAACAATCATGATGCCATCTGGGTGATAGTGGATCCGTAACCAAGGCTGCACACTTTCTTCCAACCAACATGAAGTATAAGTTAGAAAGACTTACAGAGTTATATGTGCGAGAGATAGTCAGGCTACATGGAGTCCCGACTAGTGTGGTGTCAGATAGAGATTTGAGGTTTACCCGAGGTTTTGGGAGAGCCTGCAACGGGCATTGGAGACTAAGTTGAGACTGAGCTCAGCTTATCACCCACATACTGACGGTCAAATTGAGCGGACCATCCACTCCCTGGAGGATTTGTTGAGGGCTTGTGTGCTCGAGTAGCAGGGAACTTGGGAAGAGTGCCTGCTGCTGGTAGAATTTACGTACAACAACAGTTACTATGCTAGCATTGGAATGACACCGTTTGAGGCCTTGTATGAGCGGAGGTGCAGAACTCCATTGTGTTAGTATGAAACCGGATAGGCGACTCTGTGTGCACCGGATATCGTCCAAAGGCAGAATAAGCAGATCAAAATGATCAAAGAGAAAATAAAGGCTACCTAGGATCGACAAGAGAGTTACTATGATAGGAAACAGAAGCCGTTGGAGTTCCAGGTAGGGGACCATGTGTTTCTGAAGGTCTCACCTGTGACCGGAGTTGGGAGAGCCCTGAAATCCCGAAAGCTATCTCCTAAGTTCATTGGACTATTCGAAGTGCTGAATAGAATTAGTCCTGCTACATACCGGATTGCATTGCTTCTGAACCTCTCGAATTTACATCCGGTCTTTCATATGTCACAGCTTAGGCAATATGTGTCGGATCCTTCCCATGTGATTGATCCTGACCCGGTTCAAGTGAGAAAGGACTTGTTGTATGACTTATACCCGGTAAGAATTTCTGATCACCGCGTTAAACAGCTGAGGGGTAAAGAGATCTCATTGGTGAAGGTAATACAGAGCTCAAGTGTTGAGAGAGATGCCACATGGGAAACAGATAGTAGAATGAGAGAATTATATCCCGGGTTATTCTTGTAACTGTATATGTTTCGTTGAATTTCAAGGACGAAATTCCTTAAAGGTGGGGAGAGTTGTAACGTCCAAATTTTGGTAATATAAATTATCGATGTTTATATGTGTGAGAATGAGTATTGGAACGTCCACTCAAGTGCGTAATAATGATGTTTATGTGTATTAAGTATATGAATATGTGTATTTATGTGTGCATGACTGGTTTGGTCTAGAAATAGGCTAAGTGCTGGTGTAGGGCATTCTCGCTGTAGTGAGAGATGTCTAGTTGTAACGAAAGGACCCTGGGTGAAAGACACGCGTCTGTCGCCTTCTCGCTGTAGCGAGACTATCTCGCTGAAGCGAAAGAGCGACAGTTTGGGGTGCATTTCTAGGTGTAGTCTCGCTGTAGCGAGAGTATCGCGATCAAAAGGGTTTTAAAAGGGAGTTTAGGGATTTGAGATTCATTTCTCAAATTCCCTCCCAAATCTCTTCGATCCTCTCGATGCAAAGCCCTATTCTACCGATTAATTGCCTCCAAAGCCGTTCAGGAGCTTGATTGAAGGTTGAATCTATGTGGGGAACGCTTGAAGGTGAGTTTTAAAGGTTAAGGTTTCTGTTTTTCAACCATTTTCTCTATTTTTTGGTGTCCTTGGGTTCTTATGGAGTTATTCTATGTGTTTTAAGTCAAAATATATGTGGAGAATACTTCCATTGTCAAATCTGAGTGTGGGTCATCAATCCAAGGTAAGAGGGGACTCTACCTTACTCTTTTTGTGTGTAATTCACTGTTACTTTATGGAATGTTGCAATGTGGCTGAGTTGGAGGGTAGAAAACGTGTAGAGAATAAAAGTTGATTGTGAAATGTGATGAGGGTCATGTGCCGTGACATGTGAATATCGTGTGTGAGGACGAGAGAATATGTATTGGATGAAAATTGCTGTGTATAGTGATGTGTAAATGATTGTAAGCTACGTGCAGTAAACTACTAGTGGATGTAGGCTATATGCCGTGTAATACAAATGAAAATGGGCTAGGTGTCATGTATTATGGATAATGGTAGGCTATGTGCCGTGTGCTGTGAAATCAATGTGGGCCTAGTGCCGTATATTGCGAATGAAATGTGGATTGGGTGTCGTGTGAGGCATGAATGTTGCATGCATGAAATGGGGCATGCTAACACCGGTATAATATACTATAATGGGGCGTGCTAACGGTAGTATAATGTACTGTAAAGGGGAGTATAACGCTGGTATAGTGTGCTTTAAAGGGGCGTATAACACTGGTATAATATGCTGTAAATGGGATGGGTAATGCCGATATGATATGTTGTGAATTATGGAATTAAAAAGTACTGTGAGATAATGTTGAATGTGGTTATAATTATTTTAATGTATTTTAAATGATTCGAAGGTGAGACTCTACGATTGATTGTTGCATTTTGGTAGTGTAGGGTACTCACCCTTACGTTCATTTTTCAGGTAATCAAGACGATCAACACCGTACTCAGTGAAGGGGGCAGATGAAACTGCTATAGAACTTAGGATTTTAATTTGAAACTGTTGTATTTGAATAAGTCCTGTATCAACTGTTGATGAAATTTGTAAACCTTTACATTATTTGAAATATTAATGGATTTGGATTTAAAATGAGAATTTAATTATTTTAGAATTTTTGAAAATTTCTATTTATTTGAAAATAAATTTAAGGTGTTACATCTCTCCCTTTCTCTCTCTAAATTACACATTCTAAACGAAGGTTATTTATAGTGTTTCCAAAAATCAAGTTTAGTTACCCCTTTTATATTGTAATTGGTTAAATTGATTTCTTTCACACTCCATTTAAATTTTCATGGTCTATATCATAAATACCCATTATGATTAAAGATGTAAGGAATTCTTAATTTTCTATGTCTTTTTCTGTATTATTATCTAATATTCCCTTCGGGTATTACAATGATGAAGTAAGGTTTTATTTTTATCCTCCCTACTCATATTTTCTGATGTTCTCCTTATTTTGACTTGTCATTTACTCTTTTTTCTTTTCATCCATTAACTTTTATCATTGAGCAAAATAAGTTTTAGTCAAAGCAATCATTTAAAAAAAAAAGATTATTTTCTCTGGTCTAAATTTTAACAACAAATAACCTAGTTGAACCAGATTACGAATTAAATCAAATTATCATTTAACCTAACCTAAATTTAATTTTTAAATTAAAATATCAATCAAATCCTAATTTAAATTCTAACCCACAGAAAAGTTAATCATAATCATGAATTACACATATGAGATTAGAGAAGAGGAGAACAAACTCGAAGCAATTGGTCTAAAACTCAAATAAGATTTACATCATCTGATTTTGTGGATTGAAGGAGAGATTTATCCTTCCATCAAAGCACTAACTCAAGCATGAATGTGAAGAAGATGAGAGAAATTGAGAAAAGGAAAAATAAGGATTCTGATAAAGAGATAAATATGAGAATTCAAAATATATAATTGCATGCCTAATTAAAAGTCTCATTAGTCTATTATAGGTTGTAATTAGGGTAAATGAAAGGGCAAATTTTGGGTCTCCATTACAATGGTGAAGTAAGGTTTTATTTTTATCCTCCCTACTCATATTGTCTGATGTTCTCCTTATTTTGACTTGTCATTTACTCTTTTTTCTTTTCATCCATTAACTTTTATCATTGAGCAAAATAAGTTTTAGTCAAAGCAATCATTTAAAAAAAAAAGATTATTTTCTCTGGTCTACACTTTTCCTAAATTACGGTGTTAAAAGATGGGAATATCAAATTTTTTTCCCATTCACAATACGCATACGTATAATCGTTTCAACACTTCACCACCAAGTCAAGAACTCTGAACAGATCATTCTTATCCCGAAATCCTGTGAATATGATCCTAGTCTAGATCATTCTTCATCAAATCAACCTTCTATTTCTTCCATTTCTTCTTATGTCAGGTTTCATCATAATGGTCTCTACTATTTGTTGTGACATATGTACTGATTATTTGTTCTCGAGTAAATCTATCTGGCTTTTCCAGGCAGTCAAAGTCATGAAAGGTTGATAGACGATTGTCGAGTCGCTATCAAAATAACTAAGTTTCTCTCAGAATTTTGCAGTATAGAGTTCAACCTAGGTCGATTTACTGAGACACATTTTAGTTAAATTTAATTTTAGGTTCTATAATTATGCAGTTAACAGTTTGGAGATTTGTAATTTTGAATCAATTTAATTAAAATTATGAACATAATTTTCTTGATGAAAAACAAAATGAGAGTTATCAATCCACAAATTTACAAATGCATGTAATTCTGATTATCACAGTATCACAAGATTTTAATATGAATTTGAACAATTACAGAATTAAATTATTAATTCAATTGAATAGCCTAATTAAACCAAATTACGAATTAAATCAAATTATCATTTAATCTAACCCAAATTTAATTATCAAAATAGAATATCAATCGAATCCTAATTTGAATTCTAACTCACAAAAAAGTTAATCATAATCATGAATTGTAAATATAAGATTAGAGGAAAAGATAACAAACTTAGAGTAATTGATTCCATAACTCAAATTGAATTTGAAAAATCTGGACTTTGCAGATTGGATGAGAGGTTTAGCCTTCCATTGAAACACTAACCCAAACGTGAATGAGAAGAAGACAAAAAATCTTGAAGAGGAGAAATAAGGATTCTGAAAGAAGGTGAAAGTCAAGGATTGAAGAAAGACAAGGATGATGAACAATTTGGTAAATTTCTGTCCTTATTTCGTCAATTTCATATTAATTTACCGTTTGTTGATGTCTTGGCATAGATGCCTAAGTACGCTAAATTTTTGAAGGATCTATTGTCCAACAAGAAGAAATTGAAGGAGTTGGCCACAGTAACTCTAAATGAAGAATGCTCAGCAATTCTGCAAAACAAGATGCCCGAAAAATTGAAGGATCTAGGGAGTTTTACTCTTCCTTGTCTCATTGGTAGATTGATAGTTGATAGGGCTTTAGCTTATTTAGGTGCTAACATTAATTTGATGCCATATTCTGTTTATACGAAATTGGGTTTAGGGGAACCTAGGCCAATTAGGATGAGTATTCAACTAGCCGATAAGTCAATTAAATATCCTAGGGGTATCATTGAGGATGTGCTTGTAAAAGTGGACAAATTTATTTTTCTTGTTAATTTTGTGATTCTTGATATGGACGAGGACACTAATGTCCCATTGATCTTAGGTCGTCCATTTTTAGCTACTACAGGGGCTATAATTGATGTGAGGGATGGAAAGTTAATTTTGAGAGTTGGAGATGAAAAAGTCACTTTCAAAATTCCTGATGTAATAAAAAAGTCTTTGAAACAAGATGATTCTTGCTACTTTATTAATGTAATTGATGATTATGTTTCTAATTGTGCATAGGAATTCTTAATTTCAAACCATTTGAAAAGAAGCTTAGTTCATGAAAGAGGAAAAGATTATATGAGCTTGCTAACTCAAGAACAGTGGTGTCATTTAGAAGCCACTAAGGCATTATGGAGAAAAAGAGACTTCAAAGTTTTGGAGTGGAAATCAGAGAAGCAACCTAATCTATCTATCAATGAACCACCAGATGAAGAATTGAAGGTCTACCATGATAAAAAAAATTCAAGGGAGGTAAACTATTTCAAAAAGGTGACTTAGTACTGTTGTACAACTCTCATCTCAAATTATTCCCAAGTAAACTTAAATCCCATTGGTCTGGACCGTTTACTGTGCATGAGGTATTTCCTTATGGTACAATTGAATTAACTCTTCCAGCAAAAGGAAATTTTAAGGTGAATGGACATAGGCTGAAACTGTACCAGGGGGTCAACTACAAATTTTTGCAAATGAGGAGTTTAAACTCCTATATGTTGAATGTTGAATTACATTGAATAGTTTAGGTTAGGTAGGTTTAGTTTATTTTAATTTAGTTATTAATTTTCTCATTTATTTATATTTTGAATAAGCGTCCTTGCCCTAGCATGAACCCTATCTCCTTCTGACCATTTTCTTAGTATAGATGATAAAGACTCAGATGATGTTAGTGCAACACTTTAGTCTGCAATTACAATAGTCTTAGTTATTGAATTCCCTTTTACTTACGTTATTTTTAGGATTTAAATTTCTTTTGTCTCTTTACTATTTCTGTTCTTTATTGCATCATTTTGATAGTTCTTTCCTCTTGTCATTCTGAACTGAGTTAAATTTCCTTATAAATCAATTTTGATCAGGTTCCCTTTCCAATTCAATCTCAGATTGGTTTTGCTTCCCAAAACTTTTTGCTTATTTACTTACTATTCAGGGAAGTTTCAATCGCACTCTATTTCTTATATTTGATTTAGGACAATGCAAATCTTACACTGTGGGGTAGATAATTATAGATGTTTGAACTGAATTGTTGTTTTATTCTTGGACAATACTGAGTCAATTTCTTGTTGCATAGAAGATGATATTCTTGAAAATAAAAATAAAAACAAAAAAATAAAGATTCATATGCAGTTATTCTAGATATTGGAATTGTGTTTTTTATTGTTTCTCGATTAAAGTATCAGTAGATTTTTCTGATTTGAGGACCTTGAATCTATGCCCTTGAATATATGCAAAATTTTTTTAAGCAATTAATAGAATCGTTAATATCTAAAAAATTGGGGCTTTGCTCAGAAATAAAAGAGCATGCCATAGAAGTATAACTAGTTGAATGTGGATTGTAGGCAATGTCCGGATACCACATCCTAGAACCCGAAATTGTTTGAGGTACCGGTGTGGAAAGCAAAGGGTGGAATTTTCCATTAATACCTTGTGCTAATTGGGATGGAGCATAAAATGCACCCTATTAGCTGATCATGGCTCAAAGTAAAGAAAATTAAATAACACCTTGTGGAAGAATTCAAAGTTTTGAATTAAAATTTTAAGAGCTAATGGTAGAGAGGTCCTTATTTCAGTTCTATCTGAAGTTACAGAGGTCGAGAGCAAAAGAAAGTGCAATTTGATGTTTAAGAATTACTTTCCCTCTAAAAATAAAATAAAATAAAAATAAAAATAATAAAAATTCAGGAATTTGATTCTTTGTTGTCAAGGGTAAAATTGATCTATTCTTTTGCTTGGGGACAAGCAAAAGTTCAAGTTCGGGAGAATTTGATAAATGCTCTAAATACTTAATCTTACATTATGATAATTGAGAGCTTTTAAGCTATTCATTGATAGATATTATAATTAATCTCATTTTATTTATATTTCAGGAAAAAGGATCAAGGATTTGAAAACCTCAAAGATGTCGAGAATTGAAGAAAGAAGAACCTAGAGATATACACGGGCAGATACACGCCCGTGTATATGGTCGTGTATCTCACTGGAATGCAAAGAACAAGGAAATATTCAGCCAGAGATATACACGGGCAGATACACGCCCGTGTATATGAACGTGTACATCACTGATGTTGTCAAGGAATGCATCATTTGAGCCAGAGATATACACGGTCAAGGTGCATGACCATGTATATAAGTGTGTACTTCCTATGAAGATTGTGAAGGTCAAGTATCACAGACCAGAGATGTACACGGCCAGATACACAGTCGTGTACATGAGCATGTACTTGTTAGGAAAGGTTTGAAGGACACCTATTAGAAAGCAGAGATGTACACGGCCAAAGTACATAGCCGTGTACTTGGGCGTGTACTTTTACACGCGTCAAAAATTTAACTTTTGCGAGAAAATTAACCCTAGAACAATTCCTATAAAAGGAGAACTGGTCTTGAATCTAGAGGAGGCAGTTTTGAAGGGAAGAAAGACTCGAGAGGCAATTTTGGAGGATGGGATCAAGCATTTTATTTCATCTCTTTTGTAATTTTAGTTTGAAGATGTTTAGGTTCTAACTTTCCTTTGAGTATCTAGACGTAATGAATCCTAATTGACTAAATTTTCTGGAATTCTTCTAATGCTATTTCATGTTCTTTTCCCTTGGGTTTAATTGAGTAGTATCAATTTTCTTCTATCCTTTTTTCTTGTTTGAATTTGAGTAAAATTCTTACATGAATTTAACATTGCTCAATTAAAAAGACTTGAATGTCTTTCTACTGAGATAGAAAGATGTGAGTTTTCTGTATTAGGATTAACCCTAATTATGAAATTCATAATGAACTTAATGCAACCTAGGGGTATTAATTAAGGAAGAGATTCTGGTTGATCAACTGATGGTTAGGAATCATTATCCTTGAGAAATGTATTGATTTAATTTAGAATTTCCTGCAGCGATAAGGGTTTGGAACTAAGTAGTTGAAGAAGAATTTTAGTTATTTGGATACTTAAGGGGATTCATAGTCTAGATACTTGCCTTTTTCCTTTGAATACCTTTAGTTATAATTTTGTATAATTTATTTTCACAAGAATATTTTGTTTCTTTTAAATTATTATTCTTTTACTTTTAGCAATTTCATCAACAAAGTTTATTTTTCATATTTATTAACAATTACGCAATTAAGGAAAAATTTCTTAATAACAGTCCCTGTGGATACGACACTTGGTACTTTAATTTTAATAATATTACTCCGACAACGGGTACACTTGCCCAGTGATCGATTTTTACAAACCACAGGCGACAATAAAAGTGTTAGAATCTTTACACATGTGTGGCAGATTGGGCTATATGAGGGTTGATACATTTCTCCTTATGCTAATTCTCTCATCCTTTTTAGCCTCTTCTTATTAGTGCACAACTCCTTGAGAAACTTTGCATATTTTAGAATCTCTTTTATAGCATCTAGAGGCATAATGTTCACTTTTATTCTTTTAAAGGTCTCAAACAACTCATTGTCAAGGTCTGATGATGGCTTTAGCTTAGTCACTCTATTTAGAATGGGGAGAGCTAGTTTTTGCATAATTCTGAACTGCTAGGAAAATCTAGTTTCTCTGTGTTTTGCTGCTTCTCATCCTCTACATCACTTGGCACCTCTTTATTTTTTTTGACTGTTTGGTAACTTCTTCCCACTCTTTAATATAATGGCACTAACCTTCTTGGAGTTAATCTCTAGTTGAGAAGATATTTGTCTAGACCCTTGAGACTTGAATTGACTCACAGTGGTAACTAATTGGCTAATTTGTATTTGCAGATCTTGGATGGAAGCATTCACATTATGTTGAAACTGTAGATTACTCTTGACCATTTGTTTGACCAAATCCTCTAATGAAGGCTCAGAATTCTATTGCTACTTTTGAGAGGCACCATATCTTATTCAAATGATCATTGAATGTAGGATTATGAGATTGATACTAGAATTTGTATGGCTATTGTTGTCTCTGAGGCTGTTAAAAATTCAAATCTTTATACTAATCTTATCTCACACTGAAAACTCTTTGGACAGAAGCTTTTTGGTTACCATCTTAAAGCAAGGGACAACAATCGAAGTGTGCTCTATGGATGAACAAATTTGGCAGTCTCTTGCCATTCCTCTCTGTGGAGTAACTTGTTGTGCAATAACTATATGTCTTGTAAATGTAGTAAGCTCCTCAATTTTGCTATCTAGTCTACTCTCAGCTGCCATTTGGTTAGACTAATGCACATTGTACACTTCTCTGTGTGATGCCATGGCTTTTGTGTTAAACTGCTGAGAGTTCTCTACCATGTTATCAATCAATGCATTGGCTGCAGTTGGTGTTTTATCCATTAGAGCTCCACCACTGGCCGCATTAAGCATACTTTCTCTGTTGGGGCAAGGCCTTCATAGAAATACTAGATGAGCAACTGATCACTGATCTAGTGGTGTGGGCAGGTTGTACATAACTTCTTGAATCTCTCCCAGTATTCATATACTCTTTTGATCAAACTGTCTTATGTCATTGATCTTTCTTCTGATTGTTGCTACTCTAGATTCAAGAAAAAAATTTCAAAAAAAATCCTCTTGAGGTTTATCAATAGGTGACTAATACTAGCTACAAGTAGTAAAGTCAGTCCTTCGCTATGCCATCCAAGAAGAATGAAAACGCCTTCAACTTGATGTGATCTTCAAGTACTCCTTGTGACCTTATTGTTGAGCAGACTATGTAGAGCTCTTTCATATGCTTATAAGGATCCTCACCTACACTACGATTAAACTTGGACAACAAATGAATTAGACTAGACTTTAACTCAAAGGGAACATCTACATCAAGGTATATAATGCCTAATGGTTGATATGTAACATCTAGTGTAGCTAATTTCCTAAGAGTTCTTTCATGTTGCTTATTAGCCATGGTATTAGAATGCATAATTACACTATAAGAATCACTAGACTCAAAATGCACACTATCAACACTATCACTATGTACCTTTCAATCTTTTTAATCTATTCCAAGTTATTTTTATTTCAGGATCATATTCATTCAATTGGCAAAAATTAGTTTTGGTCATACACCAAAGCGCAAAATAATTAAAGTCAACCCAAACACATTATATATGATAGAAATTATAAAAACACATAAAATGAATTTTAGAAAAATTTAAACTACCATAGTTCATCTAATATGACTATTTCCTATTTTTGAGAATTTTTTTGGTGATTTTTAAAAATATCAAAATTGTAAAAACACATAAAATGAATTTTAGAAAAATTCAAACCACCACAGTTTATCTAATATGACTATTTCCTATTTTTGAGAATTTTTGGTGATTTTTAAAATATCAAAATTTAAAAGCAAATGGTCTAAATAATGAAATTTGAGATTTTAAACAGGACCACACGAACTTGTTGTAGACAATAAGTGTGTAATTATAGGTCTACCGACAAAATTTAAGAGTAATTAAAGTTAGTTACAAAAATTTTACCAAAATACCCTTATGTAGTAGTAGGGAGGATTTTGAGAATGAATAATTTGTGAAATTCTTCACTTAAGGGGCTCTAAATTGCTTCCAAAGTGGTGCCAACCTCCTTGCTCTATCTAGGAATAATAAACTTCAAATCCGCAACTCTGAACTTCTCTTCTCGCTTCTCCTTAAATCTCTTCAATAATCCTACACAACACACAATTCTGCAGCAAACCTATTAATCCAAATTATTATTATTATTTATTTATTTTAGATGATGAACGAAAAATTTTCTTAAAGAACAAATAAAGCTTCCCTTCCCACTTGTTTTTAACACGGCTAAACTGTAGAATCATAAAATAACAAAAAATGCAAAATCACACACAAAATGCTGAACAAATGACAAGAAGAATTATGTAGAATTAACAAACAATTAAAACACAATTAACAACTCTTAAAACGAATAAAAAACTAACGATGTATCCTTGAAAACAATGCGAATTTGATAGACAATTGCAGAATCGCTACCAAAACAACTAAGTTTCTCTAAGAATTTTGCAGTATATAGCTCAACTTAGATCAATTCATAGAGACACATTCAATTAAATTCAATTTTAGGTTATTTAGTAATGTGAGTAACTGTTTGGGGGTTTATGACTTGAATTAATTAAATTAAAATGAATACATAATTAACTTCATGAAAAATAGATTATGAATTATCACTCCACAGATTCATAAATGCATGTAATTTTGATGATCACAATATCTCAATGTTTTAATCTAAATTTTAACAATTACCCAATTCGATTATTAATTCAATCAAATAACCTAGTTGAACCAGATTACGAATTAAATCAAATTATCATTTAACCTAACCTAAATTTAATTTTTAAATTAAAATATCAATCAAATCCTAATTTAAATTCTAACCCACAGAAAAGTTAATCATAATCATGAATTACACATATGAGATTAGAGAAGAGGAGAACAAACTCGAAGCAATTGGTCTAAAACTCAAATAAGATTTACATCATCTGATTTTGTGGATTGAAGGAGAGATTTATCCTTCCATCAAAGCACTAACTCAAGCATGAATGTGAAGAAGATGAGAGAAATTGAGAAAAGGAAAAATAAGGATTCTGATAAAGAGATAAATATGAGAATTCAAAATATATAATTGCATGCCTAATTAAAAGTCTCATTAGTCTATTATAGGTTGTAATTAGGGTAAATGAAAGGGCAAATTTTGGGTCTCCATTACAATGGTGAAGTAAGGTTTTATTTTTATCCTCCCTACTCATATTGTCTGATGTTCTCCTTATTTTGACTTGTCATTTACTCTTTTTTCTTTTCATCCATTAACTTTTATCATTGAGCAAAATAAGTTTTAGTCAAAGCAATCATTTAAAAAAAAAAGATTATTTTCTCTGGTCTACACTTTTCCTAAATTACGGTGTTAAAAGATGGGAATATCAAATTTTTTTCCCATTCACAATACGCATACGTATAATCGTTTCAACACTTCACCACCAAGTCAAGAACTCTGAACAGATCATTCTTATCCCGAAATCCTGTGAATATGATCCTAGTCTAGATCATTCTTCATCAAATCAACCTTCTATTTCTTCCATTTCTTCTTATGTCAGGTTTCATCATAATGGTCTCTACTATTTGTTGTGACATATGTACTGATTATTTGTTCTCGAGTAAATCTATCTGGCTTTTCCAGGCAGTCAAAGTCATGAAAGGTTGATAGACGATTGTCGAGTCGCTATCAAAATAACTAAGTTTCTCTCAGAATTTTGCAGTATAGAGTTCAACCTAGGTCGATTTACTGAGACACATTTTAGTTAAATTTAATTTTAGGTTCTTTAATTATGCGATTAACAGTTTGGAGATTTGTAATTTTGAATCAATTTAATTAAAATTATGAACATAATTTTCTTGATGAAAAACAAAATGAGAGTTATCAATCCACAAATTTACAAATGCATGTAATTCTGATTATCACAGTATCACAAGATTTTAATATGAATTTGAACAATTACAGAATTAAATTATTAATTCAATTGAATAGCCTAATTAAACCAAATTACGAATTAAATCAAATTATCATTTAATCTAACCCAAATTTAATTATCAAAATAGAATATCAATCGAATCCTAATTTGAATTCTAACTCACAATAAAGTTAATCATAATCATGAATTGTAAATATAAGATTAGAGGAAAAGATAACAAACTTAGAGTAATTGATTCCATAACTCAAATTGAATTTGAAAAATCTGGACTTTGCAGATTGGATGAGAGGTTTAGCCTTCCATTGAAACACTAACCCAAACGTGAATGAGAAGAAGACAAAAAATCTTGAAGAGGAGAAATAAGGATTCTGAAAGAAGGTGAAAGTCAAGGATTGAAGAAAGACAAGGATGATGAACAATTTGGTAAATTTCTGTCCTTATTTCGTCAATTTCATATTAATTTACCGTTTGTTGATGTCTTGGCATAGATGCCTAAGTACGCTAAATTTTTGAAGGATCTATTGTCCAACAAGAAGAAATTGAAGGAGTTGGCCACAGTAACTCTAAATGAAGAATGCTCAGCAATTCTGCAAAACAAGATGCCCGAAAAATTGAAGGATCTAGGGAGTTTTACTCTTCCTTGTCTCATTGGTAGATTGATAGTTGATAGGGCTTTAGCTTATTTAGGCGCTAACATTAATTTGATGCCATATTCTGTTTATACGAAATTGGGTTTAGGGGAACCTAGGCCAATTAGGATGAGTATTCAACTAGCTGATAAGTCAATTAAATATCCTAGGGGTATCATTGAGGATGTGCTTGTAAAAGTGGACAAATTTATTTTTCTTGTTAATTTTGTGATTCTTGATATGGACGAGGACACTAATGTCCCATTGATCTTAGGTCGTCCATTTTTAGCTACTACAGGGGCTATAATTGATGTGAGGGATGGAAAGTTAATTTTGAGAGTTGGAGATGAAAAAGTCACTTTCAAAATTCCTGATGTAATAAAAAAGTCTTTGAAACAAGATGATTCTTGCTACTTTATTAATGTAATTGATGATTATGTTTCTAATTGTGCATAGGAATTCTTAATTTCAAACCATTTGAAAAGAAGCTTAGTTCATGAAAGAGGAAAAGATTATATGAGCTTGCTAACTCAAGAACAGTGGTGTCATTTAGAAGCCACTAAGGCATTATGGAGAAAAAGAGACTTCAAAGTTTTGGAGTGGAAATCAGAGAAGCAACCTAATCTATCTATCAATGAACCACCAGATGAAGAATTGAAGGTCTACCATGATAAAAAAAATTCAAGCGAGGTAAACTATTTCAAAAAGGTGACTTAGTACTGTTGTACAACTCTCATCTCAAATTATTCCCAAGTAAACTTAAATCCCATTGGTCTGGACCGTTTACTGTGCATGAGGTATTTCCTTATGGTACAATTGAATTAACTCTTCCAAAGAAAAGGAAATTTTAAGGTGAATGGACATAGGCTGAAACTGTACCAGGGGGTCAACTACAAATTTTTGCAAATGAGGAGTTTAAACTCCTATATGTTGAATGTTGAATTACATTGAATAGTTTAGGTTAGGTAGGTTTAGTTTATTTTAATTTAGTTATTAATTTTCTCATTTATTTATATTTTGAATAAGCGTCCTTGCCCTAGCATGAACCCTATCTCCTTCTGACCATTTTCTTAGTATAGATGATAAAGACTCAGATGATGTTAGTGCAACACTTTAGTCTGCAATTACAATAGTCTTAGTTATTGAATTCCCTTTTACTTACGTTATTTTTAGGATTTAAATTTCTTTTGTCTCTTTACTATTTCTGTTCTTTATTGCATCATTTTGATAGTTCTTTCCTCTTGTCATTCTGAACTGAGTTAAATTTCCTTATAAATCAATTTTGATCAGGTTCCCTTTCCAATTCAATCTCAGATTGGTTTTGCTTCCCAAAACTTTTTGCTTATTTACTTACTATTCAGGGAAGTTTCAATCGCACTCTATTTCTTATATTTGATTTAGGACAATGCAAATCTTACACTGTGGGGTAGATAATTATAGATGTTTGAACTGAATTGTTGTTTTATTCTTGGACAATACTGAGTCAATTTTACTGTTGCATAGAAGATGATATTCTTGAAAATAAAAATAAAAACAAAAAAATAAAGATTCATATGCAGTTATTCTAGATATTGGAATTGTGTTTTTTATTGTTTCTCGATTAAAGTATCAGTAGATTTTTCTGATTTGAGGACCTTGAATCTATGCCCTTGAATATATGCAAAATTTTTTTAAGCAATTAATAGAATCGTTAATATCTAAAAAATTGGGGCTTTGCTCAGAAATAAAAGAGCATGCCATAGAAGTATAACTAGTTGAATGTGGATTGTAGGCAATGTCCGGATACCACATCCTAGAACCCCGAAATTGTTTGAGGTACCGGTGTGGAAAGCAAAGGGTGGAATTTTCCATTAATACCTTGTGCTAATTGGGATGGAGCATAAAATGCACCCTATTAGCTGATCATGGCTCAAAGTAAAGAAAATTAAATAACACCTTGTGGAAGAATTCAAAGTTTTGAATTAAAATTTTAAGAGCTAATGGTAGAGAGGTCCTTATTTCAGTTCTATCTGAAGTTACAGAGGTCGAGAGCAAAAGAAAGTGCAATTTGATGTTTAAGAATTACTTTCCCTCTAAAAATAAAATAAAATAAAAATAAAAATAATAAAAATTCAGGAATTTGATTCTTTGTTGTCAAGGGTAAAATTGATCTATTCTTTTGCTTGAGGACAAGCAAAAGTTCAAGTTCGGGAGAATTTGATAAATGCTCTAAATACTTAATCTTACATTATGATAATTGAGAGCTTTTAAGCTATTCATTGATAGATATTATAATTAATCTCATTTTATTTATATTTCAGGAAAAAGGATCAAGGATTTGAAAACCTCAAAGATGTCGAGAATTGAAGAAAGAAGAACCTAGAGATATACACGGGCAGATACACGCCCGTGTATATGGTCGTGTATCTCACTGGAATGCAAAGAACAAGGAAATATTCAGCCAGAGATATACACGGGCAGATATACGCCCGTGTATATGAACGTGTACATCACTGATGTTGTCAAGGAATGCATCATTTGAGCCAGAGATATACACGGTCAAGGTGCATGACCATGTATATAAGTGTGTACTTCCTATGAAGATTGTGAAGGTCAAGTATCACAGACCAGAGATGTACACGGCCAGATACACAGTCGTGTACATGAGCATGTACTTGTTAGGAAAGGTTTGAAGGACACCTATTAGAAAGCAGAGATGTACACGGCCAAAGTACATAGCCGTGTACTTGGGCGTGTACTTTTACACGCGTCAAAAATTTAACTTTTGCGAGAAAATTAACCCTAGAACAATTCCTATAAAAGGAGAACTGGTCTTGAATCTAGAGGAGGCAGTTTTGAAGGGAAGAAAGACTCAGAGACGGCTGGAGGATGGGATCAAGCATTTTATTTCATCTCTTTTGTAATTTTAGTTTGAAGATGTTTAGGTTCTAACTTTCCTTTGAGTATCTAGACGTAATGAATCCTAATTGACTAAATTTTCTGGAATTCTTCTAATGCTATTTCATGTTCTTTTCCCTTGGGTTTAATTGAGTAGTATCAATTTTCTTCTATCCTTTTTTCTTGTTTGAATTTGAGTAAAATTCTTACATGAATTTAACATTGCTCAATTAAAAAGACTTGAATGTATTTCTACTGAGATAGAAAGATGTGAGTTTTCTGTATTAGGATTAACCCTAATTATGAAATTCATAATGAACTTAATGCAACCTAGGGGTATTAATTAAGGAAGAGATTCTGGTTGATCAACCGATGGTTAGGAATCATTATCCTTGAGAAATGTATTGATTTAATTTAGAATTTCCTGCAGCGATAAGGGTTTGGAACTAAGTAGTTGAAGAAGAATTTTAGTTATTTGGATACTTAAGGGGATTCATAGTCTAGATACTTGCCTTTTTCCTTTGAATACCTTTAGTTATAATTTTGTATAATTTATTTTCACAAGAATATTTTGTTTCTTTTAAATTATTATTCTTTTACTTTTAGCAATTTCATCAACAAAGTTTATTTTTCATATTTATTAACAATTACGCAATTAAGGAAAAATTTCTTAATAACAGTCCCTGTGGATACGACACTTGGTACTTTAATTTTAATAATATTACTCCGACAACGGGTACACTTGCCCAGTGATCGATTTTTACAAACCACAGGCGACAATAAAAGTGTTAGAATCTTTACACATGTGTGGCAGATTGGGCTATATGAGGGTTGATACATTTCTCCTTATGCTAATTCTCTCATCCTTTTTAGCCTCTTCTTATTAGTGCACAACTCCTTGAGAAACTTTGCATATTTTAGAATCTCTTTTATAGCATCTAGAGGCATAATGTTCACTTTTATTCTTTTAAAGGTCTCAAACAACTCATTGTCAAGGTCTGATGATGGCTTTAGCTTAGTCACTCTATTTAGAATGGGGAGAGCTAGTTTTTGCATAATTCTGAACTGCTAGGAAAATCTAGTTTCTCTGTGTTTCTTGCTTCTCATCCTCTACATCACTTGGCACCTCTTTATTTTTTTTGACTGTTTGGTAACTTCTTCCCACTCTTTAATATAATGGCACTAACCTTCTTGGAGTTAATCTCTAGTTGAGAAGATATTTGTCTAGACCCTTGAGACTTGAATTGACTCACAGTGGTAACTAATTGGCTAATTTGTATTTGCAGATCTTGGATGGAAGCATTCACATTATGTTGAAACTGTAGATTACTCTTGACCATTTGTTTGACCAAATCCTCTAATGAAGGCTCAGAATTCTATTGCTACTTTTGAGAGGCACCATATCTTATTCAAATGATCATTGAATGTAGGATTATGAGATTGATACTAGAATTTGTATGGCTATTGTTGTCTCTGAGGCTGTTAAAAATTCAAATCTTTATACTAATCTTATCTCACACTGAAAACTCTTTGGACAGAAGCTTTTTGGTTACCATCTTAAAGCAAGGGACAACAATCGAAGTGTGCTCTATGGATGAACAAATTTGGCAGTCTCTTGCCATTCCTCTCTGTGGAGTAACTTGTTGTGCAATAACTATATGTCTTGTAAATGTAGTAAGCTCCTCAATTTTGCTATCTAGTCTACTCTCAGCTGCCATTTGGTTAGACTAATGCACATTGTACACTTCTCTGTGTGATGCCATGGCTTTTGTGTTAAACTGCTGAGAGTTCTCTACCATGTTATCAATCAATGCATTGGCTGCAGTTGGTGTTTTATCCATTAGAGCTCCACCACTGGCCGCATTAAGCATACTTTCTCTGTTGGGGCAAGGCCTTCATAGAAATACTAGATGAGCAACTGATCACTGATCTAGTGGTGTGGGCAGGTTGTACATAACTTCTTGAATCTCTCCCAGTATTCATATACTCTTTTGATCAAACTGTCTTATGTCATTGATCTTTCTTCTGATTGTTGCTACTCTAGATTCAAGAAAAAAATTTCAAAAAAAATCCTCTTGAGGTTTATCAATAGGTGACTAATACTAGCTACAAGTAGTAAAGTCAGTCCTTCGCTATGCCATCCAAGAAGAATGAAAACGCCTTCAACTTGATGTGATCTTCAAGTACTCCTTGTGACCTTATTGTTGAGCAGACTATGTAGAGCTCTTTCATATGCTTATAAGGATCCTCACCTACACTACGATTAAACTTGGACAACAAATGAATTAGACTAGACTTTAACTCAAAGGGAACATCTACATCAAGGTATATAATGCCTAATGGTTGATATGTAACATCTAGTGTAGCTAATTTCCTAAGAGTTCTTTCATGTTGCTTATTAGCCATGGTATTAGAATGCATAATTACACTATAAGAATCACTAGACTCAAAATGCACACTATCAACACTATCACTATGTACCTTTCAATCTTTTTAATCTATTCCAAGTTATTTTTATTTCAGGATCATATTCATTCAATTGGCAAAAATTAGTTTTGGTCATACACCAAAGCGCAAAATAATTAAAGTCAACCCAAACACATTATATATGATAGAAATTATAAAAACACATAAAATGAATTTTAGAAAAATTTAAACTACCATAGTTCATCTAATATGACTATTTCCTATTTTTGAGAATTTTTTTGGTGATTTTTAAAAATATCAAAATTGTAAAAACACATAAAATGAATTTTAGAAAAATTCAAACCACCACAGTTTATCTAATATGACTATTTCCTATTTTTGAGAATTTTTGGTGATTTTTAAAATATCAAAATTTAAAAGCAAATGGTCTAAATAATGAAATTTGAGATTTTAAACAGGACCACACGAACTTGTTGTAGACAATAAGTGTGTAATTATAGGTCTACTGACAAAATTTAAGAGTAATTAAAGTTAGTTACAAAAATTTTACCAAAATACCCTTATGTAGTAGTAGGGAGGATTTTGAGAATGAATAATTTGTGAAATTCTTCACTTAAGGGGCTCTAAATTGCTTCCAAAGTGGTGCCAACCTCCTTGCTCTATCTAGGAATAATAAACTTCAAATCCGCAACTCTGAACTTCTCTTTCTGCTTCTCCTTAAATCTCTTCAATAATCCTACACAACACACAATTCTGCAGCAAACCTATTAATCCAAATTATTATTATTATTTATTTATTTTAGATGATGAACGAAAAATTTTCTTAAAGAACAAATAAAGCTTCCCTTCCCACTTGTTTTTAACACGGCTAAACTGTAGAATCATAAAATAACAAAAAATGCAAAATCACACACAAAATGCTGAACAAATGACAAGAAGAATTATGTAGAATTAACAAACAATTAAAACACAATTAACAACTCTTAAAACGAATAAAAAACTAACGATGTATCCTTGAAAACAATGCGAATTTGATAGACAATTGCAGAATCGCTACCAAAACAACTAAGTTTCTCTAAGAATTTTGCAGTATATAGCTCAACTTAGATCAATTCATAGAGACACATTCAATTAAATTCAATTTTAGGTTATTTAGTAATGTGAGTAACTGTTTGGGGGTTTATGACTTGAATTAATTAAATTAAAATGAATACATAATTAACTTCATGAAAAATAGATTATGAATTATCACTCCACAGATTCATAAATGCATGTAATTTTGATGATCACAATATCTCAATGTTTTAATCTAAATTTTAACAATTACCCAATTCGATTATTAATTCAATCAAATAACCTAGTTGAACCAGATTACGAATTAAATCAAATTATCATTTAACCTAACCTAAATTTAATTTTTAAATTAAAATATCAATCAAATCCTAATTTAAATTCTAACCCACAGAAAAGTTAATCATAATCATGAATTACACATATGAGATTAGAGAAGAGGAGAACAAACTCGAAGCAATTGGTCTAAAACTCAAATAAGATTTACATCATCTGATTTTGTGGATTGAAGGAGAGATTTATCCTTCCATCAAAGCACTAACTCAAGCATGAATGTGAAGAAGATGAGAGAAATTGAGAAAAGGAAAAATAAGGATTACGATAAAGAGATAAATATGAGAATTCAAAATATATAATTGCATGCCTAATTAAAAGTCTCATTAGTCTATTATAGGTTGTAATTAGGGTAAATGAAAGGGCAAATTTCGGGTCTCCATTACAATGGTGAAGTAAGGTTTTATTTTTATCCTCCCTACTCATATTGTCTGATGTTCTCCTTATTTTGACTTGTCATTTACTCTTTTTTCTTTTCATCCATTAACTTTTATCATTGAGCAAAATAAGTTTTAGTCAAAGCAATCATTTAAAAAAAAGATTATTTTCTCTGGTCTACACTTTTCCTAAATTACGGTGTTAAAAGATGGGAATATCAAATTTTTTTCCCATTCACAATACGCATACGTATAATCGTTTCAACACTTCACCACCAAGTCAAGAACTCTGAACAGATCATTCTTATCCCGAAATCCTGTGAATATGATCCTAGTCTAGATCATTCTTCATCAAATCAACCTTCTATTTCTTCCATTTCTTCTTATGTCAGGTTTCATCATAATGGTCTCTACTATTTGTTGTGACATATGTACTGATTATTTGTTCTCGAGTAAATCTATCTGGCTTTTCCAGGCAGTCAAAGTCATGAAAGGTTGATAGACGATTGTCGAGTCGCTATCAAAATAACTAAGTTTCTCTCAGAATTTTGCAGTATAGAGTTCAACCTAGGTCGATTTACTGAGACACATTTTAGTTAAATTTAATTTTAGGTTCTTTAATTATGCAGTTAACAGTTTGGAGATTTGTAATTTTGAATCAATTTAATTAAAATTATGAACATAATTTTCTTGATGAAAAACAAAATGAGAGTTATCAATCCACAAATTTACAAATGCATGTAATTCTGATTATCACAGTATCACAAGATTTTAATATGAATTTGAACAATTACAGAATTAAATTATTAATTCAATTGAATAGCCTAATTAAACCAAATTACGAATTAAATCAAATTATCATTTAATCTAACCCAAATTTAATTATCAAAATAGAATATCAATCGAATCCTAATTTGAATTCTAACTCACAAAAAAGTTAATCATAATCATGAATTGTAAATATAAGATTAGAGGAAAAGATAACAAACTTAGAGTAATTGATTCCATAACTCAAATTGAATTTGAAAAATCTGGACTTTGCAGATTGGATGAGAGGTTTAGCCTTCCATTGAAACACTAACCCAAACGTGAATGAGAAGAAGACAAAAAATCTTGAAGAGGAGAAATAAGGATTCTGAAAGAAGGTGAAAGTCAAGGATTGAAGAAAGACAAGGATGATGAACAATTTGGTAAATTTCTGTCCTTATTTCGTCAATTTCATATTAATTTACCGTTTGTTGATGTCTTGGCATAGATGCCTAAGTACGCTAAATTTTTGAAGGATCTATTGTCCAACAAGAAGAAATTGAAGGAGTTGGCCACAGTAACTCTAAATGAAGAATGCTCAGCAATTCTGCAAAACAAGATGCCCGAAAAATTGAAGGATCTAGGGAGTTTTACTCTTCCTTGTCTCATTGGTAGATTGATAGTTGATAGGGCTTTAGCTTATTTAGGTGCTAACATTAATTTGATGCCATATTCTGTTTATACGAAATTGGGTTTAGGGGAACCTAGGCCAATTAGGATGAGTATTCAACTAGCTGATAAGTCAATTAAATATCCTAGGGGTATCATTGAGGATGTGCTTGTAAAAGTGGACAAATTTATTTTTCTTGTTAATTTTGTGATTCTTGATATGGACGAGGACACTAATGTCCCATTGATCTTAGGTCGTCCATTTTTAGCTACTACAGGGGCTATAATTGATGTGAGGGATGGAAAGTTAATTTTGAGAGTTGGAGATGAAAAAGTCACTTTCAAAATTCCTGATGTAATAAAAAAGTCTTTGAAACAAGATGATTCTTGCTACTTTATTAATGTAATTGATGATTATGTTTCTAATTGTGCATAGGAATTCTTAATTTCAAACCATTTGAAAAGAAGCTTAGTTCATGAAAGAGGAAAAGATTATATGAGCTTGCTAACTCAAGAACAGTGGTGTCATTTAGAAGCCACTAAGGCATTATGGAGAAAAAGAGACTTCAAAGTTTTGGAGTGGAAATCAGAGAAGCAACCTAATCTATCTATCAATGAACCACCAGATGAAGAATTGAAGGTCTACCATGATAAAAAAAATTCAAGGGAGGTAAACTATTTCAAAAAGGTGACTTAGTACTTGTTGTACAACTCTCATCTCAAATTATTCCCAAGTAAACTTAAATCCCATTGGTCTGGACCGTTCTTGTGCATGAGGTATTTCCTTATGGTACAATTGAATTAACTCTTCCAGCAAAAGGAAATTTTAAGGTGAATGGACATAGGCTGAAACTGTACCAGGGGGTCAACTACAAATTTTTGCAAATGAGGAGTTTAAACTCCTATATGTTGAATGTTGAATTACATTGAATAGTTTAGGTTAGGTAGGTTTAGTTTATTTTAATTTAGTTATTAATTTTCTCATTTATTTATATTTTGAATAAGCGTCCTTGCCCTAGCATGAACCCTATCTCCTTCTGACCATTTTCTTAGTATAGATGATAAAGACTCAGATGATGTTAGTGCAACACTTTAGTCTGCAATTACAATAGTCTTAGTTATTGAATTCCCTTTTACTTACGTTATTTTTAGGATTTAAATTTCTTTTGTCTCTTTACTATTTCTGTTCTTTATTGCATCATTTTGATAGTTCTTTCCTCTTGTCATTCTGAACTGAGTTAAATTTCCTTATAAATCAATTTTGATCAGGTTCCCTTTCCAATTCAATCTCAGATTGGTTTTGCTTCCCAAAACTTTTTGCTTATTTACTTACTATTCAGGGAAGTTTCAATCGCACTCTATTTCTTATATTTGATTTAGGACAATGCAAATCTTACACTGTGGGGTAGATAATTATAGATGTTTGAACTGAATTGTTGTTTTATTCTTGGACAATCTTTTGAGTCAATTTCTTGTTGCATAGAAGATGATATTCTTGAAAATAAAAATAAAAACAAAAAAATAAAGATTCATATGCAGTTATTCTAGATATTGGAATTGTGTTTTTTATTGTTTCTCGATTAAAGTATCAGTAGATTTTTCTGATTTGAGGACCTTGAATCTATGCCCTTGAATATATGCAAAATTTTTTTAAGCAATTAATAGAATCGTTAATATCTAAAAAATTGGGGCTTTGCTCAGAAATAAAAGAGCATGCCATAGAAGTATAACTAGTTGAATGTGGATTGTAGGCAATGTCCGGATACCACATCCTAGAACCCCGAAATTGTTTGAGGTACCGGTGTGGAAAGCAAAGGGTGGAATTTTCCATTAATACCTTGTGCTAATTGGGATGGAGCATAAAATGCACCCTATTAGCTGATCATGGCTCAAAGTAAAGAAAATTAAATAACACCTTGTGGAAGAATTCAAAGTTTTGAATTAAAATTTTAAGAGCTAATGGTAGAGAGGTCCTTATTTCAGTTCTATCTGAAGTTACAGAGGTCGAGAGCAAAAGAAAGTGCAATTTGATGTTTAAGAATTACTTTCCCTCTAAAAATAAAATAAAATAAAAATAAAAATAATAAAAATTCAGGAATTTGATTCTTTGTTGTCAAGGGTAAAATTGATCTATTCTTTTGCTTGGGGACAAGCAAAAGTTCAAGTTCGGGAGAATTTGATAAATGCTCTAAATACTTAATCTTACATTATGATAATTGAGAGCTTTTAAGCTATTCATTGATAGATATTATAATTAATCTCATTTTATTTATATTTCAGGAAAAAGGATCAAGGATTTGAAAACCTCAAAGATGTCGAGAATTGAAGAAAGAAGAACCTAGAGATATACACGGGCAGATACACGCCCGTGTATATGGTCGTGTATCTCACTGAAATGCAAAGAACAAGGAAATATTCAGCCAGAGATATACACGGGCAGATACACGCCCGTGTATATGAACGTGTACATCACTGATGTTGTCAAGGAATGCATCATTTGAGCCAGAGATATACACGGTCAAGGTGCATGACCATGTATATAAGTGTGTACTTCCTATGAAGATTGTGAAGGTCAAGTATCACAGACCAGAGATGTACACGGCCAGATACACAGTCGTGTACATGAGCATGTACTTGTTAGGAAAGGTTTGAAGGACACCTATTAGAAAGCAGAGATGTACACGGCCAAAGTACATAGCCGTGTACTTGGGCGTGTACTTTTACACGCGTCAAAAATTTAACTTTTGCGAGAAAATTAACCCTAGAACAATTCCTATAAAAGGAGAACTGGTCTTGAATCTAGAGGAGGCAGTTTTGAAGGGAAGAAAGACTCAGAGACGGCTGGAGGATGGGATCAAGCATTTTATTTCATCTCTTTTGTAATTTTAGTTTGAAGATGTTTAGGTTCTAACTTTCCTTTGAGTATCTAGACGTAATGAATCCTAATTGACTAAATTTTCTGGAATTCTTCTAATGCTATTTCATGTTCTTTTCCCTTGGGTTTAATTGAGTAGTATCAATTTTCTTCTATCCTTTTTTCTTGTTTGAATTTGAGTAAAATTCTTACATGAATTTAACATTGCTCAATTAAAAAGACTTGAATGTATTTCTACAGATAGAAAGATGTGAGTTTTCTGTATTAGGATTAACCCTAATTATGAAATTCATAATGAACTTAATGCAACCTAGGGGTATTAATTAAGGAAGAGATTCTGGTTGATCAACTGATGGTTAGGAATCATTATCCTTGAGAAATGTATTGATTTAATTTAGAATTTCCTGCAGCGATAAGGGTTTGGAACTAAGTAGTTGAAGAAGAATTTTAGTTATTTGGATACTTAAGGGGATTCATAGTCTAGATACTTGCCTTTTTCCTTTGAATACCTTTAGTTATAATTTTGTATAATTTATTTTCACAAGAATATTTTGTTTCTTTTAAATTATTATTCTTTTACTTTTAGCAATTTCATCAACAAAGTTTATTTTTCATATTTATTAACAATTACGCAATTAAGGAAAAATTTCTTAATAACAGTCCCTGTGGATACGACACTTGGTACTTTAATTTTAATAATATTACTCCGACAACGGGTACACTTGCCCAGTGATCGATTTTTACAAACCACAGGCGACAATAAAAGTGTTAGAATCTTTACACATGTGTGGCAGATTGGGCTATATGAGGGTTGATACATTTCTCCTTATGCTAATTCTCTCATCCTTTTTAGCCTCTTCTTATTAGTGCACAACTCCTTGAGAAACTTTGCATATTTTAGAATCTCTTTTATAGCATCTAGAGGCATAATGTTCACTTTTATTCTTTTAAAGGTCTCAAACAACTCATTGTCAAGGTCTGATGATGGCTTTAGCTTAGTCACTCTATTTAGAATGGGGAGAGCTAGTTTTTGCATAATTCTGAACTGCTAGGAAAATCTAGTTTCTCTGTGTTTCTTTGCTTCTCATCCTCTACATCACTTGGCACCTCTTTATTTTTTTTGACTGTTTGGTAACTTCTTCCCACTCTTTAATATAATGGCACTAACCTTCTTGGAGTTAATCTCTAGTTGAGAAGATATTTGTCTAGACCCTTGAGACTTGAATTGACTCACGGTGGTAACTAATTGGCTAATTTGTATTTGCGAGATCTTGGATGGAAGCATTCACATTATGTTGAAACTGTAGATTACTCTTGACCATTTGTTTGACCAAATCCTCTAATGAAGGCTCAGAATTCTATTGCTACTTTTGAGAGGCACCATATCTTATTCAAATGATCATTGAATGTAGGATTATGAGATTGATACTAGAATTTGTATGGCTATTGTTGTCTCTGAGGCTGTTAAAAATTCAAATCTTTATACTAATCTTATCTCACACTGAAAACTCTTTGGATGAAGCTTTTTGGTTACCATCTTAAAGCAAGGGACAACAATCGAAGTGTGCTCTATGGATGAACAAATTTGGCAGTCTCTTGCCATTCCTCTCTGTGGAGTAACTTGTTGTGCAATAACTATATGTCTTGTAAATGTAGTAAGCTCCTCAATTTTGCTATCTAGTCTACTCTCAGCTGCCATTTGGTTAGACTAATGCACATTGTACACTTCTCTGTGTGATGCCATGGCTTTTGTGTTAAACTGCTGAGAGTTCTCTACCATGTTATCAATCAATGCATTGGCTGCAGTTGGTGTTTTATCCATTAGAGCTCCACCACTGGCCGCATTAAGCATACTTTCTCTGTTGGGGCAAGGCCTTCATAGAAATACTAGATGAGCAACTGATCACTGATCTAGTGGTGTGGGCAGGTTGTACATAACTTCTTGAATCTCTCCCAGTATTCATATACTCTTTTGATCAAACTGTCTTATGTCATTGATCTTTCTTCTGATTGTTGCTACTCTAGATTCAAGAAAAAAATTTCAAAAAAAATCCTCTTGAGGTTTATCAATAGGTGACTAATACTAGCTACAAGTAGTAAAGTCAGTCCTTCGCTATGCCATCCAAGAAGAATGAAAACGCCTTCAACTTGATGTGATCTTCAAGTACTCCTTGTGACCTTATTGTTGAGCAGACTATGTAGAGCTCTTTCATATGCTTATAAGGATCCTCACCTACACTACGATTAAACTTGGACAACAAATGAATTAGACTAGACTTTAACTCAAAGGGAACATCTACATCAAGGTATATAATGCCTAATGGTTGATATGTAACATCTAGTGTAGCTAATTTCCTAAGAGTTCTTTCATGTTGCTTATTAGCCATGGTATTAGAATGCATAATTACACTATAAGAATCACTAGACTCAAAATGCACACTATCAACACTATCACTATGTACCTTTCAATCTTTTTAATCTATTCCAAGTTATTTTTATTTCAGGATCATATTCATTCAATTGGCAAAAATTAGTTTTGGTCATACACCAAAGCGCAAAATAATTAAAGTCAACCCAAACACATTATATATGATAGAAATTATAAAAACACATAAAATGAATTTTAGAAAAATTTAAACTACCATAGTTCATCTAATATGACTATTTCCTATTTTTGAGAATTTTTTTGGTGATTTTTAAAAATATCAAAATTGTAAAAACACATAAAATGAATTTTAGAAAAATTCAAACCACCACAGTTTATCTAATATGACTATTTCCTATTTTTGAGAATTTTTGGTGATTTTTAAAATATCAAAATTTAAAAGCAAATGGTCTAAATAATGAAATTTGAGATTTTAAACAGGACCACACGAACTTGTTGTAGACAATAAGTGTGTAATTATAGGTCTCTTGACAAAATTTAAGAGTAATTAAAGTTAGTTACAAAAATTTTACCAAAATACCCTTATGTAGTAGTAGGGAGGATTTTGAGAATGAATAATTTGTGAAATTCTTCACTTAAGGGGCTCTAAATTGCTTCCAAAGTGGTGCCAACCTCCTTGCTCTATCTAGGAATAATAAACTTCAAATCCGCAACTCTGAACTTCTCTTTCTCGCTTCTCCTTAAATCTCTTCAATAATCCTACACAACACACAATTCTGCAGCAAACCTATTAATCCAAATTATTATTATTATTTATTTATTTTAGATGATGAACGAAAAATTTTCTTAAAGAACAAATAAAGCTTCCCTTCCCACTTGTTTTTAACACGGCTAAACTGTAGAATCATAAAATAACAAAAAATGCAAAATCACACACAAAATGCTGAACAAATGACAAGAAGAATTATGTAGAATTAACAAACAATTAAAACACAATTAACAACTCTTAAAACGAATAAAAAACTAACGATGTATCCTTGAAAACAATGCGAATTTGATAGACAATTGCAGAATCGCTACCAAAACAACTAAGTTTCTCTAAGAATTTTGCAGTATATAGCTCAACTTAGATCAATTCATAGAGACACATTCAATTAAATTCAATTTTAGGTTATTTAGTAATGTGAGTAACTGTTTGGGGGTTTATGACTTGAATTAATTAAATTAAAATGAATACATAATTAACTTCATGAAAAATAGATTATGAATTATCACTCCACAGATTCATAAATGCATGTAATTTTGATGATCACAATATCTCAATGTTTTAATCTAAATTTTAACAACAAATAACCTAGTTGAACCAGATTACGAATTAAATCAAATTATCATTTAACCTAACCTAAATTTAATTTTTAAATTAAAATATCAATCAAATCCTAATTTAAATTCTAACCCACAGAAAAGTTAATCATAATCATGAATTACACATATGAGATTAGAGAAGAGGAGAACAAACTCGAAGCAATTGGTCTAAAACTCAAATAAGATTTACATCATCTGATTTTGTGGATTGAAGGAGAGATTTATCCTTCCATCAAAGCACTAACTCAAGCATGAATGTGAAGAAGATGAGAGAAATTGAGAAAAGGAAAAATAAGGATTCTGATAAAGAGATAAATATGAAAATTCAAAATATATAATTGCATGCCTAATTAAAAGTCTCATTAGTCTATTATAGGTTGTAATTAGGGTAAATGAAAGGGCAAATTTCGGGTCTCCATTGAATCTAAAAGCCCAAATACAAGTATTTAATAATAAGGATCTAAATGTAATCTCGTATACAAAATTCAACACATCTATGTAAAGTTTAAATCATCATAGAAAATAGAAAAAACCTCTTGTAACGCCTCGAGTTTATATTTGATTATTAAGATAAATATGTGAATTGATGTTTGAGTGTGCAATTAACAGTGTGATGACTATTGAATTGTGGTGTGGATATATGTGTAAGTACGTATAGAGATGTGTACATTTGTATAATATGATTGAATGATGAATATAGACTTTTGGTTAGATTAATTGAATGTATATATATAGGCTAAATGTGTAATGTAGGGGTGTTCTCATTGTAGCGAGAAGGCCCTAAGCGAGTTAGGTGATTTTGTTGTGTTCTCGCTATAGCGAGAAGGCAACAGAGATGGGTGCATTTTTTGGTGCAGTCTCGCTGTAGTGAGAGGGTCTCGCTGTAGTGAGATTTTGCAAAAACTAGAGTGCAGTTCCTTCTGAGATTTTTGCTGTAGATAGGGAGTGTTGTTGCAGTGAGGGAATCTCTTTAAAGCGAGAGATGACTCACTGTAGTGAGAGTGTCGCAACTAGAAGGGTATTTGAAGGGTTTAGGGTTTGAAACATTCATCTCCCATTCCTCTCTTCAAACTCTCTTTGATTCTCTTGAATCAAAATCCTATTTCACCATTTAAATTGCCTTCAAAGTTGTTTGGAAATGAGATTGAATGTTGAAATCACGTTTGGAGCATTTGGAGGTAAGTGTAAGGGTTAAGGTTTATGTTTTTTCATCCTTTCTCGGTTCTTTCTAGTTTCTCATGGATTTCCTCCATGTATTTAGGTCGAGATACTGCGTGGGAGACATTTTCTACCGTTAGATTGTATTGGGTCTTCAATTTAAGGTAAAGGGAACTCTACCCTATCTCTTTATGCCTAGAACTCCTTTGTATGGTTACGGTTATGAATGTGAATGATTGAAATGTAGAACGATGTATGTTTTAGTGAAAATGATTTAATTGTAATGAGATTTTGATGGAAACATTGTATAGAATATAGTGTGATGAATGTTGAATGGTGTGTATGATGGAATGAATTGATTGGTATGGATTGTGATGGAAAATATTGTGTTTAAATACAACGTGATTGATGTGAATATGATGTGTGAGGAAGTGGTTGAACCCGTTGTGGGTAATTGTTTGTGATTGCATGTCATTTGTTGATGATGAACAATATGAAATGGTTAGACGTGTGTGGAATGGCATATTGAATGTGAATGTGGATGTGTTTGAATATGTTAGAAAACTATGAATGATTCAACGATACACTAGGAGTGTGGAAGATGGGTTGGAGAAGAGAGGGTGGTAGTGACACCAATAGTGAGCGTAGGTGCACCACAGACCACACACTCTTCTCCTATGAATGTAAATATAAAATAAAATATATGAAAAGTATTTGGAAATCAAAATAAAACTATGAATGTGAATATAAAATATGTGACATCATTATCCTATATTCTTGTGTATACCCCTTGGCTACTAAGCAATTTTAAAGAACAAGAGTCCCCCATAAGAAGGAGTCTTATAAGGTGGAAGATCAACTAAGTCTCAAGTATAAGTTGCTGCCAAAAAGGGTCAGAAGGCTCATGTAAAGTTGCAATAGCAAAATAGCAATGGTAATTATTAAGATAATAAGGCGTCTCTTACTTGAGTGAATCAATAAAGAATAGATGTAAGCACAGGTGCAAGATTAATAGTTGGGAACCGATTTAATAGGAGCAGGAAAGGTAGAATCAAGTGGGTGACATCAAAAGTACCTATATAAGAGTTAGGAAACAACTCTATAGAGGAATCAATCAAGAGTAAAGAATCAATGGTGAAAGAGTGTTGAAATTTGGATAGTGGAGAGAACATGGTATTTTCCTATAAGGCAACATAGCGAGATATACGTAATTTGTTTAAAATAGGATCCCAACAATGATATCCTTTCTATTCAATGCCATAACCAAGAAAGCAACATAAACAAGCACGTGGTTCTAATTTTTTATGCTTGTGAAGTTGCAATAGAACAAGACAGGCACATCCATATAGTTTAAGGAGTGAATACTTAAGGGGCTTACCAAACAATTTTTCAAAAGGACACAAATTGTGAAGAACCAAAGAAGGAAAATGATTCATATTGTAGATAACATTAGGAGTAGCTTTTCCCTAAAATTTTTATGGACATAAGGTAGAGAGGAGAAGAGCACAAACAAAACCAAGGATATAATGATGCTTGCATTCAACTCAGCCATTTTATTAAGAGGTGTAAGGATACGAACATTGAAGAACGTTACCTTTTTTATTGAGAAATTAAAGTAGAGAAAATCTTGATATTCTGTTGTGTTATCTGTACATAAAATTTTAATAGTGCAAAAGAAGTGAGTTTTGATTGTGATACCCTTAATTTCTTATTTAACTTAAATAATAATTTATGACAAGATAGAGAAAATAATTGAATTCATTATACATATATAATGAAAATAATAAAATTAAAATTTTCTTTATATGATTCAATTTACAAAAACATCCATGATTATTCAAAAACAACAAAAGATAAATTTAAATAAAGAATCACAATGAAAGGAGTTCTACAACTCAGGATATGGTCTAGAAACCAAAACAGTATCAGAATTTGTCAAATACTGGAAAAATTAAATAAAGCCTAAATAAAATTCAAACATCATAAAATGATCCAATTCAACCAATTAGGCATAAAAGAGGATTAATGAGCTAGGAATGAGAGGAAATAATGTTATAAAAATTTAATTGATCACTTAGATGTACCTAACATACAAAAAAATTATCCCTAAGTCCATACTCTTTATGGATGACATTGTCTTGATTAAGATATCAAAGGAATAAGTTAAGTCTAAACTTAAGTTATGGAGACATACTTTAGAATCTAAGGATTTTTTTATTAAGTGAAAAAGAGGAAAATGAAGTTCATGCTTTAGAAATTAAAATTAAGATGACATCATATCACAAGTGTCCAAGTTTATGTACTAGTTATAAAATACAAGTTGGGTAGTTAAAATGGATAAAGACATCAAAAGTTATTTGTGACAAGAAAATACCTATCAAGAAGAAATAAAAATTTTATCATATTGCTGTACAATCATATATGATATATGGTAGTGAATGTTGGACTTTAAAATAATGACGTGAAGAAAAAAGTGAGAGTAACATAAATGAGAATGTTTAAATGGATGAGTGGTCAACCAAGAAAAAAAAGGAACAATGTCATTGTTCTTGACCTAAGGAAGGAATAGAGTAAGGGCTTTACCACACTATATTAGAACAACCATGTATTTCAAAAGGGAAGAGGGCAATAGAGGATGTAACTAGATTGTATTTTAAAACATAAATGCACGAGCACTTTCCTTTTTATATTTACAACTCCCTTTATTTGTCCAAATAAAAGAGAAGATTTTACATATTTATTAAGGATATGGATTATAAATCCCTATCTTATATAGAGAAGAATCTTTTTTTAATGTATTTGTAATAGGATTTTATTAAAGAAGAAACAATTTCAAATATTTTTCATAAAAATAAGTCTTTTGAAATATCTAAAATTTTTGGAGTAGCACCTATAATAAAAATGATTATAAATAATTGATTAAAGTGATTTGGATATGAGCAAATAATTCACTAAATGTAACATTAAAGAGAGCGGATAACAAGATTTTTAATCCCAATAAAAAGAGGAAGAGAAAGACCTAAAATATTTCTTAAAAGAAATTATTAAAAAAAGATGGTTATTGTTTATTTAATAAAAATAAGACTTAATTATTATTATTGTAATATCACTTAAAGATATTAAAGACTTTTGAGAAATTTTTTTTTATTTTTTTATCAATAAATATTTTCCATTTGCTGGCCCATGAAACTGTGCAATAAACTATCACCAATACTCTTTAGAGGGGTAGAGGTTGGAGAAAAGGATAGAATTGCAGCTTCTGCATGTGACAAAATTTGAAATTCTAAGCCTTATCTTCCATGTTCCATTAACTTTGCTATTAAACTATAAATCAGGACCTAATAGTCTTGATAGTCGCTTATGCCTTTGTATAATCATCATTCATACTTCATACTCTTTAGTAACTAGCAAAACTTAATAACATGCAACAATTTATATGTGCTTGCATGCTATATTATCTTAATCCTTTTAACATATAGATGAACCTTTATATATATATATATATATATATATATATATATATATATATATATATATATATATATTAACAAATCTTTGTATAAGGTGGTGAACATAGAAAAGTGCTTGCTGATTTGAAACAAAAGCAACTTCATAATTCAAAGCATATCAACTTCATAAAATCAAACATTACTATAGCATTTTAAATGCTAATTAAAATTTAAACTCTCGAAAATAATATTTATCATGTGATGTATTTTCTTCATTAGTATTTTTGCTAATCTTATTAGCACATATTCAAATCAATTTAATTAATTTTATTTAATTTTCTATTTAATAAATATTACTTCAATATTTTTATTTATGAAATTTCTTTTTACATAGCTACACATCTATCGTGATATTTTTACTTTCAATATTACTCCTTTTTTTTTTGTCTAATAAATATTTTATTATTACAATTAACTTTTAATGTCCTTTTTATTTTAATGACCTAATTTCTCTTATGTGTAACAGATGTTCTTCTTACACAGGTGAAGTTAAAAATATGCATACAAACAAATTTAAAATTAAACCTATAAAATTTCAGTAGATAAAAGTGTTAATTCAATGAATTTCTTCAATTTAAGTATAGATCCATAAACAAGTTTGATTTTATAAACGAGTCATTTAAGAAATTTATTTTGTAGATACCGTTGCTCTACTTTAGAGACCATAATTTTAAACACAGTTCAAATTAATTTATTATTTTTATTAATATACTAATAATTGATTAAGGAAGTATTAAATAAAAATATGAATGTGTTTCATCTATTTTGGTTCCATTTGTTTATTATTTTAAACAATCCAAATAATAAACCTATTATCATTGGTTTTATGTTATATTCTTATACAAAATCTTCTCTATCTTTGCACTATTTCATAAAAAATATTGAATAAAAAAGTAAATAGATTTAATATATTGAAAACATAAAAAATATTTAAATTTTTTTATCTATTTAATTAAAAGAATTAATACAAAAATATCATAAAAATTTTAAGAATTTTGTTAACCTCAACCTTTAAAGTTGAATTTAAGTATCCATAAATAAAATTTTTTATAAAAAAGTATATAATCATTATATTGAAATTATAAAAATATAATAAATACTTCTTTTTCTAATAAAATTTTATTATTATTAATTACTTATTTTTTTAACTAAAGTTAACAAAATTTAAATTTAAAATTATTCTCATTCTTCCCTTTCCGTCAATTGACATAAATATCAAAATGGGTCAATTAAGTATTTTCTTCTAGTCAAAAAATTGATTCACTTCCACATGAACCATCTTTTAGTATAATACTTTGGTAATCCCAATACATGTGAGGACTCCAAAATTAGATCGCGGCATCAAAAGTCCAATGCATTAAAGGGGTTATTCTGGCCCTTACAAGCCATGCGTTTACCATCTGAACCACAGTGCTTTACAAAATAAAATTCTTCATTAAACGACTGTGTCAACAAATATTATCATCACACACGCTATCTCCAAGTACCACAACTGATGAAAATATATAAATAAATAAGAATAATGAAAACCACTCTGTTAAATAATTAAAAATAAAAAAAAATATTATAAATATGCACCATAATTTCTAATATAATTTTAATGTGAATTCTAATATTTGTTTTTTTATTTCTTAACAAGTCTTTAGCAAAGCTAATAGTACCTATATAGTACGTACAAGACCTTAACAAAATAGAATCGTAAGTAAAGTGACAAATAAGAAAGCTACTAGCGAGGGTCTCAAAGAGGAGGATGAGGAAGGATTTATCTGAATAATAAAATTGCAAGTTGGCGTTGAAATATTGCTTGTTGTAAGTTTTGCTAAACCTTCAAAATTGCATGCCATGTCATTCTGGTTCTGCACTTGGTAATACATATTAAATGCATATGAGGCATTCCCATTAGCATCGAGGTTGTTGCAGGAAGACCCATATCCAAGTGCAGTGCAATCAGCATAGGTGCAAGCATAGTTTATATTATCTGCAAGTTTGCTTAGATCATTGGCATCTGGATTGAACATGCACCACTTTGAATCAAGGTAATGCACATTTTGTGCTCCACCTAGTAACTTGTTCTTACCTTTACCAGAAAGGTCCATTGGAAACTTGGGCTTTCCATCATACCTAAAAATTCCCCAATGACGCTCAAAATTACCTGGGGCAATGCTCTTTGCATCCTCATCAATAAGTCCAAATAGATAAACTTCAATAAATCCAGGCCTTAGTGGGGTGCCTTTATTTGCTGCAAGCCTTGGTAGAAGCCCTTTATAGAACCTAAAAGCATTGCCCAAATTGGCATACTTGTCCCCATCTGTGGGCCACCCTACTTCTCCTACCAAAATGGGCATGTTCCCATATCCCACTGATTTAAGAGCAGAAACCAAGGTGTCAAAATTTGCATCAAAAACATTGGTGTATGAAACCCCATTATCATTTATGGGATTGGCCACCCCATCAAAGAAGGCGTAGTCAAAGGGGAAATTGTCATTCTCATAAAGACTTAGGAAGGGGTAAATGTTCACTGTGAATGGTGCACTATTCTTATTCAAGAACTGCACTATCTGGGTCATTAGATCACTTATATCAGGCCTAAATATTCCTGCAGATGGAACAGGATTGTTCTCTGGAGACTCATACACATCAGCATTTAAGGGCACAGTAGCCTTTATGGTGTCTCCTACACCAGCCTCATTAAGGGCATTTTGAATGTTCTGTAATGCAGGGAAAGTCACATTTATGAATGAATTATTGTAGGATTTTAAAAATGGCTCGTTCCCAACTGCAACATACCTGTAAATGAATAAAAGATGGACTGCATAAACATGTAAGACTTCAAAAATACAGAATTAATAAATTTTCTACAAGCACCAATAAAATGGCAAATAATCCCAAGACCAAACACTGTTCTCTCCAAATCCTATATCTGTCCTTCTGGAGAAGATTTTACGTACACCTTAAAAGGAAATCCATTCTCCCCTGCCACATTAAAATTTACTCCAAGACAAATGTATTAAGAACCATGACTCGATTGGCACTATTTAGAAAAATTGGTGATTGAGACGAATAATGTCAAATTTTTATTTATATTAAATGCATAATTCTAATTCTCAACAATATTTTAGTTAAACAAGAAAATACTCACACTTAGTTACAATTTAAAAATTAACTTTATCGTTTTAACTTTTGATGTAATATGGAAACAGAAAAAAATATATAATAAACTATAAAAATATTGTGTAAGTGTTTAAAAAGGTTATTAAAAATAACGAAATCTAAATAAGTTACAGGGAGAGAATCTATATTGAGAAAAAGGTGCAAGCACACTTTTGAGTTCACTTTTCCAAGTCTCCTTCGTGTACCATTCACACTCAAACATATGTGCAGGGCCCAGACTTTCTTCTTATGTCAATTATATTTAGATCATCACTTTTATTAACTGAACAATTGAAAATTGACTATTATCATAATTTATATATTATTTTTTTTATATGCATGGATCTCAAAGATACATCTCAAATATTTTCAATTTGAACTTATGTATAATTTAAATTTAAAAGGTAATTTATAAAGTAAAAATTATTTTAATCTTTATAAGTTCTTTAATGATGCAGGACTTGAACAAAATATAGAAAAACAAAACATTAAAAATAGTCTCATTTTAACCATACATCAAATATTTTTCTTTCATTTTGTAACTTGAATTTTGTAAGGAAAACTATAAGATAAACAATACCAAATTAATATCTTTATTACTACTGTGTCGCCTTTAATGTTAGACGTGTTTTGAGACTGAAGAAAAAAAATAAAGAATAGATACAATTGTATATAATAGTATTAAATTAAAGACGGTGTCGGTGTCAATATTTAATTCAAAATAATGGAACTGAAAACAATATTACGCCATATATCATGAAGTTAATTCTTCGAAGTAGCTAGTAAAACAAGAAATTCAATAAATACCAAGAACGATGTATACAATAACATTAGAATCACAAAAATTAACGATGCAATGTCAATCCATCACAATTATAAAGAAAAATAAAATAAAACAGTGAAAATAACTCACTTGATGTTAACTCCACCCTGGAAATTGTAACTAGTAACATTCTTCCTCACCCACTGCATGGCACGATCATATTCATTCATTTGAGCAAGCTGGTTATTAGGAATGGCAATCATGACTTCAATCCCAGAGCCAGCAAGAGCACTCATGCAAGACTCATCTGAATCAAACAGCTTAACCTTTTCAATCCCATTATCCTTCAACATCTGAACCACTGTGTCTGCCCTCAACTCGTGTGTAGCTTGGGTTCCCCAATTCACCCCAAGCCCCTCCACACACCAACCCATTACCCCAACCACCAATACCCATCTCAAAAACCACCCTTTTCCCATCCTCCAAAGAGAAGTAATCACCAAAAAATAGAGAGAAAGGAGTAATCAACAAAAGGGTAGTTTTTATTTGTTCATTAAATCCATTTAAGCATATAGAAAGAGGTGTGAAAAGTTGGCAAGAGCATGTGAAAACTGGGGCTCGAGGAATGAACGAAAATTCAAAACACTTTTTAACCAGGGATGTATTAGAATGAGTTGGCGAAAATTAAAAAAAAAAGATAAGGATTTTATTTTGAGATCTTAATCTGATTTAGTTTAACATGTTCACAGGGGAAAAAACAGTACACTTTTTTCAAAAATTTGTTTCTTTTATCAACCTCTATTAAACAGTATAAATGCGCCAAAAACGTTCTAACCCACTAACATATAAATCTACGAATTTTGGACCTAACCTTATTTATCAGTTCTGTTGTTTACAGTGTGCTGAAAAGCAAAAAGGAACAAGAATCAAGTTTCTTTTCTTTTTTCTAGAAACCGGGAAAAATCAGATGGGAATCTGAAAAAAATTGAAACTTATTAAAGATCGGTTGAAAGAATATATACCCAAGTGATCAGGAAGGTTAAAAACTAGTAATTACCTCCACAAATATTTTGTGAGGGTATGAGGTGACACCTAATTGTGGATCTAGAGAAAGCTATAATTTGATAAAGCTTTTGGACAATGAGAAGTTAGTGAAGGGAAGAAAATAAATAATAACTATATAATAGGATGAAAATAATGAAAGTTTGAATTGGATGAAAAGAAAGAAATGGAAGAGAAAGGTAATGTAAATAAAGAGAGGGTGCTGCGTTGTTTTGAGTTGAAGTGAAGGAAGATTGGGTTTTGATGTTCTTCTCTTTGCTATTGGAACTGGAAAGGGGGAAGAGTTTAGACAAAAAAGAAAGAAACGAGGTGCGCTGAGCGTTGTGGGTGTTTCGGTTTCTTCAATGGCGTCATGTTGTCACGGTTTCCCAAAAACATCAATTCATTTATGACAAATTTTAATTAATGTGTTTGGAATATTTGTTAAAAAATCAAAAATAAAATTTTATTATATTTAACGTTAATTTAAAAATTTGTACATTAATTAAAATAAATTTTTTTGTTAACCTCAATAATTTTTAAAACTGATTTTAAACATAACAAATAAAAAATTTTATAAAAAAATACATAATTATTGTATTAAAATTATAAAAATATAATAAATATTTTTTTAATAAATTTTATTATTATTATTTGTTTATCTTCAATTTTAAAAGTTAAGATTAACAAAACTTTTAAAATAATTAAGTAAATAAAAATATTATTTTAATTTAACATAATAATAATAATAATATTATTATTATTATTATCATTATTATTATGTTTGGATAAAATATATTAAAAAAATTTTTAGAGTATTTAGATTTTTTTTGTATAATTATGATTAATGTGATTTAATGTGGAATAAGACTTTAAATATCTTTAAAATTTTTAAATAAGTTTGTTAATTTTTAATTTTATAAAAAGTAGTCTAATTAACACTTTTTATTATAACAGTATTATATGATATGGCTAATTTGATGAAACGAAATTGTTTTACATATTGATTCTTGACCTTATTATCTTTTCTTAAATCATCAAATTTAAATCTAGTTTTCTCAAGGATATAGATCTTCTCTAATTGTAGTAAAATTTGGACATTTGATTTTATTTTTACTTGAGTAAAAATATAAAAAATAAAAAAAATAAAATTATGCAACATTTGTTTTAAAAAAATTTAAATTCGTTTGAACAAATATTTATTTAATTAAATTTTACATCTTCTTATCCATGCTCTCTCTTTTCTCATGCTTAACACTCACTTTCTATCCTCTATATCCAACACTTCTCGTCCTTTCCCTATATCTAACTCCTTTTTTCTTTCCCCAACTTTCTCTTCTCTCACCCCATACCCAATTCACCTCTTCATCTTCCCACCTCCATACTTACCTCATTCTTCTTCCCATATTCAACTCCTTTACCCCCCCCTCTCCCCTACCTTTATACCACCCGTTCTCCTAACTCCAACCCCTTCTTTCCCCCACATCTAATCCTTCTCCTTCCCTCTAATGAGAAATATACAAAATTCGCTTGAATAAAATTTTAATTAAGTGAATTATATATTTTTTTATTGTTTTTTATATTTTTCTTAAGTGAGTCTATTTTTTTTTTTTCAGAAATAGACCCTACAATAGTGTCTACTCCTTCTACAATACCATTCTTAACAACACATATGGTGGCATTGACAAACTCTCTAACTCATCCACGGGCATCATTATGAATTCTTGTCACAGGCCTCAAGGCTTCATGACAAAGAGGAAAAGTTATACTTGCCAAAAAGGTCTTTGAACTGTTGAGAAGACTTTACGAGAAGTGGATTAGATTTCTAATGTGTTCTATAGCATTACCAAAGAGAATTTTGTAGGTCATAGAAACTATGAAACAATCTCTATTTCGTACTTATCTTTTTCTTTCAGAGATAATTTTGTGAGTCATAGCAACTATGAAACAACTTCTATTTTGTACTCATCTTCCTCTTCTATTCTCCCAAATCACTCTCACTACATTTCTCTCTTGCTGCCAACAGACATAAGTCTTAGAAGATTACAACCTAATCATTTGAAAACACAACAATTCACAATTCTCCTCCTATATTGCCACTATTAGCAACCTCTTGAATGGTGAAATAGAGAAAAAAAATTGAGTAAAGCTCTCTCACAAATTAATCCTCAAGATTGTGAGTAATGTGTAAAATATGATATTTTGACCACATTAGTTATTCTAGATGTCACTTAACGTGACACTTCAACAAAAATTAATATTGTTATGATATAAAGTGTTAGTTGAATTAAAATACATTACATCTAAGAAATTTGAAGATTGATTAAATCATTTTAAAATTTTTGTGACTAATTTATCAAATACTCACGACCTAAGAACTAATATAAAGTTTTACTCATTTAATTTGAGATGTAGCAAATGTTTTAATTTTTAGGTATATATATATACTTGTTTAGAATAATTTGATATAAAAATATTTGATTTTAATTATGATATATTAATAATTTTTTAAAATAATTATTATAAATTAGAAATAGAGAATAAAATGTAGGCCTTATCTCTTAAGTCATTCTTTAATAATTTTCATATATTAAGTTATTGTTTTTAATTATATGATAATTTTTAATTAAACAACAGAATAAAAACTTTTAAACTATTAAGTGTAATATATTTTAATTAAATTCTATTTATAAATTTAAATATGACTTTAATTAAAGAATTTGATTTAAAGATACTTTATGTACATTTTACAATGTCATCATGAATTTTAATATAAGAAAGAATCGTTAAATTTTATAATAATTAATATCTAAATTATATATGAAATAAATTTTAATTGGTTGAAAGTACAAATAGTACACTAAAATTAAAATACATTGATATAAAAGTTGCTTACAGGATAATCTAATTATAAATTGTTATGTAATTAATATATACATTTTTAATAATCTTTTAAAAGTTATATGTGGGATTTTTTATTGATTAATAATGAAAAATATATAGTAATAAGCATCTCAAATTCAAAGTAATTTTTTTATAAATAAATTCTCATGTCAATTAATTTACGTGTTTAATAATAAATTAAAATAAAATTTTATTTGTGGAAGTAAATTATATGTATATAAGACTTTTAATATATTATTATTAAATACATATTGCAAGTAATTATAAAATGTCTATCAGTTTACACTAACGTAAATCATGAGGTGAATCAAGATTAATTATGGGATTTAATTACCTTTGGACTTTGGTAATTGTTAATAAACATTTTTTTAAACATTTTTCGGTAATGGTTTGGAGTGATGTAAAAAAATAGGATGGGACAGATTAAAATGAATATAATAGAATAGAATATAGTGAAATGAAAATCATATTTTATTATTTAGGTGTATTATGATAAAATGAAATAAAAAAATTCATTTTATTGTTTGGATAACCAATAGATATAAATGAATTATAATTTTTTTATTTTTATAACTCTTTAGTTTAAAAACACATATTTTTAATTTAAATTTAATTTAAATATTATTTTAATTTTAGAAGAAACTTATTATTATTTTATTTTATTTTTGTATAAAGAGTTTGTAAACAAGTTTCTAAATAAAAATTTATTTTTGAAATAGTCTTTATTGTTAATATTCTTATCACATCGCTATTTTATATAAAAGAAGTCTTAAAAAATAATTTTTATTATTAATATTTATATAACATGGTTATTTCATATTTAAACTTTTTTCTATTGTGATTCTATACATAATATTTTTTTAATTTTATTTTTTATAAAAAATTAAACTATAAAGATAAAAATAAAAGAAGATTTACGTATTAGGATAACAACAAAAAATGTGTCATGTAAAAAATAAAAAAATTATGTATAAAAGTCAAAATAAAACTTACAATTAAAATAAATTGAAAATTTTTATGATGCTTCGTGATATCTTACAAAGGCTAATTTAAGATAACGTAATTATAGATTAATGTGATTATAAAAATTATTTTAAAACGTAGGTGTTTGAGAGTTTAATAAAAAAAAAAATATTATTATACATTTGATACTATTAAGAAATTATTCAATGATAAAATTTATGTAACATTTTAAATATTTTTAATATTTTTTCTAATCAAAATTAGAGTCATCACTTAAAACATTAAATTTAAATTTTGTTCAAAAATAAGTAATTTTCTATAATTATACTTAAAAGTATGAGTAAATTTAATTATAAATTATAGTTTATAAAACGAAGGAATATAATTAAAAACTTGTGGCTACTCTCTAATTATGCAAAAAAATAAAAATAAAATGTTTTTAACATTTAAAAATCATTTCATAATCTTTCTTTGTAATTTTTTATGATGAATAAAAGTAAAATGCTCTTTTACCTAAATCACAAATATTCTAATAATTTTTATATTCACGTCAAGCTACAATAACATTCTTTAAAAAATCATTAAATATTTTTCATATATAGTGTATAATAAATCACCATAATAGTTTTTTCATTTTAGTGGTGAATTTCATTTTGACCTATACAATTTTTAAAATTTTGATCTTTTATAAAATACATTTTTTTATCGTGTCCTTAAAATAAATTTTTTTTATAAGAATTAAAAGGGAAACACTTTATATTTATTTATTATTTTTGTGTATATCGATGCTCGTCCGCGTTCAGGTGGTCGGTGACTTCGTCTGAATTCGACCGACCTTGTTTGTACTTGTCTGCATATTCTATCAAAATAATTTAAGAGGAATTAAGGATATAAAATTTATATTTCAAAAACATATATTATATTTAATATATAAATAATTTAATATTCATTACATTATAATTATTTTGATATTTATATATAAATTTCAGTATTCATCTTGTAAATTTATTTCATCTCTAAATTTTTAAAAAAATTTCTCTCTAAATCTTTATTAAAGTGGTGTTTGGATTGGCTTTTATAAAACTGAAGATCTATTTTTATTTAAGCTAAAGTTAAAAATAAGACATTGAGTTGTTTGTTAATTATTTAAATCTTTAAGTTTTATAAAGTTACTTTTAAATTAAAGCTTCTTGAGTAGCGCGCCTTTGGAAGTTGAGTTTTTAAATAAAAGAAAAAATTATTAATAAACGTGAAAACTCTTTATAAAATTGACAAAAGCTCTTAAATATATGTTGAACCCAACTTACTTTAAATAAGTTAGGTCAAACATTATTTCAATAACAATATTTTTTTTAATATTTAAAAGTAATGGTTGAAGAATGTTTAGGTAGTCACCGTACTTAATTTTTATTATTTATTTCCTAAAGCTGATATTATCAATCAATTGCGTTGCATAATAAGGCTATAAAGCCTTTGCTTTAGGCAAAAGCATAATATTACTTAATATTTAAAAACTAAAAAAGTATAATTTTTTTATAAATAATATTAGTTTATTAGAAATTATTAATTACTTTAAAAAATGATAGACACCGATTAAAAAATAATAGTTAAAATTGCACTTAAATGTATTTAAAGCATAATAAATTATGTAATTATATAAATTTTATTACAACTCTTTTTTTTGTAAAAGATGCATGACATATCAATATAATTTATTCATGTATAAAACTTCCATATTTTAGAATGATCCAAGACTTGTTTCACAACAATCAATACAATAAAAACTCATTATTTCAATAATGAAACAGAACATCAAGGTGTTATCACAAAATCTAAAACATATACATACATAATTATTCTATAATGTTATTTACATAAGAGTTGCTCAATATGAAGCTCAAAATATAAGTTATAAATAAAATTACATGTTTAAAAAATTTCTAGCTAAATGGTCTAGACTACAACTCTTCCAAAAAGGCATGTTAAACTCTGGATGTCCCTCAGTCAAACCGTCCAACACGGGAAATAGATGCATCACCTGTCACTTCTGCTCATATACCATCGTACTGTCATTGTAGTACATACTAATATAAAGCAAAATGCAAGGGTGAGCTTAAATTTAATTTGTAAAATAAATAAATTTTGCAATAAGTGAGAATAAATAAAAAAATTTATTCAATTTTTTCCAACATATGATTTTGATAAAGTCTTTCAAAATAAAGATAGATTACAATTTGAATCAAGTAATTGCTACAGGACTAATTCAAATACATCATAAAATAACTTTCTAAGTTCTATAGCAGTTTCATCCATCCTTTTACTAAGCTCGGTGCTGATCATCTTGGTCACTTGAAAAATAAATGTAAAGGTGAGTACTCTACACTATCACACACACAAGCATAGAAACTCACTTGCACATTCAACATGCTTTCAAACATAATTTAAGAAATATTTTAATTCATTCATCAAACAACATCAATTCGTGCTTTTCAAACATTTCACACAATTCACATATAGGTGCGCTCACTTTACCATCAAACAATCCATATACAACACCCACGTGTGCCACTGCACGTCAATCACGCTCACTATGACACTGTGATCACAGATTCTTGATGCCCTCAACCTCAGGGACTTACTCAGTTTCACACCATGGATAGTCGCCGGATAGCTCTCGCCCCACAAATATAACATGTGCGGTATTGAGCACCTCAAGCAAAAGTGTTAGTCAGAGGTCGAGTTAGGAGGAGAGTGTGTGGCCTGTGATGCACCCACGCTCACTGTTGGTGTCACCATCACCCTCTCTTTTCCAAGGTATTTCTACCGGTCCTATCTTCTACACCCGAATGTATTACTGAACCATTCATAGTTTTCAATCATTCCAAACATCATCACATCCAACATGCCATTGACACACACTTCCAATCATTCAAATTATTTGACATCAATCGATGGCATGTTAATACATACATTCACTCACATCCTCAATCAAAGGCATGTCAACCCATGTTCAACCACATTATATTCAACCACATAATTTCTATCCTAATTTCACTACAAACAAGTCAATTCCTCATGCATCATACACAACGTCAACCATATTTACATTCCACACAAAGTTCCTAGTACAACCCAATTACAATCAAGTCATTTTCTTACATGTAATATCAACTGACGTTTAATATATCATGTCCAACACACAAATCCATCAAAACACAACATGTTCCTACGTCCTATCTCAACCACATTACAACATATAGCAAATAAATGAATTTTCAAGTAAAATGAGATAGAGTAGAGTCCCCCCTTACCTCAAAATAAAGACCCAAAACAAGATAATAGCAAAAAAAACATCCCCCAAACTGAGAAACTGAACGAAAGGGATGAAAATCAGAAATCTTAACTCATAAACTTACCTCTAAACGTGATTCCAACAATTTGAATGGTGAAATAGAGTTGAGGATTGAGAGAATCAAAGAGATTTCAAAGAAAGGAATGAGAAATAAAGTTTTTAAACCCTAAACCCTTCAATAAGGATGGTAATGGATAAGGTATGGGTATGGTACTATAGTACCCATCCCCATACCCGTGTTTTAAAAAAATACTCGTACCTGGCCTCATACCCACGTGAGTATGAACATTAATTCCTATACCCATACCCTCTCGGTACCCGCATACTCATCTTGTACCTATTACCCGCACTTGTTTGAGAAAAAAATATTTATAAAGAAAAATATATTTATATAACTTCACATAAGTAGCATAACAACATAAAAATTTAATATGTAGTTGTCAAACAAGATATAAATATAGATAAAAAAATAAATATTCAAAGATTATAAATGTTAAATGTATCTTAATATAATAATTTTCTAAACTAAAATTCTTAGAAACAATAAGCAAAACTAAATACACAAGTTATTTGTCAGTGATAACCCTATCTTGTGTGAGATTTGATCGATTGGCAATGTCAGAGCGACAATGAAATAGATCTGTACAATGGTTGTCCCTTTGTGTGGGATCACTTGGTGACCTCTTGTGAAGACATTGACAACTAACTCTAATGAATAACGTTTTATAATTGTTAGGTTTTAACGAGACAGATATTGAGAATGAGAATAGAGTTAGAGTATAAAAGTTCAATATTAACAACAGAAAGTGGATACATTAAATTTTTTTTTAACTTTTGAATTTGAAATTGTAAGAAAAATAATAGATTTAATTAAAATAATATATATATATATATTAATACTAATATTTTTAACTCATATACTATACAAAAGTATATTATCAAAAATACAAAGTTTTGAAAAATTATTTTAATGAATTAAATATTTATAATGTATATAAATTTTAAAAGAAAGAATTTGAATAAAAAATAAATAGTTACAATAAAATTTTATAATAAAGAAATATATGTGTATATTAAAAAAATTATACTTTTTTATCTGAAAAAAATTAACAAATAAAAATCAACAATAATTTTTTATATTTATATATTTTTAAAAACTTCTTTGAACGTGAATAAATAGTAAGAATAATATTATTTAGATTCAATAGATTATAGTTGTACTTGTAATACATATGTTGCATAGAAAAATATTATTTTAAATTAAAATATAAAAAATAAAATTTAAATATTATTAATAAAAAATAAGTTTACGGTAATAGTAGGTGATTGTAAAATTTATAAAATATTTAAAATATATTTATTATTTATCATTCACTTTATGATTTAAACATTAATATGAATGTATTAACAAAAATATTTGTATAAAAAATATTTTATGTGTGTCATATATAAATAATATTTTAAAAAAGTCAATATCATATTAACTATATAATAATTAAATTGTATTAGCCTAATTAAATGATATAAAATAATAAATAATTTTTCTATTAAAAATATAAATCAAAATAAATTTTTTGGTTTACTTTATTATTAAATATATTTTTATATTAATCTTATATAACTTCACATAAGTAATATAATAATACAAAAATTCAATGCATAATTGTAGAATAAAGTTCAAGCATATATATATATATATATATATACGGGTATGGGGTGGGGTGGGTACCTAGATACCCATACCTGCACCCATCTCCATTAAATTTTACGAGTTTTTACCCACACCTATACTCGTATCTGTATAGCAGGTAAATATCCTACCAATTGTAGGTAAATTTTGTCGGTGCCCATCGGGTATTTTACCCATTGTCATCCCTACCCTTCAAATACCCTTTTGGTCACGATGTTCTCACTACAGCAAAACATCTGTCGTTGCAGCAAGGTTCCTTCACTACAGCGACACCCCTTCTCGCTACAGCAAAAATATCAGAGAAAACTGCACTTTGATTTCTACAAAATCTTGCTACAGCGAGTTTGCAACCTAGGAATGCATCCTCTCTATTGTTTTTTCGCTACGGCAAGGAGCCTCTCGCTACAGTAAGAATGCAACAAAATCATCTAACTCGCCCAGGGCCTTTTCGCTACAGTGAGAATCCTCTCATTACAGCGAGAATGCCCCTGCAGCCTAAACTTAACATATTTTCCTTCAATCAATTTCAAACACATCCAGCCACCAATCCACAATCAATATCCACAATTATGCTTAGATAAATCCATCTACACATATTCATAGTCGTATATTCATACATGTCCACATCATCACACATATACACACATATTCACGTCATTATACTCATCGAATACATAGTCAAATAGTAGTCCATATACTTATACTAATAATCAAAATAATATTACAAAATTCAGAGCATTACACTCATCACATATATCACAACATTTCAACACATCATGTTCTACCACAACATTTCAAACATTCATCGAGCAATAAAGAAATCTACTTAGCCATACATACTCTAGGTTCTAACCTACAGTTTGTTCATACAACAAAAATACTCTTAGCTAAATCTATAAAAATATCTCAACATCTATTGAATGAACAAAGTTACCTCAAGTAAGCTTCCTTTACCTGAAATGAGTTTTCTTAGTTTTGAATCTTCATGAGTCCCAACGAGAAAAAAGGAAACAAGAAGTAGAAAAAGAGAACCAGGGGTAACGCCCAGATTTTGTAAAAATATTTTGATATATTAATATAAGTGTATATATGGATTACCATGAATTTGTGTGCTTGATTTATATATATGATGTAGATATTTATGTATACATGTGAGAAATGTGGATGTTGATTGTACATTAAGATTGGATGTGTTGGATTGATTGAAAATAGGCTAAATGTATACTGTAGAAGCATTCTTGCTGTAGAGAAAGTGTCTTGGGCAAAGGGGGTGCAACTGTTGCATTCTCGCTGTAGCGAGATGGCAACAGAGAGGGGTACATTCTGGGTTATAGTCTGGCTGTAGCGAGAGGTGTCTCGCTGCAACGAGAGATGACTCGTTGTAGCGAGAGCATCGTGACCAGATGGGTATTTGTCAGGTTTAGGATTTGAAAAATTCATTTTCCATTCCTGTCTTCAAACTTTATTCGATTCTCTTAACTCAAAACCCTATTTCACCGTTTAAATTGCCGCCAAAGTCGTTTGAGAGCTAGATTAAAGGTTGAATCACGTTTGGAGCTTTTGAAGGTGAGTTTTAATGACTAGAGTTTCTGTTTTCATCCTTCTTCTCTGTTTTCTGGGTTTCCTTTGATTTCTCATGGAGTTTTCTATGTGTTTTAGGGATGAAATCCGTGTAGGAAATGTTTTCTACCATTAGATTGTGTTGGATCTTTGATTTGAGGTAAGAGAGGAACTTAGGAAGATGTATATTTAGTAAGAATGCAATGTGGTTAAGATAGAGAATGCAATGTGGTTAAGATAGAACGTTGGAAGATGTATATTTAATAAGAATGACTTGACTGTAACTGTATTGTGATAGAAATTTTGTGTGAAATGTTGTGTGATTGATGATTGAGAAATTTTGTGTGAAATGTTTGCCAATGAATGATTTGAATTATGTCGAGAATATGTGGAAGCATTGAGTCTCTATGCTTGAGTGCATTTGATATTATAAAGTAATCACCTTTACATTTATTTTTTAGGTGATCAAGACAACTAGTACTGGGCTTAGTGAAAGGATGGATAGAACTGTTATAGAACTTAGAATATTATTTTGAAAATATGATATATTTGAATTAGTCCTGTAGCAGTCATTTGATATAAATTTGTAATCCTTTCCTTTATTTTGATATACTTTGATGAAACCATGTGTTGGGAATGATTTAAATGCAAATTTTTATTATTCTCAAATTTTGCAAAATTTATATATTTAGAAATTTTAATTAACGTGTTACACCAAGTCCTAGAAACTCGTCTAGATCTATACTTAATAGATGTTCTCACTTGGATCGGGAAGAAGTTCGACTTCGAGAAGCTTTTCTCTGAGGAAGAAGGTGAAAAAAATAGAGAGAAAATGAGAGAGGAAGACTATCTAGTGAGAAATAAATGTTTCTTTATGCTAGGATTCTTTAAATACCCCTTTATGTCCGCGTGCTCTTGCTTGAGCAAACTAACTCTTTCTTGAGCGAGCTCTGCTCTCACCTGGGTGAGCAAATTAGACAATGGACCTCTTAGATTTCTGCTATTCTAGCTTGAGCGAGAGATACCTCGTCTGAGCAAGCTGCATCTTGCCTGATCGAGAAACTTTCTTGCCTGGACGAGATTAGGTCCAAAGAGCTACACATTTTTCCTGCGACTTATTGTCCGAGCGAGATCATTTCTCGCCTGAGCGAGATTCCTTCTCGCTTCGGCGAGGGAATAGTTAGAAAGGTCCTATCCTATTTTACTTGAGCGAGAACGCTCTAAAATATTTATCTCTCTCTCGAATAAGGTAATATCAGTTCTTGACCACACTCCCTAAATTATCACATGCATAACATCATCACACAACACTGTGAATATACTATTCCTTATCCAACAATCATACAACTTTCATATTTACATTCCAACTTATGAATAATTCATATAATTTAGATATATACAACACTATTTAAAAGTAATTATATATATATATATATATATATATAAATACACCAATTTGATAAATTTCAATAAAAAATATTTGATAGAAAATTTATCTTTTTATTTAAGTGAACTTCTTATTTAGTCTCTAAAATTATAATAGTCAAGTATTTTAATCTTTAAAATTTTAAAATGTTTTTAATTATTTTTTGTTTCCATTTTCTCAAAACCTTTGATCTACTTATCATTCTTCTTCATGCTTCTTTAACACTACCATTGTTAAAAATTACCATCGTTAAAAATTACAATCACATCTATATTTAGGTCTTGCACTTCTCCACCTTGACATGAAGGAATTGAAATCAAGATTCATTTCCTACCTATTGACATATATGACATGCCAACCATAAAAAAAGGAAAATAATAACCACAAACCAAGTTAGCCAATAAAAATAAAGTTAACAAGTTATGGATGAAAAATACTTTAAAATGAAGGGCTTTAAAACCTCTACATCTAAGATAGAACAAATCAAGTACAACTAACTTGTCTCCAACACTTAAAAGTGAGTCTGCAAAGTTTTAGTGCAAAAGTCATTTCTTTTATGTAGAGTTGAAGCCTTTTTTTTTTCTTCACAATTTCTGAACTTTTCCTATTTTAAAAATCATATACAAAATTCTATTAAATAGTTTCAAAAACCCCATTAAAAAAACACATAAAATATTCTAAATATTAAATAAAATAAAATCAATTTGAAAATATTTCATGAAAATTAACAACAAAAATATCCAACAATTAAAAGGGTATTAATTCAAAAAAATGAATAACCCAAAAATTAAAAAGAAAATGAATTAAAGGATAAAAATTGATAAAAAAGCTTTTCACATTATTTACACAAAAGATATCTCATTTATCCAATCTTCCTTTGCTTCAAAAAAAACATAAAAAAAATATAATAAAGAGACGAAGGGTGTTATGATAGTTTTTAATAATGGTGATTTTTTATAATAAAAATGTATTAAAGAAAAATGAAGTAAAATAAAAATGAATAAATAAAATTTTTAAAAAATTTTAGAGATTAAAATGAATGAAAAATTTATATTAAACTACATATGATATTTTTGCAATGCAATCAATTATACATATTACTTACCGTAATATTTTAATATTTTTTTTTAACAATTGATTGTTAGAAGGACAAAATTGGTAAAAAAGAAAAAAAACCTCAAAAACTTTGCATATGTTTCTGAAGAAAAAAAAAGTTAAGAAAGTCTATCTTCAATGTACAATAGAAAGCTATTGTAAAATTATTTTTCTCTTAATTTGTTATAAGATTGACTAAGAAAGTAGATATTATTCTTAAAAAAAATTTCTCTAACTTTTTGTTTGTGGAATTTCATGTTACTTTTCTATTATTAATTTAGAATCTAATTTTGCAGAAATGATTATGTTAAAGTTTAGAAATTAATAGTATCTTTAATTGTATATCATATTATACACTCAAAGTAATAAGTAATTAGTATTAAATTAAAAGATAATATTTTTGGTAAATTAAAAAATATTTCATATTAAAAATATTGAATAAATATTATATTAAATCATAATTAACTAATCATATTGTATACTATTAATTACTTTCCTAAGAATAAACCAGTAACAATTTACTAAAGGTCAGTAATATCTTTAAAAAATTAATAATGTGTTTAGGTAAATATTAAATAATTTATTTAATACAAAGTATTATGGTATAAAATTAGCTATAAGCTAATTAAAATATGTTAAATATTTATTTTGATGGATATACTAGAAAATATATTGAATAAAGCTAAAAAAGATTTTAAAAGTAATAAACTATTTTTATAATCTTTTTATATGTTTTTCAGCTATCATCTCCTTAATCATTTAATCTTACTAATGATTAAAAAATCATTAAACAAAATTGATTATGTACACTTGAATAAAATTTTATATTTTAAAAGCTTATGAAGGATAAATTTTAAATGAAAACTTAAGTTTAAATATATTTTACCTTAAATAGTGTTCTAATAATGCTTTAAGCCTATCAAATGTTACTCCCGCTTTGTAAGAGTTATTGTCGAAACCAATAATTAAAAATTCATAACTTACTAATAAAAACCATCAACAATAATAAGTTGAATAAATCTAAATTTTCTTACATTTTTGTGTCTATAAATCCTTTTAATTATTAAATAAAGCATATTAAATGATTTTTATAAATTTAAAATAATAAATGTATGTATTTTTTATTTAATATATATTTTATAAAATATTTTAGAATATTTAATTCTTATCGATTTATTGATTGAGAACCGACAATTTGGTCTGTTGAAGATGGAAAGTGATTGAAAGGAATGGTGTAGTATGAATGGGTAGAAAGTTCCAACGTCGACGCCGTTGCCTCTGCATCTACGACTCTAATGTACAAATACACATGCATGCATGTGTTTTCATGTCTCCGTCAACTCGTAAATTTAGTGTTTGTGGTGCGTTCAGAGTACTTCTAGGTGCCCCTATATGCTAAGCAATTCCCACCTGTCACTATTTTACGATTTTTTCTTTTATATAAAACGATGTTACATTTTTATAATTTATTTATATTACAGTAAATATTTTGTAAAATATATAATTTATTAAATTTTAATTTTTCTATATTATAAATTAATAATTTTATCAAATTTAATTGTACGGGCTATTAATGTAAAAAGCTTTTACACCATTAATTAACTAAAATACACTATAGATATAATTTGATTTAATATTATGAAAGCTAATAATTCTCGTTGATATGATAATTTTATGAGTAAATAGTAATATGCAAAAAATTATATTATCAATATATTTTAGATGTTCTCTAGCTTTGAATATAAGTACAGGTTTTCAAGGGTATAATAAAGTAGGTTTCTTTGGCTGCTAATCTTTTATCAAATTGATTGTCATATACTACAATCTTGTAACTTCTCGAAACTTTCACGCACACATATAATATATATATATATTACGTTAATCAACTTTTATGGTAGTTCTCCTGTAAATACAAAAAAAATTTATATTAAGAATATATTTGATTTCTTTTCTAATATTTTTTCAGTTTCCAAAAATAAATTATATTAGTATTTAAAAGAAAAACAAGCATACTCTAAATCTCTTTTTAAAAGATTTTTGTAAATTTTTTCAAAAAATAGCTCGTTTAAAATGTGCACGAGTACAAAGTTAAAGAAATAAATAAATAATATTTATATTAATTTATTCTTAAAATAATAAGTTATGTTTAATCTTTTGACTTTTGTCGATATTTTTATTAATTTTTAATTTTGTACGTAAGCATCTTACTACTATAATATTTTACATAAATCTCTTCAAATTTAAATAAATCTCAAATATTCTTTTATATATTACTTCTTTAAGTAAATAAAACACCCATTTAATATTATTACTTAGCCTCTCTATCTATTCAAGAAAGAACATATTATATATAAAAAAAAAGCTGAATAAATGATTTTACTTGGTTTACGTCCATGCGCTTCCTTCTTTCTTCATGGAGATGTATTTAATTTATAGTAAAATGTACTTAAAATATATCATATGTCTATTAGACTTAACAATTTTTTTCTACTAAATTATTTTTCAAATTTGTAGAGGTATTTTTTATTGTAGAGTATTTCTTGTCTTTTGTCTTTTTTTATTTATTTTTTATTTTGGTGTATGGTGCATGGATGAGAAAAAATTGTACTTTTGTTTTTCATAAATAAATATAGCATTGTTTTTCCTTATGAAAATTCTACGTTGACGGTAAACTTTTTAAAGTATTAGTGCACCTTAGATTTTAACATCTTTGAGCTTTGCACTTATAACTTTTACTTAAACATGCTTATCTCTGAATAAATCTTTGCATTTGGATAGTTTTTTAGTTTATCTCAACATTAGTACTATCTTCTAAATTATTTTACATAATTGATTTATCGTCTAACAAGCAATGTGATCTTTACTGATTATTTGGACGTATTGTTACCTTCGGGTTGGTTATATTCCTATTCAACTAACCTTACCTTGTTTCTTATGACTTTACCTTCTTCATCCAATTTGATTATATGCACATCTATTTGTTACCATGATAGAGTTGTTTTCCGGTTTAGGAACAAGTGTCAAAACATCGTTTCTTGTGAATCGGTTGAGTTTATATTGCATTGTAATTATCTAACACTTGAAAATAAGAGACTGAATATTCTTTTTGTGTGTATTACATTTTATTCAAAGGTTTGAATTTATATAAGTGTACAAGGACCTATAAATGGAATCCTGATCTTACAATCCTAATTATAGTATTAATGTAATCACAATATTAAGTTTCTAATTACTATATTTACATATCAACATTCCTATTTACTATATTTACATATCAACATTCCTATTTACCATCTTTACATATCAGTAAAACAAAAGATGATTTTGCATCAAATCAGAAAATATTCTCTCAACACTGTCCTTCAAGGGATTTGGATCCAGTGCAGTTGATGTGGGAACTGCACGTGCAGTTCTTCGTTCGCTTAAGCTAATTTGACACGGCTTAAGCGAATTTTACAATTTTTGCTTAAGCCCCTATAAGCTAGCTTAAGCAAATGAAGGCTTAAGCCATTACTACAAGCATGGAGCGAGACATTGAACTAAAGCAAGTGCGTGATACGCTTAAGCTAAAATAAACGCGCTTAAGTGAAAAATAACAGAGAGCCTACCTCCCAGGATTACAAACTGGCTTAAGCCTGCTTGATTTAGCTTAAGTTGATGAGTTGTGGGCTTAAGCGCATATTTATAAGGCTTAAGCGAGTAAATGATGGGCTTAAGCGAAACCTTAATGGCTTAAGCCTAAAAAAACAGAGAGCACACCTCCCAGGATTACATATTCGTTTAAGCTTGCATGGCTTGGCTTAAGCGGATGAACCAATAGCTTAAGCAGATATGCTTTAGCTTAAGCAAAAATTGCATAAAAATAATGTAGAGAGAATGCTCTTTTGGATTGATAAACTAGCTTAAGCTATTACAGATTGGCTTAAGCAAACCAATACCAACTTAAGCGAGTACTATGTAGCTTAAGCGAACATTGTAAGCTTAAGCGATTATTGGGGAGCTTAAGCGAATATGCAGGAAAATTGAAAAACAGCAGCTTAAATTGACAGACATGGATATACTATTTCTGAAAACAAAATATATTTGTCCTTTACATAATTTTTTTTGGCAAAACAAAATAAAATGATTACTATATGTATGTGACAAGTTTTAATTTATAAGGTAATTTGTTGGGTTTATTTAGTAAACAAGTCATACAAATTATAAAAGAGAATCAAAATGAAAGGAATTTAGATAGGTGGTTAATAAAGTGAAATTTCATAATTTAGCTGCAACAAACTAAATAGGTCCTTCAAACTTTACGATATGAACTAACTTCAAACATAAACTAAAATCTAAACTTTAAAAAGCAAATAAAGAAAAAACAAAGTGTTCATGCATCTTATAGATCAACATCATTATGAATAGGGTGGTCGTCCTCCATTTGGTCTCCTTCCCCATCACCACCTTCATGATCAAGTTGTGCTTCTGTTTCTTCTACTTCCCCTTCTCTTTCTCCCCTTTCTTCTGGTTCCTCTCCTTGTGGTCCACCATCTTCATGATTTGCATTAGGTTCATTTGAGAAGGAAGGTGTGTTTCCAGGCCATGACACTACAGCTGCAAAATCCTCTGGAGTTGGCCATGGAAATGTTGAAGTCTCTCCTGCATGCTGGTGTAGGGTAAAGCGATAGAAAGAGTCATTAAGGCTGGTGTAGGCTCGATGGTTTGCCGCTATCTGGTAATGTATATGTGTATATGCCCGATTGTTGTCCTCCATTTGTTGCTATTCAGATGTTGTGTGATACGCCATTTCATGCGTGTCATTTTGGGGATGGATGGTTGTGCTGATGGTGGTGCTGATGAAGAAGGATCAGAAGCTGAGTGTAATTGTGGCTGGTCCAATGAGTTAATGCAATAGTTGTTTATGAACTGGGCATTTATAGGTTTTTTCAACTTGATGCTTTGTGTTGGATTGTTTGGTATATGAACACCTTGGGCAGCACATAAAGCAGTGATTAATGCTAGAAAGCCCAAAGGCTTTGTTGCAGATGCATTAGGGGAGTTGGTGGACAAAACAAGCTGGTGAATCTCCTCAGAGATCACAGTTGCAATGTCGATTGTGAGGTTTTCCATAATGCTGAAGACAAGGTAGGCCCGAGGTATGCAGAGATCTGATGTGTGACTGGTTGAAGCAATGTTTGCAAAGAGAAATGACATCCATATTTGAGTCAATGTCTTCAAATTCCCTCTCTTGAACCTCATTGGCTTGCCTTGATAGTTAGTTTCATATGATTTGTTGGGAATGCATAAGGACCTTGCCACATCATCACCATTAAATCCTGTGGTCAGGCGCATCTGCTGCTGGTATTCGTACAACTGCCCTTCTTGTAAGGTGAGGGGGTTCCCCAGTAATGCATTGATATCATCCCTATCATAGGAGATGGATGTCCTTCTAACGCAAGACTTCTTCTCAGATTTTTTTGGATGCAAGGGCCATGCATTAGCATAAAACTCCTTCACTATGTCTTCATCAATTTTATTTGGTGGGTCAGCCAATATATTCCAGTTTCTCCTCTGAAGTTCTTCTGTAAATTCAGCAAATTGTCCCTCCTCCAAAATAATTTTCCTTTTAGGTAGAAGTTCCCTTGGGTGTAATTCCAAATATCTCTGAAAATGGGCTCGACTGAAGAACCTGTATCTATCAAAGGTAAGTTGTTGACTGGGGCTCGGTTGTGTTAGAGATTCATTATCCTGAGTTCCTGTATGGTGTACATGTTGTGAAGCCTCTCTAACATCTGAACGTTGCTTCTTTCTTTGGGGAATTGATTTTTTAGGAGCCATATCTGCAAGGTAACAAATCTCAATACTCAGAAAAATAGAAAATACACATATAGAGAGACAAATCTCAATACTCGCTTAAGCCACAATGAGGCGCTTAAGCGACTAATAAGCGCTTAAGCGAGTAATAATCGCTTAAGCGATTCAGGCGCGCTTAAGCGTTTCTTTACAGAAACAACCTTACTTCACATAAAGATTGTGGAATGGAACAACAAGCAGAGTGATAATCCTAAACTCTAAAAACTTTAACCCTAAACCCTTGAAAGCAGTGTTTCCATAATAGTATCCCCATCCCCATTAACCATCCCTAACCTAAAAAGTAGGAGAATAACAATGTGGGTGTAAGAGTTATTACCTGGAATTGTTTGGTATTGGAAGAGGAATGCTGCAATGGGGAGAATCGTCGATTTGGGGTGGGGTTTAGGGTTTTTCAATATTTTTTGATATAAGGATGAAATGAATGAAATGAGAGAATGGGTTTAAGTCTGGGCTGCGTCGACAAATTTGCTTAAGTGGGTATATCTCGCTTAAGCGAAATTTTAAAAGTAAGGAGGTAAATGGTTTTTTGGTCCCTCGCTTAAGTCACTACAACCTCGCTTAAGCCTTTACTTGCTTAAGCCACAACATGCTAGCTTAAGCCCGTATCCCAATTTTAATAAGTTGAGAGGTAAATGGTTTTCTGGTCCCTCGCTTAAGCTACTACAAGATCGCTTAAGCCCTTAAGCACTTAAGCGAATAAAGTATAGCTTAAGCCGTAATGAGCTTAAGCTAGAATTGTCGCTTAAAAATTACAACTTTCGCTTAAGCAGTCTATATAGGCTTAAGCGAACCAGCGTCGTTTTGGCGCGAATCCTTCATTTGTGTTGCATAAGCTTGAAGAAAAGCTTCATTAACCCCTAAAATGCTCTCTCTTAAAAATATACATGCTTGGTACAAATCAAAGACTTAAACAAAACAAGTTACACTCAACATATACTAACTTGGAGCTTCATTGACATTGATAACCATGGAACCATCTCCATTGTCAGGTATCTTTTTTCATTTTAACATTTACGTCTTTTGCATTTGTTATATCCTAAATTTTTCATAATGTGAGATGTTTAATATGGGATTTTTTATTTATGTTTTTGGTAGAAGACATAACTAAAAACATTGTGGAATGGAAGCCAAAAGTTGGATTAGAGTTTGATAATGTAGAACAAGCATGGAATTTTTGGACTGAATATGGTAGGAGGATCGAATTTGGAGTTAGAAAGCAGTATTTTAATAAGAGAAAGGAAGATGGTGTTATTACTTCTTGCAGATACGTTTGTTGTAAAGAAGGTCTTCGAAAAGGAAAGAAACAAGATTGTCAAGTTGCTAAACATAGAGCTGAGACAAGAACAGATTGTTCTGCGAGAATTGCAGTATCTTTGGGGAAGAATAGGAAGTTTATAATTCATGAGTTTGTAGAAGATCATAATCATCCCTTACAACTTGAGGAGACAACTCACATGCTTGCTTCTCATCGTAAGATAAGTGAAGTTCAAGCTTATGAGATTGAAATGGCTCAAGAATCTGGTTTGCAACAAAAGTCCTCATTTCAACTCCAAAGCACACTTGCAGGCAATAGATGTAATGTCGGATATACTCGGTTGGATGCAAAGAATTACTTGAAGGAAAGAAGACAAAGAAGTATGGTTTATGGAGAAGTTGGTTGTGTGATGGAATATTTTCAGCAACAGTTGTTAGATAATCCTTCATTTTTTATGCATATCAGATAGATTGTGATGAACAAATTACAAATGTATTTTGGGTTGACGCGAAGATGATTTTAGATTATGCATATTTTGGTGATGTAGTTTCCTTGGACACTACATATTGCACTAATCGTGCAAATAGACCTCTTGCCTTGTTCACAAGTTTTAACCATTATAGAACCACCATCATTTATGGTGCAACTTTGTTATATGATAAAACGGCTGATTCGTTTAAATGGTTGTTTGAAACATTTTTAGAAGCACATAATCACAAAAAACCATTAACGATGTTTACTGACCAAGATCAAGCCATGGCTAAGGCCCTTGTAGAAGTCATGCCAGAGACACATCATTCTTTGTGCACGTGGCATTTAATGCAAAATGGGATCAAACACCTTGGTAATTTGATGAAGGGTGGAAGTCATTTTTTAAGAGACTTCAAAAAATGCATGTATGACTTTGATACCTTCACTGACTTTGAGAAAGCTTGGACCAAGATCGTTCATGAGTACAATGTCCATGACAACAATTGGATGAACTCACTTTATGCCATAAAGGAAAAATGGACATCATGTTATATGAAAGAAGTTGTCACCCTAGGGATGCGGAGTACTCAACTCTCTGAAAGTTTAAATTCTGATTTCAAAGCTTCTATGAAACCTGGTGTTAGCATTAAACAATTCTTTCAAAGTTTTGAACGTATAGTTGAAGCGAAGCGTTACAATGAACTAATTTGTGAGTATGAGTCCCGACATAAGCTACCAATGTTGAGATATGAGATGTCTCTCATTTTGATACAAATGGGAAAAATTTACACTCATCCTATATTCACCCTTTTCCAACAAGAATTTACTCCATTCTTAGCATGTTGCATTTCAGAGAGGATTGAATCTCCTCCTATATTTGAATATGTCATTACTACAGTCAGTCAAGAGAAATCATGCAGAGTATCATTTGATAATGTCTCAAAATCAATTTCTTACACCTGTAAAAAATTTGAAACATTTGGTATGCTTTGTTCCCATGAATTGAAGGTATTTGAAGCAAATGATGTCAAGGCTATTCCTGAAAAATATATCCTTAAGAGATGGACAAAGGAAGGTCGTTCTGGCATTATAAACAATTTCATACGAAGAGAGATTGAGGGGGATCCAAAAGCTGCTACCACACAACGATACAGACAACTTGCTTCTAAAATTATTAGACTTGCATCAGAGGTATCTAGTTTAGAGGAATACTCGACATTAGTGGATGAATGTTTAAATGCTGTGTCGTCAAATCTCACACCTTCGATTACAAACACAACATGTTGATAGTCACATTGACAATCATGCATCTAAGTCAATGATCAATGATGGTACAATCCCAAAAGGTTTCAAGCATCGATCAAGCTTAAAGAGGAATACATATAAACGATTCAAAAATTGGGTTGAACTGCAAGGAAAAAGGAAAAGAAATAGGATAACGAGAGGTCAATTACAAAACCAACATGCTGAGGTACATATATCAATTAATTTGACAATGCATTAATTTCAATTTTGATTCCTTATTAACCATATGGTGTTTATTTGATAAATATTTTAGGAATATCAACCTAGTCCTCCTTTTGAACCTTGTGATATACATTGTTTAGCACCTCCATCTTATCATCCTCCTCAAACTTTGAACAACCAATTCAGTTTCACTACATTATTGACCGTAAGATCATTAAATTTCAAAATGAAAATTTAGTGCTTTAGTTCATCGTTGTATAATTTTGTTTGATGAATTTATGTTTTTTTTCAGGATCCTTTGGATGACATAACTTGTTCAATCCTCGATTAATAGTTAAAAGTTATTGTATCTTAATCATTTTATTTTGTTTTGCCAAAAAAAAATTATGTAAAGGACAAATATATTTTGTTTTCAGAAATAGTATATCCATGTCTGTCAATTTAAGCTGCTGTTTTTCAATTTTCCTGCATATTCACTTAAGCCCCCCAATAATCACTTAAGCTCACAATGTTCGCTTAAGCTACATAGTACTCGCTTAAGCTGGTATTGGTTCGCTTAAGCCAATCTGTAATAGCTTAAGCTAGTTTATCAGTCCAAAAGAGCATTCTCTTTGCATTATTTTTATGCAATTTTCGCTTAAGCTATTGGTTCATCCGCTTAAACCAAGCTATGCAAGCTTAAGCGAATGTGTAATCCTGGGAGGTGTGCTTTCTGTTTTTTTAGGCTTAAGCCATTAAGGTTTCGCTTAAGTCCATCATTTACTCGCTTAAGCCTTACAAATATGCGCTTAAACCCACAACTCATCAGCTTAAGCTAAATTAAGCAGGCTTAAGCCAGTTTGTAATCCTAGGAGGTAGGCTCTCTGTTATTTTTCGCTTAAGTGCATTTATTTTAGCTTAAGCGTATCATGCACTCGCTTTAGTTCAATGTCTTGCTCCATGCTTGTAGTAATGGCTTAAGCCTTCATTCGCTTAAGCTAGCTTATAGGGGCTTAAGTGAAAATTGTAAAATTCGCTTAAGTCGTGTCAAATTGGCTTAAGCGAACGAAGAACTGCACGTGCAGTTCCCGCGTCAACTGCAATGGATCCAAATCCGTCCTTCAAGTTGATGAAAAGATATATATCACTCACAACTTGTCAATAAGAGTTTTGAATTGCTTTATAAGTAGTCTCTTAGTCAAAATATCTGTCAATTGTTCTCCAAAAGGAACATATGTTGTTTCTATGAGGTTATTCTCCAACTTTTCTTTGATAAAATTTTGGTCTATTTTAGTATGCTTTCTTTTTCATGTTAGAATAGATTATGAACAATATTGACTGCCAATTTATTATCACATAAGAGATTTCTAAGATTTTTATAAAGTATTATGAGGTCATAAAAAATAATTTTCATCCATAGTAACTCACATATCCCTTGTCCATGGATCAAAATTCTAATTCTGCACTTGATTGAGATATTGCATTATATTTTTTAATTCTCTAGATCACTAAGTTTTCACCCCAAAATATGCAATATTCTAAAGTAGACCTTCTATCAACAATTATTCGACATAATTTGCATAAGTGTACATCTCCAACAATAGTTTTCCTTCTTTCTTAAACAATAGTCCTTACTAAGAATATTCTTAAAAAAATTTCTAATAACTGCTTACATATGTCTTTTTCATAGATCATGCATAAATTAACTTACTACACTAATATCATATGCTATACCATGTCAAGTATGGGATAAATAGATCAGTGATGAACGAAAAGATTTGTCGTGAATCCTCATCAAAATATAAATAGAAATTAATGTAATACTAGGGGTGCTAACCTAGATCGTCTCCCATGAATCATTGGACGAGTAATCAAATATCAAACATATGGTATGTAGTGTATTCAGAAAGCAAGTAAACAAGGGGGTTTTGTGATTTCAAGGTCAATATAAAAAGCAAGAAACAAAATTATAAAGTTCAATCAATAAAAAGTGGTAACCCCTAGTTCATTCATATAGATTCTATCTCTATTCCTCTCAAGATTTAATACTCTTCCTCTCCTCCCACAATTAGGTTAATTTAACAAGTGAAAATTAACCTTATGTTTCCATACAAATTAAGTAATTCAATGGACTCCAATCTCTCATCTCAAGATTACGCAACCTTAGAAATAAACCTAGAACTAAGCAATTTAAATTTAGAATCTCATTAAAATGAATTAGGGTTAATTAAGCAATATCCCTCTCATTCAACCATTAATTCAATTCAAGAGATTAGGAAGAAGAAATTCATGAAAGAAAAGAAATTATATTAACATTCAAAACTTAGGAATTCAAGAATCCATATGAACTCACTAGAGATTACAAAAAAATTATCCCTTCATAAGGATGGGTCTCACAATTACAAAATGAAAGTGAACAGAAATCAATAACATCAATGCAAAAATCAAAGAGAAGTAAGGAGAAAATAGAAATCAAACCCGAGGTTAGACCATTGGCTGTCACCCAAGGCCACCCTAAGCTCTCCCAAAATGGAAAAAATCTAAAAGTGTAAAAAGCTCCCGTACCCTAATTTCTCAAATCCTATTATAGTTTCATAGTGATAACGCGTAGTGTTCCATAGTAGTTACTCTCGCCTCATAGTAACCACGCGCAAGTCTAGTGCTTTTGGCCACTCTGGAGTTGTCACTTTGGTATCAGAGTGATAACTTTGGTTGCTTCAGAATGTCTACTATGGTTCCAAAGTAAACACGCACAACACTTTCTCAAAATGGGTCTCTGTAGTTGTTACTATGGGTTCATAGTGATCACTTTCGTCTGTCCTTATGGATTTAGCTTGTTATAGTGTTCACTATAGGATCCAAAGTGATCACTTTCATATCAAACTTTCTCAAATGCTGAAAATCCATGGAAAAAGTCTAGAAATTCCTGCACAATTATTCAAATGATCAAAATTGCAAACTATATCTATGTAAATCAATGTAAATTAGCCAAAAATTAAGAAACCTATGATATTTGACCAAAATGATGCTTTTATGTTATTTACACTTCCTAAGTTTACTTTTTCTATTAAGAAACATCAAAATAACAAGTAAAAATCCAATAAAATGTGGATTCATCAATCAATTTTTCCTCTAGCATCTAGTATCAAACTTTGTCAACTTTTGGACTCTTTTCTTCACTTCTAATTCGATGATTCTGCTCTATGTGAGTTCTTATAGTCTTGCATTTCAACTTACTTTTTTCTTTGAGAATATGAAGACATATTTCTTTTGTGATATGAAGATGTCTTGTTTTAAATAAGCAACTTTAATCCCTAAAACACATTTTAGCTTCCTAAGGTCCTTCATCTCAAATTGTGTTGCTAACTTCTTCCTTAGCTCTTATTTTTTGGCCTCATCATTACCTGCAATAATCATATCATCTACATAAATTAAAGAAGTGTCAATTTTCTATTCTGTGAATGCTTTATAAAGAGAGTATGGTCACCTTGACTCTACTTATATTTCAAGGATTCATGGGTTAAGTAAATTTTCCAAACCAAGCATGAGGAGAATGTTTGAGTCCATAAACGGCCTTCCTCAACCTTCACACATGGTTTCCTCTATTGACAAAATTATATCCAATTAGTATCTCCATATATACTTCTTTCAATTCACCACGTAAGAAAGCATTCTTAACATCAAATTGATGCAACTCCCATCCAAAATAAGCTACTAAAGTGAGAATGATCCAAATTGTATTCATTTTGGCTACTGAGACAAATGTTTCTTCCTAGTCAGTCCTATAAGTTTAAGTGTATGCTTTCATTGCTAGTCTAGCCTTATATTGATCTATAGTGCCATTTACATCCCATTATTTTCTAGTCTTTATGCCTTTCAACAATCTTCTAAGTCTAATTTTTCATCAAAGCACCTATTTGCTTATTCATGGCTTGAATCTAGTTCTTGTCCTTTAAAGCTTTGTGCACTGATGTAGGAATTTAGATAGACTCATTAGTTGAAAGAGAACTTCAGTGCTGAATATAAAAGATTTTAGTGGAAACAAAGTGAGAAATATCGTATTTGACACACAAGGCAATAAGTAAGTCATCGGGCATTAGGAAGGAGGAGAAATATCTAATGATTCATAATTACTAGTATTTACTTTTGGTTAGGACAATTACGGTTGTTGTTGGATCATGTTGAATTTCTTTTTATTTTTGATACACAAAGTTGGACTAGTGGCAATATTTACTATGCTATAATTTTCTGATATATGTAACTCTTGAGTAATAGGATTCATAAATGTGGGTGCCTCTAGTCTAGTGATAGAAGAAGATGCTAAGTCCTACATGGCTACATAGGTAAAGAGATAAAAAGAAAATTAAGTGAAAATTGATTGTAAGACTTGGAGACAAACTTTGCTTCTGTCCAATTCTCCTGTTGAACTAAGGGAATGAAAATCTATTCATAATAGGAATAAATTAGACACTGGCTCCTGTTCTTTTTTTCACCAAGAGAACTGGTGCTCCAAAGGTGATACACTCAGCCTAATCATCTGCTTCTGCATTAGATCCTCGATCTGCTCCTTAAGCTCCATTCAATCTTTCGGCGCCATTCTGTAAGGTGCTATAAACACTGGTTCATCTCTAGGAATCAAGTATATAGCAAACTCCACCTCTCTATGTGGAGGTATTCCAGGAATATCTTTGAGAAGATCCTAGGGAATTCTCGTACTACTGGTATTAACTGTAAACTCTGCTCATTCTCTGCATTCATAATGGCCAAAAGAACATAACAAGAGGTCCCTTCACTCAAAGATGCTTCTACTTGATGAGTAGAAGTCAGCTCAATACAACCCTGTTGCTCAGGAAAAATCAGACACCTATGCCCATAATCGATCAGTAAATGATTGATAGTTAGCCAATCCATCCCTAGGATTACATCCAATCCTGACATCGGGATACAAATAAGATTTATCTTGTACTTACGTCCCTTAACTACTATGAGACACTTAATGCAAACTGTCAAACTTTTGATCAAACTCAAAGTAGGTGTCGATACTACCAATTCATATTCTAGATCGCTGACTGAAAATCCTAAGTTTCTCACACAAATATCTCTAATCCACTGCTCGGCCGTATCCGGCCCATCAACTCCAATAAACTAAGGAGGATCATTCTTATTTTGATATTCAAGAGAAGGTACAGTTGAGGTAGTGGCTGTTGCTGTCTGTGCTACAGTAGTGGCTTGATTTACAGCCTGTTGTTGTTGTTGTTGTATCATTTTAAGACTTTGCCTCATTGTGGCTGCTATAACCTCTATGGCGTGAGCCATTTGGTTCACGTCAGCAAGAGGAGAAGAGTTTGCAGCAGACTTTCTTGGTCTAGCCATTTTAATATACGGAATAAAACTAGTTTAGATTAATAGCATTTAATACATTTAGCAATACCACCACATAACTATATTCATATATTCAGCTTATAGTGATATATTTATATTAAATATATCATAGCAGTTTAATCAATTTAGCGCTTAGGATAACATCATGTTAGCATTCTCAGCATTCACACAACATAGCAAACACACTTATCTCAGTAATAATTTACAACTTAGCTTAACAACATATTATTCATGCAGCATGACTCGTCTATAGCTCACCCAAGTATCATATACCAAAATTTCCTACATCTATTGTGTCTGGGAATCGAGGTGACCAAGCTCGTTCCCTCACAACCAGATGATTAGAAATTATGATATGTGATTCACAGCTAACACTTATATGCCTAATATTCACAACTGACGCCTAATAGTCTCACCTCGTAGGTTTGCTTAGACCATGCTCTGATACCACTAAAATGTCACAACCCCTTTTCATAAGAAACCAAAAATATTATTTCTACACCACTTACTTATTTAAGATAGATAAATAATGGAGAATATAAGTATAAAATTCACTTTTTATTCAAAATAAATAAAGTTCCTTACAACAATATCCAACAAAATAACATATTACATTTAGTTCGTAATATTCAAAATACACAAAAATTATACTACATAACTTCTTCTATATGAGGTCTCAAAATATAAAGAAAATGACTTAAATGCCAAAATACTCGACTCCAGCCTTCTAACACTTTTCTACTAGCCCTACATTGCTCATGTACCACCATACGATCATCGTAGTACACACACAACAATATAGACAAAAATGCAAGGTTGAGCTTACAAAAGAAAAATCATATATATATATATATATATGTATGTATGTATAGCAAAATATTACTCACAGTAGTAGCCCCATGTATTCTCAGCTCTTCTAATGCATAACATTAAAATAGTTTCCAACTGGTTTCACAGCCTAAGTATTCCAGAAGGAACTGAGCCTGTCTGGAAGCGACTCATTTCGGTATCTGAATCTAGATAACATAGCACAACACAGCTCAACATGTTCTATTGTTAGATGTCTACCCACCTAAACATTTAACTCGGTTCTATAATAAAGCAAGTCATATATCTCAGCATGATGCAATATAGACAAAATCATATTCTCAACAGCTCAGCTCAAGATAACTTTTATCCAAGAGATATGACAAAATCATCTCAAAACTTCTTGTAATAGCATGCCAAATCATTTCAAATATCGTTTAATAGTTAAAGTAAGCTTCCCTTACCTTAGAACAACGATTCACACCAGATCTATCGAATATTACTTGTTTTAAGGCAAAATCCACCGAAGAATTAGCTCTACAACGAAGTTTCTCCTAAGATATCATCAACTATCTATAAGAAAGAGAAGAAGAAGAGCAACAAATGGTAAATCTAACTTCAAACTTATAGAAACTTACTTCAAATCCTTCAGAATAGACATAGAATCTCATATCTAGTGAGAAATCTAAGTTTATGAGAGTTTAGTATGAGAGAAAATGGTGATATATGGCCTTTGATCTCTCTAGAACCTTGGAGAAGTGTAAAGAAATAAAAATTTCGTGCAAGGTTCCCTATTTATAGGCAAAATTTTGAAATTTTTTTTACTGTTCACGTTTAAGTTACTGTTCACACAGTCTGACTGTTCATGTCAGATTTACTATTTATTATTTTAATTTTTTAAAATAATTTCAAACTCCATCTAAATCTATCCCAATACCAAATAATCCTTCAATTAACATTTAACAAATACAAAACATTACAGGTTACTCAATAATAAAATTACAAGCTTGACATAACTGGAATCTCCAAGTTTGCTTCTCAGTTGCTACAATTGGAGCTAATCAACGACAAAGTAATGATAATGTGGTACCAGGGACTATGGAAGATGTTCGTTTTGTGTAGGAAATTTCTACAAGGCTTGAGTGTTGGACTGAATTCCCTTAACCGCTCTATAATAATGGTATTTCAAGTGTGCTTCAATATACAATATATTTATAAATATATGCTTTTATCAATTGTAACTGTTCTAATTATGATTCTTACTTTTTGCTATTTAATTTGTATAATATTTAATGATTGAGCTTAAAAAATGGACAAATAAGATTTTTTTATTATTTTTGGCAAAAAAATCATTTTGGGTCTAAATTGGCCCAACCCGATTCTACAACTTGCATAACCTGCAACCCATTCAACATGAATTTCTAGGTGGACGGTTACATGCCCAACAATGCAGAGGTTGGTTTGGGCTATTTTTGGGTCAATCATATCCAAACTTGCTCAACCCAACCCATTGGACAGTCCTGGCTTTCACTGTTAAGTGTTAAACCCTAAAAGGTTAAGCTCTAATATTAACCATGTAACGTCCTTATTTCAAATTCAGTACATATAGATAATTTTCCATTTCAATTCTATTTCAATATGAAATTTGGATACCATAAAATTTTCTCAGAAGTAATTACTACAATTTAATCAAATATTTCTATTTAAATCCATAAAATAGTGCAATAGCACAAAACTTTCGAACCATCATCAAAAGTAAAGAAAAAGGATATACATAAACTTCACAATACAGTATATTAATTTACAAACTGTATGTTTGAGTATTTAAAGATCAAAATAATTATTACAACACCAAACACTACAAAAAGGATCCCAGAGCAGCCTCAGTTATACTCATCTCTAGCATTCCAACTCTCTATCTCGGCTAGGTCCTCGGAGTCTAAGTTGTCATCAGATCCCAGATACCCATCGCCAGAGTTAGCTCTGACGTCTGTTCCTGTGACTTGCTCAAAGGTCCAACGGGTAGGTCAAGATTCATGATCATGGTAGGTGTATAAGTAAGTAAGGGCTACTGGGGTTCTAACTGTACCTCTATACATATATAGACATAAAGTTTGGTGTATCCTACTCCTAGGAAAATCGAATGGAATACTACAAGCAAAATCCATCTCTATCATGACATAAACCCTAGGGTCATCTCTACCAATACAGCAAATTTAAAATGATTTACACACTGGTATTCATTAAATACGTAATTTAATCTAAAGTCTACATAACTATCTACCAGCCTAACTCTTCCTTGCGAATTCGTCATCCTGGTTTCTTGAAATTATCAGTAAGGATAAGCACCTATCTTATCACTTAAAACATAATATTACTTTAAAGCCTAACATAACAGCACAATCATGGTCATGGAATACAAGGAATCATAATAACATAAATCTCAAACCAATATATTAAACATACACATATTCATAATTATTATGTTGCTCTTTTTCGGAAATGCACATTCACTGCACTATGATCACAATTATACAATGCCTCCAGCAGTTCTTGAGGTCTTACACAACTAGGTAAATAGTCACCGGTTAGCTATGGATACAACTTATACAATAACGGGCCCCTTAGCAAAGGTATAGTAAGGAGTCTAGTCAGGAAATAAGTGTGAGGCTATGTGGCGTATTCGCTCTCTGAAAAAATGTGTACACATGCACGAATGTCGCTCACCACCCTACATTTCTTCTAGATTTCCATCGTCTCTGGACTCTATACCCTCAGTGTATCTCTGTAACTATTCACACTAGAACCGTCAGCTTCTTACACTTATCTCATACTCCCTTTCGTACTAAAGTCATTATTCAGTAAAAGATCGTACTTAGTAAAGCACTTCCGAACTAAATTCCAAACAAACGAACTACTCGAACATATCATTAACACCCAAAATCATCCAAACATATTTTTCATAATAATTCAGTGTTAATCAATCATAAGAATCATACTAAAACACATACATAAAATACTCTCATGGTTACAAATAATTATTATGCTTAAAATAACAAAATAGAGCACTCCTTACCTTGAGACAAAGTTTTGAAAGAGATTTTGTGAAAGGGTTTAAGTGAAAGGACCAAGATCTTCCTAGATATCACAAAAGAGAACATTTTAAGAAAGGAGAAACTTAGAAAACACCCAAAAAGAGAAAACAAAGCTCCAAGAACTTACTTGGAGTTGATTGATAAAGTTCCCAAGCTTGGATTTGAATGAAAGTTCAGGTTTTAGAGAGATTTTATGAGAAGAGAGGGTTAGGGGTCGAGAGAACAAGGGAGAGCTTAAAACTTGGATTGTAATCCAAGTTTTCTAACATGGAAACCCTTAAATACCCCTAGACTCGCGACATTCTCGCTACAGCGAGTCATTTCTCGCTACAACGAGACTTTCTCTCACTACAGCGAAAAAACCAGACAAAATTGTACTTTGCTGTCTGTCATTCTAGCTATAGAGTATCCTCGCTACAACGAGAGAATTCTATCTACAGCAAGAGAGCATAAGAATGCCTGATTTCTGGACGCTCTTCTCGCCACAACGAGATATCCTGCAACCTACATCATTTAAACTCTCTAAAATTCAAATAACTTGACAAATATAACCAACATGCAATGCTATAATAATAAATATAAAAATGAGGATGTTAGAAACTAAAATAAATAGGCTAAAAATAAAAGAAAAGAGGTTAAATATGTTTGAAAAAGTTTGTAAGCTTTTCAAATGTAACTCTTTTAAAATTTGTAAGAGAGAAAGATCAGAGAAATGAGTACATAATGTTAATACTAGTTCACCTTTAAAATAGTGGGTTATGTTAGGCCAAAAACTTTTGTCAAAATTTTTACTATTTCTAAGATTTATTCACAAGTATCTCAAAACCATAATATTCTTGCACAAGTCCCTCTAGGCTTAAATAAATATCACGTATTTCTTTAAATGTTATTTATTTAAGAAAGTGAAACACTCTCTAAGTGTTATCACTCAATTTCTTTTGGTTAACACTCTTTCTATACAAGAAAAATAAATTATACATAACAAGAAAGTTGGATCAATAATTTTTGTTTCTCTATAAATTATAATAAACTTATCCATAATTTGTAGTAGAAATTACCATATTTCCACTAAACAAACTTCTCTACTTAATTTTTTTTAATATATGAAGAGATTTTATTAAGTTTGGAATGCTTCTTGTCCTTTGCGTTTTTATCTTTATGCCATTATGGTGTAAGAGACAAGGATGTGAAGAAAAATGCATTTTTTCTTTCATAAATAAATAAATAGTGTTCTTGTTTATATTAAAAAAGTATTTAGTATTCATGAATAAAATGTGTTTTAAGAATCTGTTTAGATCTAACACATATTAAAAATATCCTACATTATTTTATTTTTTCTAAATTAAATAAGGTTTATATTAATAATCTAGACAATGAAGTATCTATAAAGAAAATCAAAGTTACTCTTTTTAGTATAGAGAATCTTAAATCTTCAGAGACAATTTAGTGAAAGGAGTTTTTGTTGACATTACTATTATCAAAGGTGTTAATCAAATTATTATTAACATAACCCCTAAAGTAAATTCCCTTGAATTTGTGAAAGGGTCTTTGCTGATCTTACTATTATTAAAGATGTTAATGTTGGATAGTTTGTTAACTATTTAATGAATTAACATTTGAGAAATTATCTTAAAAATATATTTTCAAGGAATTGAAATATAGGACTTTCGTATTTTGCATCAAATTCATTAAAATGGTTGTTGTAGTTGAATTACTAGAATACAGAGAGGGAGATAGATGAAATTCAATCCCAGTTTTTTAATTTTAATTTTACCATATTTTATATTATTGCTTTACATTTAAATTGTTATTCAATATTTCATGAAAATCATCTATCAATTTTATTGTTTATAAGCTTAATTAATTTGTATCTTATTAATTAATACATTTGAATTGCTCCCTAAGGAGGATACTCCGGTACTCTACTGGTTATTACTTGCAACAAACCTCGTACACTTATCGTGTTTAAAGGAAAAGTCCCAACAACGTCTTTATTCCAAATAGTTTTATCTTCATTTTTATATTCATCTGAAGTATAAAATTTTCTTTTGTAACATAAATTATAGTTAATTACATTTAACTCTTTGATAAAATAACACTAATATCTTACAGTGGTATAATATCATAGTGCTAAATAGGTTATAGATCGTTATTTTCTCGTAATATATTTAATACACTATAATCGAAATAAGAGGTCTACGTAATAGCCCTTTAAAACACAATTCACATAATAGTTAAAATAGTTGTGACAATTATAAGTCATTCCCTAATCAATTTATCCTTTACTCCTCTGATCCACTTTGAGGAAAGTCATTATGCATCCATAACATTGTTAATATATATTAAATAAAAAGGAGATAAGTATAAACATTCATAAATCATATCACAAGGCAATACTTATTCTCAAATGAATAAAAATACATCCAAAAAATCAATCAAACAATCAACAAACCAATCAATCATTTCAATGTCTTTTGTTTGTGAATTCTTCATGGAGTAATTAATTAATTATCCAAAATTATCAATTTTAAGTTGAGACTGGAAACTTTGTATTTGTAGTTCGGCTAGTACCATATGTACATCTTCTCAATTTACTTGAGACAAAATATAGGTACGCATTTTTTTATTTTATGGTCACTACCAATAACTAACACTCAAACCAATCATAGTATACTTTAGTTTTTGTCAGGATATGCTAACAATTTTTTTACTGCCTATGACACAATTTAGTAATACTTGGCCACCTATAGTTCTTGAGCACTCTCATATCCCCTATGGTTGCACCAACACTATTTATTCCTCGCCTACACCATGGCGTATTATACCTCTTTCATATTCATAATCACAAATACAAACAACATTACAACCACTACTTTGTCCAACAGGTACATTATCACATCTCTGTATCAAGAGAACAATCAATCTCATGGAATGGCCAAAATCATAATTTTTCAAATTTCATACACCAACTTGTAAAATTCATAACTAAATCATTACAAGTCCAAAAATTATAAAATCATAGGAGTTTTCTTTCTTTAAGTTTATAATTTCATATAAAAATACAAGAAAAATTTAGACATTTCCAGAAAACTAAACAAAACTTAGTTTCTCTTTGTTGTTCATAGATCATCCTTCTTAGTACCTAGCATATTGGAAAATTCATAACAAATTCATTTCAACTCCAAAATTCATGAAAGCAATGAGGTTATTTTCCTCAACATGTCTACTTTCAAATAAAAATACTTTCACAATTTAGACATTTACATATATCCTTTCAAGTTCTAATTTTTATTTCTATGTCAAAGATTACCACATTTCAGCAACAAAATATTTGAAAAATCATATATCATTGAATACAATATAAAAAATCTTGCAATTTAGTGGCATTCTTGTTCTTTAAACATCTAGTTTTACAATAAAATACCACAAAAATTCATCACTTATAAATTTCAAAATGAAGCACAATTCCTCTCTGTTGGTTATAAAGATCTACTTTTCTATATTAGTCTAGTGAAAAAATCATAACTATTTTATTTCAAGTCCAACAATCACAAAACCAATGGAAATATTTTCCTTTAAATATCTATTTTTATACAACAATATAGATAAAATAATGACAATTATGGGTTTCAAAAGAGAGTTTATCTCATGTTGTATGAAAATGATTTTCATACAACAAAATATTATAATTAATGCATTTCAAATCCAAATTGAACAAAACAAGTGGAAAATTTCTCCTAATTCAATCCTCTATGTAAATAAAATATCTATAAAAAATTTTGCAAATAAATCCCTATACTTTTCAAAAATTACAGTTTACTCCTTAAAATTTGTATAATTTGCAAAAAAAATCTTTTTCTCCAAATTTGGTAAATTTTATGTTGTCTAGCATATTTTGAATGGTTTGTGGGTCTTAGCTCATGACTAGAACATTCTTTTGGTCCTACCACTCATATGGTCAAGTGTCTTGAACTTTTAAGGCATATTTTGAGTAAAAAATCATGGCACTTTCTCATTTCAAGGTTCGATCTTGCAAATTTGTTCATAGATTTTTGTCCTTATGATATTTTCATATGGTCTAGGGGTTCTAAATATGTCTAAGGTTTCAAAAGTCTTTTTATCATTTCTCATTTTTAGTCCATTTCTTATTAAAGTTTCTTATTAAAAACTTTAAAAATACCTTAAAATTATCTTTTAACTCCAAAATAATTCCAACCACCTAAGAGAAAATTATAAATCTTACTTAGATACACTGAAGTCAAGTCACACAACATAGATCAAAGATAAAAAAATTCAGTATATATGTTTAAAATAACTTTTATAGAAAATCACATTTATTTCATGATGGAAAACATTGAAGTTCACATAAAAATTTTAAAAATTCATCTAACTAATTCTAAAACATAGCAAGAAAAGTTATCAAAACATTTCTTTTAAGATTCATTTTGGTTTATGTTCAAATTTTGTTGTTTCAGCAATTTTCTTGAATTCTCTTCAATCAAAACTATTTTCGTAGATCTACCAAATTCACACAATTATTCAAAAAGAAAGTTGATTATTTTGTGGGTCTTTATAGGGTAACTTATGTTTTGGTGGGCTTTGTTTCCTTGTTTCGGATCTATAAGGTAGATAGATAGGTTAGCCAACTTGGTGGGGTTTTAAGTGGTATTGGCTAAGGTTGATGAAAGTTTCTCACTTTGCATAAAAGGTTTCCTATTTAATGTGAAATAGGCTTCCACTTTTGCATGCACTTTAATCTTTTCTCTTTGGTTGGATTCCTTTTTTGCACCTTACGACTACACTCTTGGGTCTATTTGAGGCTCTCTCTCACGGCTACACATATGCCAATTTGCTAAGGCTATAAATGCTTCTCCTCCTAGTACTTGCCTTTTTTTTTATTTCTTATCCAATTGCACTCCAATTCTTATGGTTACTCCCTAATTCTTTTAGTTACTTTATGAAGGGATTCTAGTTCCTTTTTTATGAGATTTCATGATTGAAGGATCTCAATTGGATTCAAACTAATCCTAATTATTAGTTATATTTGTAATCATGTCACTTGACTTATTAACTTGCTTCTTGTTTCTTATTGGCTAATCCTCCTCTATATAAGATAAGACTCATGATTATTATTGTACTTAGACTTATCCTTTGCCATAATTGCCTTGCATATGACCTTAATTTGGCTCCTTGAATTGATGATCAAGTTTTTCCTTAATCAATCTCTAAATTCATGTTAACTCTTAGCTTCCTTGGCAAGATTTTTGTGCATTTTTTTTTAGATTTTTGGGCTCTCGTTTGGCATGTCCAACAGGCTGTTTCTATAGGTCAACTACCATAAAATTTTCATAATTTTTCATGGTCATCTTTTACTCAAGTTGGATCAATATTGTAATACCCTAATTTTCATTTGTATTTTTCATGTTTTCAAAATGGAAGTATTTTCTTATATAAAAAAAAGAAATATTCCTTTGGCTTAAAAGAATATTTCTTTTAGCTCAAGCAAAAAATTTTCACTCAAGCGAGAATGGATAAGATTTTCTCAACTATATTCTCGCTCAAGCAAGAAATCTCTCACTCAAGCAAAAATTCGAGATAGAAATGGGTAGCTCACTGCCGTGTTTTCACTCAAGGAAAAATACCCTCTCTCTCTCGCAAATATATTAGTAAAAGAGTAGCAATTTTTGTCTAATTTTCTCACTCAAGCAAGAAATCACGAGTTTTGAAGGGTATTTAAAGGATTTTCACTGAAAAACTTGTATTGGAACCTCTCACTCACTTCTTTCTCTATTCTCTTATTTTCCTTCCTCAAAGAAAACTCTCTTGAACCCTAAATCTGCTCCGAATTTGAGCTCTAACATCTTTTCCTCTTAATCCTAAGTAAGTTCCTTGGAGTTCAATATTTCAATCTCACTTCTATTTCTTTATTTTCTTCTTTTTTAAAAGTACTCTGTTTTGTAATATATAGGAAAAACTTGGTCTTTGGACAACATCACCTTCGAAACATTGCACTTTCCTCTGAATTCTAAGGAAATCTTAGTCTTAGAGACACTAGCTCTCTTCCTTTTGGTTGTGAGAGATATATTTTCAGGTAAGGGGAGTTAATCCCAAACCCTATCTCCTATCTCCCATCTACATACTTTTAGTTCAAAAACTCAAAATTTCCTATCTTAAATAGTAGAGCCTTAATGTTTTCTTTGAACTACAATGTTAGAAAAATGGATTTTGGGCATGAAAACCTATGATTTGTTTCTAGGACTATCTAAGTAAAATTTTATAGTAAAGATATGATTTTGCTATTGATTATTATTTATGTAGGTTGATATTGTAAATTATTATTGTAACATCCTTATTTCTTTAATACACTAAGGAAAATAATTTTGGAGTCGGAAAGGGAATTAAATTAAATACGTTTGCTCGCATAATACCAAGTGCATAAATATAAACATTTCTTCTAATTTACTCATATTTATACAAAATTTTAAATGACAAAGTAAAAGAAATTAAACAAATTTAAGTGGAAAGTTGAAATAACATTAATATACATTGTTCTCATAAATTTACAAGAGGTTAACATTTGCAAAATATAGCATCAAAATACATTAGGACTCTATATCATTTACAAAATATAAAATATGACAAGTCCTAATAAGCAGTCTATCCACTATAGGAGCGAAAACGACACTAGTCATCATCCCCAAACCACCCCTCTATTTCTACTATCTCTTTTGCTGATAAGTCTTCGTCTTCATCAATGTCACCCTCGTCAGCTACCAATGTTCAAGGCCTATGATTCGCTAGGTGGTGCAATGGCTTGGGCTCCCATGCTATCATAGCCTAGATAAGTGTACATATAGTTTCATGCATTTGGTGGCTTGGTCTACCACTGCCAGGTAATCTAAGGATACATCATATCCTATAGTCATTTCTAAGGTAAATATAATATCAAAACCATCATTACTATGTACAATAAAATTACAATGGCACAACTGCTATCACTCTCTAGCTACATAATCTATTCTACTGGGTAATAAGTAATTCGGACAGATTAACAAGTCCTTGTGGGTCTGTCATCTTTATTCCCTGAAAGGTTATGTAAAGATGAGTCTCTCTTTTCAATACCAAACATGAATTCACATTTAAGTTAAGAAATATAAGCAAAAATAATACATTAATCAATCACACAATATAGTCATATTCATATGCACATAACAACTATTAGTTGGTCAATTTATCACATTTCCTTTCTACTAATTCTTGGAGTTCTCATTTCACATTTTCATTGCCCCTGAGATCCCTTAAGGCCTTCTTTAGCATAGATAGTCGTTGGATAGTCACAGTTACATGAATATAGTGTGTGCCGACCTGGCTTCTTTTAGCAAAGCATGGTCAGGATTTAGGTCAGGAAATGAGTGTGAGGCTTGTAGTGATCTTACTCCCACCACCCTCTTTTTTTCAAGATTTTCAAATCGCCTCCATCTTCCACCCTCCCAATGTATCTTTGAACTATCCATACTTGTCCTTATTATTTTCCTTTCTCATTGCATTTCTTTTTTCATATTTCTCATCTTATTTCCATATTTTTCATTATGGCTCCACTCCTCTCTTAGTCATACAACTTAAACTTATCATCTTTATATTAACATATTATTCACTCTTTTCGTTTTCTAATTTGTTCAAGTTCATCTCATTATACACATTTATTTTCAATAAATATGTCATTTCAATTCATCAAGAACAAGAAAACTCATGGTATCAGCACAATCATTTAGACATACATTCATAAACAAGGACATATAGTCACATCCATACAAGTACAACAAATCATATTTTCAGTAACAAAATAGAACTTTCCTTACCTCAAAGGACAAGTTTCGTGAAGAAGAGAGTGGATAGGGTGGTTTAATAAGCTAAGATCGTCCTATACCTTACAGAGAAAAGTGCTCTTTGAGAAGAGAGAAAACATAAAGAATATGGATGAAAACAAAGAGCCAAGCTCTGAGAGCCTCACCAACGATTACGTAGAGTCGAGGTTCAAGCTTGGATTCAGAGTAACTTTGGAGTTTCTGAGGCTTCTCTTGGGGAGAGAAGAGAGAGTTCAGAAAAAAGAGTTCGGAAATGTTTCTTAGATTATAATGCAAGTCTCAGATATGAAATTCCTTAAATACCCTTGAACCTCGCACACTCTCGTTTAAGCAAGAGAATTCTCGTTTGGACAAGAATACCAGACAGTGGTTCCCCAAGCTTTTTCTGCTATCCTCGCTTAAGCGAGGGTCAATCTCACTTGAGCAAGATGACATCCAGAGAGCTAGATATCTTTTCTGTAAGTCCTCGTCTAAGCAAGATTACTCTTGCTTAGGCAAGGTGATAGTTGGACTGGGTTTATCCCATTCTTGCATGAGCGAGATTTATCTCACTTGAGCGAGAATGCCTTAAATCTTGTGGTTCTAGGTGCTCAATCTCACTCTAGCAAGACTTATCTCACCTGACCGAGATTCCCTGCACTAGACTACTTCCAAAACACTCATAACTCATTCCCAAACACATTCTAACACTATCTAATATTAAATAATTCATCAATTAATCAAATAATGAAAAAGAGGGTGTTACAACTATCTTGACCAATGTGTATTGAGGAAAAGGCTAAACTTTAGTATAAATTATTTCTATTAAAGACCGAGAGAGTGTGATCTCTGGCAATGTGACTATAGTATGTGATTTAATTTCAATATGTTTTAATTGTATGATTGGAGTTGAGTCCAAAGGTGTTTGACCTTTGGCAAAATTGTTTGGTGATTTAATTATAATTTAATGGAACATTATTATAAATGTGAAATTGATTGTATGTAGGAGAAAATTGGGATGTTGGTATGAGTATTTGAGATTATGGATTTATATAAATTGTTGTTTGAACTATTAAGAAAGTGTGAAAATGATTGAATATGAAAGGAAGTCATGAAAAGAGAATTGTTGACAAAATAGTGTGTCGTGAAAAAGTGATGGAAATATGTATAGATAGTGATATAGATACACTGGGAGTATGAAAGACGGAGTCAATTTTGGAAAAACTTGGGGAAATGTAGGGTGGTGAATGCTTTCTTTTAAATTGCACAAAAACTGTTGAGAATGAAAGCATCACGAGTCTCACACTCATTTACTGACCTATACTCTTAACCACACTTTTGCTAAAAGGAGCCGGGTTACTGCAACTAACCAACAAACATCTAAACTATGAAGACCTTAAGGGATCACAGGGTTAATGAATGTGTAATCATGATGTTTGAGTTATAATACAGTGATCTTGTTATTATGATATGTATTATAATAGATTGATTAGTGTGATTATAATATAGGTATCATAATATATTGGCGAGTGTGATTATAATGCATGTATTGTAATGCATTGATTAATATGATTAGAACTCACATATTATAACATATTGATTGGTATAAGAATGTATGAATTGTATGGTCTTAGTGTATGTTTCGAAACATTAATGATGTACTTGTTATGATGTTTTATCTGCTATAAGTTCATTAATATGATATGCAAACTAGTATTATTTTGATGTATTATATCATTCATATCATTCATCATCAACAAATGGCATGTTCACACGTATCAACCATGTAACACCTTAAAATTTTAATTTCTAAGTAAAATGAATTTCGTAAAAATGTTAACAAAATAGAAGTTTTCATTCAATAGTAGTTCAAAAACTCAATTTCATTAAGTGGTTCTTAAAAGGAAACGATTACAAGTTTGTTTCATAACTTGCTATAGGACTTAAATATACATTAAAACTTCCAAAATAAACTTCTAAGTCTTATAACAGTGTCATCCATCCTTCCTTCAGGGGGCCTGGTACTAATCGTCTTGGTTACCTGAAAAATAAGCATAAGGGTGAGTCCTCTACTCTAGCATAAGAACACAAATAAGCATAAGGCTCACCTGAACTATCTCACTCAAGGCACACATAATAATCACAGGCAGGTGCGCTCACTGCACTGACAACCAATTACAAATGCATGCATTTACACAAACACACGTGTGCTCACTGCACGTAGCCACACTCACTGTGGCACTGTGATCACAGATTTCTGATGCCCTCAACCTCAGGGACTTACTCAGTTATGCTATGGATGGTTGCCTTAATAGCTCCCGCTCCACGGATACAACATGTGCGGTATTGAGCCCCCAGGCAAAGGTGTTAGTCAGAGGCCGAGTTAGGAGAAGAGTGTGTAGCCTATGGTGCACCCACGCTCACTGTTGGTGTCACCACCACCCTCTCTTCTCCAAGGTATTACTACCACCCCTATCTTCCACACCCCTAGTGTATCTCTGAACCATTCATAGTTCCAACAACCAAACACATCATCATTCATTCAACATGCCATTCGCACTCATTTTCAACCATTCACATTATTCAAATTGCAATCAAGGGCATGTCGACACAATTTCATTCATATTACAACCAACTATTTCATCATAATCGTCATACTTACGATCACACACATTTCATTTCACACAAAACATACAACATGCAGGAGGTTGGGCACCTCCGGACTCAGTCCAATGCGTTCAAACCATCAATATATACATTTTCTACTCTTTACTTCTAATATATTACCATACTCAATCAAATAAACTAATTTCTAATAAGAATAACTGGAGCAAAGTCCTTCCCTTACCTAAAAAATGAAGACCTGACACGAAACGTTAATGGAATCGCCTCCCCACACGGATTTCCTCCCTAAAGCACACAAAAATTCCAAGGAAACTTAGGGGAAGCCTCAGAAAATGAAGGAAAGGGACGAAAACCAAAACCCTAACCATAGAACTTACCTCCAAGAGCTCCAAACACTTCCCCAATCCTGAATCTAGCTTCCAATCGGTCTTGGAGAGGTCCCAAACAGTCGGAATAGGCTAGGTGGAGAGAATCATGGAAGAAGGAAGGGAAAATTCATGAAAATGCCCCACTCTTCGAGCCCTAACCCCTTCAAATACCCCTCTGGTCGTGACACGCTCGCTACAGCAAGATAGGACCTCGCTGCAGCGACACCGCCTCTCACTACAACAAAAAAACTAGAGAAAACTACACTCTTGTTTCTAAAGAATCTCGCTACAGCGAGACTGCACCAAGAAATGCACCCTAAATTGTCGCTCTGTCGCTACAGCAACACGTCTCTCACTACAGCGAGACGTATCTCACTACAGCAATAAGGTGATAGTCGCATGCCTTCCTCCCAGGGACCTCTCGCTACAGCGAGAATGCCCTGCATTAGAACTTAACCTATTTCTTTCAATCCAAATTTCAATCACACACACATATATAAATACATTTACATATATCAGTATTCACACACACATTCCCATCAAACTAAGGTATGCTCATATCACCATTAAGTCAATCAATACACCATAGAATGATATATATATATATATATATATATATAAATACATATTCATATACTCAAACAATATTACATTTCTCAGGGCGTTACAACTCTCCCCTCCTTTAAGGAATTTTGTCCCCGAATTCAACCAAACTACATATCACCTTTCGGCTCTCTGTATCCCATGTAGCATCTCCTTCGTCACTTGAGTTCCATATCACCTTTACCAATGAGATCTCTTTGCCCCTCAGTTGCTTAATACGATGATCTGTAATCCTTATCGGGTACACCTTATATGACAAATCCTCCCTCACTTGAACTGGGTCGAGATTAATCATGTGAGAAGGATTCGACACATGCTGCCTGAGTTGTCATACGTGGAATACCAGATGCAGATTTGAGAGGTTCGGAGGCAATGCTATCTGGTACGCTGCAGGACCAATTCTACTCAGCACTTCGAATGGCCCAATGAATTTAGGAGATAGCTTCTGAGATTTCAGAGCTCTCCCAACTCCCGTCACAGGTGAGACCTTCAAAAATACGTGGTCACCCACCTGAAACTCCAAGGGTTTCCTCCTCTTATCGTAGTAGCTCTTTTGCCTATCTTGTGCAGCCTTCATTTTCTCTTTGATCATTTTGATCTATTCGTTATGTTTCTGGATTATATCTGGTGCACATAGAGTAGCCTCTCCATCCTCATACCAACATAATGGAGTTCTGCACCTTTGCCCATACAAAGCCTCGAACGGTGCCATCCCAATACTGGCGTGATAACTGTTATTATACGTGAACTCCACTAATGGTAAACATTCCTCCCAAGTCCCTTGTTGTTCGAGCACACAAGCTCTCAGCAAATCTTTTAGAGACTGGATAGTTCGCTCAATTTATAGATGATACGCCGAACTGAGCTTCAACTTAGTGCCCAACTCCCTCTGTAGGCTCTCCCAAAATTTCAAGGTAAGCCTCGGGTCCCTATCCGACACTATACTAGTCGGCACTCCATGCAGCCTGACTATCTCCCTCACGTACAGTTCCGCAACTCATTCCAATTTGTACTTCATATTGATTAGAAGAAAGTACGCGGCCTTAGTCAACTGGTTCACTACCACCCAAATGGCATCATGGTTGTTTCTGGTCTTCGGCAACCCAGAAACAAAATCCATAGAAATGCTATCCCATTTCCACTCAGGGATCTCTAATGGTTGCATCAATCCAGGTGGACGCTGGTGTTCTACCTTCACTTTCTGGCTAGTTAAACATTTAGCTACGTATTCAGCCACGTCTCTTTTCATTCCATTCCACCAAAAACTCTTCTGGAGGTTCTAATACATCTTTGTCGTACTAGGGTGAAAGCTCATCCTGCTCTTATGCGCCTCCTCAAGTATCATTTGCTTTAGCTCATCCACTTGGGGAATATATATTCAGTTCTGGAATTTGATTACTCCATTCTCATCACGGTAGAATCCCAAATCCTTTCCCTCACCCTTCTGCCTCACATTGTTTTGTAGGAAAGCATCTGCCTGTTGAGCTTCCCGGATGTACACTAGAAGGTCATTATGAATCATCGTCGTCCCGAGATACAAGCTCCTTGGTCTCACTTCCATAGCCAGATTCATATCCCAAAATTTCTCAATCAAATCCATCTCCCTCACCATCATCGCTACCACGTGCAGTGATTTTCTGCTTAAATCATCGATTACCACATTTACCTTGTCGGGATGGTAAGACAACGTGAACTCATAGTCCTTGAGAAATCCCATCCAGCTCCTCTGCCTCATGTTCAATTCCTTCTGATCAAACAGATACTTCAGGCTCTTGTGGTCGCTGAACACCTCAAACCTCGCTCCATAGAGATAATGCCTCCACACTTTGAGAGCAAATACCACTACGGCTAACTCCAAGTCATGAGTCGGATAATTAACTTCGTGCAGACGTAACTGTCTTAAGACATAGGCAACCATTCACCCGTCTTGCATCAAAACACACCCAAGTCCATGTCTAGATGCGTCACAGTATACATCAAACTTCCGTTCTTGGTCGGGCAGAGCTAACACTGGCACCGACGTCAACCTTATCTTTAGCTCTAAGAAGCTAGCCTCGCACCCCCTGGTCCACTTAAACTCCTTTCCTTTACGGATCAGCTTTGTTAGGGGCAGAGCTATCTTAGAAAACCCCTCAATGAACTTTCTGTAATAGCCTGCCAAACCCAGAAAACTATGGACCTCAGTTACATTCGTTGGTCTCGGCCAATCTACTACTGTTTCCACCTTTGCAGGGTCCACTCTTATTCCTCCCTTTGACACCACATGCCCCAGAAACTGAGTCTCTGTTAACCAAAACTCGCACTTAGAAAACTTTTGCGTACAATTGTCTCTCCTTCATAATTTGTAAAACAGTCCTTAGGTGTTTAGCATGCTCTTCCTGAGTCTTAGAATAAATTAGGATGTCGTCGATGAATACCACCACAAATTTATCCAAAAACTCATGGAATATTATGTTCATGTAGTCCATGAACACCATAGGCGCATTAGTCCTCCAAACGGCATCACCAAGTACTCATAGTGACCATACCGCGTCCTGAACACCATCTTAGAAACATCATCCTCTTCACTTCGATTTGATGGTACCCCGACCTCAAGTTAATCTTCAAGAACACCGCAGCCCCCTTCAACTGGTCCATCAAATCATCGATTCTCGACAGTGGATACTTATTGTTAATTGTGACCTTGTTCAATTGCTGGTAGTCCACACACATTCTCACACTTCTGTCCTTCTTCTTTACTAATAGTACTGACGCTCCCCATGGTGATACGCTTAGTCTCACAAACCGCTTCTACAATAAGTCCTCCACTTGCTTCTTGACCTCTGCTAACTCCACCGGTGACATCCTATAAGGTGCCATAAAAATCGGACTTGCTCCCAGAATGAGATCAATAGTAAACTCTATCTCTTTTTCAGGCAGTAACTCAGAAACATCTTTTGGAAACACTTCCAAGAACTCTCTCACTACTGGTATACACTCTGGTTCCACTACACTCTCAGCCTCCATTGAACACATGACCATGAAGGCCTTGGCCTTCACCGCATTTTCCCATGCTCCATGGCTCAAAAGTCTCGAAACTTCTAACATTGATGCACCAAAGATCAACGTCTTTTCTCTACAGTCCAATAACACATGGTTGGCAGTGAGCCAATCCATCCCCAAAATTACATCTAACTGAGAAAGAGGTAAACAAATCAAATCTACCTCGAACTTCCTATCATGCACCATGATTGCATATCCTAAGCCTACCCACGACGTCACAACCGGTTTACCCGTAGGGGTAGTCACCACAACATTACATGGCAATTCAGTAATATATAAATTCAGACTCTTCACACAATCCACAGAAATAAAGGAGTGCGTAGCACCCGAGTCAAACAATACATCGAGTAGTCTGCCTTTAATGACACATTTACCTCGAATCAGTTCCTCTTACTGTGATGCCTTTGCCCCGCTCATAGCAAAGACTCTCCTTAGTATGCTCGGCTTCGGCCTAGTGCTCGGCCCAGTACTCCCTCTGGATTCAGGTCTCTGAGCTGAGCTTCTACTGCCACTCTTCTTTAAAGACCAACACACATTGGCGGTATGCCTCAGCTTCCCACAATTTCTGCAGTTTGTCCTTAGGTGTGGACAATCCCTCAGCATGTGTGGCCCTCCACACCGGAAACATTTAATTGGCCCTCTAAATAAGCTAGTGCCAGAACCACTCCCACTGCTACTTTTCCCTTGGGATGAACTTCCTCTAGAGTGAGACTTGCTTAAGCCTGAATACGGTCCTTTAAAAAATCTAGAGGGTTTTCTATCATGCCTCATTGGACCACTCCCCTTAGTGTCCACAGTCTTGCCCTCTGAGTTGGCCTCGAAAATTCTACTCTTACTCACCAAGGTGGGTAAGTCCGTCAGCTGGAATACACTGACTGCAGCTCTAATGTTCGACCTCAGCCCATGCTCAAACAGAGAACATAGGTCTTCTTCTCCATCCCCGTGCTGGTATTGGGGCCAATACTTCATTAACTCTTGAAACTTTGCCGCATACTCCCCCACGGTCATACTCCCCTGTCTCAGCTTAAGGAACTCCCTGGCTTTCTGTTTCTTCAGGTCTCGGAGAAAGTAATTTTCCAAGAAGATGGTCTTGAAGGCCTCCACTGTATGTAGCCATCTTCTTGTGGCAAGGTCTGGCTAGCAAATCTCCACCAATCTTTAGCCTCCCCACATAACAAGTAGGTGGCATAGGGGACCTTGTGCTCCTCACGGCACCCCATAGCATTGAATACTTTCTCCACGTCAGCCACCCACCTCTGGGATCCTTCAAGATTGAACCCTTCTTCAAACTTTGGAGGGTCATGCCTAGTGAAGGCAGACAGCCCTCTGTACTCCGCTGGTTCTCCACCTTGGTTGTGCACCAAGGCTTCCAGCATTTGAGCTATGCATTCCATAGGTTCCTCAGTGTCTCGAGCTCCTCTACCTCTACCTCTACCTCTACTAGCCATGCTCTTTCTAGCTATTCACAATCAGCAAACACATTCCAACATATCAGATCAACTACAATATTTATTAATCAAGTAATCAAAAAAATCAACACTTATCTTAGACGCTTCAACCCATTACCCCAGTCAGGTTGGATGAACTGCTCTAATACCAAATTGTAACACTTTAAAATTTTAATTTCTAAGTAAAATGAATTTCGTAAAAATGTTAATAAAATAGAAGTTTTCATTTAATAGTAGTTCAAAAACCCAATTTCATAAAGTGGTTCATAAAAGGAAATGATTACAAGTTTGTTTCATAGCTTGCTACAGGACTCAAATATATATTAAGACTTCCAAAATAAACTTCTAAGTCCTATAGCACTGTCATCCATCCTTCCTTCAGGGGGCCCGGTGCTGATGGTCTTGGTTACCTGAAAAATAAGCGTAAGGGTGAATCCTCTACTCTAGCATAAGCGCACAAATAAGCATAAGGCTCACCTGAACTATCTCACTCAAGGCACACATAACAATCACAGGCAGGTGCGCTCACTGCACCGACAACCAATTACAAATACATGCATTTACACAAACACATGTGAGCTCACTGCACGTAGCCACGCTCACTGTGGCACTGTGATCACAGATTCCTGATGCCCTCAACCTCAGGGACTTACTCAGTTATGCTATGGATGGTCGCCTGAATAGCTCCCGCTCCACGGATACAACATGTGCGGTATTGAGCCCCCCATGCAAAGGTGTTAGTCAGAGGTCGAGTTAGGAGAAGAGTGTGTAGCTTGTGGTGCATCCACGCTCACTGTTGATGTCACCACCACCTTCTCTTCCCCAAAGTATTACTACCGCCCCTATCTTCCACACTCCTAGTGTATCTCTGAACCATTCATAGTTCCAACACCCAAACACATCATCATTCATTCAACATGCTATCCACACTCATTTTCAACCATTCATATTATTCAAATTGCAATCAAGGGCATGTCGACATAATTTCATTCAGATTACAACCAACCATTTCATCACAATCATCATACTTACGATCACACACATTTCATTTCACACAAAACATACAACATGTCAGAGGTCAAGCACCTCTGGACTCAGCTCAGTGCATTCAAACCATTAATATATACATTTTCTACTATCTACTTCTAATATATTACCATACTCAATCAAATAAACTAATTTCTAATAAGAATAACTAGAGTAAAGTCCTCCCCTTACCTCAAAAACGAAGACCCGACATGAAATGTTGATGGAATCGCCTCCCCACACGGATTTCGTCCCTAAAGCACACAAAAATCCTAAGGAAACTTAGGGGAAACCTCAAAAAATGAAGGAGAGGGACAAAAACCAAAACCCTAACCATAGAACTTATCTCAAGAGCTCCAAACACTTCCCCAATCCTCAATCTAGCTTCCAATCAGTCTTATAGGGGTCCCAAACGGTTGGAATAGGCTGGGTGGAGAGAATCGTGGAAGATAGAAAGGAAAAATCATGAAAATGTCCCATTCTTTGAGCCCTAACCCCTTTAAATATCCCTCTAGTCGTGACACGCTCGCTACAGCGAGATAGGACCTCGCTGCAGCGACATGGCCTCTCACTACAGCTAAAAAACTAGAGAAAACTGCACTCTGGTTTTTACAGAATCTTGCTACAGCAAGACATCTCTCACTACAGCAATAAGGCGACAGTCGAATGCCTTCCTCCCAGGGACCTCTCGCTACAGCAAGAATGCCCTGCATCAGAACTTAACCTATTTTTTTCAATCCAAATTCCAATCACACACATATATAAATACATTTACATATATCAGTATTCACACACACATTCCCATCAAACTAAGGCACGCTCATATCACTATCAAGTCAATCAATACACCATAGAATGATAAATATATATATATATATATATAAATACATATTCATATACTCAAACAATATTACATTTCTCAGGGTGTTACAAACCATATTATACTCAAACACACAATTTATAACGCCATTTCATCACACACAATATTCACTATCCATCATACATCTTTCTCAAATAACAATCGCATTATATTACACACCACATTTCCATCAAAATTCAATCACAACTAAACCATTCTCATCATAATACACTTCTTTCTACGTTTCATTCTAAAACCACATTACAATACACATCCAAATAAACGATTTTCAAGTACAATGAGATAGGATAGAGTCCCCCTTATCTAGGATTGAAAACCCAAACACAAAATCGATAATGAAAAGGCTCCCCACGTAGATCTCATCCTCCAAACACTCTAAACGCTATTCCAACCATCAATCTTACACCCAAACAACTTTGGAGGCAATTTAAACGGTAAAATAGGGTTGAGAGGATCAAAGTGATTTCAAAGAGAGAAACGGGAAATGAATTTTCCAAATCTTAAACCCCTCAAATACCCTTTTGGTTGTGATGTTCTCGCTGCAGTGAGACGCAGCGACACCCCCTTGCTACAGCAAAAATATCAGAAGAAACTGCACTTTGATTTCTGCGGAATCTCACTACAGCGAAGCCATCTCGCTACAGCAAGACTGCAACCCAGAAATGCACCCCTCTCTGTTGCCTTCTTGCTACATTATGAATGAGATTTATTTGTAAAGTCTTAAGATTTTGATAACTTTTATTTTTTTTATTTGTAAAGTTTTAAGATTTTGATAACTTTTATTTTTTTAAGATTTAAATCAACATGAACCTTTCCTAATTTATCTAAAATGTTACTTATTTTAATTAAGTTTTATTAAAATTTATGAATAAAAGAATAGGTATGTTACAACTTTTGATATAAATTTAATTATTAAGGTATAGTTTATCATTTGTTATTTCTAATATTAGAAATATTAATATTTTTGTAAAGTCTCCTGAAAAGATTTATTTACAATAAAGTTTTAATTTCATCACATTTTTATACTACTTATTGTAAGAAAAATTCATTTTATTTTATTTTATTTTGTCATAATTTATTATATAAATTGAATATGAAATTAGGGATGTTACAAATATTTAAAGCCTATTTTATGATATTTTGATAATTTAGTCAATTTTTTAACTTGTATTTCTTTTTTATTTTTGGTTCTTTCCAACCTAATATAATTCTTGTAATTCTAATTTAGATAATCTAAAATCACCAATAATAATTTTGGGTAATTAATCTTTACTTACATTACCTGATTCTTCCTTAATCGATTTCATTCCTTGTAAATTTCACTACGGGTATTTTAAGTCCTAAGTTTTCATTTTTAATTTATTAGTATTAATATAATTAATAACTAATTTATAAATGGTGAAAATTTGGAGTGTTACATTCAAACCCTAAGCCTCCATCTAAAAATTGTTCTACCATTCACATCCATATCATCTTCTCTCATTTTGATAGTTGCCTCAATAGGATTTCCAAGAAAGCGCATTCTGCAGATAGTAAGTAGTGTTCTTTCCAAAGTAGATCAATAGATCAATCATATAATTTTATTTTTTTTTAAGATTATGGATATTTTATGTTTAATTTTCTTCGCTTTCATTACTATCATCATGTGTAAGGAAATACTCTTTTTCGACTATTTAATTTTGTACCTTGCTTTACAAAACATTACGCTTAAATGAAAGGTGATTTGTATACCTATAGTGTGAAAAGTTATATGATTAAATCAGAGCTTACGTACATTGAACATTTTTATTACATATTTATATGTTACATTATATTTAACTTTATATCAAATGAAAAAATATAGCTTTGAATGCTTGAATATGTTATTGTCTTATTCTCTATTGAATAGTCAAATTTGCCACTCTTGGGCAATATTTATACGAGGAGCCTAATTTATCCTCCTGGTATACGTTACAAGCTAGCAAATCAATCATATTCTAATTTTTAATTTTTCGATTTCTACTTTTCATTTCCTTCAACCTGCACTACCATTTTTGTCTCTTTAATATACAAAACTCTTAAAAAATTCTTCTCTAATATACAAAACTCCTTTCAAACAATTAGAAAAATAAGTTTTGTCTCTCTCATTTACGAAGCTCTTTAAAAAAAATAAGTTGCTATGCTTACGAGGCTAAAAACATTCCTGACAAAGTTGTTTTAAAATATTATTTTAATATTATTTTTAAAAAAATTAAATAAGCCAAATTTTTGTGTGCTTTACAACCTATGCTAGTGTTAAAAATTATAGATGATTTTGCCAAGATTTAAGTACGTTGGACATTTTTATTATGTATTCATATATTGCATTATCTTTATATCAATTGAAAAATATTGTTCATTCCTAATTGAATAGTCGACCTTGTCCCTTCTTGTGCAATATCTCAACAAATAATATTGTTCTAAAAGTACAACTAACATTGAAAATAAATCAACAATGTGTCTTTGAAATGTTTTAGCTATTATTTTTGTAACGAAAAATTTCTAAAATGTTTGAAATTTGCATTAAATATTTTTAGTAAATGGTATAACTTTAATTTGATACATGAGTAAGTTGTCTAGCATTACGAAACATTAAGCTTACATGAATGATGGTGAACCAACAAAGTTACAACCATTCCAAATCTTCTCACACCTATTCAAAATTTGAGTTCGCTTATGTTTAAAAATTGGCAAATTTACTGTATACCTAGTCACATCTGTGTGACACGATTTTCCCATGTCATTCACAAGGCTGATGCAACAATCATTGCTAACTGTTTGATTACCAACAAATATAGCAAAGTAAATTTGTTTACCACAATTTAATTTTAACTTGTTCACACAATTACTCAGATATTCTTCGTATGCTGATATTGGTCTTGATGCCAAATTAACCCCAAACAAAGAAACCTGGGATGGTTGGACAACTTGAGAAGCAAGTGATGGCTTGATCAAAAGGTTAAAGTTGATCATAATGGCCACAACAACATAAAATGCAGTAGATAATGCCATCACTCCCTAGACAATAGTATATTGATCTTTGTCTTGAAAATACTTTCTTTGTCAAAGTTGGTCACAAGCAAAGACGTATTTATAACTTAAATTATAATCATAACATTTAAATTCAATGTATTAACGTTATTTATAGAATCATTGTAAGTTTTCTGATATTTACTACGTAACACGTTTCACTTCTTTTCCTTTTACTCCAACCATTGTAGCGGATACCGTCTTAACTTTTATATTAATTGTTACAATACAAGATTTAGAAATACACATTTGGATGCAACACTAATTTTTTAAAATGAAAAAAATTGAGGGAATGCAAAATTATTAGCCTTAAACAAATCCCCTTGTCTATTTAACCACCATTTCATTTACGACTTCCAATGGAAAAAGTTAAAGATAAAAGTGTTTAGTCAAGATATGTATCATTGCAAAAGAGGGATCTGTCGCTCAAGCGAGATGATTTTCGCTCAAGCGAGATAAGATAGAACCTACCTAACTATCACCTCGCGCAGGCGAGAGTGATCTCGCTCAAGTGAGATGAAACTCGCTCAAGCGAGCATATCAGAAAAACGTTGAGAGAACCATTGTCTGCATATCTCGCTCAGGCAAGGGATCTGTCACTCAAGCGAGATTTTCAGAAACGAGAGCGCGCAAGACTGAGAGGTATTTAAGAGATTTTCAGCATGAAAATTTTATATCATTTTCAAAACTTACATTCCTCTATCATTTTCTCTAAACTCTCTCTTCCCATATCACAGATAAAAGCCTTAGAAACTTTGAAACTTCACTGAATCCGAGCTCAAACTTTGACTTTATGAAATCATCGGTGAGTATCTTAGAGCTCGAATCTCTCATTTTCACTTCTATCTTCTTTGTTTCCTCTTTACTCAAAGAATACTCTTTTATATAAGGTGTAGAACTACCTTGATCCGTGAACTATCATTCTCTTACTTTCTCATTACCAAAACTAGTTTTCTAAGGTAAGGAGAGCTCTATCTTATTACTAAGAAGTGTTGTGTTTGTATTTATAAAAATATTTGATTTGAGTATGTCTTGAATGATAATATGTTTTTGTTATGTTTTATGGTGTTTGATAAAGTATATGACTCTTATTTTGAGTATATGTATATGCATGCATGTTATGAATGAGTCTGAGGGTGACCTACTCTCGGCAATAATTGATTGATTGTATGAGGTACTAATGAATTAGAGTGAAATATAGATAAATGAAATGAGAAAAGGATATGATAAGGATGGGTATATATAGTTTAGAGGTGCACTGGGAGTATGGAAGATGGAGAAGACTGAAAAGTCTTGGAAAAATAAGGGTGGTGAATGCTCTTCTTGAATTGCGCAAGACAAATGAGAGTAGGAGCACCACAGGCCTCATACTTATTTCCTGACTAATACTCCTGACCATGCTTTTGCTAAAAGGGGCCAGGTCGGCACATGTTATATCCAGTAACTATCTATGCTAAGGAAGACCTTAAGGGCTCCCAGAGGCAGTGAAATTGAGAACCAAAAGTGTTGGTAGTAATAGACCTAAGTTGAATAAATTAGATGATTAATGATCTTGTTATATGATGCTTGCATGATTTCTTTATCTGTATCATTGAATTATTTATGAATGTATGTTTAGGAATAAAAATAGAGACTCATCCTTACTTAAACATTTCAGGGAACCAAGATGACAGTACCCACCGAGAGGATTAGATTAGTAGATAGTTCTGTAGTTAATAGACTTAATTATGTATAGTATCAACGACTTTGTTTCTTTAGGATTGTTATATATATAAATGATGTACCTAGTGACATTATTATGATGGAGATGAAATCAGCTTATAGTATTCCTTTTGATTTCCCCATAAATAGAATCCATCATACCCTTTGTGTATATATTTTTTCTAGCACTGTGAGGACCCCAGCAGCGTTGACCTACCTATTTACGTACCATGGCCACAATCATCTTGGGAGACCATCTCGATGGACATTTGAGCAAATTATGTATCGGATGACGATCTTGACTCTGATGATATTGCGATAATAGAGGGATGGCACAGGGATTGTAACATCCTCGTTTTATATTTATTATAGCATTGAATATTGGGTGTATTTGTGAAGTTATTTGAATTTTAGAGAGTTTAAATGATGTAAGTTGCAGGATATCTCGCTGTAGCGAGGATCTTTTCCATGTAGCGAGCATGCTCATACTGTAGCGAGGAGCTCTCGCTATAGCTAAAATGACAGACATCAAAGTGCAATTTTGTCTGATTTTTTCATTGTACCGAGAAAAGGGCTTGCTGTAGCGAAAATCTCTTACTGTAGCGAGAATGTCACGAGTCAAGGGTTATTTAAGGGTTTCCAAGTTTTGAGCTCTTCCTCCGTTCTCTCGACCTCGAACCCTCCCTTCTCAGAAAATCTCCCTAAAAACTCAACTTTCTTTCGAATCCAAGTTTGGGAACTACATCAATCAACTCCAAGTAAGTTCTTGGAACTTTATTTTCTCTTTTTGGTTGTTTTCTAAGTTTCTCCCTTCGCAAAATGTTCTCTTTTGTGATATCTAGGAAGATCTTGGTCCTTTCACCATAACCTTTCACAAACCTTCTTTCAAAACTTCATTTCAAGATAAGAAGGGCTTTATTTTGTGATTTTAAGCATAATAACTATTTTGTAATCATGAGAGTACTTTATGTATGAGTTTTTATATGATTCTTATGATTGATTGACAGTGAATTGTTATGAAAAATATGTTTGGTTGATTTTGAATATTAATGATATGTTCGAGTAGTCTATTGTTTGGAACTTAGTCTGGAAGTGCTTTATTAAACACAATTTCTTCCTTGAATAACGAGTTTAGTATGAAGGAAAGTATGAGATAAGTGTAAAAAGCTAAATGGATCTAGTGTGAATAGTTACAGAGATACACTGGAGTATAGAGTTCGGAGACAATAGGAAATCTGGGAGAAATGTAGGGTGGTGAGCGACATTCGTGCATGTGTACACATTGAATGCGCCACATGGCCTCACACTTGTTTCCTGACTAGACTCCTAACTATATCTTTGCTAAGGGGCCCGTTATTGTATATTGTATCCGTATGCATAAGCTAACTAGCAACTATTTACCTAGTTGTGTAAGACTTCAAGAACTGCTGGAGGCATCGTATATCTATGATCACAGTGCACTGGGAGTGCATATCTGAAAGAGAGGAATGTAATGAGTTGTGATGTAATATATGTATATGTGATATATATTGCTTTGAGATTCATGATTTTATGATTCCTTGCCTTGTGTTCTATGATTGTGATCGTGCTATAATGTTGGTATTTAAATTAATATTATGTTTAAATGATAAAATAGAAACTCATCCTTACTAATATTTTCAAGAGATCAGGATGATAGAGTCTCAGGAAAGAGTTAGACTAGTAGGTAATTCAGTACATTATAGGTTAAATTATGTATTTAATGAATATCAACGACTGTGTTACTTTAAATTTGTTGTTTTGGTAGAAACTGAACCTAGAACTCTTGTTACATTAGAAATAGATTTCTTTTGTAGTATTCCATTTGATTTTCCTAAGAATAGAATACATCAGACCCTGTGTATTTATATGTATAGTGGTACTGTTAGGACCTCGGCAGCATAACATATCTGTTTACTTATCACGATCATGACCATCTCAGAAGACCATCCAAATGGACTTTTAAAAAATTTACTGGTACTGAAGTTACAGCTGATCCAAGCAATCTTTATCTTGGATCAAATGATGATCTCGATTCTGAAGACCTGACAGAGATAGAAAGTTGGCATGGAATTGACTAGTACTGAGTTCTCAGTGTTAGAATATATTTTGGGGCTGCTCTGGGACTTAAATTGTCTTTGAGATGTAATAATTTTGGTCATGTACATATTATTTTGAGTCCCACTTATTTTACCAAACAATTTGTAAATTATTATATGAAACATGTATTACTGTAGGTTTTGTACCAATGTTATAAAAATTTATTTCGAGTATTTATAATTTATGCTTATTGTTATTTAACTAATAATTTCTGTATTGGTAAGCAGCTTTTAAAATTTAAAAGATTTAGGATGTTACAGGGATGATTAGTGCCTATTCAGTCTTTTGGTGGACAGGCTGCTCATTAGGATTTATAATATTTTGTATCTTGTAAATGTTGAAAAAGAGTCCTAATGTATTTTAATGAATATTTTGTAAATGTTAATATTTTGTATATTAAGAGAACAATGTATGTTCATGTTATTGTAGTGTTTTTTCTTAAAATTTGTTTAATTATTATTGTTTTGTTATTTAAAGTTCTTGTATAGTTAAGCAAAATAAACAGAATATATGATAATTTCACATGTTATATTTGACCGGTAATAAATTTAACTGAATTTTTATATTAATGCCGAAATTTTACTCTTGTTGTTTTGAATAAAATAAGGATGTTATAGTCTACTCTAGGATCATACTCTTAGTGGTGTTGCAAGGAGGAATTTGCTCCGTAGGCTTTAAATTGTATTAAAGTTGTAAAAGTTTTGATTAAGCCTTAGATAGAAATAATTTTTTAATATGTAAATAATGTATGATAAATTTAAATATTAAAAGGTTTGATAAGAATTATTGTAAATAATAATTTGAATTATATTTGTAACATTCAACAATTATCTTCATCAATCTTATTATTTTTATGTTAGATTTTTAAATTATTAAAAATATATATTTCTAATATTTTTGCAAAGTATTATGAAAGAATTCATTTTCAAAAAAGTTTTAATATCATTACATTGTCATACTACTCATTTTATCTTATAAATTAATATTATTTTTAAATATTTATGATTTATTATGTGAAAAGAATAGTAAAAATAGGGATGGTACAATACCCTGTATTCAAAATCTTGATATAATATTAAGGTACAAATCTACAAATAATAATTAAAAGTTCAATTAAAAATTAATAAATATCTATGAGCTGAAGTATTTTTTTTATTTAGAGTAAATTTTTATCCATGAATATATGTGAGTGCTAATAATATATTATCATTCTTATAAAGAATCATTGTCTTAAACTGAAAAAAAAAAAAAAAAGGAAAAAGATGAGGCCGATCAAAACTGAACCAGTATTATAAAATTTAACCATAAAAAACTAGAGTTTATTATAGCTTAACCTCTTAACTAGTTGGATATTCTAATATATTACTAATATTTTTTAAAAAAATTATAATAAATTTTTTTCTTAATTTAAATATTCTTTTAATACTTTTGCATATTCTATATAAATTTAGAAAACTCTAGTAACATACTCAATAACAAAGTAAATAAAAAAATAAGCATATATGCTAATTTTTTATGAAAAATATATTTCTAAAATATTAACGACAGAAATGTCCACAAAGGGAATTCAAGAAGCATTGATCGAACCACACATTTTTTCATCCTTCACAAAACATGGACATGATTATTATTATCCTTAGGAATTATAGAAAACTTACAATAGTGAAATTTGTGCTTAGCTATAATATGTTCTCATTAACCATTCCAATAGATGGTAACACAAATATATCCATAAAAAAATAATCAAGTGTTTTAAAATAAAATCCTAAAATATTATTTTATAATAATTGTTTTTATTTATTAAAAATTTCTTAATTTAATTTTTTTAATTGAAAGAATATAAAATTAAATAAAATAAGGATTAAATATAAAACTAATTAAAAATAAATAAAAAATAATGCAACATCTGACAATAAACTAATCGAGAAGAACTTAGAGTGTATGATTTTACTTTTTTACTTTTCTATATTCTCTTTTAAATTAATTTTAATTTCAGTTTCTTTATAATTATCAATCACTCATATTAAATCTATTAACACCCAATAATTATGTAATGTTAATAATTTTTTCTTAAACTGTTATCCCAATGATTATGCAAGATAAAAAGAAGAGAAATATAAAGAGTCTGTGAGTTGTTAATTTAATAACGATTGAAAGAGAAGAATTAAATTTGATTTACCTATTTTTTGTCTCATTTTATCTTATAGATCCATTAACTATATGTGGTACGATTGTCTACAATATAATAATTATGATATATTTAAAAGTTGTTAATTCTATCATACAGATATAGCGTAATAGAATAAATACTAATCAATATGGAAACACAAAATTATCATAAATCATAAAAATCTCATAGAATCATGCAAATAATCCACAATAGCCCTAACTATATATTTAACTAGACATAATATAAAAAAGAACCAAAATAATGCTAAACAAATCTATAGTTATTCGAAAAGTAAATGCAAACTAGAGAAGTATCTAACGGAGAAGAGATGAAGAAAGTTCTTGATCCCAAATTTCCAATAGTCGTCAACGACTGGCTAGCACCAAGATTAAAAATGTAAAGAGGTGAAAGGTGTGAAAAAATGTGAAAAGAAATATGACTATGATGCTTAAGTCGCTATCCTAAAGTTCATTTAATAGGCTGTCAAAACCTTAATATTTCTTTATAATTGAACTTCTCGCAAGCTAATGAATCCACATTTTATTAGATTTTTACTTGCCTTTTTAGTGTCACTTGATAGAAAAATAGGCTTAGGAAGTGTAAATAACATAAAAACATCATTTTGGTCAAATATCATAGGTTTCTTAATTTTTGGTTAATTTATATTAATTTACATAGATATAATTTGTAATTTTGATCATTTGAATAATTGTGCAAGAATTTTTAGGCTTATTCCATGGATTTCTAGCCTTTGAGAAAATTTGAGTTGAAAGTGACCACTTTAGATTCCATAGTGGACACTACAGTAAGCTAGATCTAGAGGGCAGACCAAAGTGAGCACTTTGGTTTCATAGTAGACACTCTAGAGAAGGCCAAGAATGACCTAGACTTGTGCGTTGCTACTCCCATTAGCACGCGTAGCCACTTTGGTTTCATAGTGGACACTCCGGAGAGAACTGACAAGATGGGATGTTGCGCGTAGCTACTATGACTTTCATAGTAGCTACTATGGGCAACGACCACTTCATTATAAATGGATTTTTGGAAATTAGGGTTGGAGACCTTTTTACACTTTTAGATTTTTACCATTTTTAGGACACTTAGAGAGCCTAGGTCGGCCTTGGGTGACAGAAGAGGGTCCAACCTAGGGTTTGAATTCCATTTCTTCTTCACTTTTCTTTGATTTTTACATTGATATTATTGATTTCTCTTTACTTTCATTTGGTAATTGTGAGACCTATCCTTATGGAGGGCTAAACTTTCTTGTAATCTTTAGTGAGTTCATATGGATTCTTGAATTCCTTGGCTTTTGAATATTAATATAATCCCTTTTCTTTCATAAATATCTTTTTCCTAATCTCTTGAATTGAATTAATGGTTGAATGAGGAGACATTGCTTAATTAACCCTAATTCATTTTAATGAGATTCTAAACATGAATTGCTTAATTCAAGGTTTATTTCTAAGGTTGCGTAATCTTAGGATGAGAGATTGGAGTCCATTGAATTGCTTAATTCGTATGAAAATATAAGGTTGATTTTTGCTTATTAAATTAACCTAATTCTGGGAGGAGAGGAAGAGTATTAAATCTTGAGAGGAATAGGGATAAAGTCCACATGAATGAAATAGGGGTTACTACATTTTATTGATTGAACTTTATAATTTTATTTCTTGCTCTTTATATTGAACTTGAAATCACAAAACTTTCTAAATACACTGCACACCATACGTTTGATATTTGGTCACTCATCCAATGATTCATGGGAGACGATCTAGGTTAGCACCCTAGTATTACATTAATTTCTGTTTATATTTTGATGAGAATTCGTGACAAATCTTTCGTTCATCAAATTGGTATCGTTGCCGGGGAATCATTGGTGCTTGATTAGATATTAAACATGTTATGTGTTTTTTTTTTTATGTTCTACATGTTAGTGTGTTTGTTTCATTTTGATTTTTGTATTATGGTAGGATAAACATAATTATGAATATGTATTTGCTCTGTGATCGTGAGTGTCGCTCTCGAAAAAATTAATAAAAATCGAATTGCATAAAAATTATGTAGTAAGAGGTGCAATCTGAGTCGTCTCCCAATGATGATAACGTTATACGATTATAAAATTTTTAGATGAGGTTTGATTTATAGAATAACTAATTAGAATCAAAAGTTAAAAATAATTAAAAACTCTAATCCAAGAATTTAGAAGAACTACAACCACTTTATCACCAGATTCCAAGAAGATGCATCAACCAACAAATTAGTGATTAACATTAAATTCAAATGAAACCTCAATTCAAATTAAGCATTCACATAAGAACCCTCATGCATTCGATTAACATACAATTCGCTCAAAGTTCAAAAACCTCTAGAACCTAATCGATTTGTGTTAATTTAATTCATCAATGCCATTAATCTTATATCTCAAACCTGAAAATCTAATTCATACTCCTTCAAGAATTAATTACATACATTAACCGAATAATATGTAATCAAACAACTTCGTAATTATCAATCCAAATGAAGAACTTCAATTCAAAATCATAATTAGCAAAAGGAGAAAGAAGGAAGAAATGAAACTGAATTTATTGTTGAATAAATTGCAAAACCGATCCTCAAGAGTGTCTCGGTCCTTTTTCAATCCTTGGACTAGATGAAAGTATAAGCCTCCATTAATGGAGAAAAACAAAAAGTAAAAATAGAAGAGAAAAAGAAGAAGAAAACAAAAACCCTAAAACATAAACCTAATCTAACCTAGCGTCTCAACCAACCCTTTTACAGCCTGCTGCCCTAAATTTAAATACAGGCTCTTGAGAGTCAAAACATAAAAACTAATTAATATTTATTCAATTACATTAATCCTCTACTCAATAGCTGTCTCTGGAATCCTTATTTTTTCAAGTTTGAATTTTGGAGGGAAAGTTATGCTTGTAATTGCTGCCGAGCATCCATGCTGAATCCGTGAAGATATTGCGTGTTATTTTTGGCCATGAAGATATGTTCCTTTCGATTTGAGATCTGAAGAGAAATTGTATCCCTGGATGTTAGCTTCAAAACGCAACTAGAATGGGCTTAAACGGACATCTGTGGACTGAGATATGGCACAAATACTGCACCAAGGTCAAAAATTACGACTGCAGCATTCTGACTTTTCCAGGCCCAGTTTCAGCTTCTTATCATCAGAGTTGGGTTCTGACCTCTCATAAGAATTGTGCGGCTTTCTCTTAGCTTTCCTAAAAATCAAGAATCACAATGAAATGAGTTCTACAACTCAAGATATGGTCCAGAAATCAAAACAGTAGTAGAATTTGTCAAATACTGGAAAAATTAAATAAAGCCCAAATAAAATTCAAACATCATAAAATGATCCAATTCAAACCAATTAGGCAGAAAAGAGGATTAATGAACTAGGAATGATAGGAAATAAGATTGTAAAAATTCCAATTGATCACTCTATCATACGAATTTTGCTGCATTTTTCTGCAGACTTTCTGCTACACAATTCTGCATAATTCTTGCATTTTCACTGCATAAACTTCTGCACTTTTCTTTCTTTTAAATTTTGCAATTCTGCATTTCATTTTTGTCTTTAATTTTCTGCACTTTGCATGTTGCATTCTGCATTTTTTTGCATTTGTTTTCTACTATGCTTTTTATTCTATTTTCAGTTTTCTGCTGCATAATTTTCTGCTACAACATTTTTTGTATTTTGCATCATTTTCTACATATTGTTTCTGCTGCATAATTTTTCACATTCTGCATTTTGCATGATTTTCTTTATAATTATGCTACATAATTTTTTTTTATTCTGCATAATTTTTGTATTTTGCTCATCACACTTTGCATAATTTTCGCTATCTAGTGACTATATTTTTGTTTCCTTTGCTACTTCCTCCCCTTTTCATTCTGATTTATATATTATGGCTAAGAGAACTTTAAGAAAGTTGGCTTCACTTGATGTATCTATGCAAACATTATGCATTCAATATCTTAATATAGATACACCTAGTGTGCTTAAGTCTGGATTGATTCACTTGTTGCCAAAGTTTCATGGTATTGCAGGTGAGGATCCATTTAAACACCTCAAATAATTCCACTTTGTGTGTACCACCATGGGTCCAACTAGAGTTCCTGTGGATCATATAAAGCTAACAACATTCCTATTCTCATTACAAGATATAGCCAAGAATTGGTCCTACTATTTACCACCTGAATCAAGCACTAGCTGAGATGGTCTGGGAAGAATGTTTTTGGAAAAAAAATTTCCTACATCTAGAATGACTTCAATCAGAAAAGAAATTTGTGGTATAAGGCAAATAGATAGAGAGAGTTTGTATGAGTATTGGGTGAGATTCAAGAGGCTTTGTGCAAGTTATCCACATCATCAAATCAATGAGCAACTTCTTATCTAATACTTCTTTGAAGGTCTTATATCCATGGATAGACAAATGATTGATGCAGCCAATGGAGAAGCTTTGGTAGATAAAACTCCTATTGCAGCAAGGCAATTAATTGAAAATATGGTTTCTAATAATCAGCAGTTTAGTACCAGAAGCAATCCAGTGACCTTAACTAGAGGAGTTTATGAGATGAAAAATACATATGTTGTTGATCATAGAAAATTAGAGAACAAGCTAGATGATTTAGCATCTTTGATCAAGCAGTTGACATTGTCACAGAGGGCTACAAGGTTGTGTGAGATTTGTACTTCACATGAACATCCTAATGATTTATGTCCTACATTGCATGAGCCTACAGGTTGGATGAATCATCCGAACTTTAGATGGGAGAATTTAACACAACAGCAGCAATGTCAACCTCCACCACAAATTGCTGCATCTTCCAAGAGTGAGCCTTCCTTGGAAGAATTGATGAGGGAAATGGCAATCAATGATCTAAATTTTCAGCAAAGAACAAAAGCAAGTATTCAAAACTTGGAAAATCAGATTGGACAGTTGGCTTTCACTTTGAATCATTTGCAATCTCAAGGTTCTAGTAATCTATCTGCACAACCAATTGTCAATCCAGAGAATGTTACCTTGAGATCAGGAGAGACCATTCAAGACTCTAAAGAACAGCAACCAACAGATGAAGATCTAAATTCTATTGCTCTAGCAAGTGATTACAGTCCAGCAAATGCAGAATCTGCTTCTACTCCTCATGCCACTTCCACCAATGCAATAGAAAATTTTGAGCAACTTGTTCCTCATTCATTTCATTCGGTTTGCCATATTGATTTGTTAGATAATTTAGTAGATGATAATTTGGCTGTTTTCAGATTATATTGATTATTCTAGCTTAGCCAATTATTTTGATTCCTTTACTTTTGATGCTTGTACTGATTCTGCAAAATGTAGCTTTTGTGCTAAGATTGATACATTTTGATGCAGCTATTGCATATTCTGAGAAAGTAAATCATGATGCAGCCATTGTAAGTTCTAAAGATATGAATCATGATGCATTTGTTGAAGTGCAAGATGCACATCCAGTTCTAATTTTTATGTTGCCTCCTGCATTGAACTTGAAGCCTTTGCCTGAGCTCTTGAAATATGAATATTACATCATTGTATATCCAAGAGAGCAGCCTAAGTACAGTAGTAGGACACAATATTATGCATATCAAGGCAATGAAGAGTATGAAGAAAAACTCATTGAGTTTATCAAGCAGCTAGAAATCCCTTCACAGTTATTTCTTCCAAGTTCTTAATTAAATGAAGTGTTGCAGATTTATGAGCAAAAAGAGAAATATCTAGGGATACAACTGAAACCGTTACCATCAAAATCATCTCCTAGAATTAAAGATTATAGGGCGTCGAACTAGTGACCTTAAAAAAACATTGTGTGAGAGGCAACTCACAGTTTTCTTAGAAGTTTTCAATTTATTTTTTGTATTTAGCAATGGTCTTTCATTTGAGTTTTGGATATCTCATGAATTCTGTTGCATAAACATTCTAGTCTACATTTTACTTTGATATTTGACATGTGTTTCTGCATAATTTTAAATTTTGCAAAGGGAGAACACAAATTTTGGATCCAATTTCTGCATAAATTCAAGAAAGGATCATGTGCAGCAGGAGTAAACACTTTCAAGACTTAAGATAGTCACTTTGGTGAGAGAAATAAGAGTTTGTTATGAAGGTAATTACTTTCCCAAGCAAGAGTAGTTACTTTCAGCCCAGGTATGTATCTTTACTCTCTGTAGTGAGCATTTTCATAGCTAATAGTAGTTACTTTCAAGGCACTTTCACAATTACAAAGGATGCGCACTTTCTGTAGTGGTTACTATTGTGAACCATAGTAACCACGCAGAACACTTTTCGAGCAATTATGGTCTGCATCTCTACTATTATGAACCATAGTAGCCACGCACAAGCCTTTTAAGCATTTTTTATTATTGGTGCCCCTGTAGTGTTTACTATCATTTATGAAAGTGATTACTTTGTGCTGAAAAATTTTGAAACAAAGTGATTACTATAGGATTGTCTTGTGCTGTAAAATTTTGGACTACTATATCATTGTGTTTTTCCACTTTACATCTACCATGCCATGATAAATTAAATTAATGTTGCTTGAGTGAGGCATGATCACATAGTGCACACACATCCCTGTCAAAATTCTGTCATGGTGTTCACTTTGTGTATGTGTTTTTAAACCAAAAGTAGCTATCTTGGACTGCACTGCATGTCTTCTCCATGATTTTATTTTATTTTTGCAAATTGCTGCATAGCCTTGTCTGTGACCCCTGCACTTCTACTGGTAGCTACATATCTCTACATAATTGCATCCATGCCTTGGATTATGTTGCTACATAAGGCTTAGATTCCATAGCAGCTACTATCCTATACCATAGTACTCACTTTGGCAATGTATGGCTTTATAGTGATCACTCTGCACTGCATTTTCTTATACGAACACTATATATTTGCTGTCACACATGCTTGATGTCATCTGCACATAATCTAACATGTGACTTGCATTCTTGAAGCTTTTTGTGCCTATTTTGTTGCATAAAATCTATCATGCTTGTACTATAAAGTAATCATCTGATGTGTAAAAATCGAATTACTGGGCAAGTGTACCGTTGTTAGAGTAATATTATGAAAATTTAAATACCAAATGTCGTATCCACAGGGACTGTTATTAAGAAATTCTTCCTTAATTATGTAATTGTTAATAGATATGAAAAAATAAATTTTGTTGATGAAATTGCTAAAAGTAAAAGAATAATAAATTAAAAAGGAACAAATATTCTTATGAAAATAAATTATAGAAAATTATGGCTAGAGGTATTCAAGAGAAATAGGCAAGTGTCTAGACTGTAAATCCTCCTTAATGTCTAAATAACTGAAATTCTTCTTCAACTACTTAGTTCCAAACCCTTATCGCTGCAGGAAATTCTAAATTAAATCAATACCTTTCTCAAGAATAATGATTCCTAACCCTCAGTTAATCAATCAAAATCTCTTCCTTAATTAATACCCCTAGGTTGCATTAAGTTCATTATGAATTCCATAATTAGGGTTAATCCTAATACAAAAAACTCACGTCTTTCCATCTCTAGAAATACATTCAAGTCTTTTTAATTAAGCAATGTTAAATTCATGTAAGAATTTTACTCAAATTCAAACAAGAAAACAAGATAAAAGAAAATTGATACTACTCAATTAAACCCAAGGGAAAAGAACATGAAATAGCATTAGAAGAATTCCAGAAAATTTAGTCAATTAGGATTCATTACATCTAGATACTCAAAGGAAAGTTAGAACCTAAACATCTTGAAATTAAAATTACAAAAGAGATGAATTAAAACACTTGATCCCATCCTCCTGCCGTCTCTGAGTCTTTCTCCAAAAACAGCCTCCCTCAGGTTTAAGTCCATTCATCCTTTTATAGGAATTGTCTTAGGGTTAATTTTCTCACAAAAGTTAAATTTATGAAGCGCGTAAAAGTACACGCCCAAGTACACGGCCATGTACTTTGGCCGTGTACATCTCTGTTTTTTTTTAATATGTGTCCTTCAATCCTTTCCTGACAAGTGCACGCTCATGTACACAGCCGTGTATCTGGCCGTGTACATCTCTGGTCTGTGATACTTGTCCTTCACAATCTTTATAGGAAGTACACGCTTATATACATGGTCATGCACGTTGACCGTGTATATCTCTGGCTCAAATGATGCATTCCTTGACAACACCAGTGATGTACACGTTCATATACACAGGCGTGTATCTGCCCATGTATATCTCTGGGTTCTTCTTTCTTCAATTCTCGACATCTTTACGGTTTTCATATTCTTGATCATTTTTCCTGAAATATAAATAAAATGAGATTAATTATAATATCTATCAATGAATATCTTAAAAACTCTCAATTATCATAATGTAGGATTAAGTATTTAGAGCATTTATCAGTATCACTGAGCATAGTATTTACTTTGACACTGCACTTCTTCATCTTCTGTAGCATCAATTTTCTGAAATTCTTCGCACATGTGCTACACACTGTTGCTACTTACTTACAACTTGCATAATCCACTCACTACTTCCTCTTCTCTATGTAGCAAAATAATGAATACACCGAGAAACACCCAAGGACCAAAGAGGCAAGGTCACTGGAACACTTTCCTCTCTTTAAGCTCCTCAAAGGAGGAAGAAGAGGAAGAAAGAGAGGATGTAGCTGATAGTTTTTCTTCCTCCAATTCAAATGAAGAACTGATTTAGTTTTAGTCTCTTTTATTTTAATTACCCTTTGTGAATGCCAATTTTTTTTCCTTCTAGGAATTGCCGCCAAAATTTTTGAAAATAAATATATATAAAAATAAAATTGTTTTACAGCAAAATGGAAAATTTTTGAAAAAAAAAATGATTTTGTTTCCCAGAAACAGCAACCTGCATTACACACGTTTATATCCCAAAATCAAAAACTAGTTTTGAGCATAAAAAGGAAAAAACTCAAGATTTTGTCATTTTGTAAAAATCCTAAATGAACCCAATTTAAAATTTCAAGGAAGAGGTCCAATGAGGAGGAGTTTTTTTTTTTTCTTTAGAAAAAGAAAGAAAAAATTTTAGCGAGAAGAGATAAAATTTTCAAACATTTTCAAAGGAAGCAAGTCTCTGTGAAAGATTTTTCAGAGGAGAGCTTTTTGGAGGGAAAGAGAGGAGGCAACAACTAGTTTTCGGAGAAGGACCCAAAAAAATTTTAAATATCATTTCTGCCATTTTGCTATCTCCTGTTGCTAGACCAGGTTTGCCTTCTCCTTTTAGCATAAGACTCATCTATCTGTCGCTGCAAATTTTAATTGTTGTGTGTGTGTGGATGCAAAAAAGTGAAGTGAAGAGAGATATTTAATATAGTTATACACTTACTAGCTGTTGTTTCTTTACTTTGTTCGTTTGTTTACTTAAAAAAATTTATAACATAAGTAAAAAAAATGAAAAAAGGTAAAGCAAGCGTGAGGCTCGATGTCGGCATCATTTCACCTCACCTATGCATACAATAATAGCAGTTGTTTAGTCTTTCCTACCAACAGGTTTACTTAGAAAACATAAAAAACAGAACCAAATTTATAGAACAGCAATATAACTTCAACTAGTGCTAGTCGGATTAGAACTATTCCCCCAAATTAAAAAAAATAAATGAACCGACAATAGGAAGTTGCAGCTTTTCCCTTTGTCCCTCTAACACCACCGCAATGCACAATGCCCCAAATTTCAAAATCACATTTCATTTTTGCTCATATTCATTCATCTTATATCAAATGCAATATTTTATTGTTTACCTCAATTGTTGATTTTTTTTTAAAAGTAATCTTGACTAGAATAATAATAAATAATGATTATAATTGACTTAATATTAATATATATATATTACTTTATTTATTTATTTTACTATTTATCATTTTTACATTTTAACTTTTTTATTTGGCATTATTATTACTCATTGTATTGTATAATATTTGGTGATAAATAAATAATGTTTTCATTTTAATAAATAAATAGTAATACATGTTTGCATTAATTTATAACATTAGTGTGTAGCTTCTCTACCGTCGTATGTTATAAATTGATAAAGTTTATGTGTACCTACGTTATCAAGGCTCTAAGCAATATTAATTTATCATATGCTACTAAAATTTAATTATCTTAATAATCAATCAAATGTATTCCCTATAATTGCTATTTTACTAATAAATCAATTTAAATAGAATTTTTATTTTTATTAACACAATAATTTATAATGCTAATGTGTAGCAACTCTACCTTTACGCATTATGAATTGTTAAAATCTATGTGTACCAACGTTACCTTGAGTTTTATACAACATAAATTTATCCAACTAAATTTAAATCTTTTTATTAAATATTTCATTTTTTTAACAATTCAAATATATTTACTCCTTCTATCAAATAGGATTAATTTCAAGTTTTAAAATTTCTTAAGTCATACTTCTTTTTTGATAAATTAAATAGTTAAACATTTCTTTTTTATACAATTTTTTTACAACATCGATATATAATTTACATTGCCTTCGATTATTCAATAAATTATAAGAGATTTATATATAACTTACATTATCTTAAATTCTCTTTCAACGTTAATTATAATCAAAATTAAAATTCAAATACTTCATTTGCGAATAAAATATTTTTTTAATGATTTGCAATATAGTCATGTGATCTTCCTTCACTTTCTGTATTGTTTCTCATAGGGTGCATGTATAACCGCGTTATCTTGTATCCTAAATATTATGATTTTATGAAAATTATTTTAATCTCAAAATGAATTTTCTTTACTAAACTTAATTTTAATCAATCAATCTCATTTTTTAGATAGAACTACGTAGGTTTGAGTTCTCCATTGCACCTAGGGATACGTAGGAGCGGGAACCGAACCCATCAAGTCAAAATAATTTTTAAAATAATTTTTTTCTTTTTTTAAGATACTGAATTAACATTTTAATAAATAATTTTTCTTTTTCTAAAATAAAAATAATTAATGTTTAGGGATTAAATGAATATTTTCAAAATTAAAATGAGTTTGCACAATTAATTTTAAGTAATCGTTTTTAAATGGACGTTGTGGGGTAATACCTTTCCTACACATAAATGACTCCCGAACTCATCTTTAGTTTCAAAGATCATATTATTTTAAAAAGTTTTTCCAATGTTTTCTTAAAATAAACTTTGGTGGCGACTCCTCTGATATTTTGAAAACGTTTTTCGCCATATAGTTGCGACAGATGACGACTCCACTGGGAATATCTTTTAGAGAGTCAAGCCTTTGATAATTAATTATGCGAATTTGTTTTATTTTGTTTCCATTTTTTTAATCCCTTTCTTTTTCTTATTTATTTGAATTAATTGTAGTGTTTCTTTTATTCGTGCATGTATTTTGTATGCTCATATTGATATTGTTATTAATCCTAGGGTAGATGACTATTGATAATTTGTGCTATTCTCGTGTTGTTTAATTTTTGCACCTTTTTTATTTTTGTTGAGTTGATAAGGTTTGTATGCTCCCTCACACACTACCACTTACACATTCATCACACACCTTGAGTGGGGCCCTATACCCGGGTCTGAGTATGCTTAAGATTAGAAGGGTTATGTAGCAGTGTCATTTTGGATGCACATCCTATTTGGCTATCGTGAAAACCTTAACTAGAGTTTGACCTTTTGTTGATGTCCCACATCTAGTAGACTCCCTACTGTTGTGGCCAACATCGGGGATTGGATCTTAGCTCTAATGACCTTTTAGGATTACAAACTACCTTTGATGAGTCTTTACACGTAAAAGAAAGCTATAGATCTTTAAGTTAGACCCTTTAGGTAACATGAAATAGAACACAAAGAGGGTATTCTTTCCTTATCTACTTTTTTAGAAATCATGTGAATTATTAGTGCCTTAAAGTTTTAAATGAAAAAGAAGAAGAAAATTTTTACTATATTTTGGAATAATATAAGGACTAGTGATTCACATGATTCTCTCAATTTTTCTTACATCATCATCATTTCATATATCATTGCATATCATTTATTTGAATATCATGCTTATTGCCATCCTTGTGACACTTGTAATAAATTTAAAATCAGTTTTGAAATAAGGTTAAGGATGACAATTTGCATAATTTCTTGCATCATTACATTGTCATGTGAAGCATTACCCTTTTAAGTATCAATTTATATTTATCAAAAATAAAATTCAAAAGATCTTTAAAAGGGTAATGATTCATATTGTTCTCGCATTATCATAGTCATCACATATTTGTCTCATTAATGTAAAAGCCTAGTGGATTATCGATTCATTTAGAATTAATGTTGATTCTTATATGGACGTTTATCAGTTTAGAATCAATATTAATCCTTATGGCTACTAGGATCCTATGTTAATGAAACAAATACAAAATTGAAATAATTTTTCATCATTTTCTTTTTATTTATAGGTTGAGAATCACAAAGTTGTTTGAGTATTCAAGAAAATGGAAATTAATGTGGGATCAAATAGCAATGAGGTGAGATCAGCCGAGTTGAGAAGAAAATTGCATTTGAAAGTTAAAAAGGCTGACACTGCTAGTTTGAGAGAATTAGGGAAGAAGCTAAAGACAGTCTAACAACTCACTTTTGTGAGGAGGTATGGAAATATTTTGAGATTAATTGAAGTGAATGTGCAAGAAGATGCCATAACAGCTCTAGCCCAGTATTATGATTCCCCATTGAGGTGCTTCACCTTTCAGGATTCTCAGTTGGCTCCAACATTAAAGGAATTTGAGCAAATTCTAGACTTGCTTTTGGAGAGTCAACAGCCATATCGTCCTATGGAACATCATGTATCTCTGCCGACTATCACCAATGTCTTAAGGATCCATCCAGCAAAGTTGCAACAAGCTTATCAAGAAAGACATCAGAATAGGAGATTCACAAGAGATTTTCTTAAACGACACATGCATAATTTGGCAGAAAAAGAAGATTGGGAGATTTTCATAGATGTCCTAGCACTCACCATTTATGGCATTGTCCTATTCCCTAAGCATGAAAACTTTGTGGATTTAGCAGCAATAGATGTGTTTCTTACATGCAAAAATCGATATAAAAATCCCGTCCCTATAATACTAGCTGATGTTTATTGTACACTGAGTTTCTGCCATGAAAGAAAAGGAAAGAGGATTATATGTTTTCTACCTATACTTTATATATGGCTCACGGCTCACATCTTTAAAAGGCCAAGTGAAACCAAGTGTCTGATCACTGATTTGTTGAGGTTTCAGATTGGGCAGAAAAATTGTCAAGAGTGGGCTAATCACTTAGCTAGTTTGAATGAAGGACACATCAGGTTGCACACTCCATGGCAACAATCGACGACCATTATTTATCATTGCGACAATTATCCAAATGTTCCTCTTATGGGTACTTGAGGTTGTATAAATTACAATCCAATTATGGGACAACATCAGCTTGCTTATCCTATGACGGGACCACCTGCTGAGGAATTGTTAATTCCTTTTGTTGTCTACTATGAAGATGGAAATTTCACTGAGCTTATCCAAAAGGCAATAAATGCTTGGGCAAGGGTTGTTCGAAAAGAAAAAGAGTTAGGCGTGAGAAGTTGTGCAGCGAAAGCAAGTTAACGTCAATGGGTTCAAGAAAGAGTCCAAGAGATTAAGTTACCATTCAAAGATTCAGGTACCTCCCAAGAAAGTGAGCCATCTAATCCAGAACCCTTTGACAATGAAGAAGTAAAAGAGTTAAAGACAAGATTGGCTAAGATGATTAAGAAGAATGTGAGGGTAAAAATGGAGCTTCGAGAGAGCTGCCAAACTTGCGCTATTTTGAAGAGAAAGAACAATGAAAAACAACAAGCCTATGAAGAGGTTTGTAAGAAGCAAAAGTATGTGCAAAGCCATGCAACTAAAGTTCAACGTTGCCTTGAAGCTGCAAATAAGATATTAGGACTGAGGGTAAAGGAGCGAAATGCAGCTTTATATGAGAAACAACAATTGAAAGGTGCATTGTACAAGGCGAAAGGAGATCAAGAAGAAGCTTTGACTCAAGCTAGTGAACTCCAAACACGAGTGCAAAATATGGAAGAGCAGATAAAGCAAATTGTCATGCCATGTGAGGCCAAAATTAACACTGAAAAATGGGAAGTGATCAGAATCATGAAAGAATATGAAGCTATTGTGAAGGAGAAAGATGGTCAGATAGAAGAAAGAGATAAGCTCATTGAATATTGGATCAAATGCTTTATACAGCTTACATCATTAGCTAATGCCGCAATTGATGATGTCCTGCGCATGTTGTCAAATGTTGAGATAGCTACATTGTTCTACATGACACCTCAAGAGATTAAAGACTTCCTCAGCTATTGCAACTGGTTGGTCTCAGAGATGAAAGGAATGAAAGCTAGGGCTAGGAAGGGGTGATGTAATGACTTGGGATATGGGTAGACTATGTATGGGTAGGAAAAAGAAGATGTATTTTGAATCAAATTCTGATGTACTTCGATGTCTTAATTTGATTATGGATTATATTTTGGTGTGTTTCATTTGACAATGATCCTACATTAATTTTCATTAAAGACTAGAAGACGCTAAACAACTGTGATGATTCTTTAATCTTTGGTTGTTATTTTTTAAGTGCATTTTTCATTTTGATTAATTCTTTTTTTACTAGAAACCATTTCAGAAAACTAAGTAAATATAACGGAGAAACGTTTTCTAAAGCATCCTTATAGAACTCGCGTTCAAGCAAGGATCATGGATGAGTTAGAGAAACACAATGAAGATTTGAGAAACGATGTTAACCAGCTGAAAGAACAAATGGCACAAATCCTAGAGGCACTGAAGTCTTTAGAGAGAAAAACCATAGAGCGGACCCCTACTCAAGCACCTTTAGCACAACCCATTGCTACCTATCCACCAGGTTTTACCCCTACACAAGGACTGTCCCAAAGTTTTCCTCTTCATGAAACAATGGTGCCTTTGACATTGCATGTAGAAAGGCCTCCAGAACAAACTTTCAATCAAGATGTCCAATTTGCCCCATATGGCCTTCCCTAAGGTTATACACCACCGATAGCTGAGAACCCACCAAACACTGGCTAACCATCAAATCAACCCAATCCTACACAACCTTCAGGTCCACAAACCCAACCAACCCAAACATCCATCCCATCATATGCTTACCCTCAAAATGCCCATCCCTAAGAAACTCATATACCCCATACTATACCTACCCCAAACCAATCGATCCACTACCAACCACAAATCACTAATCCTAACCTTGATGGAAACCCAGCCATATCACCATTCCATTCCTATAAGACCTTAGAAGAACCTCAGCCCAATTACTCAGAGGATCACTTCTAATCCAGAGAAAAATTGCAAATATTGGAAGAAAGATTGAGAGCTATCGAGGGGAGCAGCTATGGCATTGGAGAAGCTGCAGATCTTTGCTTGGTCCCAGATGTGATAGTTCCTCCAAAATTCAAAGTGCTTGATTTTGATAAGTATAAAGGAACGACATGCCCAAAGAGTCATCTGATCATGTATTGTAGGAATATGGCATCACATGCCCATGATGATAAGCTGCTAATTCACTTTTTCCAAGATAGTTTAATTAGAGGAGCTTTGAGTTGGTATATGCATCTTGAGCGTACTTGTATTCGCAGTTGGAAAGACTTGGCTAATGCTTTCCTAAAGCAATATAAGTACAACATTGATATGGCTCCTGATAGATTACAACTGCAAAATATGTTAAAGAAGGAGGATGGGACTTTTAAAGAATATGCCCAGAGATGGAGAGAAGTTGTAGCTCAAGTGGAGGCCCCTTTATCTGAAAAAGAAATGGTGGCTATGTTTATTTATACTCTCTAATCACCTTTCTATGATAGGATGATTGGAAGTGTTTCGTCAAACTTCTCTGATATTGTGATTATCGGAGAAAGAGTAGAAGGAGGAATGAGGAGTGGTAAGATATTTCACAATTCTGGCGAACCCTCTAATTTAAAGAAATTTACAAATGGTCCAGGAAGAAAGAAGGAGGAAGAGACTAATGCTATAGCTTTTCACCCAAGAGAAGTTCCTTTCATCAGACCTAACCCTGCACCTTTTCAATTCTAACCTACATTTCCTGTCCCTCAAATGTCTTACCCATATGTCAATGTTGTTTCACAGAATCCAAGTCCCCAATCTTACCAGCAGCGACCCTACCAACCCGCTTCGCCTACTTTTCCCATAGCAACACTCATGAGACCACCCCAACATTGGAACCAAAACCCAAATCTCAACCAAATAAGACCCTAAAACAATCAAGAAAGGAAGCAAGTTCAATTTGACCCAATCTCCATGTCCTATACTAAGTTACTACCTCGCCTATTCCAAAGTTCATTAGTTCCTGTCCAATGAAACCTATAGAACCACCCTATCCAAGAGGGTATGACCCAAATGCTAAGTGCGAGTATCATGCTGGTGGCATTGGTCATTTGACAGAGAAGCATTAAAGTTCAAAGTGCAAGACTTAATTAATGCTAAATGGCTGAATTTCAAGGAGGATAATCCTAATATTATAAGTAATCCCCTACCCGAGCATGGAGGACCATCGGTAAATGCCATCGAGCAAGAGTTTGCCCATGTTTTAAAGAGGAAAGTTAAAGACGTTACCACTCCTCTTAAGGTTATTTTTGCTGAGTTGTGCAAGGCTGACTTGATCAAGAGTTTTGTACATGAAGAAAATATGTGTGATTTTCACCCTAATGCATACCACCCCATTGAAGATTGTGAAGAATTCAAGCATGTACTGCAAACCCTGATGGACAAGCATTTGGTCAAAATTGGGCACCCTAAAGAGAAAAATAAAGTTTTGACTGTTGATGAACAATCACTAACCTTCCTGAAACCTTTGGTCATTCATTACACCAAGTGTGTAGATACCCCAACTACCAATAGACCTAGACCCATCACTATACAAGTATCAGCTCCATTCCCTTTCAAGGACAACAAAGCAGTACCATAGAAGTATAATGCAAGGGTTTATGTCAGTAATTTTAAGGAAAACCAAACACAAGGTGTCTATTCTGATACTCTCGCCATCTCAAACATTGCTGGTGTTGGTAGGATGACCCGCAGTGGTCGTACTTATACACCTGAGGAGCTGAGAAAAGAACAAGTAAAAGAGATTGAGAGATCCTCGAAGGGGAAGGCCAAATTGGGCGAGTTTGAAAATGCTGACGAAGAAAAAATGCCAAAAATAAAGAAAACAGTGTCTCATGAAGAAGCCTATGAGTTTTTGAAATTTATTCGTCAAAGTGAGTATCAAGTTGTGGAACAGTTAAACAGATCTCCAAACAGGATATCTCTCCTATCCTTATTACTAAACTCTGAGCCACATAGGAGGATTCTTTTGAAGGTGTTAAATGAGGCTCATGTCAGCCATGATATCACTACTCATGTCAGCTATGACAAATTTGGAGGCATTGTTGGTAATATTGTTTCAAACAATTATCTCACCTTCACTGATGATGAAGTACCTGTTGAAGGAATGAGGCACAATAAAGCACTGCATATTTTTGGTTAATACCGAGATCACATTATTGTAAGAGTGCTAATTGATAATGAGTCTTCTTTGCATGTGATGCCAAAAGCAACATTGTCAAAATTACCTTGTGATGGGTCGCATATGAAATCCAATACCATGATAGTAAGAGCCTTTGATGGAACAAGGAGAGAAATTTTGTTTCAAGTAATGGACATCGCACCAGCTTACAGCTGTCTTTTGGAGAGGCCTTGGATTCATTCTGCTGGAGTTGTACCATCGACATTGCATCAGAAACTAAAGTTTATCATTGATAATAAGTTGGTGATTGTCTCTGGTGAAGAAGATGTGTTGGTGAGTAAGCCTGCATCCACTCCTTACATTGAAGCTGCTAAAGAAGCTCTAGCGACCTCTTTTCAGGCTTTAGAGATTGCAAATGCTACTTATGTTGGAGAGGGAGCCTTAATTATAAAGCCTCAATTGTCTAATACATCCATAATGACTGCTAAAGTCATGCTTGACGGAGGTTGTCAGTATAGATATGTGTTAGGACAAACCATCATGAAAGCAGCAAACTGGTTACAGCTCATGAGAATAAGGATAGATTTGGGTTGGGATACACGCCCACTAAAGCTGATAAGAGGAGAGTCATTGAGGAAAAGGAAGAAAGAAGATTAGCCAGGTTGGAAGGTAGGGAGCCTAAGACTGAAGGGGTCCCCATTTGTGATCTTCTGAAAAGCTTCTATAGTGTTGGATTTGACTTTCAAGACTCAGTGGTTGCTGATGATGAAGATGTACCTGGAGAAGAGGTTATGAACCTAGTTCGCACTTGTCCACTGAACACAGAAGTTGGCAATTGGGAGATCATCGAACTTCCTGTGATTTTTAATGCCTACTCAGAGTAATCATTGAAGCTAATCCTATTGTTTTGTCCCAAAGCTTTAGGATATCATTACTTTTAAAAAAATTGATATATGGTTTCTTTTTGTAATTTAAAATATCAGTTTGTTTTGTAAGTTAGGACACATGTTTCCTTTTAAGTATATTTTAAATGAAATGCAATTCAAATTATCAGCAACCTTTTATGTCTTCTTTCTTTATTGCTTGAATCTTGTCGTTTATTTTCTTTTTATCTTAACTCTCACACAATGCAGATCCGAAAGTGACATGTCTGAAAGTAACAGTGCTAATATCTCATCCACTAATTTTGATTGTCCCATTAATCAAGCTATCAAAGATGATAGTGATGTTGATTTACCCTCAGAATTTTTAAGATTGGTTGATCAAGAAGTGAAAGAGATCCAACCTCATGATGAACCTAGTGAGATAATTAATATAAGAGAAAAATCAAAATAGGCACCCTCATGAAAAAACAAGAGCGCGACAAGTTGATTAAACTCTTGCATGATTATAATGATGTCTTTGCATGGTCTTATCAAGATATGCTAGGTCTAGATGTTGACATAGTCGAGCATAGATTGCCACTAAAACCAAAGTGTTTCCCAATTAAGCAAAAATTAAGGAGAATGAAGCCTGAGATGTCATTGAAGATTAGGGAGGAGGTCAAGAAGCAATTTGATGCAGGTTTTCTTGCTGTTTCCAAATACCCTCAATGGGTTGCTAACATTGTGGTAGTTCCCAAGAAAGATGGAAAGGTTTATATGTGTGTTGACTATCAGGATCTAAATAGAGCCAGCCCTAAAGATGATTTTCCATTGCCTCACATTGATATGCTAGTAGATAATACAGGTCAACATTCATTTTTCTCTTTTATGGATGGTTACTCGGGTTATAATCAGATCAAAATGGCTGAAGAGGATATAGAGAAAACCACATTCATTACACCTTGGGGCACCTTTTGCTACAAGGTCATACCTTTTGGTTTGAAAAATATCGGGGCAACATATCAAAGGGCGATGGTGACCTTATTTCATGATATGATACATAAGGAGGTTGAAGTCTATGTGGATGATATGATTGCCAAATCAATGACTGAAGAAAACCATATTGTAAATTTACACAAATTGTTTGAGCGGTTGAGGAAATTCAAATTGCGGTTGAATCCTGCCAAATGTACCTTTGGGGTGAAATTAGGCAAGTTGTTGGGGTTCGTAGTCAGTCAAAAGGGAGTAGAGGTTGATCCTGACAAGACAAAAGCAATCATAGAAATGCCGCCTCCTAACACTAAAAAGGAGGTTCGCGGATTTTAAGGGAGATTGAATTATATTGCTCGATTCATATGTCAACTAACTGCTACTTGTGAACCAATTTTTAAGTTGCTACGGAAAAATTAGCCAATGGAATGGAATAGAGATTGTCAAGAAACTTTTGAGAAGATAAAGTAGTATTTACAAAATCCTCTGATACTAGTGCCACCAGTACCAGGGAGAGCGCTTATTATGTATTTGATAGTGTTAGAAGGATCCATGGGATGTGTTTTAGGTCAGCATGATGAATCGGGTCAGAAAGAGCATGCCATTTATTATTTGAGCAATAAGTTCACTGATTATGAAGCTAGATACTCTTTGTTGGAGCGAACTTGTTGTGCCTTGGCTTGGGTAGCTCACAGGTTAAGGCAATATATGTTGAGTCACGCAACTTGGTTGGTGTCGAAAATGGACCCAATCAAATACATCTTTGAGAAACCAGCCCTAACTAGAAGGATTGCTCGTTGGCAAGTTCTATTATCAGAATATGATATTGTGTATGTTACTCAAAAAGCAATCAAAGGCAATGCTCTCGCAGATTTCCTAGCTCATCAACCGGTGAATGATTATTAGTCAATACAGTATGAATTTCCTGATAAAAATATAATGGCGTTACTTAATGAGAAAGAATCTTCAGCAAGAGATGAATGGGTCATGATATTTGACAGTGCTTCTGATGCACTTTGACATGGGATTGGTGCTATACTGATTTTCCCAGAGAAGAAATATATCCCGATCACAGCTAAATTATCATTCGATTGTACGAATAATGTAGCTGAATATGAAGCATGTGTTATGGGAATTCAAGCGGCTATATAGTCAAAGATCAAAATTCTTGAGGTGTATGGTGACTTAGCCTTGGTCATCCACCAGCTGAAAGGTGAATGGGAGACTCGAGATGCCAAATTGATCCCTTACCAAGCCTATATCAGAGAGTTGGTAGAGTATTTCGATGAAATTACTTTCCAACATATTCCTCGTGAAGAGAATCAATTGGGTGATGCTTTAGCCACTTTATCATCAATGTTTGTAGTGAGTCAAAAAGAAGACATGTCGTTCATAAAGATGCAACAGCTTGATCATCTTGCCTATTGTCAAATGGTTGAAGAAGAATCCAATGGTAAACCTTGGTATCTGACATTAAAAATTTTCTAAAACACTAAGAATACCCATTAAATGCTGTTAAAAATGACAAAAGGACATTAAGGAGGTTAGCAATGAGTTTCTTTCTGAATGGAGATGTGCTCTACAAAAGGAATCATGATATGGTTCTGCTTATATATATGGATGCTTCAGAAGCACGAAAGATCATGGAAGAGAATCATGAAGGTTCATTTGGGACTCATGCCAATGGACATGCCATGGCAAAGAAGATTCTACGGGCTGAATATTATTGGTTGACAATGGAGGTCGATTGCTTTCGTTATGTGAAAACATGTCATAAATGTCAAACATATGCTGACAATATTAATGTTCCCCTAACAAATATAAACGTCTTATCATCACCCTGGCCTTTTTCAATGTGGGAAATTGATGTTATTGGACCCATTGAACCTAAAGCCTCTAATGGTCACCGCTTCATTCTAGTTGCTATTGACTATTTCACAAAATAAGTTGAGGCTGCTTCATATGCTAGTGTGACCCAAAATGTGGTGGTGAGATTCATTAAAAAGGATTTGATCTGTCGGTATGGCCTCCCAAGCAAGTTGATAACAGACAATGACACTAATCTGAACAACAAAATGATGAAAGAATTGAGTGACAATTTCAAGATTCGGCACCATAATTCCTCTCCCTATCGCCCAAAGATGAATGGAGCAGTTGAAGCAGCCAATAAAAATATTAAAAAGATCATCCAAAAGATGGTAGTGACATACAAAGATTGGCATGAAATGCTGCCATTTGCCTTGCATGGATACCGAACTTCAGTTCGTAGTTCAACTGGGGCAACTCCATACTCTTTGGTATATGGAATGGAAGCAGTACTTCCTATTGAAGTCGAAATTCCCTCTTTAAGAGTAATAATGGAGACCAAATTGGAGGAAGCAGAATGGGTGCAATCTTGTTTTGATCAATTGAATCTCATTGAAGGAAAATGGTTGAATGCGTTATGTCATGGTCAACTATACCAGATAAGGATGAAGAAGGCTTTTGATAAAAAGGTTCATCCAAGAGAATTCAGTGAGGGAGATATGGTGCTCAAAAAGATTTTGCCAACGCATAAAGATTATCGTGGCAAGTGGTCCCCGAATTATGAAGGACCATACGTGGTGAAAAAGGCTGTCTCAAGAGGAGCTCTAATCCTCACAAACATGGATGGATAAGATCTTCCAAACTCCATCAATTCGGATGCTGTAAAATAATACTATGCTTAAAAAAATAATTTAAAAAAAAAAAAGAAAAAAGAAAACAGCTCGCTAGGTTGAAATCCTGAAAGGGCGACCTAGGCAAAAGTTAGGGCGACCTAGTGAGGTGAAAACTCGAAAGAGCGGCTCAGGCAAAAATTAAGGTCAAATAAATACTATACTGAATTGAAAACCTGAAAAAGCGGTTCAGAAGGGGCACTGACTTCAATCGCAAGAAAGGGCTTCAAATCGAGAAATATGATCGACTGGAATACTAAACTGGGGTAATTTTGAGAGGTAGAAGTTGGATCAAATGGAAGATGAATTCAAAATATCATACTGGTCAATTTTATTTGGCAGTTTTGTTAATGGATGATCAACTTACATGGGAGATTAGCACTGTTCATCTGGAAGATGTCACTTAATTGACATAATACTTCGTTATTCTTGTAGTCATTCTGATCTTTTGTTTGATGTATTTATTTTTCTATTATGTTGTAAGTCCTTTTTGTAAATTCACCATTTCTTTATTACAATCATTCTATTTTCCAAAAATATTTATCCCTGACTTTTGTCACCTTCCATTCAGCTTATATATACTACTTTGTTTACTTAATTTCTTCAACAGCATTATCCAACATTTTTATTGTCATTTCAATAATTATATACTAAAAAGAAACATGCAAACGATTAAAAGGGTAATAAGAAAATATGATTACAATAATAAGCTTTAAAAATTCATACAGTAAGTTTAATGAATCTCCTGATAAGTTTAGCATGACAAAAGAAGTTGCCTCCTTATGACAATTCAAAATAAGTGACAATCCAATTAATTCACGTCCTCTCCAGCTCATATTTTATGAAAGAATTGATCCTGGCCGAAGAAATTACTCATTCATGAACCTTGAGCTGCACGTTCTGATAAGGTTGAAAATTAAAATCCCTCTCCTCCCTAAAAAAAAAAAGAGTTTATTTTGATTTAATATCTTATCACGACATTTGACTTCATCATGCAATAACTTTATTTTAAATGTTAACATTCATTCAGTTTGTGCAATCACATCATTAGCATATATTTATTTTTATCCATTGTCACATTTTGAAGTTTAATTTAAATTCATTATCTGTCTCACAACCTTTATGTTCCATCCAAGTCCAGGATTTGACTTGGTACTTTACCTTTCAATAAAATTCAAAAGATGATTGATCTCTTTATTTTTCTGTCTTACTTTTATTGTTAAAGTCCAGAACCTGACTGGTATATTTCACTTTTCTGTCAAAGCCCAAAACCAAACTGACACATTTTATTTTTTTGTCAAAGCCCAACACTTGACTAGCACCTTTTCACTTTTTTGTCAAAGCCCAGAACTTGACTAGCACATTTTCTTTTCTGTCCAAGTCCAAATCCTGACTGGCACATTCCACTTTTCCATCAAAGCCCAGAACCTACCTGGCACATTTCACTTTTCTGTTAAAACACAGAACCAAACAGGCACATTTTACTTTTCTTTTAAAGCTCAGGATCTGATTGGCACTTTTTACCTTTCAATTAAAGCCCAGAACTTGACTGGCACTTTCCACCTTTTATCCTGTTATTTAAGCCCAATATCTATCTGGCAACCTTTGTTTTTAGTTAAAACTCAATGTCGCTTCACAATTTTCGTTAAGCACAAATCATCATAAATTACGACTTTCCCTAGTAGCTGAATGTTCATTATATTTGTCTTTGTATTCCTTGTACACTTTGTTCATTTTAGACAAAAATTTAATTCACTTCTTTACTCAGTTCTCATCAACTCTAATTTCAAAATATTTCTAATTGATATGAACTAAGTAAAGAGGCAGGGTCACTGGAACACTTTCCTCTCTTTAAGCTCCACAAAGGAGGAAGAAGAGGAAGAAAGAGAGGATGTAGCTGATAATTTTTCTTCCTCCAACTCAAATAAAGACCTGATTTAGCTTTAGTTTCTTTTATTTTAATTACCCTTTGTGAATGCCAATTTTTTTTCCTTCCAGGAATTACTTCCAAAAGTTTTGAAAATAGACATATATAAAAATAAAATTGTTTTACAGCAAAATGGAAAATTTTTGAAAAAATGATTTTGCTTCCTGAAAACAGCGGCCTACATAACACAGGTTTATACTCCAAAATCAAAAACCAGTTTTGAACATGAAAAAGGAAAAAATTCAAGATTTTGGCATTTTGTAAAAACCCTAAATGAGCCCAATATAAAATTTTAAGGAAGAGATCCGATGAGGAAGAGTTTTTTTTTTTTTTAGAAAGAAAGCCAAAAAATTTTTAGCGAGAAGAGATAAAATTTTCAAACATTTTCAGAGGAGGCAACAAGTCACTGTGAAAGATTTTTCAAAGGAAAGCTTTTCGGAGGGAGAGAGAGGAGGCGATAACTAGTTTTCAGAGAAGGAGAAAAATTTTTTTAGAAGCTTAAGATTTGAAATAGAAGAAGAAATCAAAGAAGAAGAGAAACATCATTTCTGCCATTTTGCTATCTACTGTTGTTGGACCAAGTTTGCCTTCTCCTTTTAGCATAGGACTCATTTATTTGTCGCTGCAAAGTTTAATTGTTCTGTGTGTGGATGCGAAAAGCGAAGTGAAGAAAGATATTTAATGTAGTTATACACTTACTAGCTATTGTTTCTTTACTTTGTTCGTTTGTTTACTTAAAAAAATTTATAACATAAGTAAAAAAAATGAAAAAAGGTAAAGCAAGCGTGAGGGTCGATGTCAGCATCATTTCACCTCACCTATGCATACAATAGCCCATACGCCCCTGCAATCTTGATATCAAATCACATCAAATGTTTTTATACGTTACTTTTTTTTTTTTTGGTTGAAACATTTGCGCTTTAAATAATAATAGCAGTTGTTTAGTCTTTCCTACCAACAGGTTTACTTAGAAAACATAAAAAATAGAACTAAATTTATAGAATAGCAATATAACTTCAACTAGTGCTAGTCAGATTAGAACTATTCTCCCAAAAAATAAAAAAAATAAATGAATCGGCAACAGGAAGTTGCAGCTTTTCCCTTTGTCCCTCTAACACCACCGCAATGCACAATGCCCGAAATTTCAAAATCACATTTCATTTTGCTCATATTCATTCATCTTATATCAAATGCAATATTTTATTGTTTACCTTGTTTGTTGATTTTTTTTTAAAAGTAATCTTGACTAGAATAATAATAAATAATGATTATAATTGACTTAATATTAATATATATATATTACTTTATTTATTTATTTTACTATTTATCATTTTTGCATTTTAATCTTTTTATTTGGCATTATTATTATTCATTGTATTGTATAATATTTGGTGATAAATAAATAATATTTTCAATTTAATAAGTAAATAGTAATACATGTTTGCATTAATTTATAACATTAGCGTGTAGCTTCTCTACCGTTGTATATTATAAATTGATAAAGTCTATGTATACTTACGTTACCGAGACTCTAAGCAATATTAATTTATTATATGCTACTAAAATTTAATTATCTTAATAATCAATCAAATTTATTCCCTATAATTGCTATTTCACTAATCAATCAATTTAAATAGAATTTTTATTTTTATTAACACAATAATTTATAATGTTAATGTGTAGCGACTCTACCTTTACGCATTATGAATTGTTAAAATCTATGTATACCAACGTTACCTTAGGTTTTATACAACATAAATTTATCTAACTAAGTTTAAATCTTTTTATTGAATATTTTATTTTTTTAACAATTCAAATATATTTATTCCTTCCATTAAATAGGATTAATTTCATGTTTTAAAATTTCTTAAGTCATACTTCTTTTTTGATAAATTGAATAGTTAAACATTTCTCTTTTATACAATTTTTTTACAACATCGATATGTAATTTACATTACCTTCGATTATTCAATAAATTATAAGAGATTTATGTATACCTTACGTTATCTTAAATTCTCTTTCAACGTTAATTATAATCAAAATTAAAATTCAAATACTTCATTTGCGACTATTTTTTTTTAACGATTTGCAATATAGTCGTGTGATCTTCCTTCACTTTCTGTATTGTTTCTCGTAAGGTACATGTACAACCACGTTATCTTATATCCTAAATATTATGATTTTATGAAAATTATTTTAATCTCAAAACAAATTTTCTTTACTAAACTTAATTTTAATCAACCAACCTCATAATTTTTTAGATAAAACTACATGGCTCTGAGTTCCTCATTGCACTTGGAGATACGTAGGAGCGAGAACCAAACCCATCAAGTCAAAATAATTTTTTTCTTTTTTTAAGATACTAAGTTAACATTTTAATTAATATTTTTTCTTCTTCTAAAATAAAAATAATTAATGTTTAGGGATTAAATAAATATTTTCAAAATTAAAATGAATTTGCACCATTAATTTTAGGTAATCGTTTTTAAACGGACATTGTGGGTTGCTAATACCTTCCCTACACATAAATGACTCCCGAACTCTTTTTTGATTTCAAAGATCATATTATTTTAAAAAGTTTTTCCAAGGTTTTCTTAAAATAAACTTTGGTGGCGACTCCTCTAATATTTTGAAAACGTTTTTCACTGTACAGTTGCAACTGTCCGGTTACAACACTCTTTAGTTATTTTTATTTCATTTCCTTGTACATATTACCCACCATTTCCAATAGTTATTGCACTTTATCACTTTTCTTTTCTTACTTTACTTTTTCCTTACTTCTTTATCTTTGAATAGTTACTTGATGCTTTCATTCTCTTTTATACATAATTATCTGTTTAGTTTACATACTTCTCTTTTGTGCTGAATCCATTGTGCGTCTTTCTTTAGAGAATGCCCCTAGTCTCATTAAGAGGAGCATGAATTTCATCTCTGAATTATGAGCCATCATCCATGAAAGGGGAGTGATCTCTTGCCTTTATTTCACATGTTTTTAGTCTGATTTTCCTGATTTTCCTGCATACTTTACAGATAAAATACAAAAATATGTTCATCATTCTTCTCTTTTTAATTCAGTTCAGTTTTGTAATTCTGATTTTATGTTCTGATTGCACTTCCCACTGAACTCACAATCACTCTCTGTTTTGTACATATTTACCATTCATACCACACTGAACATATTTTCTTGTAAGGTGAATTGTATTCACATGTTGCAATTAATTATCACCTTTTACCATGATAGAGAATTGGGCCTTAACTTTCTTTTCTATGTTCACTTTACATGTATTTTTGCATTCATCTTCTAGAACTTGCCCTGTTTCTTACTTGAATATGCATTGTGCAATTTTTTATCTAGATGATTGAGGCCTTCTTTGCACACACCCACCCGCCCTAGCCCACCCTTGCACCTAATTTCCCTTGTTTCACATTTCCTTATTTTGCCAAACTTAGTTCACAAAAGTAATTTCCTTCCCTTAAGAGATGTATTTCTTTTAAGTTGCATCAAGAGTGAAAGCAAGAAACTAAGTTTGGGGTGCTAATTATGACTGTAATTGCTTGACGACAAGCAAGCTCTTAAGTTTGGGGTGGTGAGCATTATACATGTCAATATTACATGTAAAAAAATGCTTGAATTTGAAGAAAAGAATGATTGCAAAAGTCCAATAAGTCAATAAAATGATTGAATGGAAGTGAAAGAAAAGGAAAAAGAAAATACAGCAAGTCATCTTGATAGAAAAAGAATTTCTACGTAAGGCAAAATAATGAAAAATATGGTGAAAGAGTGCTTTAATCTAATTTGCTGCATCATTTAATGCATTCCACTCTAAGTTGTGGTATTCACTCACCCAAAAGAATTCCCTTTTCTTGAAATACCCACTTTACCTTTGTCCCTCCTTGATCAAAATTGAACCTAACCTAACCCCATTTGTGAACAACAAAGTCCTCTTGATATTTAACTCATTGTATCTAGGCAAAGGAGATTGAGAATATGGGCAAGCATATGGTAGGGTGAGGAAAAATGTAGGAATTGAGGGAAACACTTAGCCTGAAACACTAATGAGTGAAGAGTGAAACACTATCCTGTGAGCTAGATAATTGATAGTCATATTTTAGTACATCTTTCTCTCCATGTTTTTAGTTTAATTGAGCTTGATTAGTGCATTATTTTGATGTGTTAGTTTAGATTTGTGTTAGTAAGTAATTTAGGATTTAAATATAAATCTGTCTTAATTCCTGCCATAATTTCTTATTTTGAGATAGTTTCTTACAAAGACTATATCTGGAGCTACACTACTCGGAATTGGACAAAATTGGTGTCCCTGGAAAGATAAGACAGAGATCTACAACTTCTCTGTTGGGAGAAAAGCCCAGTTCGAGCATCTTCAAGTCCAAAATTGCGTCACAATGTTGCGGCCCTGCACTGAAATTTTCAGAATTTGATTGTATTGTTGATTTTACTTAGTTAGGAAGTTAGGTCTTAATTAAGCCCAATTATTATGTCTTTTACTTAGTTAGGTGTTTAGGAAACTCATTAGGGAGTTGGGCCTTAATTAAGCCCAATTATTTTATCTTTAAATAGAGGTTATGACTCCATGTACAAATCCTTGTTTTTCTTTTCCCGCAATTTTTCAGAATTACAAAAGTCTTTATTTTAAATTCTTTCCTATATTTTCGTCTCTCTACCTTCCATCTTTTCATATTTTTTTGTTTTGGCCGAAGCAAACATGATCATGAAGCAAGGCTAATCCATCAATCGGTTCAAGGTTTCAAGAACAACATTGCGTTTGAGTTTCTGGTTAGGTTCTATCGAATTCGCGCTTTTCCTCCTCTTTTCTGATTAGGATAATTACATTTTTCATGATATTGATATTTCGTTTGCATTTTAAACAGAGAATGAGAATTTCATATTTGAAATAAATGAATTCACCTAATTCAATAAATCAATTGTTCTGAATTTTGTTAGAGCATTGGATTTGCGATTACAGTTCTTGTTTTGATGAAACTTGTCAGGCTTCTAATTTATTATTGAGTAATCTATAATATTTTATACTTGTTCAATATTAATTGAAGGATTATTTGGTATTGGAATATATTTAGATGGAGTTGAAATTAAAAAAAAAAAAAAAAAAGTGAACAGTACCGTGTGAACAGTGCAAACCGCGTATGTACAGTGCAAACCGCGTGTGAACAGTGCAAACCGCGTGTGAACAGTGCAAACCGCGTACAAACCGTGTATGAACAGTACCAACCGCGTATGTACAGTGACTGCTGACATCATCGGTGATGTCACATACGCGTACAGTGCATGTACAGTACGCGTGTACAGTGTTTGCCGGCGTGAATAGTACCCTGAACAGTATTTTTCGGCATAAACAGTAAGGCGGTAAACAGTGTTTCCGGCGATGAATAGTAAATTCCGTCGTGAACAGTAAATTTCAAAAATTTTCTATAAAAAGGGGGTTTCACACGAAATTTCATTTCTTCACCTCTATCCAAGGTTCTCAAAGGTTCTAAGGCCGTAAACCACCATTTCTCTCATACTAAACCTTCCTAAACTTAGATTTCTCGCCAGATCTGAGATTCTACATCTACTACGAAGGATTGGAAGTAAGTTTCTTTAAGTTTGAAGCTAGATTTACCGTTCGTTTCTCTTCTCCTTCTCTTTCTTATAGAAATTCATGGTGTTCTTAGGAGAAACTCCGTTCTAAAGCTGAATCTTCGGTGAATTTTGTTATAATCAAGTAATATTCGGTAGATCTAGTGTGAATCATCTTTCTGAGGTAAGGGGAGTTTACTTTAACCTATGAACTATGTTTTGAACGGTTTAATATGTTATTTCAAGATATTTTGATATGATTTTGTTAGATCTATTGAATAAAAGCTATTTTCTAAGTCAGAATCGTTGTTAATTAGTTTAAAATCTTTGAGATTTTGGGTGATCTATTATAAACTTGCCGTAGTTGAGCTGTTAAAATAATTTTGGTGGCGTGCATCATGCTGAGATATATATTTTGCATCATTATAGAGCCGAGTTACATGTTTAGGTGGGTAGACATGTAACGGTAAGTTCATCTTTGAAATTTCTTTGTCTTTGTCTTTGTCTGGATCCAGATACCGGAATGGGTCGCTCCCGGACCGGCTCGGTTCCTTCTGGATTACTTAGGCTGTGAAACCAGTTGGAAGCCGTTTTCATGCTGTGCATTAGATGGGCTGGAAATGCATGGGGTTATTGCTGTGAGAAGTATTTTGCTCTATATATATATATATATAATTTTATTTTATGTTTGGTAAGCTCACCCTTGCATTTCTTTCTATGTCGTTGTGTGCGTGTGTACTGCGATGATCGTACGGTGGTACGTGAGCAGATGTAGCAGGTGTTGCATCTACTTCACAGGCTGAGGGGCCAGTGAAGAAAAGTTAGAAGCTGGAGTTGAGTAATAATGCATCAAAGTCCTTTTTCTTTATATATGAGACCTCATGTCGAGGGAGTCACGTATTATAATTTTTTTTTTTGTATTTTGAATATTATAAACTAAATGTAATATTATGTTGATCTGTTGGATATTTGTTGTAAGGAACTTCATTTTTTTTTACTTTGAATGAGAAGTAAATTTTTATACTTATATTCTCTGTTATTTACCTATTTTAAATAAGTATGTGGTGTAGAAACAATGTTCTCGGTCCCTTATAAAAAGGGGTCGTGATATTTTAGTGGTATCAGAGCATGGTCTAGGTAAACCTACAGGGTGAGGTTGTTAGGCGTCAGTTGTGCATATTAAACATGTGAGTTTTAGCTGTGAATCATATATCATGATTTTTATTCATCAAGTTGTGAGGGAACGAGCTTGATCACCTCGATTCTCAGACATGATTGATGTAGGAAACTTGGTATATGATACTTGGGTGAGCTATAGGTGAGTCGTACTGTGTGAATAAGAGACTGTTAAGCTAAGCTGTAAATGATTGCTGAAATGAGTGTGTTTGCTATGCTATGTGAATGTTGATATGTTGTTATACTGAGTACTAAATTGATTAAATTTTTATGATATACTAAATATGAATATATCACTGTAAGTGAATCTGTGAATATAGCTATGTGGTGGTATTGCTGAATGTGTTAAACGTTAGTAATTTTAAGCTAGTCTATATATTAGGATGGCTAGACCAAGAAGGTCTGCTGCAAATCCTCCTCCTGCTGATGTGAACCAAATGGCTCATGCCATGGAAGCCATGGCAGCCATCGTTAGGCGAGTCTAGATATGATTCAGCAGCAAAGCCGCAAATCAAGCCGCTGCGGCAAAGACAGCAGCGGCATCTGCCTTAGCTGCACCTCTTCCCGAATACCATGGGTTGTCGTAGTTCGAAAGAATGATCCTCCTCAATTCACACGAGTGGATGGACCGGATGTCGCCGAACTCGGATCGGGGAGATTGAGAAGATCTTCCTAACCATGGGTTGCGCCGAGGAGAGAAAGGTGATATATGCTACGTATATGCGATAGGAGATGCGAGAGATGTGGTGGCACGGAGCTCGTACTATGCTAGAGGCCCGAGGTGAAGTCATTACTTGGGCTGTATTTAGAAGTAGTTTTACGGGAAAGTTTTTCCCTTCTCATGTTCGTGCCGCCAAAGAACGAGAGTTTCTAAACTTGGTGCAAGGAAACTCATCGGTCTATGAGTATGCAATACAGTTTGAGCGGCTCTACGATTTTATTCTCACCCGACTTCGAGAGGAGTGGAGATGTCGAGGTTTTCGACGGGGCCGAGAACTGACATAAAGAGGATTTTGATCCCACTCAGGATCATGGAGTTTGCTGACTTGGTGGATCAAGCCACCATTATAGAGAGTCTTAATGCGGAGGATGTTGGTGGAGTTGGGAAGGCTCTATCTAGTAGAGCTGCTAGCAGTTATGGTAATGGAGGTAAGGGCGCTAAGAAGGTACTTTTCTTTTTGTATTATTTGATTCTGGAGCCACACACTCTTTTATTGCGGACAATTGTGTGAGAAACTTAGGATTACCGGTGGGTGATCTAGGATGTGACTTAGTAGTATCGACACCTACTTTAAGTTCAATTAAGACTTCGACGGTTTGTGTTAGGTGTCCCATAGCAATTGAGGGACGAAGATACAAAGTAAATCTTATTTGTATCCCGATGTCAGGGTTAGATGTAATCCTGGGTATGGATTGGCTAACTGCCAATTGTGTGCTAATTGATTGTGGCCGGAGGTGTTTAATCTTTCCTGAGCAGCAAGATCATGTAGAATTGATTTCTACTCGCCAAGTAGAAACATCTTTAGGTGAGGGAGTATCTTGTTTTGTTGTGTTGGGAGTTATGAATGCGAAGTGGAGCAAAGCCTTGATCAATACCGTAGTACGAGAATTCCCTGAGATTTTCCCGAGAGGATATTCTGGAATACCTCCACGTAGAGAGGTAGAGTTTGCTATAGATTTGATTCCTGGAGCCGAGCGTGTACGTAGTACCGTATAGAATGGCGCCAAAAGAGTTAATTGAGCTTAAGGAGCAGATCGAGGATCTAATGCGTAAACAGATGATTAGACCAAGTGTATCGCCTTGGGAGCCCGATTCTCTTGGTGAAAAAGAAGGACGGAAGTTCTAGATTATGTGTGGATTATCGTAAGTTGAATAAGTTGACAATTAAGAACAAGTACCCATTGCCGCGAATCGATGATTTGATGGACCAGCTGAGAGGTGCTAAGGTATTCTCTAAGATTGATTTGAAGTCTGGGTACCATCAGATCCGAGTGAAGGATGAAGATATTCCTAAGACTGCTTTTCGCACTAGATATGGTCATTATGAGTATATAGTGATGCCTTTTGGAGTTACAAATGCTCCAGCTGTGTTTATGGACTACATGAATCGGATCTTTAGACCTTTCCTGGATCGATTTGTGGTAGTCTTTATTGATGATATTTTAATTTATTCTAGTTCGTCAGAAGAACATGAAGAACATTTGAGGACTATACTTAATGTTTTAAGGGAAAAACAGTTGTATGCTAAACTGTCTAAGTGTGAGTTTTGGCTAGAGGAAGTGAAGTTCCTTGGTCATGTTATTTCAGCTAAAGGAATTGCAGTTGATCCTTCCAAAGTTGAAGCGGTGTTGCAGTGGGAAAGGCCGAAGACAGCCTCAGAGATTCGTAGTTTTGTGGGCCTAGCAGGTTACTACCGGAGATTTATAGAGGGATTCGCGAAGATAGCTGCACCATTAACACGGTTAACTCGCCGTGATCAACCCTTTGTGTGGACTGAGGAATGTGAGCAAAGCTTTAATGAGTTAAAACAGAGACTAACTTCTTCGCCGGTGTTGATTCTCCCTGATACTAGTCGACCGTTTGAGGTGTACTGTGATGCTTCTCATCAGGGATTGGGATGTGTGTTGATGCAAGATAAAAGAGTGGTAGCTTATGCATCTCATCAATTGCGAACTCATGAGCGAAATTACCCAATTCATGACCTTGAGTTAGCTGCTGTAGTGTTTGCTCTGAAGGTGTGGCGACACTATCTTTATGGAGCTCAGTTTGATGTATATAGTGATCATAAGAGTCTGAAGTATTTATTTGATCAGCGAGAGTTAAATATGAGGCAGAGACGTTGGGTGGAATTCCTTAAGGATTATGATTTTCAGCTCCAATACCATCCAGGAAAAGCTAACGTGGTGGCCGATGCATTGAGTAGGAATGTGGTTCAGGCATTCTCCCTAAGAGTCAGTGAAACCCTTTTGGTAGAACAATTCCGAGACCTGAACATACATGTGGACTTATCACCCGAAAAGATTAGTTGTAGCCGAATTGTGGTGACTAATAATTTCTTACAGGAAATTAAAGATAAACAATTGTGGGATCCAATGTTATGTCGGATTGTATTTCTCTTAGGGACAGATAAGACAAAGGGTTTTAGTAAAGGTGTTGATGGTATTCTCAGATGTCAAGGTCGAGTTTGTGTCCCTAGAGATACTGAATTAAAGAGAGCAATTCTAGAAGAAGGACATAAGGGTAGTCTCAACATTCATCCTGGTGTTACCAAGATGTATCAAGATTTAAAGCGAGATGTTTTGGTGGCCAGGCATGAAGCGAGAGATAGCTGAGTTTGTTAAAGCCTCGCTTGACTTGTCAAAAGGCAAAAGCGGAGCACCAAAGCCCTCCAGAGAGTTACAAACGATGGAAATTTCAGAGTGGAAGTGGGACCATGTGACTATGGACTTTGTGTCCCATCTACCTAGAACAGTTAGGAATCATGATGCAGTGTGGGTCATAGTTGATAGGCTAATCAAGAGTGCACATTTCTTGCCAATTAACATGACCTTTAGCTTGGAGAAATTAGCAGAATTGTACATTAGAGAGATTGTCAGGTTGCATGGAGTACCTTCTAGTATTATCTACGATAGGGATCCTCGATTCACTTCCCGCTTTGGCAGTAGTTTCCAAGAATCTATGGGCACACGGTTGAGGTTGAGTTACGCATACCATCCGCAAACAGATGGTCAATACGAGCGTACTATTCAGACCTTAGAAGACTTATTGCGGACTTGCATTGTAGAGCAGAGGAGTAATTGGGAGGATATGCTTCCTTTGGTAGAATTCACTTATAATAATAGCTATCATTCGAGTATAGATATGGCACCATTTGAAGCTCGTATGGTAGAAGGTGTAGAACCCCTATCTCGTTGGTTCCAAGATGGAGTACATTTGATGGTTGGACCTGAAATGCTGCAAGAAACTAAGGAGAAAGTTGAACTTATTAGAGAAAAGCTAAGAGCTACCCAAAGTCGACAGAAATCTTATGCTGACCGACGCAGAAGATCCCTAGAATTTGAGGTTGGCGATCATGTATTCTTAAGAGTATCACGCACTACAGGTGTGGGGCGAGCCTTAAGAGCCAAGAAGTTAACACCTAAGTTCATAGGACCGTATCAGATATTACATCGTCGAGGACCAGTAGCCTATGAATTAGCGTTACCACCTCAGTTGTCTGGAATACATAATGTTTTCCATGTGTCGCAGCTAAAGAAGTATGTTCCAGATTTGTCTCATGTAATTGAGCCTGATGTTGTGGAGTTACGAGATGACTTGTCTGTGGAGGTCCCAGCTGCTCGTATCGAGGAAACTAGAGTTAAGAAACTTAGAGGTAAGTCTATTCGGTTAGTAAAGGTTGTTTGGACCAAATAACTGGTGATGCCACATGGGAGTTAGAAGAAAGAATGAGAGAGTTGTACCCTCATCTTTTCTCTGGGGAATGAAATTTTCGAGGACGAAAATTTATTTTCGGGGGGAGAATTGTCAGGCTTCTAATTTATTATTGAGTAATCTATAATATTTTATACTTGTTCAATGTTAATTGAAGGATTATTTGGTATTGGAATATATTTAGATGGAGTTGAAATTTAAAAAAAAAAAAAAAAAAGTGAACAGTACCGTGTGAACAGTGCAAACCGCGTGTGAACAGTGCAAACCGCGTACAAACCGTGTATGAACAGTACCACCGCGTATGTACAGTGACTGCTGACGTCATCGGTGATGTCACATACGCGTACAGTGCATGTACAGTACGCGTGTACAGTGTTTGCCGGCGTGAATAGTACCCTGAACAGTATTTTTCCGGCGTGAACAGTAGGCGGTGAATAGTGTTTCCGGCGATGAATAGTAAATTCCGTCGTGAACAGTAAATTTCAAAAATTTTCTATAAAAAGGGGGTTTCACACGAAATTTCATTTCTTCACCTCTATCCAAGGTTCTCAAAGGTTCTAAGGCCGTAAACCACCATTTCTCTCATACTAAACCTTCCTAAACTTAGATTTCTCGCCAGATCTGAGATTCTACATCTACTCTGAAGGATTGGAAGTAAGTTTCTTTAAGTTTGAAGCTAGATTTACCGTTCGTTTCTCTTCTCCTTCTCTTTCTTATAGAAATTCATGGTGTTCTTAGGAGAAACTTCGTTCTAAAGCTGAATCTTCGGTGAATTTTGTTATAATCAAGTAATATTCGGTAGATCTAGTGTGAATCATCTTTACGAGGTAAGGGAGTTTACTTTAACCTATGAACTATGTTTTGAACGGTTTAATATGTTATTTCAAGATATGAAGATATGATTTTGTTAGATCTATTCAATAAAAGATAATTTCTAAGCTGTAACAGTAGTTAATTAGTTTAAAATGCTAAGATTTTGGCTGATCTATTATAAACTTGCCGTAGTTGAGCTGTTAAAATAATTTTGGTGGCGTGCATCATGCTGAGATATATGTTTTGCATCATTATAGAGCCGAGTTACATGTTTAGGTGGGTAGACATGTAACGGTAAGTTCATGCTGAGCTGCTGTGCTGTGCTGTCTGGATCCAGATACCGGAATGGGTCGCTCCCTGACCGGCTCGGTTCCTTCTGGATTACTTAGGCTGTGAAACCAGTTGGAAGCCGTTTTCATGCTGTGCATTAGAAATGCATGGGGTTATTGCTGTGAGAAGTATTTTGCTCTATATATATATATATAATTTTATTTTATGTTTGGTAAGCTCACCCTTGCATTTCTTTCTATGTCGTTGTGTGCGTGTGTACTGCGATGATCGTACGGTGGTACGTGAGCAGATGTAGCAGGTGTTGCATCTACTTCACAGGCTGAGGGGCCAGTGAAGAAAAGTTAGAAGCTGGAGTTGAGTAATAATGCATCAAAGTCCTTTTTCGTTATATATGAGACCTCATGTCGAGGGAGTCACGTATTATAATTTTTTTTTTGTATTTTGAATATTATAAACTAAATGTAATATTATGTTGATCTGTTGGATATTTGTTGTAAGGAACTTCATTTTTTTTTACTTTGAATGAGAAGTGAATTTTTATACTTATATTCTCTGTTATTTACCTATTTTAAATAAGTATGTGGTGCAGAAACAATGTTCTCGGTCCCTTATAAAAAGGGGTCGTGACAAAACTCAAAATTTAGATTTAGATTTTGGGTTATTAATGTCGTATTGAATTAGTGTTGATTGGAAATTCGTTGGAATTATATTCGTGTAACAATGAGAATTGCGTTGTAGTGATTGAGATCTTGATTTGGTTGAATTTCATATTTCGTTTCGTTATAATTATTCTTTGTTCTTTTCTTTTCTGTTGTTTACAATTTAATTCAAAACAATCCTTCTCTAAGCTAATCTAAAATCACATGAAGGAACCAGAAACAGAATGTATCTTATGTCCTTGTGAGATGACCTAGGTTTACTCCTTGTATTGCAAAATTTTAAGAAACTCTAGTTTGTTTGATACCATTGCGACGTGGTTATCAATAATTTCTTTGCATTATGTGGATTGCATGAAACCTTGTTGGATTTTCGTTTCAGTTTAGCAAAACTTTGCATGAAAATATATGATAAGAGTGTGATTTCTTTGTTGAATCCATGATTTTGGAAATATTGGAAGTGCCAATTAAAGTCTAATTTTGGAATGAAATTTTTGAGAAATTTTTTTTTTGGATAAATCTAACCTTTTACATGCAATTTTCTTGAGTTTTGATTTGCTTGAGGACAAGCAAAAGTTTAAGTTTGGGGTTGTTATGAATCCACATTTTATTGGATTTTTACTTGTCTTTTTAGTGTCCCTTGATAGAAAAAATAGACTTAGGAAGTGTAAATAACATAAAAACATCATTTTGGTCAAATATCATAGGTTTCTTAATTTTTGGTTAGTTTATATTGATTTACATAGATATAATTTTCAATTTTGATCATTCCAATAATTGTGCAGGAATTTTGATCACTTTGGTTTCATAGTAGACATTACAAAGACTCCAGTCTGAAGAGGCGCTGCGCGTACCCATTTTGGTTTCATAGTAGACACTCTAGAAAGGCCAAAAATGACCTAGACTTGTGCATAGCTACTCCCATTTCATAATAGCTACACACGCTGTGCGTAGTCACTTTGGTTTCATAGTGGACACTCTAGAGAGGGTTGACAAGATGGGATGCTATGCGTAGCTACTATGGGCGACGACCACTTCACTATAAATGGATTTTTAGAAATTAGGGTTGGAGACTTTTCTACACTTTTAGATTGTTACCATTTTTAGGACACTTGGAGAGCCTAGGTCGGCCTTAGGTGACAGCCAAGGGTCCAACCTAGAATTTGAATTCTATTTCTTCTTCACTTTTCTTTGATTTTTACATTGATGTTATTGATTTCCGTTTACTTTCATTTGGTAATTGTGAGACTCATCCTCATGAAGGGCTAAACTTTCTTGTAATCCTTAGTGAGTTCATATGGATTCTTGAATTCCTTGGCTTTTGAATGTTAATATAATCCTTTTTCTTTCATGAATATCTTCTTCCTAATCTCTTGAATTGAATTAATGGTTAAATGAGCAGACATTGCTTAATTAACCCTAATTCGTTTTAATGAGATTCTAAACATGAATTGCTTAATTCGGAGTTTATTTCTAACATTGCGTAATCTTGGGATGAGAGATTGGAGTCCATTGAATTGCTTAGTTCGTATGGAAACATAAGGTTGATTTTTGCTTGTTAAATTAACCTAATTCTGGAAGGAGAGGAAGAGTATTAAATCTTGAGAAGAATAGGAATAGAGTCTACATGAATGAACTAGGGGTTATTACATTTTATTGATTGAACTTTATAATTTTGTTTCTTGCTCTTTATATTGAACTTGAAATCACAAAACTCCCTTTTTTACTTGCTTTCTGAATACACTACACACCATATGTTTGATATTTGGTCACTCATCCAATGATTCATGGGAGATGATCTAGGTTAGCACCCTAGTATTACATAAATTTCTATTTATATTTTGATGAGGATTCGCGATAAATCTTTCGTTCATCACAAATAAGCACAGTCGTGGAAGACCATAAGCACGGTCATGCTTGTTGCTTGAAGCACCCTCGTGTTAGTGCTAGAGCGTAGGCGTGCTGCTGTTTCGAAGCTCTATTTTCCATCCAATTTGATCCTAAAATGCACTAAAAAATCTAATTATATCCTTTGATGTTAAATTGCACAATTAATTTATAAATTGGTGCAAAACTCAAATAAAATAATGATCATACATAATTATATAAACTATAAAAGTATGTTAAAATACAAACTTATCAACAGTACTTCCATTCAACAAATTAGATTGCAAGGCCTTCACATTCCATTTTGCATATAAGCTAATATTAAAATTTTAGTTAAATAAATAAATATATATATATATATATAATATTTAAATAAAAACTAAATGAAATTTATAAAATATAATAATAGCCTTTTATTTTTATTTAATTATCTTTATATATTTTTCTTTGTAAATTTGCATAAATCAATGGTATATTACATATTTATTATATTTTTATTAATTATGATATACAATTTTAGGGTAAAAAACTTATTTTGAACATTTAAGAAACTAGGGAGACTAAAACTGTAACACCTTAATTTAATTTCTAAATAATAAATTTCACAAAAATAAGGATATTAAAAGTTTTCATTTGAATAAAATTCTCATCATATGGTTTCACAAAATATTTCAAAATAGAGGAAAAGGTTGCAAGTTTATATCAAATAACAACTATAGGACCTATTCGAATACAATAGTTTCAAATAATATTCTAAGTCCTATAGCATTTCCATCCACCCCTTTTTACTGAGACCGGTGTTGATCGTCTTGATTACCTACAAAAATGTAAGGATGAGTACTCTACACTACTCGTTATACAAATACTGATGCGCTCACGGCATCAAACAATTTTTACACATACACAAAATTAACAAACAATAATCTCATGCACTCATTGCATGCCAGCCACACTCACGGTGGCATTGTGATCATAGATTTTCACTATGGATGGTTGCCGGTTACTCCCGCCTCACGGATACCACGTGGGCAGTCACGGGTCACTAAGCAAAGGTAGTGGTCAGAGGTCTAGTCTGGAAGAGAACATGTGGCTCGTGGTGCACCCGCTCCCACTATCGGTGTCACCACCACTCTCTCTTTCCTAAGGTATTTCTACCGTCCTCATCTTTCACACCCCGAGTGTATCGCTGAACCATTCACAGCACATTACATTGGCGTCAATCACACTCCATTCACACACATTGCAATATCAATTCTTAGTACACGGCATAAAGCCCACAGTCATGCGTAATACATGGCACTAAGCCCTCATTTGTTTTACAATACACGACATAAAGCCTATATTCATTCATATTACACAGCCCTTGGGCCACACTTTTTCACAATATTCATTCAAATATAAGGCACAAAAGCCCATACCCATTCACAACATAATTCATTTCAACCACACACACAATATTCACCATTATACAAGGCTCTCAGCCTACACTTATTCACATTACATGGCACACATATTGCCCTTATTTACTCACACAATACTTTCAACATAGTTCACATTTACATTCGTCATTCATCAAGTATTAGCATACTCATACCACAAAATCACCCATCACGGGTTTCCACATACTATCACAACTCACAACACACAGTAAATTCCATCAAATACATATTTTCTACCCTCTATCTCACTTACATTGCAATATTAATCAAAATACACGACAATCAAACCCAAAGAGATAGGGTAGAGTCCCCCTTACCTTGGATTGAAGACCTACACTCAAATTCAACCACGGAAGTGCTTCCTACACGAATTTCGGCCTGAATACATGGAAAAATTTTATGAGAACCCATTGAAATCACAAAAACAGAGAAAGGGGATGAAAAAACAAAAACCCTAACTATTAAAACTCACCTCCAAGCGTTTCCCACATAGATTCAATCTTTAATCTTTCTCCCAAACGGCTTTGGAGGTAATTTAATCGGTAAAATAGGGTTTTGGGTCAAGAGAATCGAAGAGATTTGGAAGGAAAATATGGAAATGAAATTCCAATCCCTAAACCCCTTTTTAAAACCCTTTTGCTCGCGACACTCTCGCTGCAGCGAAAAACTCAGACAAAACTGCACTCTGCTTTCTGCAGAATCTTGGTACAACGAGACTGCACCTAGAAATACAGCCTAAACTGTGGCTTTGTCGCTACAGCGAGAGACCTCTCGCTACAACGACAAGGCCATAGTTTCATCCTTCTCCCCCAGTACCTTCTTGCTACAACAAGAAAGGCATAGTTTCATGCCTCTCGCTATAGCGAGAATCCTCTTGTTAGAGCGAGAATGCCCTGCAACAGCATCCATACTTAGCCTGTTTTCAGTCCAATCAATCCAATCCAAATATATATATATATATATATATATATATAGATAGATAGATACACACATCCATATACATTATACCCACAAACATCATTATTATGCATTCAAATGCAAATTACATCTTTCACATTTACACGTACATATAAATACATACATATATCAATAATAATTAATATTACAAAATTTGGGGCGTTACAACTCTCCCCTCCTTTAAGGAATTTTGTCCCCAAAATTCAACTTCACACACACGTTACACGAAAAAACTTAGATATAACTCTCTCATTCTACTCTCCGTTTTCCATGTGGCATCCCCCTCATCACTTGAGTTCCATATCACCTTCACCAATGAGATCTCCTTGCCCCTCAGCTGTTTCATGCAGTGATCTGTTATCCTTACCAGATACACATCGTAAGACAAGTCTTCTCTTACTTGAACCAAGTCAAGATCGATCACATAGGAAGAATCCGACACATATTGCCTAAGTTGTGACACATGGAACACCAGATGTACATTCAAGAGATTTGGGGGCAACGCTATTCGGTATGCAGCAGGACTAATTCTGCTCAGCACTTAGAATGACCCAATGAACTTAGGAGATAGCTTCCGAGGATTTAGAGCTCTCCTAACTCCGGTCACAGGTGAGACCTTCAAAAACATATGGTCACCCACCTGAAACTCAAAGGCTTCCTCCTATTATCATAGTAACTCTTCTGCCTATCTTGTGCTGCCTTCATCTTCTCTTTGATCATCTTGATTTGCTCATTTTTCCTTTGGATCATATCCGACGCACACAAAGTCGCCTCTCCATCCTCATACCAACACAAAGGAGTCCTACACCTCCGCCCATATAAGGCCCCAAATGGTGCCATACCAATACTAGCATGGTAGTTGTTATTGTAAATGAACTCTACCAATGGCAGGCATTCCTCCTAAGTCCCCTGTTGTTTGAGCACATAAGCCCTCAATAAGTCTACCAGGGACTGGATAGTTAGTTCGGTCTGACCATCAATCTGTGGGTGATAAGCCGAGTTCAGTCTCAGCTTAGTCCCTAACGCCCATTGCAGGCTCTCCCAAAAGCTTGAGGTAAACCTCGGATCTCTATCTGACACCACATTGGTCGACACTCTATGCAGCCTGACTATTTCCGACACATACAACTCTGCTAGTCTCTCCAATTTATATTTCATGTTGATCGGGAGAAAGTGCGGCAGCCTTAGTTAACCGATCTATTACTACCCAAATGGCATTATGGTTGTTCCTGGTCCTTGGCAACCCAGAAACAAAGTCCATGGAAATACTATCCCATTTCCACTTGGGGATTTCTAGCGGCTGTAACAACCCAGGTGGACGTTGGTGTTCTACCTTCGCCTTCTGGTAAGTTAGGCATTTAGCCACATATTCAGCTATATCCCTCTTCATTCCATTCCACCAAAAACTCTTTCAGAGATTCTAATACATTGTGGTCGCACTAGGGTGAAAATTCATCTTGCTCTTATATACTTCCTCAAGTATCATCTGTCTTATTTCATCCACTTGGGGAATGCACACTCAGTTTTGGAACTTAATTACTCCATTTGCATCATAGTGGAACTCCAAATTCTTGCCCTCATTCTTCTGCCTAATCATATCTTGCAGAAAAGCATCTTCCTGTTGCGCATCTCGGACATACACCAAGAAGTCATTATGAATCATCATCATTCTGAGATACAAACTCCCCGGTGTCACCTTCATGGCTAAGTTCATGTCCCGAAATTTCTCAATTAGCTCCATTTCTTTTATCATCATTGCTGCCACATGCAATGACTTCTTGCTCAAAGCGTCGACTACTGATAAATCCATATTTTACTAGTATTTTACCTTAGTTTTAATACCTCTGATAAAGAAAACATGTTGGAAAAAGCAAAAAAAACTCATAAAAATAATAGAATGATTAAAGTTTCTCTAAATACATAATTGTTTTAGAATTTATGAATTTTCTATGTAGAAATTAGTGATTCAATCATAATTTTGTAGGAAATTACGAGCTAAGTTCATAAGGTTGAAAGATCAAAGGAAAGATAGAAGGAAAGTAGCAAAAATTGAAGCAAGGAACAAGGTTTAAGGGACCAAGAGCTGGGCATGATCACTATCGCTAGCGAAAGTGATCGTTCCAGAGCTTGACAGTGAAGGAAAATCTGCGCGTGATCACTTTTACTGGCAAAAGTGATCGTTCCACAGAAGTTTCAATCATAGCAAAGTGCACGTGATCACTTTTCTTAGCAAAAGTGATCATTCCAGAGAAGAGCTCCAGTATAACAAAATGTTCGTGATCACTTTTCTTGGTAAAAGTGATCGTTCCAAAGAAGCCTCTAGGAAAGCAAGCTGCACGTCATCATTTTTGTTCACAAAAGTGATTGTTCCAGAGAACCTTCCATCACTGCAAAGTTGCACGTGTCTCTTTTTGTCAATGGAAGTGAACACACGCAGATCTCGACCTTAGCGTGGCTACTTTTGTGAAGAAAAGTGATCATTCTAATTATGAAGAACATCAGAAAGGCCTCTGTGTGACTACTTTTATGAAGAATAGTGATCATGCCCGAAAGGCAGGAATTCTATAAATATGAATTAGCTTAGATATCTTGGGATCTTGTTGTTCATTTTCACTTCTCATTTGTTTTCTGGTGTTATGAGAGTCGGAGAGAGAGATTAGGGACGAACACCAAGCTTCAAATCTTGAGGAATCAGATTGAAGATTGGCTTGAAGATGCTTCTTCGTTTATCTTTTTCTTCTCTTTCTTTTTCTTCTCATTTTTTAATGGTTGCTTAGACTCTTTGTAGTTAGGAATTGTGAATCTGAAATGGAAGTGTTGAATTGACTTTGGATCTGAACTTTGAGTATTCGATTGGATTGAGTAATTGATTCTACTATTCATATAGTGCTTGAATGGAAATTTCATTAACTAATTACAAAGGAACTCTTATCAATGGAAGTTGAATTTGTTTCTCAGACCTGAATCAATTACTAAGGTTATTGATTTCTTAGGGATAAGATATCTTAATCTTGCAATCTTCTAGTTTCTAATGCTTAATGCAACATTTAATTGAACCAGATCTAAGGAATTAGAGTGATTTAGTTAAATGTTAGATTCATTGAGTTAAGGAATTAACCTTTGAATAATAAAATGTGAAACTGATTGTCATTCCATCTAAATACTTGAAAGTTCAAAACTTTATTGAATCAACACTAAAGTTTTGGTGAAATAAGTCCCTAACTATGTTTTCTACATATGTCAAATACATACTTTCATATTCATTGTTTTGTTTTATTTTCTAATTTCAATATTGGTTACTTTTGCATCCAAACTTCATCTGAAATTCGTGAGGCTCAACTAATTGTGTAATTGTGAAGTGATAATTGAGAACTTTATTCCCTGAGGACGATATTTAGGACTCAAATACAGTTCTAACATTGTATTACTTGCTATAATAACACTAGTACAATTGCTAGTCAAAATTACTTCTGTTAAGAAAGTGACAGGTACCACATTTGCCTTGCCAGGGTGGTAAGATAATGTGAAATCATAGTCCTTAAGAAATTCTATCCACCTCCTCTGCCTCATGTTCAGCTCCCTTTGATCAAATAGATACTTCAAACTCTTGTGGTCACTGAACACTTCAAACCTTGCTCCACATAGGTAGTGTCTCCATACCTTAAGGACAAAGATAACCGCGACTAACTCTGGGTCGTAAGTCAGATAGTTGACTTCATGTAGGTGTAACTATCTTGAGACATAGGCAACCACTCACCCATCTTGCATCAAAACACACCCCAGTCCATGCCCAGACGTATCACAATATACGTCAAACTTTCGCTTTGGGTCAGGTAGAGCCAACACTGGTGCCGAAGTCAACCTTATTTTCAGCTCCAGGAAACTAGCTTCACACCTTTTGGTCCACTTAAACTCCCTTTCCTTACGGGTCAGCTTCGTTAAGGGTAAAGCTATCTTAGAAAATCCTTCAATGAACTTCTGGTAATAGCCTGCTAGTCCTAGAAAACTGCGGACCGCAGTCACATTTGTTGGTCTTGGCCACTCAGCCATCGCTTCCACTTTTGCAGGGTCTACCATGATTCCTTCCTTCGACACTACATGTGTCAGAAACTGAATATCTGACAGCCAGAACTCACATTTGGAGAATTTCACATACAGTTGTCTCTTCCTTAGAACTTGCAGAACAACCCTTAAGTGCTCGGTATGCTCTTCCTAGGTCTTCGAATAGATCAAGATGTCATCGATGAACACCAACTTATCCAAAAACTCATGGAAGATCCTGTTCATGTAGTTCATGAACACCGCAGGCATGTTGGTCACTTCAAACGACATTACCAAGTACTTATAGTGACCATACCACGTCCTAAACGCCGTCTTAGATACATCTGCATCCTTTACTCTGATCTGATGGTACCGCGACCTCAGGTCAATCTTAGAAAACAATGCAGCTCTCCTCAACTGGTCCATTAAATCGTCAATCCTTGGAAGCAGATACTTGTTCTTAACTGTCACCTTGTTCAGCTGCCAATAATCCACACACATTCTCATACTTCCATCATTCTTCTTCTCTCTCATGCGGTAACTCATAAACATCTTTGGGGAAAACTTCTAAGAAATCCCTCACCACCAGGTTATACTCTGGCTCCACCACGCTTTCGGCCTCCATTGCGAACATAACCATAAAGGCCATGGTGTTTACCGTGTTCTCCCATGCACCTTTGCTCATAAGCTGCGGAACCTCTGTCAGTGTCGTATCGAAGATCAAAGTCTTCTCCCTACAGTCCAGCAGCACATGGCTTGCAGCAAGCCAATCCATCTCGAGAATTATATCCAATTGAGAAAGAGGTAAACAGATCAAGTCTACCTCAAAGTCCATACCATGTACCATTATCAAACACCCCAGACATACCCATGACGTCACAACTGGCTTACTCGTAGGGGTAGTCACCACAACATTACACGGCAGTTCAGTTATATACAGATTCAAACTCCTCACATAGTCCACAAACACAAAATAGTGCGTAGCACTTGAGTCAAACAGCACATCAATCAATCTACCTTTAATTACACAGTTACCTTAGATCAGCTCCTCTGATTGTGAAGCCTCTGTCCTACTCATAACAAAGACTCTACCAGGAATGCTCAGCTTTTGCCCTGTACTCAGCTTCATGCTCCCCCTTGATTCAGGCCTCTATAAGGTGCTAGTACTGCCACCCCTCTTGGCGGCCAGCACACATTAGCAGTGTGCCACGACTTCCCACAGTTACTGCATGTAATTCGCAGCTGTAGGCAGTCCTTCACCATGTGTGGCCTACCACACTTGAAATATTTGATTGATCTTTTGAAAGAACCCAATCCCGAGCCACTCCTACTGCTCTTCTCTTGAGACAAACTTCCTCTTGACTGTGAATTACTCGAGCTCGAATATGGCCCTTTGGAGAATCTAAGGGGTCTTCTATCTTGCCTCATTGGACCAGCTCCCCTAGTGTCCACTGTCTTCCCTCTTGAATTGGCTTCAAAGATCCTGCTTTTGCTCACCAGAGTAGGCAAGTCTGTTAGCTGAAACACACTAACCGCAGCTCAGATGTCTGGCCTCAATCCATGCTCGAACTGAGCACACAAATCCTCCTCTCTATCCCCATGCTGATAGTAGGCCAGTACTTCATCAGCTCTTAAAACTTTGTTGCATACTCCCCCATAGTCATATTTCCTTGCTTCAGTTCAAGGAACTCCCTAGCTTTCTGCTTTTTCAGGTCTCAAGGAAAGTAGTTCCCTAGGAAGATGGTCTTAAATGCCTCTAACTGGACAAAGCCATCTTCCTGTGGCAAAGTTTGACTGGAAAATCTCCACCAATCCTCAGCCTCCCCACACAGCAAGTAGGTGGCATAAGCAACCTTGTGCTCTTCACAGCACCCTCATTGCATTGAAGATCTTCTCCACATCAGCCACCCACCTTTGAGCTCCCTCAGGGTCGAATCCGCCCTCAAAATTTGGAGGATCATGCCTAGTGAAGGTAGGTAATCCTCAGTATTCAGTTGGCTCTCTGCCTTGATTGTGCATCATGGCTTCTAGAATTTGAGCCATGCGTTCCATGAGGTCATCGGAGCCTCTAGCTCCTTTACCTCTACATCTACCTCTACCTCTACTAGCCATGTTTAATCTAGCTAATCACAATTCAGCAAACCACCATTCAAGCCATTAGATCATTAATAGCATTTATAATTCAGGTAAACAAAACAATCAACACTTAACTTGGACGCTTCAGCCCGATACCCAATCCGGTTTGGATGAACTGCTCTGATACCAAAATTGTAACACCTTAATTTAATTTTCAAATAATAAATTTCATAAAAATAAGGATATTAAAATTTTTCATTTAAATAAAATTCTCATCACATGGTTTCACAAAATATTTCAAAATAGAGGAAACGGTTACAAGTTTATATCAAATAACTACTACAAGACCTATTCAAATACAACAGTTTCAAATAATATTCTAAGTCCTATAGCAGTTCCATCCACCCCTTTTCACTAAGACCGGTACTGATCTTCTTGATTACCTAAAAAATGAATGCAAAGGTGGGTACTTTACACTACTCGTTATACAAACAAACATAGAGTCTCACCTTGCACTTATTTTACATTAATTCCAACACAATTCATAAAAATACATTCACAGGCAGCAATACTACTCCATTTAATTTAATTAAAACACTGATGCACTCACGGTATCAAACAGTTTATACACATACATAAAATTAACAAATAATAATCTTGTGCACTCACTGCATGTCAGCCACACTCACGGTGACACTGTGATCACAGATTTTCACTATGGATGGTCGCCGGTTACCCCCGCCTCACAGATATCATGTGGGCAATCACGGGTCGCTAAGCAAAGGTAGTGGTCAGAGGTCTAATCAGGAAGAGAGAGTGTTGTCACACTTCTAAGGAGAAGTTAATTTAACTAGCAAGTGTACTAGTGTTGATGTAGCAAGTTATAAAAATGATAGAACTGTATTAGAGTCCCAAGTATCGATCTCAGGGAATAAAAGTGTTCAATTACCACTTCACAAGGCCACAATTAATTGAGCTTCACGAATTTCAGAGAGTGTTTGGAATTAAAACTGACAAATGTAACAAATCACATATTAAGAGGGCTTTTCAAGTAAAATTGAGGTTAAGGGACAGGTAGGTGTTCAATCAATTTGGGAAACAATGTAGGTTATGCCAAATAGAAAAGATGCAATTCAAGTAAATGAGATTCAGAATTTAGCATAGGATTGCATTCTTTTTATCATCTATTTAATTCTGTACAACTTTTTCTGAATTTTGTAACATTTCAAGTGCTTTTCATGTATTATTGCATGCACGAATTTCTTTTCTATTTTTCACACTTTGTATTTTTTCTTTTCAACTTTGCTTTTTATTTTTCTTTTCAATTAACTCAGAACTCAAAGCTTTTGCTATTTCTTTTCTTTTCAAGTGACTCATACTTTTGCTGTTACTTTTAAAATAACTCATAACTTTGCTAACTCATAACTTTTCAAGCAATGTCATACAATATCATAACATGCCACCCCAAACTTAATTCTTAAAATCATCTTTTGTTAAACTTAAATTGCCTCTTCCTTATTTGGATAGGTCTCATGGTTTTTCAGTAGGGCTTGTATTGAAGTTTACCAAAAGAAAGGTTAAAGGCTCAAAAGGGTGAACTAGGATTTTCAGCACAAGGGAGGTTTATTTAGGCTCTAAGCATGAACAAAGAATGCCTCCATCATATATGTGACTGTACATTTTACAAATTCAATCAAGAAACAATGCAAGTTCTAAAGTTGCAGCAAAATATGAGATCAATTAGCACACAGCAAAAATGCATGAGTTTCAAGTCTCACCAAGGATTTTTAAGTGAACATGTTAATCAATAAAGCTCACAATCCACTTTTCATAATTATATGCACACAGTGGCAAGACTACCTCATTTTGAAAATTACAAGCGTGATCTCATTTTGAGAATGGGAAAAACAACTTAAAAAGAAAAATAAAATCAGAATTCACAAAATTATCAATTAGAATGCAATTAATTCACATAAAGCAGTTCAAAACTATATTAATATTTTTGTGTTTTTCTGATAATTTTTCAGTGTATTGTGAAGCTAAACACATGAACAATAGGTAAAGAGTAACCTCCCTTTCATGGCAGCTTGTGCAGGTGTCAATTAGTAAGTAAAAAGGCAATTAATTGGAAAACTAGCAGATATTCAAAACACAAATGTGAAAATTAAACCAAAATGTACCAAATTGGAATTACATCCCCAAAAAGTTTGAAACTTAATTACAAAAATTTACAACAATTCTAAATGACAGAAAAAATATAACTCCTAAGCTATTCATCTGCTTCCTCTTCATCTGAGGTTTCTTCTTCCTTTGATTCCTCTTCTTCTTCTTCTTCTTCTCCTCCTCCACTTCAACTGGCTATGGAAAATGAGTTTTGTAAATTGGTAGGTCTTTGAAAATTGAAGAGCACAGGCACTAAGCATTTTCTGCCAAATCTGGTGTATAGTACATCTCATCTTTGGTCATTTCCATTTTCTGACCAACGTTCAATAGAACACACTCTAGCAGCATGATTCCAACTTTGACACTGCTATGGAATTCATTCTGCCTCTCAGCCAGCTGGTTCTGTCTTTCAGCAATCAGATTTAGAGTGTCCTTCATCTTCATTGGCTTGTCTTTCTTGAATTGAGAGGCGATGGGGGCTGCTGAGGTGCGAGAGGTGGTGGCATAGATCTCTTTCACCATGAATACAGAAATAGAGGGAACAGATCTGATCCTCTCTTGATAATCTCCAAACTCTACCCCTGCATCCTCACAAAGTAAAGTTATTAATGAAGGAAAGGCTAGTGAATCTCTTTGTTTTCAAGATATTTAGGATACATTCACTGATGACCTCTCCCACATCAATATACATGTCATTGACAGTGGCAAAAAGAAGTTCTTCCTTTTTTACTGCCAGTGTTGAGCTGTGCTTGACTGGCATAAAAGAATTCAGAATGAATGTGCTCCAAACTTTGGCAAAGGGCAGCAAATTCTTGGTTGTGATACACTTGGGCTTCTTGGCTTGGTTCAGCTGCCAAGTTGTTCCTGGTCTTCCAATCCTCTGCAAAATTTCTACATAGTCCTTGTCAGGACCATTCTTAAAAATGCTAAACTGTCGTTGTCCAGGTTATTTTTCAGTGTTTAAGTTCAACATCCTGTTGATATTTTCAGCAGAAAAATCAACTCTCATCCCCTTGACCATTGTTTGGTATTTGGGTATTTGGTCTCCCTTGAACCTCATGGCATTGGCATAGAACTTCTTGTGTGATTTCCCTCCAACCTATGCCAGCCATTGAGCAGAAAGAGTCTCACTCCCTTTTCTGGATTTCTTCTTTGTACTCAGGGTAGTTATCTGAGCAATCTCAAATGCTCTGTCTGGGACTATCTTCCTTCTCAGAATGTTAGCCCTGAGGTAGTTCTCATGAGCTATTCTCCTAAACCTTGGATCATGCTCAGCAACAGGTCTTGAGGATGAAGTTTCTGCTAGTTTGCCCTTCTTGGTCCTTAGGGTTCCCCTTGAAGATCCAACTGGAGTGTTGTTTGATGTTCTTGCCATTTTCAGTTGGCTGCAATGAACAATCAATTTAACAGGTTAAATTGTAATGCACAAGTAAAAGTATAGATTGCTACTATGAAGAAAAATCAATTAAACAAGTTACAAAAATTCAATTTTTCTAATAATTTAACATGCAGTCTGCTGTCAAGGTATGTCAATATACAGATGCAACATTACATATGTACGACATTGAGCAATCAAATTCAGAGATATTTTTAATTTCTGTCCCTAAATGGCAAGTTCAGAATGCATTCACTATCTCAGAAAAATAGGGTAACATAGAGGGCTATTTTCATGTTTCAACCAAGTTTCAAACACTGTTCTGCAGCCCAATCATCTTCTGCAAAAAGCTATTTTATCAGAATAATGCAAAGATGATTACCATGACATTTTTCAAGCATTTAATTATATTTCAGAAGAGTAGATACTTACAGGTAATCATATTCAACAATTTTAATTCAAACATTTTTACTGAAGTCTGTGTAGGTCACTCAATTTCTGCAAAAATTTATTCAGATAAATGGCCCAATGCAGATTTGAATCTTTCAATAAAAGCATAAACTACAATGAAAACTTAGTCACATTATTTTCCAGTTCCATTATTGAATCAAGTAACTCAGAACATTACCCCATTTGCCCTATTCGACATCTTCTAAAACCTTTAAACACAGAAAACTCTAACCACAAATTCATATAAATGAGGAGAAGCATACCTTGAAGGGGATTCAAAAATGTAGATGCAAGTGTGAGAAAGAAGAATATGCTTTTGGATTACTATGCAGAGAGTGAGAGTCAGAGAGTGCATATAGAGAAGTGGAATTTTTAGGTTGAAGTATGTGTGCGTGTTCACTTTAGGTAAAATTTATAGTCACACATGTGCACGTGACTACTTTTAAAATGAAGAGTGAACGTTACAACATTAAAGGCATTCAGCGTGGTTACTTTTTTTAAACATAGTGAGCGTTCTAGAGAGGTTGAGTTTTATGAGTGAAGAGCGCGTTGTCACTATTGCTAGGCAAAGTGACAACGTGCAAGCTTATTTCGTAAGCGTGATTACTTTTATCAATGAAAGGAAGAACGCACAAGGGATTTTTCATACTTACTTGTGCATGGTCACTTTTTACAGCGAAAGTGAATGTTCCAGAGGGAGATCTTTCCTTCAGAGTTCTGCATGGTCACTCTTATCAATGAGAGTAAATGTTCCAGAAGAGTGTATTTTTCAGTCAGCCTCTACGTGCTCACTCTCATCAGCGAGAGTGATTGTTCCAGAGGAGGGTGTTACTCTTCATGCTTCTGTGTGATCACTTTTATCAGCAAAAGTGATTGTTTCAGAGGGGGAACATCAAAATGCAGTCTCTGCGTGACTCCTTTCCTGAAAAAGAGTGACTCCTTTCAACAATCAAAGTTCTCTAAAACCTCAAATACCTCACTTATTCAATTCTAATCCTCTCAATACATGCTCACAACATCAAATCTTAATTCATGTATCAGACCAACCTCAAAATACAGATGTAGTAGAATCACAGAATCAGAATTGCAGAAATTTAATAACGTGAATAATGAAAATTAGAGTGCAATGCAAAAACAGTAAAAAGGTTCAGAAATGTGAGTTGCCTCTCAAAAAGTGCTCTTTTAACGTCACTAACTTGACGCCTATTGATCTTTGATTCTAAGAGATGATTTTGAGGATAACGGCTCTTGCTCTATCCTTACACGTTTTTCCTTTTCCTATCCAACTTGCAACTCTTCATTTAATTCTGAACATGCAAAAAATAAAAGTGGAGGGACTTCCAGCAATTTAATATACTCATTAAGTTTCTTTCCCTCCTTCTCATTATCTTGGTATGTTACTGCAGCAAGGATCTCTCTTAGTATATAATTATCATTCTATTTTCCCTACTTGGGATGCTGTAGTCCTTGAGGAAATAAAAGCTTTTTGCATTTAGCTTCCTCTATTGGCTTTCAAATATCTTCAAAGAACTGCTTTTTGGTTCTTTTTTCAGGTGGTGTCTTGTTGCAGTCCTTTGTTCGTTTTCTCTTACATTCTCTTAAAAGAGTTAGTCGTTCTTCCTTGCAATCTTCTTGTTGATTATCTTGATCACTATTCTCTTCAGATTTATCTAATGCTTCCTTTTTCTCAGCAGCTTTAGAACTTAAAATTTCCACTTCACTCCTTGTACAGACAACTTGGCTTTGCTCTATTAGATTTACAATGGTATTGTTAGGTAATTTTTCATCATTCCTATTTAACAATTGCTCTGAAATTTGTCCTATGTGCTTCTCCATCTTCTGCATAGATGCATCTTGATTCTTAAAACTTGATTGAGTAAATTCCATGAATTGGAGCAAAGTTTCTTCAAGTTCATTCATTTTTTTTGGAAAAGTCTATGAAGGCTGTAGTCCTCCTTGAAGTTGAGAATATAATATTTGAAAATAAGGTTATGAAGATTGAGGACTAGAAAATGATGTTGTTGCAGCAAGCATTTCTTAATTCCAATCATAATATGGCTGACTCATGTTAGCTTGATGTTGATATATATGATGAAAGGTAGATTCAGGTCTTTTAAAATTTTCTCCATAATTGATTTCTTCTTGAAAGTCTGGTGCATCCACATCATAGGTTTCATTCACATAGTTTTCATTGTGAAAATCAAAAATCAAGGTATTAGTTTGGACAACTCCAGCTCGAAAATTAGTAATTAAAGCTTCAAAAGCATCTGCTTCACAAGCTTTTGTTCTTGCAAATTGGCTTTGGTGAAAATTCTGATACATGCTGGTTGCCATCAAACAATAGAGCAACTTATTTTTCTAGTTTTTCCTTGCATACCAAAAAATAATAAAACAAAAGTCAAATCAAATTTGTAGTTAGGAAAAATGAAATATGAAATTATGCAGAATGTTACAAAACATAACATACAGCAAATATAGAAAATTATGCATAATGAAATTGACAATTATGCAGAAAAATGCAAAAGAATACAGAAAAGTTATGCAAAAAACTACAAAATAGAATATGTAGAAAACACAAAAAATTATGCATAACGAAGATTAAAATTATACAGAAAAATGTAAACGAAATTATGCAGGGAATGCAAAAGAATACAAAAGAAATTATGCAGTAAACATAGTGCAGAGATTTTGCAGAAAACTACACAAAATGTAGAAAAAAAATTATGCAGAAAAATTAAACAATATGCAGAAAAATTTGGAAGCAAAACAACAAAAAGAAATGCTTAATCTAGCTATTTTCTTATTACTAATGATATTGAAACTCAAATGCTCCGGCAACGGCACCAAAAACTTGTCACACTTCTAAGGAGAAGTTGATTTAACTAGCAAGTGTACTAGTGTTGATGTAGCAAGTTATAAAAATGATAGAACTGTATTAGAGTCCCAAGTATCGATCTCAAGGAATAAAAGTGTTCAACTACCACTTCACAAGGCCACAATTAATTGAGTTTCACGAATTTCAGAGAGTGTTTGGAATTAAAACTAACAAATGTTAAAATCAGAAGAAAAACAAAACAATGAACAAGCAAATGTGAGAAAACAGAGGTAGAAACCATAGCTAGGGAGTTGCTTCACCAAAATTCGAATGTTGAATCAATAAGGTTCTGAACTTACAAGTAATTGGAAAGAATGCAATCAGTTTCACGTTGTATTATTCAGAGGTTAATTCCTTAACTCAGTGAACCTAACATTCAATTAAATCACTTTAATTCCTTAGATCTGGTTCAATTCAATGTTGCCTTAAGTGTGAGAAACCAGAGGATTGCAAGATCAAGTTCTATTATTCCTAAGAAAGCCATAATCTTGGTGATTGGTTCAGATCTGAAGAACAAATTCAATTTCCATTGACAAGAGTTCCTTTGAAATTAGTTAATCAAATTTTCATTCAATTACTAGGTAAAGTGCAGAATCAACCACTCAATCCATTCCAAAACTTGAAATCCAGATCCAGAATCAATTCAACATGTTCATTTTGGATCTACAATCCCTAACTATGAAGAAATTACACAGCCATTGCAGCAAAGAAAGAAAAAGAAAGAGAAGAAGAGAAAGAACACAGAAGAGCCATCTTCAGTCGATCCCCAACCTAATTCATCTAGGTTAGTGCTCGAAGTTCGTCCCCAATCTCTCTCTCAGACTCTCTTCACACAAGGAACAAGGTGGAAATGAAAAATGAACAAAAAAATCCCAAAATCTGAGCGTTTTTGCAATTTATAGATTTTCCCGCCTTTGCGCGTTATCACTTTCATTCACAAGAGTAGCCACGCAGAGGCTTCTATGGTGTTCTGAAAAACTGGAACAATCACTTTCGTTGATAAGAGTGGCAACGCTGGAGGTCGAGTTATGCGCGTGTTCATTTTCATGAGTAAAAGTGACCACGCGCAAGTTGCTAAGCTGACGTCTCTTTGGAATGTTCACTTTCGTTGGCAAGAGTAGTAACGCGCTCTTTGTTGTGAATGGGTTCCTCAAGAACACTCACTTTCGAGCGAAAGTGACAACGTGCTACTTGCTAAGTCTGAAGCCCCTCTAGAATGCTCACTTTCGCCAGCAAAAGTGATAATGCACACTGTGTTCTTTTGAGAGACGCTCTGGAATGCTCACTTTTATTGATAATAGTGACCACGCCCAAACTCTACTTCTCATTTAAGCTCTGGATCACTCACTTTCACTGGCAAGAGTGATCACGCGCAGTCCAAACTCCATAAATCTTGTTCTTTGAGTCCAGACTTGTTACTTTTCTTTTATCTCTCAATTGATCTTCCATCTTCATGAACTTTGCTCAGGATTTTCTACAAAAACATGCTTGAATTATTAATTTTTATATAGGAAATGTACAAATGCTAAAATAACTATGTATTAAAAGAAAACCTTCAATCATTCTATTTTTTATGAGTTTTTTTGCTTTTTCCAACATATTTTCCTTATCAAATGGACTAAAACTATAGTAAAATACTAGTAAAAATATGGATTCGTCAAGTGTGGCCCGTGGTGCCCCTGCTCCTACTGTCGGTGTCACCACCACTCCCTCTTCCCTAAGGTATTTCTACCGTCCTCATCTTCCACACCCCCAATGTATCGTTGAACCATTCACAACATGTTACATCGGCGTCAATCACGCCCCATTCAGACACATTGCAATATCAATTCTCAGTACATGGCATAAAGCCCACAGTCATGCATAATACACAGCACTAGGCCCTCATTCATTTTACAGTATACGGCACAGCCTATATTCATTCATATTACATGGCCCTTGGGCCCACACTTGTTAACAATATTCATTCAAATATACGGTACAAGTGCCCGTACCCATTCACAACATAATTCATTTCAACCACAAACACAATATTCACCATTATACACGGCTCTCGGATTACACTTATTCACATTACACGACACATACATTGCCCTTATTTACTCACACAATACTTTCAACATAGTTCACATTTACATTCCTCATTCATCAAGTATTAGCATACTCACACCACAAAATCACCCATCATGGGTTTCCACATGCTATCACACCTCACAACACACAGGAAATTTTATTAAATACATATTTCCTACCCTCTATCTCACTCACATTGCAATATTCATCAAAATACACGACAATTAAACCCAAAAAGATAGGGTAGAGTCCTGCCTTACCTTGGATTGAAGACTCACACTCAAATTCAACCACAGAAGTGCTCCCCACACAGATTTCGGCCTGAATACATGGAAAAATTCCATGAGAACCCAGGGAAATCATGAAAACAGAGAAAGGGGATGAATAAATGAAAACCTAACTATTAAAACTCACCTCCAAGCGTTCTCCACACGGATTCAATCTTCAATCTTGCTCTCAAATGGCTTTTGAGGCAATTTAATTGGTAGAATAGGGTTTTGGGTCGAGAGAATCAAAGAGATTTGGAAAGAAAATAGGGAAATGAAATCTCAATCCCTAAATCCCTTTTTAAAACCCTTCTGCTTGTGACACTCTCGCTACAGCGAGATATTCTCGCTGCAGTCCTCGCTGCAGCGAAAAACTCAAACAAAATTGCATTCTAGTTTTTGTAGAATCTCACTACAGCGAGACTCTCTCACTACAGCGAGATTGCCCCAGAAATGCAGCCCAAACTGTGGCTTTGTCGCTACAACGAGAGACCTCTCGCTACAGCGACAAGGCCACAATTTCATCCTTCTCCCCCAGTGCTTTCTCGCTACAGCGAGAAAGGCACAGTTTCATGTCTCACGCCCAAGGGCCTCTCGCTACAGCAAGAATGCCCTGCAGCAACATCCATACTTAGCCTATTTTCAGTCCAATCAATCCAATCCAATCCAAATATATATATATATATATATACACACACACACACACATCCATATACATTTTAGCCACAAATATCATCATTACGCATTCAAATGAAAATTACATCTTTCACATTTACACAGAGATATAAACACATATACATATATCAATAATAATTAATGTTACAAAATTCGAGACGTTACAAAAACACACAATAAAATTAGAGAGATCAAATTAAACAAAAGCAATATGAGAACTAAAAGTGTAATTAAGTAAAAATAAATAAATTATTCAATTGGTCACAAAATCATTGGGCCACTTTCCATACAAATTACCTTCAAACTTACATACACATATTTATCTTTAAATATTTTTTATATTTCAAATAAAATTATTTTTAATCATTTTCAAACAAAAATATTTAATAAAAAATATAAGCAAACTCGTTGAATGATTAAACAATATAAAATGTTTTTTTTAAAATAAATTTTATAATGTTTAATTTCAATTTAACGTTCCTTTTAATCTATCTTTTTTTAATTATTATTTTTTATGTTAATGTATTGATTAATAATTAAAATTTAAAATTAAGAATATGTATTATATTATTATTAATTTTTATGTATGAAAGTTTTATAAACTAATTTATTTTCTATAATAATAACAAATAATAAATTTATATTGAAATCATACTTAGTATCATTTTTAAGAAAAAATTATGACCATAATAAAATAATATATATTTTCTTTACTTATGTTTAACTTAACCTACATGTTGCTTTTAATCTAGCATTTTAAATTTACTATTTACTCTTATCTATTAATAAATAATGAAAATTAAAAAAATTAAGAATATGTATTTTATTATTATAAATTGATATGCTTCATAATTTTGTAAACTAATTTATTTCTAAAGCAATAAAAAATTAAAAAATATATATAATTTACTTTAAATATATTTCTTTATATTCAAAATATAATTATTTTTAATTATTTTTAAACAAAATAATTTAATAAAAAAATATAAACAAAACTCGTGCGTATATAGACAGCACTAGGAGTGCAGTGATTTTGATGGTATAAGATATACAGGTAATCATATATGCAAATCTAAAAAGAAAAATACTGTGTTGGATTGCAATTATTCCATGCCAAGTTTACTTGCTCTTTTATACTTGCTCGTCTACCCAGTATGTTTACATAACCTGCAATATAATGCTTTAAGCTTAACGATCTTAGATGTTGAGTTTATGTTTTTTAAATCTTTACTTGTAGTCTAAATCTATTTAAAAATAACCTTTGAGGTGTTTGTTTAAGTTTACAAATTTCGAAACATTCTTTGCAAAAGCTACCAATTACATATGTTCAACTTCTGTGTTATTTATTTGTACCAAGTCCAGAGCATGATTTGTGAACAATTTCAGAAGATATACTGCATCTGATTTAGCCTGCTCAATTACAATCTGAATTAGTTGTAATCCTTTTAAATTAAGTTAACAAACTTGAAAGAGATAATTTGGTTTTGCAAAGAGGTTTAAAGATTGGACTACAATTTAACCTCTCTGCTTCTACCCTTGTCAACTTCATAGTCAATCTCCCCTTCTTATTCTATTTGTCAACTTCTTCAACTTGTGAGGTTACCTGTTAGCAGGAAGTTAATAAAGTTGATTTTCTAAATCCTTGACTTGAATTAACATAAGGAAATTGGTTGCTATAATTGTTTCTTTTATATGTTGTATATATTATGAATAAAAAGCAATATCTTAATTCTGCATAACTATACTTCCTAATTTAGGCTCTACAAATTAGAAATTAGAGTCCATAAATGACATTGTACTATTTAAAGAAGAAATCAGAATCAAAAAGGGCATCAAGCCAATATTTCACGACAGAAAGTGTCTTCTATATCCACAAAACAAATTGTATTTATAGTTTACCGTATTGACCAACCATAATGTACTTGACACAACATTGCCTTAATAACATGATTTCCATCTCACTGATATTAACCTCAACTTTGCAGAAGAGCAAGTATGTGCATTCAGATACAGACATACATGCATATGAAGTGGGCCTAAATTCATCTTAAAAATGCTTAATCTCTGATACTTAATATACCCTTTTGCAAGTTCTAGGATAAAATATCAGCAATGAAAAATATAATGACGATAAATTTGGAATATATTATTTATTTATTAACTGAAAATCCATCCTTGCTAATGCAGATACCACCATGACTGCAATGTACGAAATCTTGCTTATGTATGTTAAAAAGCTGGGAAACAGCACCAATCATCTAAAAACTCTGAGCGAGTGATTAACACTTGTGAAACCTCCATCAACCATAAGATTGTCTCCACTTACATACCTTCCATCATCGCTTGCAAGGAAGAGCACAGCATTAGCCACATCATCAGTAGTGATTTCTACACCCTGCAAGTTGGCATTTCTGGCAGTAAAATCCTTAAAACTAGCAATGGCATCCTCAGTTCTCTCGTCCTCAGGCATATGAGCCAACGCCAAACCTGTGGCGATGCCATAAGGTGACACGCAGTTCACTCTTATACCATGTTTTCCCAGCTCAGCTGCAACATTCTTTGTGAGTCCCCACACAGCATGCTTGGACCCTGTGTATGCATGTGGTCCTAAGCCACCTATAACACTTGCTACACTGGCTAAAGAAATGATTGAGCCCTTCTTCTTTGGGATCATTATTCGAGCAGCATGTTTCATCCCATGAAATACTCCCTTGACATTTATGTTAAACACCTTGTCAAATTCTGCTAAATCCACATTGCGGATATCAGCAATAGGTGTACCAGAAATGCCAGCATTGTTGACTATAATGTCAAGGGTGCCAAATTTACCCACAGTCAAGTCCACTGCATGGGAAACATCATCCTCTATTGTAACATCACAATGGAAAAAATGAACATTTGCTTCATCACCAAGGGATTCACAGACCTGCCTTCCAAGGTTGTCCTGCACATCAGCTATACAAATTTTAGCACCATGGATATGGAAGAGGCGGACAATGCTTTCTCCAATTCCAGAGGCCCCACCTGTCACCAATGCCACCTTCCCCAATAACCTGAGAAAATGAGAAGAGTATCAACATGCATGCGGTATTTCATAGATCCCCTTTCATCACACAAAGCAAATCCTCCAAAGATTCAAAACAAGTCCAAACTCAATTGGGTATAAGTTTAAACTTTGGCTTAGGAACCGTCGATCTGAGCATCGGAGGAACCATTCACCATTCACTGATGGGAGAGCAAAGAGCATGCATCAAAATAAGCCTAAATCCATTTGTAAGGAATATAGATCCAATAGTGAATATCTGACCAAGAAAATCTCTCAAAAATTGGAAAAATTTTTAAAATCACTAACAATCAACACAAAATTTAATATGACATATAAAAAAGTTGACAATTCACTCAAACTAGATCCAAAACCAAAAGCAGAGATTGGTCACTTAAAATCAGTTGAAGACCAAGCAAGCATAGTTATCAATAGATTCAAAACTAAGAATAGTATATGCTGAACTGAAATGGATATTTCAGATTACAAAATTCTCTTGCCTTGGCGTTGGAATCGGAGCTTGAACAGCACGGGTAGTGGACATGGTTGTATGCACTCTCTCTTCACTCTGAAGATAAGAAAACATATATAAAAAAAAAAAGACGAGTGGTCTAAAAGGTACAAAAGTAAAAAAATTGACTAAGGTACACTGTCATGGCCGGTGTGTTTAAACTTAGAGAGAGTTATTTTAAGGTTGCTTAAAAACGTTGGCTTTTTAATCTATATTAAGAAAATTTTAAAATTTATTTAATGGTATTTGAATAATATTAAGTAAAAAAAAAACATGTGCCACCTTGGAATGTAATATATGTCAATTTTAAATTTTAAATTCAAATTTAAGTCAAGGTCAAACTAAAATTTAAATTCAAATGATAGTGTGTGATGTTTTTTTAATATTATTTAAAAATTATTGAATTTACCTATTTTAGTAATTAATTTTTCAATAATAATATTTTAATAATAGTTTTTAAAATTATCTTATTATGATTAAAAAGCCTAAGAATGTTATTTATGTTTTAGATATTTTTAGTAAAGAAAAAATTAATTGAAAAATGATTTTTAACTTGTTTTGATATATTATAAAAGAACTTTTACTTTGCTTTGAATTTACTATAGAAAAAACATAAAATTAGTACTAAAGAAGCTAGAATATTTTCATAAAAAGTACTTCTTGTATTTTAAAATTAAAAATATAATAAAATAATTTTTAAAATTTATATGTATTTAAATTTATTCAAACATTTGAATGACAAAAATAAAAATAAAACATAAGTTATGTGAATTAATAAAAAGTTTAACATGTTGTTCACTTTAACTTAAACAATACAAACAAAACATGAATCTAAATATCAAATATCCACATCACTAAAATTCCATATCAAACTTAAATGTCAAAATTTCAATGTTATTCATATAAATATAAAATAACTTTTTTCTTTAAATTTACTATAAAAAAAACATAAAATGAGTACTAAAGAAGCTAGCATATTTGTACAAAAAGTAATTTTTATACATTTTAAAATTAAAACATAATAAAAATGTTTTCATTTGAAAATAATTTTTATTTTATCAAATATAAACTTTTTAGTAATATAAAAACATTAAATTAAATTGTAAAAAATATTTATATATACATACTCAAATAAAAATTAAAAAATACATTTTTATGTATTTAAATTAATTCAAATAGTCAAATGACATAAATAAAAAAATTAATTAAATTAATAAAAAAGTTTAGCATTTTATCATCTAATATCGATAGAAATAAAATATGAATCCAAATATCAAATATCCTCATACTAAAATTATATATCAAATTTAAATGTTAAAATTTTAATGTTCATATCAATAAATATTAATTTTAAATAATAAAAAATATAAAAAATATGTTTGTGAATTATAATTTTTTTAATTATATATTTAGTCTTATAGTTGACATATATCTACCAATTAATCTATATATTTAAAAAAGTTATATTTTAGTCTATAGTACATACAAGTATTTTGTTATGTTTCGGTCTTTATCATTATAAAATCATTAACTATAGAAGTAGGGACTCGAATTGTCTGCAGTTCTGGTGAGAATTGCATACTGCAGTTTTGCGTTCGCTTAATCAAAATATTTTTACTTAAGTGAATTTTGGTAAAAAGTGATTTTAGCTTAAGTTAAACAAAATTTACTTAACCTAATTTTGTTTAAGTTAGAAAAATTCGCTTAAGTAAAAGCAAAATTCTACTGCAGCATCTTCTTCTTCTTGTGTATTTTTGTTTAAGTGAATCTCCATTACTTCGCTCCCTCTCTTCTCCTCTCCTTCCAATCCAGCCACCCTCTTCCTTCCTCCCTCTTACTCAGTCCCTTTCTTTCCTCCTCTTCCCCACCTTTTCTTTCTTCGGCTCACTCAGTCTTCTTCCCCTCTCTTCTCATTTAGCTCTCCTCCACTTCCCTCCCCTTCACCCCCACTCATCCCCTCCTATTTTCTCCTCATCAACCCTTCTTCCTTCCCTCTATTAGCCTTCTCCCGCTCTCTCTCTCTCTCTTGTGTTCTTACCCCCATCTATGATCTCCATATCAGCCTCCCTTTTTCTCTTCTTCTTCTGATTTTTTTGTCACTATTTTTAATTTGCTTAAGTGAATTTTTTTGGCTTAAGAAATTGGCTTAAGTGAATGTTGTTTAGCTTAAGTAAAATCACTTTTTTACCAAAATTTGCTTAAGCGAATGCAAAATTGCAGCCTGCAGTTCCTGCCAGAACTGCAGGTGATCTGGGTGTAACGTCCCGAGTTTTGTAATCTTAATTATTGATAATTATATAAAATGAATATATATTCATGTGTGTGTGTGTGTGTGTGTATATATATATATATATATATGTATTTATATGTATGCATGACTGGTTGGGCTGAGTGCAGGGCGAGAAACTGGGCTGTTCTCGTTGTAGCGAGAAGGCCTTGGAAGGAAGGACCAGAACTGTCGCCTTCTCACTGTAGCGAGAGACGTCTCGCTGTATCTCACTGTAGCGAGATTCTGCAAAAATCAGAATGCAGTTTTCTCTGGTTTTTTTGCTGTAGTGAGGGGGCATGTCGTTATAGTGAGGGTATCTCGCTGTAGCGAGAGTGTCGCGACTAAAGGGTATTTGAAGGGTTAGGGCTCAAGAAAAGGGTTACTTTCATGATTTTCCTCTCTCTCCTTCACGATTTTCTCTACCTAAACACATTCCTGCCGATTAAAAGCCCTCCAAGACAGATTAGAGGCTAGATTGAGGATTGGGGAAGTGTTTAGAGCTCTTGGAGGTAAGTTCTATGGTTAGAGTTTTGGTTTTCATCCCTTACTTTCATTTTCTGAGGTTTTCCTTAAGTTTCCTTGGAATTTCTATGTGCTTTAGGGATGAAATCCATGTGGAGAAGCAATTCCATCAACATTTCATGTCGGGTCTTCGTTTTTAAGGTAAAGAGAGTACTTTACTTTAGTTATCTTTGTTAGGAATGAGTTTTTTTTAACGAATATAGTAATGTGATAGAAATAGAAGGTGAGGTTATGTGTATTGATGAATTGTACAAATTGGGTTGAGTCTGGAGGTGTCAGACCTCCGGCATATTGTGTGAAATTGAGTGATGTGCTTATGTTGGTTGCTATTGGATGCAAGGAAATGATGTGAATTATGTACTGAATATTGTGTGAAAATGTGGGCCCGAGGGCCGTGTAATATGAATGGAAATAGGCTAGGGGTCGTGTGTCTTGAATGAATTGTGAGCTAATGTGCTGTGTATGCTGTGAAAATGAAATGTGGGCCTAGTGTCGTAACTGTTAAATGTGGGCTATGTGTTGTATACTGAAATGTGTGTGACTGGGGCGTGCAGCGCCGTTGTAATGTGCTGTGAATAGTTCAGCGATACACTGGGAGTGTGGGAGATGAGGACAGTAGAAATACCTTGGGAAAGAGGGAGTGGTGGTGACACCGACTGTGGAACGGGTGCACCACAGGCCACACACTCTCTTCCTAACTAGACCTCTGACCATTACCTTTGCTGAGCGACCCGTGATTGCCCACATGGTATCCGTGAGGCAGAGGTAACTGATGATTATTCATGGTGTAAATCTGTTATCACATTGTCAATGTGATTGTTGCTGATATACGTATGCATGGGTTCATGATTTGTGCTTGTGGATGTGATAATGTTGTCTGTGCTTGTTCTTGTTTAATGTATTGAAAATGTGCTAGAAGTGAGATTCTATGCTTAATTATATGTTTTGGTAGTGTAGAGTACTCACCCTTACATTCATTTTTCAAGTAATCAAGATGATAGCACCGGACTCAGTGAAGGGACGAATGGACTGCTATAGAATTTAGATTTTATTTTGAAACTTGTTGTAATTGAACTAATCCTGTAGCAGTTATGTGATATTAATTTGTAACCCTTCACTTATTTTGAAATCATTATGAAAATTTGATTATCCGATTTGCTAAATTACTATTTGATTGAATTTAAAATTTAAGGTGTTACACCGGGTCCATAGAATTAGGGATGAAAATATATTAAGTTAAACTTTGTATTAATAGACTTTATTTACTTGATAATTTTAAAACTTAAGTCTGACCTATTATCTTTTATAAGCTTTTTATCAAGCGTAATCTAACCATATTGAGACCTTAAAATAAAAATTATTTTATTACTTTCAATTGGAAAAATATTTTATTAACCTGAAATAAAGAAAAAAAATAGTGAAAGTGTTGCATATAATATAAATAAACATGCAAAAAGATGATGGATGAGACCAATCAGCTATAATAGACATAGCTGAGACAATAAATATAAATCAGTATTATGCATATAAGATAAATCAAACATCAGTAATACAAAAAACTCCAACAAGTAGTGTTCTCTCTCCCGTAGGTATGCATATCAGGGATACTCTCCAATTTCAATGAAAATAATTAAGGTTTCTAATTTAAGATTTTATTCATTTAAAATTTAGTTTATTTTATATAATATTATATTTAATTTTTATATAAAATTATTTTATATATTATTATAAATTTTATGAGTTTTAAATAGGTAATTAAAATAAATTTAATAAACTTTTTCTTAAGCTCAAACTTGAACTATTTAATTAAGTATTTTAAAAATATAAATTAAGTCTATTATTTAAATAGGCCAAATCTAATTAGATTTTAAAGAGGTTAGTCATAAGTTCCTATCAAATAATCTTACCTATTTCTATCCTTAGATAGAAGGGACCAAATCATAATAAAATTGTCAGGCTTGTGATTTATTATTGAGTAATCTATAATATTTTATACTTGTTAAATGTTAATTGAAGGATTATTTAGTATTGGAATATAATTAGATGGAGTTTGAAAATTTATTAAAAAAACAAAAGTGAATAGTATCATATGAAGAGTGCCAATGAACAGTAAAACTGCCTATAAACAGTACAAACCGTGTATGAACAGTAAAAAACTGCGTATGTACAATAATTGCTGACGTCATCAGTGACATCATCCTGACGTCATATACGTGTACAGTGCGTGTACAGTATGCGTGCACAGTATTTCTAGCATGAATAGTGCCCTAAACAGTGTTTCTGGCATGAATAGTAAGGCGGTGAACAGTATTTCCGGTGATGAACAGTAATTCCGGTGGTCAACAGTAAATTTCAAAAAATTTCTATAAAAAGGGGGCTTCACACAAAATTTTCATTTCTTCACCCCTATCCAAGGTTCTCAAAGTTTCTAAGGCCGTATACTATCATTTTCTCTCATACTAAACCCTCATAAACTTAGATTTCTCGCCAGATCTGAGATTCTACGTCTATTCTGAAGGATTTGAAATAAGTTTTTTTAAGTTTGAAGTTAGATTTACCGTTCGTTTCTCTTCTCCTTCTCTTTCTCATAGAAGTTCATGGTGTTCTTAGGAGAAACTTTGTTCTAAAGCCAAATCTTCAGTGAATCTTGCTATAAAACAAGTAATATTTGGTAGATCTAGTGTGAATCATCGTTCTGAGGTAAGAGGAGTTTACTTTAACCTATAATCTATGTTTTGGACGGTTGATATATTATTACAAGAAGTTTTGATATGAATTCTGTTAGATCTTTTGAATAAAAGCTATTTTCTAAGCTGTAACTGCTTTAATTGATTTAAAATGCTGAGATTTTGCCTGATCTATTATAAACTTGCCTTAGCTGAGCTGTTAAAATAATTTTAGCAATATGCATCATGTTGAAATATATGTTTTGCATCATTATAGAGTCGAGTTACATGTTTAGGTGGGTAGACGTGTAATGGTCAGTTCATGCTGAGCTGTTGTGATGTGCTGTTTGGATCCAGATACTGGAATGGGTCGCTCTCGGACCGGCTCGGTTTCTTCTGGATTACTTAGGCTGTGAAACCAGTTAGAAACCATTTTCATGTTGTGCATTAGATGGGCTGGAAATGCATGGGACTATTGCTGTGAGAAATATTTTGCTCTACATATATGATTTTATTTTATTTTTTTAGTAAGCTCACCCTTGCATTTCTTTCAATGTCGTTGCATGCGTGTGTACTGCGATGATCGTATAGTGGTACATGAGCAGATGTAGCAGATGTTGCATCTACTTCACAGGCTGAGGGGCCAGTGAAGAAATATTAGAAGCTGGAGTCGAGTAATATTACATCAAAATCCTTTTTCCTTATATTTTGAGACCTCATGTAGAGGGAGCTATGTAGTATAATTTTGGGTATTTTGAATATTATGAATTAAATGTAATATCATGTTATTCTATTGAATATTGTTGTAAGAAACTTTGTTTTATTTTGAATGAGAAGAGAATTTCATACTTATATTCTCTATTATTTATTTATCTTAAATAAGTTTGTGATGTAGAAACAATGTTCTCGGTTCCTTATAAAAGGGGTCGTGACATTTTAGTGGTATCAGAGCATGGTTTAGGTAAACCTACGGGGTAAGGTTGTTAGGCGTCAGTTGTGTATATTAGACATATGAGTTTTAGCTGTGAATCATATATCATAATTTCTATTCATCAAGTTGTGAGGGAACAAGCTTGATCACCGCGGTTCTCATACATGACTGATGTAGGAAACTTGGTATATGATACTTGGGTGAGCTATAGGTGAGTCGTACTGTGTGAATAAGAGGCTATTAAGCTAAGCTGTAAATGATTGTTGAGATAAGTGTGTTTTCTATGCTATGTGAATGCTGATATGTTGTTATGCTCAGTGCTAAATTGATTAAATTACTATGATATACTAAATATGAATATATCACTGTAAGCTGAATCTGTGAATATAGCTATGTGGTGGTATTGCTGAATGTGTTAAATGTTAATAATCTAAGCTAGTCTATATATTAGGATGGTTAGACTAAGAAGATCTGCTACAAATCCTCCTCTTATTGATGTGAACCAAATGGCTCACGCCATGGAGGCCATGACAGCCACTGTTAGGCAGAGTCTAGATATGATTCAGCAGCAACAAGCTGCAAATCAAGCAGCTACTGCCTCAGCTGCACCTCCTCCTGAATACCATGGGTTGTCAGAGTTCAAGAAGAATGATCCTCCTTAATTCACGGGGGTGGATGGACCAGATGCTGTTGAACTCTGGATCAGGAAGATTAAGAAGATCTTTCTAGCCATGGGTTGCACCGAGGAGAGGAAGGTTATATGCTACGTATATGCTGACAGGGGATGTAGAGATGTGGTGGCATGGAGCTCGTGCTATGTTGGAGGCCCGAGGTGAAGTCATCACTTGGGCTATACTTAGAAGTAGTTTTTTGAGAATGTTTTTCCCTTCTCATGTTCATGCTATCAAAGAGCGGGAGTTTCTAAACTTGGTGCAGAAAAACTCATCAGTCTATGAATATGCAATACAGTTTGAGCAGCTCTACAGATTTTATTCTCACCTAACCTTGGAAGAGTGGAGACGTCAGAGGTTTTCAGAGGGTTGAGAACTGACATAAAGAGGATTTTGATCCCATTCAGAATCATGGAATTTGCTGACTTGGTGGATCAAGCCACCATTATAGAGTCTTAATGCAGAGGATGTAGGTGAAGTTGGGAAGGCTCCATCTAGTAGAGCCACTAGTAGTTATAGTAATGGAGGTAAGGGTGCTAAGAAAGTCCCCTGCAGTCGGTCTTTACGCCAACAACAGTCTCGACCATCTTAGTCGAGGGGATCGGCAACATCAGTCCTGGTGCCAGTAGGGACTGCTACTTCTACATTTCAGCCTAGGGGAGCAACTTCTTCTGCTTCTAGAGCCTCAACGCCGCAGATTGTCAGATGTTTCAGGTGTGGTGGGCCACACTACTTGAGTCAGTGCCCACATACAGATGTCAGAGTTTGCTTCTCGCGCCAACAGTCAGGGCACCTTGCTAGGGACTGTACTACGCCTAGTGGAACAGTTCTGTCTTTTGCTAGCGCCTTGCACGCTGTTAGGCCTAAAACTGTAACGCCTTATATTTCTTTTCTCAATATATACTAAATTTTCATAAAAAGTTAAATAGTAGAGTAAATTTTTCTTTCAAAAACTCTCTAAATAGAAACAGACATGGAAATGATATAAGGTTCAAAGAGTAAAATTTCATTAATTCATAAGTACTTTAGAAAAACAAAGATTCTAAAATTTTCATCAGCAACAAAAATAAATAGTAGTTTTACAACGGTTTTAAAAGAATGCTATAGAACTGAAATTATCCATTACATAACTCTAAATAACTAAGTCCTATAGCAGTTCTCATCCATCCATGCACTGTGAGCCTGGTACTATTCGTCTTGTTTTCCTAAAAAATGTTATGTAAGGGTGAGTCTCTACCCTACCACTCATACATAACACATATTTATCACAAAACACATCTTATCCACAATTAAAGAAAACATCATGGCATTACATATCACAGTATCATATAAAATATATTCTCATCTCAACACATATTATATTCCATAGATTCACAATTTCTTTTACTTTCATCCGCGCTTACCGCACCCTGTGGCCACAGTTATCCGATGCCTCTATTCAGAGGTCTTACACATCTATGTAAATAGTTGCCGGATGGCCCAATGCAATACGGATACAACGCATGCAATAGACGGCCCCTTAGCAAAGGTAATGGTCAGGAGTCAAGTCGAGAAATGAGTGTGTGGCCATGTGGTGCATTTGAACACGATATTCCGTGTACAATCCCGAATGTCACTCACCACCCTACATTTCCCCAAGATATCCCATATCGTCTCCATCTTCCACTCCCCAGTGTATCTTTGTAACTATTTACATCATATCCTTTTCCATTTCATACTCTTTCGAGCATATTCACATGTTCACATATGCTATTTATCATGTTCACACATATTTTTCATTATATTTCCACATACTTTTCATCATATCCATCAAACCATGGCATATTCACAATACACATCATTTTAACATGAAACACAATATATTCAAATATGAAACATCCATCTCTTTGTATATTTCATATCACAAAATCATAAAAATCATATCAACCATCCTCAATATACCTTATCATGCCTTATTTGAACATAATATCACATTTTCACCATGTATTCATCATAAAATCACATAAACAGCCAATTATTCTCACTTTTCACCGATTATTTCTCATAAAACAAGGATTATTCCATATATAATCACATACATGACAAGATCTATAAGAATACAACTAATAATCATAACAAAATGATAAAGTAGAGCCCCCCTTACCTCAAAACAGAGCTTTTACAAAGATTTTAACCGAAGATTTAACTCGAGAACGGAGGTTTTCCTAAGAACACCATGAACATCTATAAGAAAAAGAAGAAGAAGAGAAATGAACGGTAAATCTAACTTCAAACTTAGAGAAACTTACTTGAAATCCTTTAGAACGGACGTAGAATCACAAATATGAAGAGAAATCTAAGTTTAAGAGGTTTAGTATGGGAGAAAATGGCAAGATATGACCTTAGAACCTTCGAGAACCTTGGATGGGAATGAAAACTTCATGTGAAGCCCCCCTATTTATAGAAAATTTTTTGAAGATATCAGCGTCAATGTGATGTAAGCGATGATGCAAGCGATGATGCCAGCGTCAATCGTGATGTAAGTGATGATGTCAGCATGATGCAAGCGATGATGCCAGCGTCAATCGTGATGTAAGCGATGATGTCAGCATGATGCAAGAGATGATGTCAGCATGATGCAAGAGATGATGTCAGCGTCAACGTGATGTAAGCAATGATGTCAGCATAATGCAAGTGATGACATCAGCATGATGTAAGCGATGATGTCAGCGTGAGATCACTGATGACATAAGCGATGATGTCAGCGTGAGGTCAGCATGATGTCACTGATGACATAAGCGTGATGTCGCCGATGACATCAGCATTATGTCACTGTTGACATCAGGGGTTACTGTACATACACGGTTTCTTTCTGCTCACAAAGTACTACAGATTTTTCTTATCAATATACTATAAGCATGACACAAAGCATAGGATGTTACAAAAACGGCTAGAGCTCCGCTGACAACTAGATCGAGAGCGGAGGGACGTATATTCACTACATCTGCATCAGAGGCATCTCAAGCGACAAATCTCGTTCAGGGGACAATGGTAGTGGCAGGTACTTCTCTTTCTGTATTGTTTGATTCTAGAGCCACGCACTCTTTTATTGTAGACATTTGTGTGAGAAACTTAGCATTACCGCTGAGCGATCTAGGATGTGACTTGGTAGTATCGACACCTACTTTAAGTTCAATTAAGACTTCGATGGTTTGTGTTAGGTGCCCTGTAGTAATTGAAGGACGAAGATACAAAGTAAATCTTATTTGTATTTTGATGTCAGGGTTAGATGTAATCTTGGGTATGGATTGGCTAACTGTCAATCGTGTGCTAATTGATTGTGGCCGGAGGTGTTTAGTCTTTCCTGAGCAGCAAGGCTGTGTGGAATTGATTTCTACTTGCCAAGTAGAAACATCCTTAGGTGAGGGAGCATCTTGTTTTGTTTTGTTGGGAGTTATGAATGCAGAAGTGAAGCAAAGCCTTCAGTCAATACCAGTAGTACGGGAATTCTCTAAGATTTTTTTAGAGAATATTCCTAGAATACCTCCATGTAAAGAGGTAGAGTTGGCTATAGATTTGATTCCTAGAGCTGAGCCAATGTTTGTAGCACTTTAGAGAATGGCACTGAAAGAGTTAATGGAGCTTAAGGAGCAGATTGAGGATCTAATGCAGAAACAGATGATTAGGCCGAGCGTATCGCCTTGGGGAGCACCAGTTCTCTTAGTGAAAAAGAATGATGGGAGTTCTAGATTATGTGTTGATTATCGCAAGTTGAATAAGTTGACAATTAAGAATAAGTACTCGTTGCCGCGAATCGATGATTTGATAGACCAACTGAGAGGTGCTAAGGTATTCTCTAAGATTGATTTGAAGTCTAGGTACCATCAGATCCGAGTGAAGGATGAAGATATTCCTAAGACTGCTTTCCGTACTAGATATGGCCACTATGAGTATATAGTGATGCCCTTTGGAGTCACAAATGCTCCAGTTATGTTTATGGACTACATGAATCGAATCTTTAGACCTTTCCTGGATCGATTTGCGGTAGTCTTTATTGATGATATTTTGATTTATTCTAGTTCGTCAGAGGAACATGCAGAGCATTTGAGGACTGTACTTAGTGTTTTAAGGGAGAAACAATTATATGCTAAATTGTCTAAGTGTGAGTTTTGGCTAGAGAAAGTGAAGTTCCTTGGTCATGTTATTTCAGCTAAAGGAATTGCAGTTGATCCTTCCAAATTTAAAGAGTGTTGTAGTGGGAAAGGCCAAACACAGCGCAGAGATTTGTAGTTTTGTGGGCTTAGCAGGTTACTGCCGGAGATTTATAGAGGGATTTGCAAAAATAGCCGCACCATTAACACAATTAACTCGCCGTGATCAACCCTTTGTATGGACAGAGGAATGTGAGCAAAGCTTTAATAAGTTGAAGCAGAGATTAACTTCCTCGCTGGTATTTATTCTCCCTGATAGTCGACCGTTTGAGGTGTATTATGATGCTTCCCATCAGGGATTAGGATGTGTGTTAATGCAAGATAAGAGAGTGGTAGCTTATGCATCTCACCAATTGCGAACTCATGAGCAAAATTATCCGATTCATGACCTTGAGTTAGCTGCTGTAGTCTTTACTCTAAAGGTGTGGTGGCACTATCTTTATAGAGCTCAGTTTGATGTGTATAGTGATCACAAGAGTCTGAAGTATTTATTTGATCAGCGAGAGTTAAATATGAGGCAGAGACGTTGGGTGAAATTCCTTAAGGATTATGATTTTCAGCTCCAATACCATCCATGAAAAGCTAACATGGTGGCCGATGCATTAAGTAGGAATGTGGTTCAGGCATTCTCCTTAAGAGTTAGTGAAACCCTTTTGATAGAATAAATTTCGAGACCTGAACATACATATGGACTTATCACCCGAAAAGATTAGTTGTAGCCGAATTGTGGTGACTAATAATTTCTTACAGGAAATTAAAGACAAACAACTGTGGGATTCGATGTTATGTCGGATTGTATTTCCCTTGGGGACAGATAAAACAAAGGGTTTTAGTAAAGGTGCTGATGGTATTCTCAGATGCCAAGGTCGAATTTGTGTCCCTAGAGATACTGAACTAAAGAGAGCAATTCTATAAGGACATAAGAGTAGTCTCAACATTCATCCTGGTGTTACTAAGATGTATCAAGATTTAAAGCAGATATTTTGGTGGCTAAGCATGAAACTAGAGATAGCTGAGTTTGTTAAAGCCTGTTTGACTTGCCAGAAGGCAAAAGCGGAGCACCAGAGCCCTCCAGGAGAGTTGCAGACGATGGAAATTCTAGAGTGGAAGTGGGACCATGTGACTATGGATTTTGTGTCCCATCTACCTAGAACAGTTAGAAATCATAATGTCGTGTGGGTCATAGTTGATAGGCTAACCAAGAGTGCATATTTCTTGCCAATTAACATGACCTTTAGCTTGAAGAAATTAGCAGAATTGTACATTAGAGAGATTGTCAGGTTACATGGAGTACTTTCTAGTATTATCTCTGATAGGGATCCTCGATTCACTTGTCAGTTTTGACAGAGTTTCCAAGAAGCTATGGGCACACAGTTGAGGTTGAGTTCTGCATATCATCTGCAGACAGATGGTCAATCTGACCGTACTATTCAAACCTTAGAAGACTTATTGCGGACTTGTGTTGTAGAGCAGAGGAGTAATTGGGAGAATATGCTTCCTTTGATAGAATTCACTTATAATAATAGCTATCATTCGAGTATAGATATGGCACCATTTAAGGCTCTGTATGGTAGAAGGTGTAGAACCCCTATCTGTTGGTTCCAAGATGGAGTACATTTGATGGTTGGACCTGAAATGTTGCAAGAAACTAAGAAGAAAGTTAAACTTATTAGAGAAAGGATAAGAGCTACCCAGAGTCGACAGAAATCTTATGCTGACTGACGCAGAAGATCCCTAGAATTTAAGGTTGGTGATCACGTATTCTTGAGAGTATCACGCACTACAGGTGTGGGACAAGCCTTAAGAGCCAAGAAGTTAACACCTAAGTTCATAGGACCGTATCAGATATTACATCGTAAAGGACCAGTAGCCTATGAATTAGCGTTACCACCTCAGTTGTCAGGACTACATAATGTTTTCCATGTGTCGCAGCTAAGAAAGTATGTTCCTGATTCGTCTCATATAATCGAGCCTGATGTTGTGGAGTTACGAGATGATTTGTCTGTGGAGGTCCCAGCTGCTCATATCGAGGACACTAAAGTTAAGGAACTTAGAGGCAAGTCTATTCGGTTAATAAAGGTTGTTTGGGACCCAGTAACTAGTGATGCCACATGGGAGTTAGAGGAAAGAATGAGAGAGTTATACCCTTATCTTTTCTCTGAGGGATGAAATTTTTGAGGACGAAAATTTATTTTCGGGGAGAGAATTATCAGGCTTGTGATTTATTAGAGTAATCTATAATATTTTATACTTGTTAAATGTTAATTGAAGGATTATTTGGTATTGGAATATAATTAGATGGAGTTTGAAAATTTATTTTAAAAAAAAAAAGTGAACAGTACAAACCGTGTATGTACAGTGATTGCTGACATCATCAGTGATATCATCCTGACGTCACATATGCGTACAGTGCGTGTACAGTACGCATGCACAGTATTTTTGGCGTGAATAGGATCGTGAATAGTGTTTCTGGTATGAACAGTAAGGTGGTGAATAGTGTTTCTGGCAATGAACAGTAATTCTGGTAGTGAACAGTAAATTTCAAAAAATTTCTATAAAAAAGGGGTTTCACACAAAATTTTCATTTCTTCACTCCTATCCAAGGTTCTCAAAGGTTCTAAGGCTATATACTACCATTTTCTCTCATACTAAACCCTCCTAAACTTAGATTTCTCATACTATTCTGAAGGATTTGAACTAAGTTTCTTTAAGTTTGAAGGTAGATTTACCGTTCGTTTCTCTTCTCCTTCTCTTTCTCATAGAAGTTCATGGTGTTCTTAGGAGAAACTTTATTCTAAAGCTAAATCTTCGGTGAATCTTGCTATAAAACAAGTAATATTCAGTAGATCTAGTGTGAATCATCGTTCTGAGGTAAGGGGAGTTTACTTTAGCCTATAATCTATGTTTTGGACGGTTGATATATTATTAAAAGAAGTTTTGATATGAATTCTGTTAGATCTTTTGAATAAAAGTTATTTTTTAAGCTATAACTGCTGTTAATTGATTTAAAATATTGAGATTTTGCCTAATCTATTATAAACTTGCCTTAGCTGAGCTGTTACAATAATTTTAGCGGTGTGCATCATGCTGAAATATATGTTTTGCATCATTATAGAGCCGATTACATGTTTAGGTGGGTAGACGTGTAACGGTAAGTTCATGCTGAGCTGTTGTGTTGTGCTATCAGGATCCAGATACCGGAATGGGTTGTTCCCGGACCAGCTTGGTTCCTTCTGGATTACTTAGGCTGTGAAACCAGTTGGAAACCGTTTTCATATTGTGCATTAGATGGGCTGGAAAGACATGGGGCTATTGCTGTAAGAAATATTTTGCTATACATATATGATTTTATTTTATTTTTTTAGTAAGCTCACCCTTGCATTTCTTTCTATATCGTTGTGTGCGTGTGTACTACGATGATCGTACGGTGGTACGTGAGCAGATATAACAAGTGTTGCATCTACTTCACAGGCTGAGGGGCCAGTGAAGAAATGTTAGAAGTTAGAGTCGAGTAATATTACATCAAAGTCATTTTTCCTTATATTTTGAGACCTCATGTAGAGGGAGCTACGTGGTATAATTTTGGGTATTTTGAATATTATGAACTAAATGTAATATCATGTTGTTCTATTGAATATTTGTTGTAAGAAACTTTGTTTTATTTTTATTGAGAAGAAAATTTCATACTTATATTCTCTATTATTATTATTTTTTATCTTAAATAAGTTTGTGATGTAGAAACAATGTTCTCGGTTCCTTATAAAATGGTTCGTGACAAAAATACTCATGTAGAAAATAAAACATTAGATGTTTTAAGTATAAAGACTAGTATGTATACTTTTTTTCAAGTATAGGGGCTAGAACTTAATTTTTTTAAAAGTAGAAGGACTAATTTGTTAGCATGTTAAATATAATAACCAAATATGTATTTCAATCAATTATAATTTTAAAGAAATTTCATAATTTGAGTTTAAATATCTTAATTAGGTGTTTGTACAACTTTTATAAGGATCAAATATTTAATTATGCTTATGTTTTTATATGATATATCAATTTCTATATCATGTTTGAAAAATAATTTTTTCATATAAAAATAAAATATTCATTATATTTAAGATGTAAAATCACACAATTATTCAAAATTTCATAGAACTAACTTTATTACATGAATAAATTTGTAAATTTTTTACTATTATATAAATAAGTAATTTTTATTATATTGATTTAAAATCTCATTAGTCAGTTCCTTTTTCTACTTTCTCTATTAATTATATAAAAAATATAAGTAATTTATTTTTGTCCTATTATATCAACTTTGAAAGACTAGATATGTTTAGATTTTTTTAATTTACAAAATTAACGTACATATAAATTGACAATAATATAAATTTAAAAAGAATAAAATTTAATAATTTAACATATATGTATGGTCTAATATATAAAATTATTTGTCATAATTAATTTTTAAAAAATTAAATACATTATATAAAATTAAGTTTTAATAAATGACCTTTAGTTTTTGTTTTATGTATTTTTTTATATTTTTTTTGCAAATTTTAATATGATACATCACTCATTCAATTTAATAAATTATATTTGATAGATTTATTATTGATAATATTTTACTTTCTTTAATATTTTTAATTAAAATTTTAATTATTCATTGTCATTTTATTATAAGAATTTTAAAGATGTACATATTATTAAAAATATTGATATTACAATCTCTGTAATTCTTACAAAGTCAGATATTTTGAGAAACATAATTGAAATTTTAGTTGTAACAAAATTGATATGATAAATTTAATTATCTATGCTTTTTTTTAATCTTTTAACTAAAATTATTTTTAATTAAATTTTTAAGTACTATAATTTGTTTATTATGAATGTAAATATTATATTGTTAAAAAAAATAATTGATATTATATTTCTTACTCCTATTATAAGAAAATATTTCTTTCACATCTACAACTTTCAAGTGTGAAAGTTATTATAAACATGTTAAGTACTCAATGATAAAATAATTAGTTTGTTAATATAATTATAATACTATATGTTCTAATTTTTTAATTTTAATTTTAAAATTAAATTAATTATATATTATTACTTTAATTTATATACATTATAGATTTATTATATCAAAGATTTTATTAATATTATATTTATATTATTTGACAAATTTGTTGAACAATTAAGGGGATGTATTGGTTTAGAATTTCATAGGATTTTAAAAGACTTTTTTTTAAGTAAAAAAGTATGTTGGTATTTAATTAAGATTTTATGTCACTTAAAAATAATATAGTAATATTCAATTTATATTTTTAAAATTTTTTAAAGAGTCTATTAAAATCCATTGGTATTCATTTGAAACTTTTTATAATTTAAAAATAATCCATTGGTATTAAAAAATATAATAATTTTAAAGGATTGTTGTATTAGAAGGATTTTGAAAGATTTTTTTAGTGGTATCTATAAATATCAAATTCATAAAATATCTCATCCAAAATCATCAGATTTTGGAGGAATGTTTAAAGTGACTTTTCAAGTGCTTCAAGAATTTTCAATTGAGTTTTTCATCTCTTCTTTTTTTCTATGCTCCTGTCTTCTCCATTTTTTTTCTCTACTAATAATATTGCACTACTGCTTATATATATATATATATATATATATATATATATATATAATATTATACTACTATTCCTATCTTATTCCCCTATTCGGTGAAAACGTAAATAACAGTACTATTGACTTGTTCTATTTTGCTCTATTTAGTTAAGTTTGTTCCTCGGATATATTACACAGAAAACGCCTGAAATTTTAACTTTTAAGTAATAATTTTTTTTTATAACACACGTCAAAAAAAGGAAAAGGTGAAAGGTGAAATTGATATTATAATATCTACAATTCAACTGTAGATCTTCAAATAATTAATTAGCACCTTTAACTGTTGAGTTTAAGATATTTGCTATACGATATAGCAATTTTTTAATTAAATAAATGGATGTTTAAATATCTAAAATATAAAAATAATAATGTATACTTTATATATATATATATATATATATATATATATAAATTATAAAGACATTCACCGCTAGTGATGAAGTATGAAAAGAGTACTTAAATGTGAGATTACTTGATAATCTTTTAAATATATTAATAATTTACAAGTTTAGTGCATTATATTATTTTTAATATATTGATAATGAATTTTTTTCTAGTCTCACCTAAGTCACAAACATCTTCAAGAAAAAAGTATGGTTGATTATGAGAATTTGAAGATTGTTGTTGGGGATGGAATTGCTAGTGGACACACTTTCATGTCAATAGACCTTGATGATACTGATGCTACAACTTTTGGAGAAAAAAATATTGATTTTGGGATAGAAAGCTTTTCATATGATCTTAACAATGATATATTTGTGAACTACCTTACCATCATCCATCACCTCGCACAAGCATTTCACCACATAAACCCGTTAGCCTCCTCAAAGGTTCCCACTGAAAAACCAATTAATTGTAAGCAGAGTAGGTCCGAGTATGGAGGGAGTTCTAATTCAGTTGGGAACAACATTCAAGCTAAAGTTCTAGAAAATTTATTTGTTGGCAGTGAGACTATAGCCATCAATTTTGAAAAAATGTCTAACTTGATGGAGACAAAAGAAAGATACAAAGAGGCAAAGAAATATTTGGAGTGCTATAAAAGAGATCCTAAATTTGGATGATTAAACTCACTACATGGCGGCTGATTTTCTTGATATTAATGTAAAGAAAGACTTTCTCTTGATAATGTTAATAGAAGAGCGCTCATATTGGATAAATTACAAGCTAGGATGAACAATATTGTTTTAGTTTTATTTTGGTGGCACTTAATTGGAGTATTTTCTTTATAATTTAGTTGTGTATGAACACATGTTGGATTTGTCAAACTATACTATTTTGGTGTTATTTTGGTTGCAATTGATTGAAGTATTTGCTTTATATTTTGGTTGTGTATAAACACATTTTGGAATGGTGGAACTATATTGTTTTGGTGTTATTTTGCTTGCCCTTGATTGAAATATTTTAGCATGTTTTATTTTTTTATTATATTATTATTTTTTGTTATATTGTTTTATATAGGTACAATGTCACATTCGAGCATGTATAAAGGTAATGACATAGATAAAGAAGAAATGGGTGATGAAGAGATAGATGATGAGGAATTTTATGAAGCCATGTATGCATGTGTAATGATAATTCATGCATTAATGCACATGTTGATTCAGTTTCTAATTATGATACTAATGAACAAATTTAGCGTCCAAAAATTGACAATGAATTACTAACATAGAAAATGACTATATACACCGAGTATTAAACGATGATCCTGCAATATTTTGATAAGTTTATAGGATGTATCCAGATGTGTTTCAAAAGTTATGTGCAATTCTTAGAGAAAAAACACCTCTAGAGGATATATGATATATTTGTGTTGAAGAAATACTTGCATCATTCCTACAAATTGTTGGTCAGAATACTCAATATTATGTAATTCATAACACATTTGGCTTATCACAATTTACTACAACTGAAATTTTTCACAAGATTTTGACAACTTTGAATATGATAGCACTTACTTTGATGGCTAAACTAGGATCAACTGTGCCAGCTAAAATTAGAGAAAGCACAAGGTTCTTCCCTTTCTTCCAGGTATATAATAATTATCTTATAATAAAAATTATAATTAAATTTGGCACTACTATATTTAGATTTTTCATACGATGAAGTGTAATATATGCTAAATTTTAGGATTGCATTGCAGCTATTGATAGGACACATATTCCAGCAATAGTGAGGGGGCGAGATGTAAGCAATTATCATAATCGTCATGGAAAGATATCACAAAATGTATTAGGCACTTGTAATTTTGATTTGGAGTTCATATATGTTCTTAGTGTGTGGGAGGGTTCAGCTTATGATTCTAAGCTACTAAATGATACTATAACAAGGAAGAATGAACTTAAAATGGCTCAAAGTAAGTGTTTATTTTTTAATATAATAATAATAATAATAATAATAATAGTAATAATAATAATAATAATTATTATTATTATTATATTATTATTATTATAATACTAATATTATATGTATTGCATATGTAATTAGGTAAATATATCTTAGTGCATTGTAGATTTCCTAACTGACGCCAATTTTTAGCTCTATTTTGATGTGTAAGATATCATCTACAAGATTTTGCAGGTGAGTGTAATAACCCTAAAAATCAGAAAAAAATTGTTCAATCTTCGTCATGCGTCTTTAAAGAATGTTATCGAGAGAATAGGTATTTATAAATTAAGGTTCACAATTTTTAAGTTAGCACCTCTATTTTTATTTAAGACACAAGTAGAACTTGTGTTAGCATATGCAACACTACATAACTTTCTTCACAAAGAATGTCATTATGATATTTTTCAATTGAACCGATAGACGAATCTTCATCTTCAATATTACTGGTTAATGAAAATTATACTTTTGAGTCTATTATTTAAACCCAAGAGCAAGAGTGAAAAGACGTTAATGCTTGGAGGACTAGTATAGCTATGATTATGTGCATTAATTTAAGATGACATGATATTATGAAAAATTATTATTATTATTTATCCAAACATTGTTATTTTTTATTATTTTTATTTTTGACTCTTTTTAAATTTGAATATATGTGAAAAATCTTGAACTCTTTATGTTAAAAATCCATAAAATTTTGTAAGTCCATAAAGTCCTGCAGAATCCATTAAAATTCTGATTTTAAAGTCTTACAAAATCCTGCAAAAGTGTTTTAAAATTCACAGGAATTTTTTAACTAAAAAAGTCATTTAAAATCCTAATCCAATACACCCCTTAATATAAGTGAAAGTAAAGAATCTTAATAAAACCTTTGAAATTATAAACAAATGAATAAAATTAAGTTTAACCATATGATTGATTGGTTAAATAAAATAAATTAAAATAGATACTTATTTTAATGAAATATCTTTTTATTTGATGATAATTATCATTTAAAGTTATCTTTACAATTTTTAAATACTATATACACTTTTTGTATTTTCAAATAAAAATAGTACTTACTTTAAAATTTTTGGAAATTAAAGTTTCACAATAAATATTTTTTTTGAAGCTAATAGTAAAAATAATAAATAAAATAATTTTATAAATTTATTATTTTCATTTATAAAGTTTATAAAATGAGAAGGATAAATTTTATTTTCATTATTTGATATTTGTACATTAAAAAATAGAGAATTTAAACAATAGAAATATCAAACTAAAAATAATGACTGAATAAATTCTTTGAATGGATATCCAATTATAGAAACATTAAATTTATGAAAAAAATAAAGAAAATTAATATATAAATTATAAATTTGTAAAATATTGTTAAAATTTTTTAAATTATTAAATAATTTATACTATATATTTTTAAAATTACATCTTAAGGAAAAATAAATAAATTATGCTGAACAAAAGATAACATCACAAAATTTAAAAAATTGAACTATTTTCATTACTTATCGTAATTAAATATTTTTAAAATTTTATAAAATTTTAAATAAAATATAACAAATTTTTTATATTTTATTTAAATATTTAATTATATTATCATATATTATTATTATTATTATTATCTCAGTATAAATGTTGTTATTGAATATAATATTTGTTTAAAATTTTATTCCTCATATCAGCATATTGTATTTTAATTAATATAAAAATAAATTTTTATATTAAATAAAAAATAAAATTTTTTATTTTCTATTTAATTTTTAATTATTTAATATTATAATTATGATAACTAATTTAAAATTTTAAAATAAAGTATACTTAATAATTATTTAAATTTTACAATTCTGTAGCAATATTTTATTTTTATTAAATATTATAGAAAAAATTATAAATTTAAAAATTTAAGTAAGAACTATTAATTAAAATAATTGATATTGTTTAAATATAATAATAATAATAATAATAATAATAATAATAATAATAATAATAATAATAATAATAATAATAATAATAAGATAGTAAGATATTAAAGATATATGAATATTGTTTCTTTTTAAAATTTTATAACAAGATTTGATTTTCATACTTAATATTTTTAAATCATAATAAATAAACAAATTATAACATTTGAAATCTAAATTAAATTTTTTCTGTTATATTTATTATATATATATATATAATATAATATAATTTGTTTCAAAAATTATTTCTTTATTAATCTTTCTTTTAGATTTAAAATAATTATTTAATGATGGCTTAATAAATAAACTTTTTATTTTAAATTTAAATTATAATTATTTTTAATTATTTTAAACAAAGTAATTTAATAAAAATATAAACAAATCCATGTAACGCTGAAACTAATTTACTAGTTAATATATAAAATTTACTTAAATTTAATATTAAATGTTATGTTTAATAAATATTAAATATAAATCAATGATATTATAAAATAAATTAACTTTATATCTTTAAAATTAATATGTTTTAATTTTTAACTATAATTTACTAAAAATATCATTATTTGTATTTTAAATCATATTTAAAAAAATGCATATACTATATTAAAATATTAAATACAATATAGAATTAGGATGACATTAGATTTTCTCATAATTATCAAGTGTTAAGTTTTTAAAAAATAATTTTATTTTTTTAATAAAATTATAAAGTTATATATTTTTAATATCAACTATTTAATTTAAAAATTTAACAGTTTTTCATATATATAAAGTATTTTTTCTGTTTTATGCGTCGTGCGGCTTCCTTGTATTCCTTGTCGTCCTTTTGTTTATCTGCCTCATTTCTAGGAAGTAATGACTATGGTCTGTATAGGATGGTGTTGTGCACAGTGCACAACACTTGTTTGATTAATGTTCTTACTGATTGTTTGCTTTCTGTTTGGTTCTCAGGCTAACTTCTGCTTATCATTGTCCATGAAGCTCTATGATGAATTCAAAGAGATACTAAAGATTCAAAAATTTCGACGATTGGTGTCTTATACAGGGTTCTACTGCTTTGCCACGCTTATAAGCTATGCTTATGTTAACAATACGTGGGTCACATGCTGTTAATATTATAATTAGAATAATTGGAATTTGGATTTTGTCTGACGATATGTTCTTATGTTAATCTCTGTTGTGTTGAAATACGATTTTTTATTTTTACTTTTTTGTGTTGCAGAACTAGGGCCGGGTATTCTAGAGCTGATCAATTCTATGCATCGTACCCGGCTGGTACCGAGCTTTTAACGGACACTACTAAGGTCTTTTCTGAAATATAATCTTGAGAGTGGATGTCTTTGATTTGATTTGAATCTCAAATTTGATTGTTGTGTTTTGAATTTGTTGTCAGTTATATAAAGCTGCACTTGGAAACTGCTTTGATGTTGAAGAGTGGGGTCCGTTTGAGTACTGCATCATGGCAAAACACTTTGAGCGTCAAGGGAAGTCCCCATATGCCTATCATGCAGTGAGTTCTATGTTGCCCATATTTGACTATTTCGTTTTTGTCTACCCTTATGTAGAAATTCTTCAAATCTTTTCTCTGTCTACCCTGGTTAATCCTTACGAACATTTTTGTGAGTTCTATTTTAACATCATGCTAAAGAACTTGTTATCGGTTCCTGTAACTTTTCCATAAACTCTTGCTATTAATAAAGAATAAATTTTTAGTGAATTATGTCTTTGTAACCACATCGTGAAGGAATCCATTGAGTAGAATATTTTCCGCTGCTTCTTTAAGAGTAAAATGACTTCTGCCTGACTTATCCTTAATGTTTGAAAATATAGTGAGGCAGGTCCGTAATAGAAAAATATTAAGAAAATTTGGGTAGGAAAACATCTTCTCAAAGGGCTGAAATTTTGAGAAGAAATGGAATGCTTTTGCCATATTTCATGTATTTTGAGTGTTCTAGCAAGACCTTGATTATTGTACCAGGCATACATTGATAGGAACTCAGTTAATTGAATCAAATACAATGCCAAATAAACAACCAGAACTATACGCAAATGTCAGTACTCAACGATATTTGAAAATACACTAGAGCAAAAGCTCCGAAACAAGAACAATCTCAGCAAGGTCCCTAGCTATGCCCAATAACTAATTAACAGCTAAGCAAGCCCCCATCATGCTGCCCCCTTTCCTATATACCACCAAAGGCTCTAAGAAATTCTCCTAACTAACTTCTGCCATGCTGGTATTCCCCATCCATCTGTGCCATCTTTCCCCTACTATACACCTTCCAGACATTAGGCCTTGTTGGCCCAGTACTCATAAACTAATCCCCTGAATATGTGCCTACAAATAACTGCTGCTGAATCAACAGTTTTGTCTTCAAGGCTGAAATCAGGGAACTTACTCGTAAAAAGAGATTCATCTTCCCATGTGGCATCTTCAGCTGATTTGCCTTGCCAATGCTCTAAGAACTGGAGTTTCTGGTGGCCTTTGTCCGTAATGATCCTACTTGCCAAAATAGAATAAGGGTCCACCATATTCTCAACCCCAAAGTCATGAGGATGAGTAGCATCAACCTCATAATTTCCCACAGCTTTTTCTTCAATGACACATGGAAAAACAGGATTAACCTTCGAATTGGTAGGAAGTTTCAACCAGAAAGATACTTCTCCCAAATGCTCAATGACTTGATATGGGCCAAAATAATGTGCAGCTAACTTCTGATGATTGCACTGAGCAGCTGATTGCTGCTGCTTATGTGGGTGCAGCTTCAAAAAAGACACCCACTCCAATAGAAAAATTCTGCATCCTCTGTTTCTTGTCACCAAAATGTTTCATTTGCTCTTGTGCCTTAGTCAAATGAAATTTTAACTAACGAAGTGCTTCATCATGGTCTTTCAAATCTCTTGTCACTGCTTGTACACGCGATTCTCCTTCACCATACTTGACAACAGTAGGAGGCTTGCGACCACAGACCACTTCAAATGGGATAGTATTAGTGGCGGAGTGATAAGTGCTATTATACCATACTCTACCCAAGACACCCAAAGGGACCAATTTCTGGGTTTCTCAGAAGCAAAGCAATGAAGATATGATTTCAAACACTGATTTACCACCTCTATCTGCCCATCAAACTATGGATGGTAGGAAGTGTTAAACAGGAAATCTGCCATTATTCTCATTTCTGTTTATATTTGTATTAATTGGGATTATTCTCATTTCCTTTTATATGTTTATTAAGTTAGGAAATAGAAATATTTTGTAGTTAATAGCTGTACTGTTTTTGTACAATATATATGGATGATTAGAATGAAAGGGGCATCAAGCAAATTATTTGACATGGTATCATGAACCTTCTAAGCACAGAGGCTTGGGTCCTTCTTGGTTCCTGGGTTTGCAGGTTCATGGTCCTGTTTTTTGTTTGTTCTTGTCCCTGTTCTGTCGTACAACAATGATGTTTTCTCCTTTGTCTCTTGTGCTTCTAGTTCTGTTCATGCATTCTGTTTGGTTCACTTGCTTGTTCATGGCTTCTGCTTTGACATGAGCTGCTATTCTGCTTGCACGACTTGCTGCTTTTGGTTCATTCTCTGTTTCTAGTTCATGCTGTGCTTCTGGTGGTTGCACAAGGCTTTGCATGCTTTGAAGTTTTTTTTTGGTTTGTGTTCCCTGGTTCTTGTACTCTTTGTCTTGGGTTTCTGAATTTGACACTCCACTCAAGCTAGGGTAGTTTCAATTTCTTTCTCATTCTTAATTCTGAATTGTCAAATTGGCCATAAAGAAAGGTGAGGAGGGACTTCAAGTTCATGTTGGTGAACAATGAGGATTCATCGGAAGAGATGGAGGAATGTTATGACAAAATTTACAACCTAATTTACATCACCAATCATGGGACCAAAGGAATAGAGAGGGTAATTACTCACACAGGCAGGACCAGAGGACAAGGGGAGTTTCTGTAGGGGAAACTACTCTTGAAACACCTAAACAACTTGTTTTGGGGGAAAGGGGGTACAACATTTGACAATTCAAGAGTGGGAGCAAAGGAAAAAAAAACAGTTATGTTTCAGATGCGGGATGCCTTATAGCCATCTTCATAAGTGTGCTGATCTGAAGCTGAGAGTAATTTTACTAGGGTAGGATGAGATGATTAGTGAGAATGGGGAAGTATTAGTGGCTGAAGAGATTGATCCTGAAACTGAAAATATGCCACAGGAGGAAGAGTGTAAGATGATGGAAAAAATTCATACCTAGAGACAGTACACAGGAGAATTGTCTTCAATGAAGATTGCCCTTTTGCCCCTGTTTGATATAGGGGCTGCAATTTTCACCTTTTGCGGCCGCAATTCGCATCACAACAGCCGCTCTCCTGCGATCATGCCCACCATTGCTGCTATTGACTATTATGATTTTGGATGTTGCTTGGCTTCGACCTTGGGAGAAGTAAGAGCAAATTGGAAGATGATGACTATGAAATTCCAAGCCTCTGGACAAGAATTCACACTTCAAAGAGCAGTTACCAACTGATTTCTTCTTTGCATAGTTTGGTTAACAACTTTTGTTGTGACAACGTTCAAGCCTAGTGCTTGCTTAAACCCTAAACGACCATTTGATCATGCTATTAATTTGATGAAGAGACAAGGACCAGTTTCTGTGAGGCCATATAAGTACCCATGTGACATCTCTACTTGGGAACAATTCAATTCCATTCACATGACTCGACTGTCATTTCCTCTAACAATCATCTAATTGGAATTGAATTTTAGACCATACGGGCTAATCAATTGAATATTAAGCAGCCTTCGTTAGTCCCTTAGATCTGGATGAATTTAAATATATACACATAAGATTCAACAAGTCATATTTGTAGATAAATTCAATTACACATTTTTTTTTAAATACTTAGTTGAGAAATTCTAACTAGTACTGAAATCATTACAACCCAAAATTACCACACAAGTCCTAGGGTTTCATCATCCTCCTTAACAATGACATGAATGTCCATGAAAATCCGAAGAATTGACATTTTCTGAATTTGTAAACACTGAAGAAAAGGAGCAACCAACACCAGATAGTGCACGACCAAATAAAAGGAGTGCGATGCAATAACAAGTATCAAAATTCAGGGAAGAAATAATTGAGATCACAATTCAATCACACAAACAGTCATTAAACTCTAATGTTAATGCAATGTGGGATGATGATGTATGCTGAAAATTCATGTGTGCAGTTGTCAGTGGTCTAACTCAAATTCTTAACAAAACTTTTCATGTGACTTTTGGATCCACACGTATCTTTGGAAGTTTTTGAGAGTTTCACTAGCTAGCCAAATATTCATATAATGGTGGGAACTTGAACCACCAATTGCTACCACTAGCTCTATCAACATGATATGTCTCAAGAGTAACTAGTGATAAAAGAGCACCACGTAGATACTCACAGTCATAACCTTTTTACCAAGGTCACTCATAGGATTATTATCCCCTAGGTCACCATGGCTTCCCTTCATACCATTCACTTGGCATCACATCGTGATACAATAACTTCCTTTCTCATAGGGGAGAGACATTTATACCTATTTGTCATCTGAATAGTCTAAATTTATTCATTTCACGTTTCACGGCACCATCAATGCAGGCAATTTCTTTTAGGGCTATGCCTCTTCTTCAACTATTTAGACCTTGTAAATTGAGATTAGCAAGTACCCATTAACCACTTTTGATTCACCATCTTTACCTCTTTCCTTTAAGGTTTATATATTTAATTTCTATGGTTTCTAATTGCTGTTTTTCAATAAAATATAGTTTTGACACAACACTAAAAAATTCATTTATCAATCTAAACCTTAAGGTCTCGAGGTAAAGTGATAACTCGCTTAATAGTCATTGGCTCATAGTACGGTTTACATGCCAATACTCTCTGCATTTTACTAATGCCTATGTTTTCATAATGATTTTAGTTCACAAATGGGGAGTCTCAATCCACCTCCCCATACATTCATGTATGCTATGTATGTCATCATGCACAATAGACCACCAGTACCGAAATGTCACTTTTGAAGTTCATCATTTCAAAATTCAGAATTATCTATGTGCATTCAAATCAAGCAAATACAATCAATAAGGTCATAACATAATTTAAACATTCAAGGTTCAGGGCTAAGGGGGCCCTATCCCATTCATTTCCATTTCCTTACTAGTTACTTGAAAACATCTCCTCCCCTTACTAGTTTTTGTGAGTGTTTACATTTGCTGAATGCAGCAAGTGTCCAAGTGGTTCCTATTTAAGAGAACACATATATGTAACAAGTTAGGGGTACCAACCACCAATACCTTCTAATTCAACTCAGCCAAAACAGAATATGTGGCTAAGTGTTAATTTCCCTAAGGTTCAAAATTTCTCCAATTGTCACACTTACCAATTTTAGGTTTAACCGAGAGAAAAGTTGTTCAATTTGAGCACAGAATGACTTCTTGGAGAGCTACAACTGCAAGGAATATTGTAGGTTAGTCACCTTGCAAAACTTGGACTAGGATTCTGGCCTAAAACCTAAAAATAAAGGGCTGTTCTGCTAAGTGGTCTATATTTGAGCTAGGTGTAGTGTTTTGTGCATAACTAATTGAACTGTGATCCAAATCAAGTCAAACCAATTTTGTTTGAAAGATAAGACATTGAGGTTTCTAAAAATGTATTCATGACATTTTTGGGAGTACAGATTGGTCCCAGCACACACACTACTGCAGACTGTGTTTGCTGATTTCTGAAATGAAACCTTCACTTGTCCCAACTTTTTGACTTATCAAATTGAATCCAAAATGGGCTCAAGATAGCTTGTTGGAAAGCTAATATTACCTAGAATACATGGGTGAGATTATAAAATCATTAGACATGCAGATTAGTCCAGAATTTAAGGGAAATTTGCTGTCATGACCAATTTTTCAGAAATTGGTTCTGCAGAATTTTAACTTGAGCAGTTTTTGAGTCTTGGGTTAAAAGTAGGGAAATTGATGTGCAAATCCAATACTGTAAAAATGGTTTGAAAGATAACATCTTAAGGGTAGTGGAAATGTGTTCAAAATAATTTTTCATGCATGTATATGGTACAGAATTGCAGTTTTGCAGAGTTGTAACTCTTCTGTCACAGAATGCCTGACAGCTTCAAGTGGCTCACTTTGTGCATGAAATTGAATGATCAAACAAGCTCCAAATTGTGCATATGATAGCTTGATGGAAAGATCTCATTACAAGAATTTCAAAAGTGCACATGCTTGTTTATAAAGTTGGATTAAAAGGGATTTAAAAACACATTCTTTTCACTGTTTTCAGAAATTTTCAAAATCTGATATAGCATTTTGAAATCTGTTTTTCTCGTTGATCCTTGGTCCAAATCTTGTTCCAAAAAATTCTATGAGTATCTAATTGAATGATCCATAGGATTGAATGATTGTTGGGTCAAGATAGAGGCTTTAGGGGAGTTGGATCATGCAGCACAAGTGCATGCATGTATGAAAACTTGGATTTTTGCAGAGTTCTAATAAGTTCTTCCAGTTTACCTTGTTCAGCTGATATTCAGGATTCTGGGAGACTTGATCTTTGGTGTGTGTCTAGAGCTGGGTGTGATGTTCTCACAGTGCAGCAATTTGTGTACAGGATTCTAGATGTTCTAAGGAATATTTCAACTTTGTTTTCTTGTGGGTTGCACATCTATTTTCAACTTGCCACTACAGCCATGCAGACTCCTGGTTGCAGCCACGTAGAACATGGATGGCTAGGTGCAGTTTTTTTTTTTTTTTTGGGTATTTTATGGATTGCATGGCCATCTGAATTTTGTTGCCATAAGACTTTGCATAGGGGTGTTTTTCATGCAACCTTTAGGATAATAGGCATGATATGATCATCTATATAGATGTCTAACTTCTTAAAAATTCATCTAGAGAAAGAGAGTTAGGACAGTGGAAAAGTCCATATATTGGAAAATGGCAACAAGATTTACTTTCTTTTTATTCTAAAAACTTAAAATAATAAAAAAAGACTTTATTTTCCAAAAGCGAAAAAATGGGATGTTACAACCCACATTTTCAGAAGAATGAAATTGAAAGGCAGGTGCAAGACATGCTTCAAATGGGGACCTTAAGACCCAATACTATGCCTACTCTAGCACAGATTTACTAGTGAAAAAGAATGATACTTGGTGCATGTGTGTAGATTACTAAGCACGCAATAAAGTGACAATTCCAGATAAAATTCCTATCCCTGTTGTGGAGGAACTGTTGGATGAGTTTCATAGAGCAACTTACTTTACTAAAGTAGACCTCAAATCCAACTATAATTAAATCTAAATGTGAGAAGAGGACATGGAAAATATTGTACTCCTAACTCGGTGTAGCCACTATGAATATTTGGTAATGTCATTTTGCCTATCCAATGGTCCCTTGACTTTCGAAGTTACCATGAATGAGTTATATTGGCCTATGCTTCTCATGTTTATGTTGATTTTCTTTGATGATATTCTAGTATATAGCCAATTGGGAATCATACCTTTCACACTTAGAATCTGTCCCTAAAGTGTTACATGGCACCAATTTTATGCTAATCACAAGAAATGTCATTTTGCCCCAAGGGAGGTATTGGTGATGAGAATCAAAGAAGGTTTTTTAAAGACGAAGGCTTGAAGGCATTAAAATAGCTTCAAGAACCAATGATAAGGGCAAAGGCAAAGAGGATAAAGAGAAACTTAGAGAAGATGGTTGCAGTCCTATTTGAAAGTAGACCTAATTCAAAGTTAGAAGAATTCAAGATAATCAATTGCACATGCTCAGAGAACTTGGACTCTAGTGAGTCCCATTTGGATTTAATTACTATATTTAATTTAGTTATTTTAAGATTAGTCATTACTTACTTTAAGCTTTTATTTAGGATAAAAAAACTTGTTTTATTCAGTTTATTTAAATTTGGACTTGTTAGCACAAGAAGTCCATTAGAGTTGTGTTTGTGTTGATTTATGAGCGTTAGACATATATAAGTTCTTATAAACATATTTTTAATTAGTTTGAATGCAATTTGAGATTAAACACTCTTGTGAGAGCGTATGATTCTAGGTTCTTGAGTGAGTCAATTTTTCTTGATTTTATTAAGAAGCCAATATTTTTGTGATGATCATTCTTTTGGCTTATCATTCTTGCGAATGTAGTGTCATCTTTCATCTCTATTATATTTTCACTTCTTATTATTTTTCTTGTCTCAATTCATAATTTTTCCTAGTAATTCTATTTTTTTTGTCGTATGTAATCTAATTCAAAATCGTTTAATTCGATAACACGAGTCGTGATTGTCATTACTTGGGCCACATTATTTTTGAAAGGTAGTCTTGGATTGGCCAAATCCTACTAATGTCAAGGGAGTAAGGGGTTTCTTGGGGCTTAAGGGGTACTACAGGAAATTTGTGTGGGAGTATGGCTAGGTAGCTCAACCTTTAACGGTGTTAACAGAAAAAAGAGGGATTTAAATGGACTATCACAGCACAAGAGGCTTTCAATCAGTTGAAACAGCTAATGACATCAGCCCTGTTTTGGCTGTTTTGGCTGTATCAGATTTTTTGAAAGTGTTCGAGGTAAACCTTACCTTTGGGGTAGACCATTTGTGGTGTATTCAGATCATAGAAGTCTAAAATTTCTCACAACAAAGGATTACAGCAGCTGACCAACAGTGTTGGAGTGCAAAGCTGTTGGGATATCAATTTGATGTTAAGTATAAGCCTGGTAAGGATAATATGGTTGTAAATGCATTGTCCAGGAGGGATGAAGTGGCGGAGTTTTTAGATTAATTAACGTAGAAGGTAAGGTTTTGATTGAAGGGATGCTGCTTGACCTGTATCTTAGTAAGATCATGGTGCAATTCAGTCCTGTGCAACTGTTAAGGCTGGTTTCACATATGCACAGGGAGTTTTGTGGTATGAGAGACATTTGGTGATACCTGCTTCTTCCTTTTGGAATGCCAAGCTATTGGAGAGTTCCATAGTTCGCCACAAGGAGGACATTCAGGTTATTACAAATTGGCTGGAAATGAAGAATGTGTGCAGCAATCTGTGCTGGAATGTGATTTGTCAATGTTACAAATAATGTATTCTTTTACCAGTTAGGTTGTTGAAGCCATATGAAATCCCTGAGGTGGTGTGGGATGATGTATCCAAGGTAGTTAAAATTGGGATTTTACTTCCAATCGTTAAGAGAAGTAAAAATCGTAAGTCGTAAAATCGTAAATCGAATTGTAAGAGTTTACAAAAATTATATATACATGAATGTAAGTTCATATTCTATAGCTGAAATTAAAAAAAAAATATATTAAATCACTAAAAACTGTTGCCTGGTCTGGTCTAGTCTGGTCAGTTTAGGGTTCCACGAAGAAACCAGAGGAAGAAAAGAAAAAAATATCTAATGAGTAGGTTGGGGCAGAGAAATCGCGAAGAAGAGAAGACGTCTTTTGCTAACAGTGCACACAAAGTCGTTCTTAATAGGTCTAGGGCTTGACGAAGAAAAGACTTCCTTTGTGCCGCCTAATTAAAAAGTTGGATCGGACTCAGATTATAAAGTATTTGGGCCGAAATCCAGATCTGACCCACGTTTTTCTGAAATCGGCAGCAAATTGGGATTTTACCAATTTCACGATCCGAATTGCGATTTCATTGCAATTTCACCTTGCTCGGATTTTTGTTGCCCTTTGACTTGTTTAGCTGGGATAAATCGTAAAATCGTAAGATTTTATGATTCACATTCCGATTTTAACTACCATGGATGTATCTACTAATTTTATCAGAAGATTGCCTAAGTCTAAGGAGTTTGAAGTCATTTTTATAGTTGTGGATAGGCTTTCCAAGTACGCTCATTTTGTTCCCTTGAAACATCTGTATACAGCTAAAGGGGTGGTTGAAGTCTTTGTGAGGGAGGTGGTAAGGCTTCATGGGATTCCAAAGTCAATTGTCAGTGACAAGGATCCCATTTTTATGACCTATTTCTGGCAAAGTTATTCAAGGTCTATGACACAAAGCTTAAGATGACCTATTCTTACCATCCAGAAAAGGATGGTCAACTAGAAGTCACCAATCTGTGCCTTGAGACCTATTTATGCTGTTTTGCTAAAGAGAAACCTAAAGAGTGGTCATTTTGGTTACCTTAAGCTGAGTTGTTTTAATACTACTTGGCATCCATCTATTAACACTACTTCATTTGAGGTGGTGCATGGGAGAAAGCCACCTACTATATTGAGTTTCATGCCCAGCTAGATAAGAGTGGTGGTAGTGGCTCATGCATTGGTTGAGAGGGATGAGGGCTTGAAGCAACTCAAGTATTATTATTTGTCTTGGGTTGAACAACATATGAACAAGCAAGTGGATCTGCATTTCAGGGATATTTCTTTTCAGGAAGGGGAGCAAGTTTATCTTAAACTCGAGCCTCATAGACAACAATCTGTGGTGCAACGGATTAATGAAAAACTTTCTGCTTGATTATATGATTCTTTCACAGTGATCAAGCGCATAGGCCCTGTGGCATATCAGTTGGCTTTGCCCCCAAACATAAAAAATCCACTCAGTTTTTCATGTTTAACAATTGGAGGTCATTGGCAACCAAGCTGTGGAATCTACCTTGCCCCTTGGACTGGAAGGAGATTTAGCTGATTTAACTGCACCAGAAACAGTGCTTGCTACTAGAACCAAATTGCAGAATGGTACTTCAGTAGCTCAATGGTTCATAAAATTGAAAGGATGCCTAGCTGATACGGCTACTTGGGAAGAGGAATTTGTCATAACCAATTTTTTTCCAATCTTGAGGACAAGATAGCTTCTCAAGGGGTGGCTAGTGATGAGACCTGTTTATAAAGAGATCAAACCCTTGAAGAAATAATAGATTATATAGAGTAGCAGGTGTACATGTTTCAATTAAATTTATTTGCCTTTAGACGCAACATAATCAAGTCAATAGTGTTCCTTCACTTCCTTGGAGATTGTTATTCCCAAAATTTATGAATTTTAAGCTACTACAAATGGTCAAAGATGGAATTTCACCAAAGAAGATGTTGTTATTTAAATTTATTGATTCAATTTGTTGTAAAGTGCCAAATGACTTGGTGTTCACCCCATCAATTATTTTTTGCCAAATTCAGAACCTTTAAATTTTTAAATTCCCCACAAGAGTTAGAAAGTGTCCTGTTTGGTAAGTTACTAGACATGTCAAGATAGCTTAAACCCAATGGTGATATTGCAAAAAAAGAATATACAGACTCCATGTACCCACATTCTTGGAGAGAGGAAAAGACAAATTTTTGTAACTAAAATTCTACGCATTCCAGCAGTTTCTTTTGGAACTTCTTAATGATGTTGGCAATGCTCCATTAAATTTGCTATATGAAACATTCAAGTACGAGAAGCTTGAAGATATAAGTATCGTCTTCAAAGATTGCATTTATCAATTATCACTTCATAAATCAACATTTAGTTGAGCCATATAATTAAATGGAGAGTTTGTATTATGTAGAATTCAGAAATAACAAGTATAAAAAAAATGTAAACTCGCTGTAAAATAGAACTATAAAATTTATATTGAAATGATATACGGAATGGAGTTAGAAATTATTTCACCAGACTTTTAATTACAACTTAATCATGTTCTGGACTCTTAAGTATTTCAATTGATTGATAATTAATTTAACTTTTTTTAATCAAAGGACAATTCTTTGACTCAATGATCCTAATGTTTAACTAAACTACCATAATTCCTTAGGTATAATTCAATTAAACATTGCTCTTTCTTTATGAGTGATTAACTGTATCATTCCCTCTGCTCCGCACTACCCTCCTAGCACTCAATCTTTTTCCTCTAACAAACCTTTCACACCATCACATATTTAGTTGCCACCTGTCCTCTCATTCTTTTTCCTGATGCAAATCTTCAATATTTTAGGTCTCTTACCCCCTCTGGTCCAACATTATATCTCTTCTGCATTATGGCCACTATTAGGATGCGAACATTTTCTTTGTGCTTGCTTCTGCTGAAAGCTAGACCAATTCATTGACTTGGTCAAGCTCAAGCAGAGTATTCTTAGCCCTTTTTTTTTCGTTATTATAAAATCTTAGCATGATTTCCACTTTGCTTCAATGTTTGTTGAATTTCATTAGCTGAAAGCTAAACCAATTCATTGACTTGGTCAAGCTCAAGCAGAGTATTCTTAGCCTTTTTTTTCGTTATTATAAAATCTTAGCATGATTTCAACTTTGCTTCAATGTTTGTTGAATTTCATTACATTGTTTTCCACATTTTTTGTTCTCTAAAGTGCTATGGAACTAGTTCTAAAGTTTAGTTAATTTACCATGTCAATGATGTAGACCTGATCAAAGGCAAAATATTTTTGTCCCATTTTTCAATGTATGGAATATGGGATCGCAAAGGAAAGTTTATATTACATGACACTACTTGAAATCAAATATTGTATGATACAGCCCATATTTTGCTTAACTACAACGTGTTTGGATTTTTACAGCAATACATGGCGCACCTTCTTTCTCATGGACAAATTGATGGATCTGGTTGATGGCAATGGTTAACCAATAAACTAGGATGAAGCCGTTAACCAGAGAGTGGAAACTTTTGCTATATGAAGACGACATCTAAAGTTCTAAACCCAAAATAGAAAACGTGGGATTTGAGTACTAGTCGACTTTTTAGCTGCTGTGCATTCTATAACCTTATTTATTGTTCTCTATCTTTTTTTCTTGTTTAATTATAAAATTGGTCTTTACACTTCATATCAATTTTTATTTTAGTCCCTACACAATAGAGCCTTATATTTTGGTCCTTGTGTGAAAAACCATTTATCAATCAATCATCAAAGTATAATGATGTTAAATTTAGTTTTTATACTTACGTCATTTTTGGTTTCTTTGCAGGAAAAAAAATCACAATTTTAGTCTTTACACATGATAATTTCTTTTTGGGTCCTTGAATGAAAAGTACTTTAATGCCATTATATAAGTTCAGTAATTGGTAGTGCTTAGTTCGTAATTTTCTTGAAATAGAAGTTAAAGTAAATGACATTTTAATATAAAGACAAACAAAGAGCGAGCCAGGTGCAAGGATATAAATTATTTCTGATCTAATATTTTTTATTTACGTTATCCAGTATGGTGGTTTAATTAGTGATTTAAGTAATTCAACCAATCAAATTTCGATTCATGAGGGTCACTGATTCCATTTCCAGTTTAATTTATAAACTATTAGTATTTTAATAATGACAACTTCATCTGTAATGGTAGTTTGTTACATAATTATGGTGGCACTTCCAACAATTTAAAAGTGGTTCATGAACGAATGCTTTTGTTCAGTAGTCGTTTCAGTGGCACCCCGATTGCAGAACGTCCAGCGAATGGAAAAATTGAAAGGAGTTGTGACAAAGTACGGAATTTGAAACTTTGTACAAAGGATGTGCATTATGAAACGTTTAGGGTTTAGGAGCTTTAGTAGCTTCTGTAATAGTCTGAGCTTAGGACGTGGTTAATTTCAAATTACTTGAAGAAAATAGAGAGTTTTTGTGATCAATGCTTGTAATTGGTGTTGTTTAACGGCTCAAACTTTGACACGTGAGGAAGAGCATTCTTGTTAAGTAGCTTTGTCCTGGTTTGCAAAAACTTCTGCTTTCCAAGTGTTACAAAGAAGAATGAGGAACAAGAATGCTGAGCAATCTTACAAGCAAGATTCTGTCTGGCACACCTCTGGTGTAACCTGACTTTGGACTCACTCTCCCAAAGTTAACACAGAGACACATAATGATGTTTGTACTCATGAGTCCCATATAAATCCTGTCCAAAACACAAAGGAACCAAATTGATTATTTTTCTTTAAAGTGGAGGGCCAACTAGATTATAAGGTACATTTGTTAGGGTTTTTGAATAGTCAACCCTACACAATCTGCATGTAATTAATTACACAAAAATAATGAGGAGTTTTTGCTCGTTGAAAGACTTGCAAAAATTAATGTGTTCGTTTTTCAATTGTAGGCATATATTTGTAATAAAATGTGTTAGAAAATGTTTCGAAAAATTATATCTAGTATGTCATTGTCCGGACAATGGATAATATGTAAAAGGGAAAACCAAAAAGATTATGTTCAATTGCAATTAAATCTATCCTTTAAAATTGAATTATGGCATATATGTCTATATATAAGCTGTTGTTTATCTTTCCATGCATGGTAAACAAATTTGATCTTCCGAATTTCAAGCATTACACACTTCAAGTTCAATTAAGATCTTGTTAACAAAAACAATTAATTTAAAGTAATTAAACATTAGTATTATATAATTAACCACATTACAACTTAATAAATATGATTAAAATACAATTCGTCACATAGTCCTAGTTTCTAAGACAAGTTCATGTTATTAAGAAACTTAAATTTGGTTGACCCAATAAAAAACCTCAAATTTGAAAAGCTGGTTGGAACTCTACCATAAAGATGGTTTCTTGACAAGTAAAGTGATTCCAACATTTTCATATGACCAATGTTGTTGAGAATAAATCCTTTTAGATTACTAATTTCTTGAGAGATTCAAGTTACCTAATGCCACAAGTCCTGTCGTAGTTACGGGTATCTCTCTAGTTAAATGGTTCCAAGAAAAATCAATGGTTGTTATAAGACAAAGAATTTCCCATAGTCAATATTTTCTCCTTTCCATGCCAATGTTGCTGTGTGAGTGAACAAGATATATGGTCTCCAAATAGAATGGATGCAGTTGTATAATACAAATTGGTTTTCTAGAAAAAATGTGTTTGAGAAAGCAATTATGTCACTTAGACATTTCCTCGTGACATTGTTTATAAAGAGATCAAACCCTTGAAGAAATAATAGATTATATAGAGTAGCAGGTGTACATGTTTCAATTAAATTTATTTGCCTTTAGACGCAACATAATCAAGTCAATAGTGTTCCTTCACTTCCTCGGAGATTGTTATTCCCAAAATTTATGAATTTTAAGCTACTAAAAATGGTCAAAGATGGAATTTCACCAAAGAAGATGTTGTTATTTAAATTTATTGATTCAATTTGTTGTAAAGTGCCAAATGACTTGGTGTTCACCCCATCAATTATTTTTTGCCAAATTCAGAACCTTTAAATTTTTAAATTCCCCACAAGAGTTAGAAAGTGTCCCTGCTGGTAAGTTACTAGACATGTCAAGATAGCTTAAACCCAATGGTGATATTGCAAAAAAAAGAATATACAGACCCATGTACCCTGTTACTGGAGAGAGGAAAAGACAAATTTTTGTAACTAAAATTCTACGCATTCCAGCAGTTTCTTTTGGAACTTCTTAATGATGTTGGCAATGCTCCATTAAATTTGCTATATGAAACATTCAAGTACGAGAAGCTTGAAGATATAAGTATCGTCTTCAAAGATTGCATTTATCAATTATCACTTCATAAATCAACATTTAGTTGAGCCATATAATTAATTGGAGAGTTTGTATTATGTAGAATTCAGAAATAACAAGTATAAAAAAAATGTAAACTCGCTGTAAAATAGAACTATAAAATTTATATTGAAATGATATACGGAATGGAGTTAGAAATTATTTCACCAGACTTTTAATTATAACTTAATCATGTTCTGGACTCTTAAGTATTTCAATTGATTGATAATTAATTTAACTTTTTTTAATCAAAGGACAATTCTTTGACTCAATGATCCTAATGTTTAACTAAACTACCATAATTCCTTAGGTATAATTCAATTAAACATTGCTCTTTCTTTATGAGTGATTAACTGTATCATTCCCTCTGCTCCGCACTACCCTCCTAGCACTCAATCTTTTTCCTCTAACAAACCTTTCACACCATCACATATTTAGTTGCCACCTGTCCTCTCATTCTTTTTCCTGATGCAAATCTTCAATATTTTAGGTCTCTTACCCCCTCTGGTCCAACATTATATCTCTTCTGCATTATGGCCACTATCAGGATGCGAACATTTTCTTTGTGCTTGCTTCTGCTGAAAGCTAGACCAATTCCTTAGGTATAATTCAATTAAACATTGCATTAAGCATTAAAAATTATAGGATTACAAGATTATGAATGCTTATCCCTAAGATATCATTAACCTTGGCAATTGATTCATATATGAAAAATTAAGTCAACTTCCATTAATAAAGATTCCTCTAAATTCAATTCAATTGAATAATCAATCCAATAATTGCATTAAGAACATAATCAAATGCTCAATTTAATCAAAATCTCATGGTCTAGAGCCACAATTAAATCACAATATAAAATCTAGATCCATAAATCCCTAACAAGAGAAGTTTAGAACAACATTACAAATGGAGAAAAGAAAAAAGGAGATGAAGAAGAAGAGGAGCAGAATAACATCTTCACATCTAATCTCCAATCTGATTTCTTAAGAGTTGAACCTGAAAGTCGCCCCCCCAATCTCTCTCTCTCTCTCTCTCTCTCTAACTCTCCTAAGAAATGAAAATGAAAAAATGGCCAAAGATCCCCTAATCTCTAAACTGCACATGTATTTATATTTTTCTCGCTCTTTCTGACGTTAACACTTTAAATGCTTAAAGTGTACACGTAGAAGGTCTTCTGAAATCTTCCTAAGTTGAGGTGAGCATTTTAAACGCTTAAGGTAAACACTTGAAGTGATTCTGCAAAACTTTGTTATGTGCATTAACGCTTTGAACTTTTGAAGTGTTAATGCACAAGCTTCCTTCAGTCTGAACTCTCTGAAGTGAACACTTTAAAGGCTGAAAGTGGTAACGCACAACTGTTTATGGTGAGCATGTTAACTTTGAGCGTTTGAAGTGTTAAACGCATATGCCTTTCTAGGTAATTAAGCATATGCGTGATAACTCTAAGCACTTGAAGTGTTAACGTGCAACCTTCCTTGTATTTTTGCTAATGAAGTGTTCAATTTGAACACTAAAAGTGTTAATGCGCAAGGTCTTCTTGAATTTTCACTTCTAAATTGTTCACTTTGAACACTTAAAGTGTACACTTGCACTCCATCCTTGCTGAAAACACTCCAGATTTGTCACTTTATATACTCAGAGTGATAATTTTCTGACTATATCAATTGATTCTTCACTCTTTAAGTCTAATTTTTCCACTTTCTTCATTTAATTCTCAACCTCATAACCTCCAGCTTAGATTTTCTGGACAAATTTAATCTATTTAGCAAACTTATATCAAAATTGGGATCAAATCTAAAACACTAAACTATTTAAAGGACTTTAAACATAAATGTAATTTTTTTATGAGATTTTTAGTTTTATTAATCACTTTACTACTTATTAACTACTAAAAACTAAGCCAAAATACTGGTAAAATGTAGATTTATCATACTTATGCTTCTATATGTTAGTTGATGTCACCTTTTTTTGAAGATAATACCATATTTCACCACATTAGTCTCTCCAAACTCAATTTCTCAAGTTCTTTCCATTTCTTATTGTTTTCCTCTTGTTAATAATCCTTTAATCTTTGATGTGCTAGATGTTCTCGTTATTCCTACTCCCTCTTCACTTGCTACTCTTTGTTCTTTGGTTACTTACCAGCATTGACCTTGTCTTGCTTTATTTGGGGAAGTAATTGTCGAAGATTCAGACAATTCATCTCCTATGTCAGTTGCTTTACCTACTCTAGATCCATTTAAGACACCTGTTAATTTGCCAGTAACATTTCAAAAAGGTACACGTTTAACTCAAAATGTTTATCCTATTTATAATTTCTTGAGTTATGATTGTTTTTCCCCTTCTCAGTATGCCTTCGTGTCTACTGTAACATCCTATTTTTACTATTGCAAATTATTACTTTTTGTTATAAAAAATAAAAAAATTATTTTTTTTTAAATTATAGGGGATTTCGCTCAAGCGAAATTGATTTTTCTAGACCACTAGCTACAGGGCATTCTTGCTTAGGCAATATTAGTCTCGCCTGGGCGAGAATGGATAATATCGCCTCAACTGTCCTTTTGTCCAAGCAAGACGATCCTCTCTCAGGCAAGAAGGCACAAGGGGAAAGTGTGAGCTCTTTGGACCATATCTCGCTCAGGGTGAGAAGGGATCTCTCTTAGGCAAAATTATAAAAAAACCCATGTAAAAATTTATGTTTGGTGTTCTCGCCCAAGCAAAAGGAGTTTCACCTAAACAAGAGCATATCTCGCTCAAGAAAAAGCCAGCTCGCTCAAGCGAGAATTCATGGACCAAAAAGGGTATTTAAGAAATTCACCTATTTTAAAACTTGTATTGTAAGCCGAGAAAAATCTTCTTACTTTTCTCTCCATTCTCTCACTCCCTTTGTTAGGAAAAACTCCCCTGAACTCCAAACTATCTTCGAATCCAAGCTCAGAATTCTATTCTACTTGATTTCAAGTAAGTTCCCTAGAGGTCAATCTTCTAAATCTCACTGTTATTTATCCATTTTCCTCTCTTCTCAAAAGTGCTCTACTTTGAAAATATATAGGAAGAACTTGGTCTTTGGACAATATCTTCCATAAACCTTCTCGTAAATTTTCTTATCGAGGTAAGGAGAACTCTATCCCACCATTAAAATGTTGAATATAGTTTGTGTTCATAAATGTGTAACAAGTTTATTTATTCATAAATATGTTTAAATTAGAGGTTTGATATTTGTTAAAGTTGGTGATGCATGTTTGGTTGATATTGAATGACAAAAATCTATTGTTTTTAAAATACATGATTTGGACTAAGTTTGGATGTGCTTGACCTTAGGCACAAATTGTTTAGTTGAATGATAAGGAATGAATAGAGAAAAATATATTATCAGTTGTGGTGATGAAAGAGATTAGTGGGAATGGTTACAAATATACACTGGGATATAGAGTTCGAAAATGATTTGGGAAATCTGATAGAAATGAAAGTAGTGAATGATATTCATAGTGGTTATGCATAAACTGATTAAAGTGAAAATATCATAGGGCTCACTCATTTTTAGACTAGACTTCTGATTATACTTTTGCTAAGGGACCATTATTGTATACGTTGTATCTGTGTGTATGGACTAACCAGCAACCATTTACATATATGTGTAAGACCTCATAGAATGTAAGAAGCAACATTTGATAATGATTACATTTGATGGTGATTACAGTGCATGAGGAAATGCATATATGAGAAAGTGATAGATTACATTATACAATTGACATACATGAATTATGGTATTAATGATGTGTATTATATTGTGTTGATGTTGTGAAAAATTTATATTTGTATTTTGATTATGTTTTACTAGTAAGGAAAGAATTCATCCTTTCTAATATTTTCAGAAAACAAGGATAACCACTCCACAAAGACCCATTAGATTGATAGAGTTAACTGTAAAGTGTAACATCTTAAATTTAATCTCAAATAATAAATTTTGCAAAATAGGGATAATAATTTTTTTTTTAAATAGGTTTTTCCAACGCATAGTTCGACAAAGTATTTCAAATAATAAGTGTTTCAAATTTTGATCAAGGAAACTGCTAAAGGACTAATCCAAATACATTAAAGTTTCAAAACAAAATCTGAGCCCTATAACAGTATCATTCATTCCCTCACTAAATCTGGTGCTAATCGTCTTGGTCACCTAAAAAACAAATGTAAGGGTGAGTATTCTACACTATCCATAACATAAACAACATAGAGACTCACCATGCACATTCACATGTTTCCTAACACATTCTACTCAAGTATAGGTAATTACAGGCAACCTTTTCAAACATTTCATTTTAATTCACAACCGATATACTCACAACACCAAAGCATTTTACACACATGTGCGCTCACTGCACGTAGCCACGTTGGCTGTGGCACTGTAATCTCAAATTCACACCATAAATGGTCGCCGATTATTCCCGCATCACGGATACCACGTGTGCGGTCACGAGTCGCTTGGCAAAGGCATTGGTCAGAGGTCTAGTCAGGAGGAAAGTGTGTGGCCTGTGGTGCACCCACGCTCACTATTGGTATCACCACCACTCTTTCTTCCCCAAGGTATTTCAACCGTCCCCATCTTCCACACCTCCAGTGTATCGCTGAACCATTCATAGCATATTCACAACCGCATTTAACATGCCTCATTCACACATATTTCATTTGCACACGATACTTATATTCTACCATTTCATCACATCACACATCATATTGCATTCAAATACACATTTCCTACCCTCTATCTCAACTACATTGCAACATTTAACAGAATAACGGTAATCCAAACACAAAGAGATAGGGTAGAGTCCCCCCTTACCTCAAATTGAAAACCCACACACGAACTCAACCAAGGAGATGCTCCCCACATGAATTTCATCCTAAACAGACGGAAGTATTCCATGAGAACTAAGGAAAACTGAGAAAACAGTGAATGGGGATGAGAAACCAAAATGCTAACCATTAAAACTTACCTCAAAACGCCACAAACTTGTTTTCAACCTTCAATCTTACTCCTAAACAGCTTTGGAGGCAATTTAATAGGTGAAATAGGGTTTGGGATTGAGAGAATTGCAGAAGGAGGGATGGGAAATGTAAAATAACCCATTCCCTCGAACCCTAATCTTTTAAATCCCCTTTTGGTCGCGATACTCTCGCTATAGTGAGATATTCTCGTTGCAAAAATATTAGAGGAAATTGCATTATAATTTTTGCAGAATCTCGCTACAGCGAAACTACACCCAGAATTGCACCCCAAACTATCGCTCTCTCACTATAGGCGACAGTTTCATGCCTTCCTTCCAAAATCCTTTTGCTACAGCGAGAACACCTTATACCCTATACTCAGCCTATTTCAAACAGTTCAGTATAGTCAATCATGATACACACTCAATGTCCACATTTATAATATATGCATATTCATCTACATCGAACTCATCACACAATCAAGTACACATTCCACATCAATATTACAAAAATTCGGGGCATTACATAAAGAGTAAGCCAAATAATATATTTAGGAACAGCAAACTCACTGCCATTGTAAATTTACGATAGATAATGAAAATGGATCTGAAGACGTTTTCCCTTTAGAGATGACAATAGGGTATAATGTTATTTTTTCATACCTTATTAGTGGTAGAATCCACCACACTCTTAGTCTGTACATATATAGAGGAACAGTTCAAACACTAGATGTTGTAAATTATGTGTACACCTTCTACGACCACGATCACATAGAAAGACCAATTACTTTTACTTGAGAGTAAATTACTAGTACAAAGTTCGTTGCAGATGCTGAAGATTTTTTTTTTGTATGATGAAGATCTGAGACTAGAAGAGATAGAGGGATGGCTTGAGAACGATGACTAGGATCCTACTCTCAGGATTTTTTATGTGGGAGTACATTGCTCATTAGGACTTAGTACATTTTGATATTGTAATAATGTAAATGAAGTCCTAATGTATTTTTGGACTATGATATGTAAATATTAAACTTTTATATTTGAATGAAAGTGAATATATGCATATTTTCTTACTGTTCAAGTGTAAATTTATTTACCAAGGCATAATGAATGATAAATATTTATCTCATTTCATCTTGGGTGTAACAGCCTAGCAACTTATTTGGGACTGACGACTGTCCCCACAAACCAACACGAGACTTTTCAGTGTACCTTGTCCTCACTCGCACATTTTCCGGGAACTTCTTAGAAGGTCACCCATTCCATAATTACTCTAAGTTAAGCATGCTTAGCTTTGGAGTTCTGGGAGAGAGGCCTGCTCTGATACCAAAATTGTAATACCTTAAATTTAATTTCAATTTAATAAGAATTTCACAAATTCAAATAACCAATTTTCATAAAATACTTCAAAATAAGGGAAGGGTTACAAATTAATATCAAATGACTGCTACAAGACTATTTTAGTTACAAATCCATGCATACGCATACCAGCCACACTTACTATAGTATTGTGATCACAAATTTACACCATGAATGGTCGTCGGTTACCCCTGCCTTACGGATACCACGTGAACAGTGACGGGTCGCTCAACAAAGATAGTGGTCAGAGGTCTAGTCAGGAAGAGAGTTTGTGGCCCGTGGTGCACCCGTTCCGCAGTCGATATCACCACCACTCTCTCTTCGCAAAGGTATTTCTACCGTCCTCATCTCACACATCCTCAGTGTATCGTTGAACCATTTACAACACATTACAATGGTGCTAACAGGCCCATTCACACATTTCATTTACGCATGCAATAATCATGTTTACACACGGTACATGGCCCACATTGCATTCAAATACACGGCACTAGGCCCATATTCATTTCACATCACAGGCACATAGTCAATATTCATCTATCATGCCATATTTACATACAATCCACATCCATAAAGTTTAGGTCAACACATATAATGTTCACATATCACGGCACATGGCCCACATTACATTTCTCAGCAATTTTCTACCTCCTAACTCAGCCACAACACAATATTAAGCAAAATAACAACAATTCATTGCACAAAAGAGAAGGATAAAGACCCCCTTACCTTGGATTGATGTCCCACACGCTAAATCCACTAGGAAGCGCTCCTCCTCACGGATTTTGTCCTAAACACATGGAAAAACTCCATGAAAACACTAGGAAATCACGAAAACGGAAAAAGGGAATGAAAAACTGAAACCCTAACCATTAAAACTTACCTCTAAGCGTTCCCCACACAGATTCAACCTTCAATCAAGCTCCCGAACGGCTTTGGAGGCAATTTAATCGGTGGAAAAGGGCTTTGGGCATGAGAGGATCAAAGAAAGAGGGAGAAATAACCCTCTCCGAACCCTAACTCCCTTTAAATTCCTTTCTGGTTGCGATACTCTCGATACAGCGAGACATTCTCACTGCAGCGAGGTCCCCTCGCTGTAGCGACACGCCCTCTCGCTACAGCAAAACAAAACTAGATAAAACTGCACTCCAGTTTCTGCAGAATCTCGCTACAGCGAGACTACACCCAGAAATGCACCCCAAACTGTCGCTCTGTTACTACAGCGAGACGTCTCTCGCTATAGCGAGAATGTGACAATTCTGGTCCTTCCTCCCAGGGCCTTCTCGTTACAGCGAGAACAGCCCAGTGTTACGCCCTGCACTTAGGCACTTAGCTCATTTTCAGCCTATCTAGTCATACATACACATATATACACACATCTGTGTACTTAATACACATAAAACATCATTTTTAAATAAATCAACACACATATGAATATATATATATATATATATATATAAGAATAATAATAATTAATATTACCAAAATTTGGAGCGTTACAAAAAAGATTAGTGGGAATGGTTACAAATATACACTGGGATATAAGTATCAGAGTAGTTCATCCAAACCGGACTGGGGTATCGGGCTAAAGCGTCTAAGATAAGTGTTGATTGCTTTATTTACCTGAACTATAAATGTATTATTGATTTGATGTGCTAGACTGTGACTGTTAAATTATGTAGCTTAGATATGTCTGGTAGAGGTAGAGGTAGAGGAGCTAGAGGCACCAATGACCTCATGGAACGCATGGCTCAGATTCTGGAAGCCATGGTACACAATCAAGGTGGAGAGCCGACTGAGTATCGAGGGTTGTCTTCCTTCACTAGGCATGATCCTTCAAAGTTTGAGGGTGGATTCAATCTCGAAAGACCCAAAAGGTGGGTGGCTGATGTGGAGAAGATCTTCAATGCAATGGAGTGCCGTGAGGAGAACACAGTTGTCTATACCACCTATTTGCTGTGTGGGGAGGCTGAGGACTGGTGGAGGTTTTCTGGTCAGACTCTGCCACAGGAGGATGGCTACATTCAGTGGGAAGCATTCAAGACCATTTTCCTGGGAAACTACTTTCCCCAGGACCTACGGAAGCAAAAAGCTAGGAAGTTCCTTGAGCTAAAACAAGGAAGTATGACCATGGAGGAGTATGCAACTAAGTTCTAAGAGTTGATAAAATATTGGCCTCACTATCAGCATGGTGATAGAGAGGAGGATTTGTATGCTCAATTTGAGCATGGATTAAAGTCAAACATTCGGGCTGCAGTCAGTATGTTTCAACTGACAGACTTGATCTTGACCCGGTTCAAGTAAGAGAAGAGTTGTCTTATGATGTGTACCCGGTGAGGATTGCGGATCACCGTATTAAATAGCTGAGGGGTAAAGAGATATCATTGGTGAAGGTAATATGGAGCTCAAGCGATGAGGGAGATGCCACATGGGAAACGGATAGTAGAATGAGAGAATTATATCCAGGTTTATTCTTGTAACTAGTATGTGTTGGATTGAATTTCAGGGACGAAATTCCTTAAAGGTGGCGAGAGTTATAACGCCCTGAATTTTGGTAATATTAATTATTATTATTCTTATATATATATATATATATATATATATATTCATATGTGTGTTGATTTATTTGAAAATGATGTTTTATGTGTATTAAGTACATGGATGTGGATATATATGTGTATGTATGACTGTAGCGAGAGCGCCCTGGGAGGAAGGACCAGAATTGTCGCCTTCTCGCTATAGCGAGAGACGTCTCGCTGTAGCGACAGAACGACAGTTTTGGGTGTATTTCTGGGTGCAGTCTCGCTGTAGCGAAATTCTGCAGAAACTAGAGTGCAGTTTTATCTAGTTTTTTTTGTTGTAGCAAGAGGGCGTGTCGTTGCAGTGGGGGGAGACCTCGCTAGAGTGAGAATATCTCGCTGTAGCGAGAGTGTTGTGACCAAAAAGATATTTAAAGGGAGTTAGGGTTCGGAGAGAGTTATTTCTCCCTTTTCCTTCGATCCTTTCATGCTCAAAGCCTTTTTTCACCGATTAAATTGCCTCCAAAGTCGTTTAGGAGCTTGATTGAAGGTTAAATCTGTATGGAGAACACTTAGAGGTAAGTTTTAATGGTTAGGATTTCGGTTTTTCATTCCCTTTCTCTGTTTTCGTGGTTTCCTTAGGTTTTAATGGTTAGGAGGAGCGCTTCCTAGTGGATTTAGCGTGTGGGACGTCAATCCAAGGTAAAGGGGTCTCTATCCTTCTCTTTTGTGCAATGAATTATTGTTATTTTGCTTAATATTGTGTTGTGGCTAAGTTAAGGGATAGAAAATTACTGAGAAATGTAATGTGGGCCATGTGCCATGATATGTGAACATTATGTGTGTTGACCCGAACTTTATGGATGTGGATTGTATGTAAATGTGGCATGATAGATGAATATTGGCTATGTGACGTGTGATGTGAAATGAATATGGGCCGTGTGCCGTGTATTTGAATGCAATATGGGCCGTGTGCCGGTGTAAGCATGATTATTGCATGCGTGAATGAAATGTGTGAATGGGCGTGTTAGCGCCATTGTAATGTGTTGTGAATGGTTCAACGATACACTGAGGATGTGGGAGATGAGGACGGTAGAAATAACTTGGGAAAGAGGGAGTGGCGGTGATACCAACTGTAGAACGGGTGCACCACGGGTCACACACTCTCTTCCTGACTAGACCTTTGACCACTATATTTGTTGAGCGACCCATCACTGTCCACATGGTATCCGTAAGGTGGGAGTAACCGGCGACCATTCATGATGTAAATCTGTGATCACAATACTATAATGAGTGTGGTTGGTATGCGTATGCATGGATTTGTGTTTTGTAATTATGAATGTGAATTGTTGCCTGTGATTGTGTATGTTGAATGTATTGGGAAAGTTCTGGAGGTGAGACTCTATGTTGAATGTGTTTTTGGTAGTGTAGAGTACTCACCCTTACATTCATTTTTCAGGTAATCAAGACGATCAGCACCAGACTCAGTGAAGGGATAGATGGACTGCTATAGGACTTAGTTTTTATCTTAAAATTTGTTGTAACTAAAATAGTCTTGTAGCAGTCATTTGATATTAATTTGTAACCCTTCCCTTATTTTGAAGTATTTTATGAAAATTAGTTATTTGAATTTGTGAAATTCTTATTAAATTGAAATTAAATTTAAGGTGTTACATTGTGTATCTTTTTATTTTCACAATTTGAATAAATAAAATAAAAGTTTAAATTTTTCATTAATTTTCACACTATAAGTGTAAAGAAATTCACATTATTTTCTATCTTCAATATAAATTATAACACAAATTAAAATATTAATTAAGCACACCACATCTGTCATTTCCTCTATTACGATATCTAAAACATGAGGCACTTTCCCATCCAGAGTGGCAACAAGCTATGATTGACGAGATGCCCTTAGAATCCAACCAAACTTAGACACTTGTTTTATATAAATCTCTTTCACTAGTTTTCCATAGAGAAATGCATTTTTTATATCTAGTTGATAGTGTAACCAACAACGTATGGAAGTCATGGATAAGAAGAGGCAAACTGAGGTCATCTTTGCAATAGGTAAGAAGGTGTCACTATAATCAAGCTCCAAATTTTGTGTGTAGCCTAATGATGACTTCGAAGGATACGTTTAGCCTAGTCATAGTAAGGAAATTCAACTTTTTGACTAATTTTTTATATTTGTTTGAATATGAATACAACATTCAACATAAGCTTGATATTTAGATTCATAGGGGTATTAATTAGCTTACAATCCAACATTCATGTTTCCTTTGAAATATCAAGAGCATATTTTCTTGAGATATAACACTAATTTTTTATTGAACTACTTTAATCTCAAGGATATATCACAAGGGATCCCAAGTCCTTGGTTTGGAAATGTTGAAGCAAATGCTGCTTGAGTTGGGTGATATCATCATGATCATTGCTTGTGATAATAATGTCATTTATAAGAATTGCTGAATGAAAATGAGTAAACTTAGATTTTACCCTAATTAGTTTGTGTGCTTCTCTCTCTCAAGTCAGTTCATTAAAAAAAAACAATAGCATTTTGCAACAAGGGACTAATTTAAAAAGTGAAATGCAATATAAAAATCAAACACTGGCAATTCACTTTGCGGGAAAAGAAAGATTGTACATGGAAGCTTATTCAACATATATGTGCTGTTCTCTTTACATTCTTCTTCGGAAGGTAAAAGTAGTTTATCTATGTACTAAAGAGGCCTGTGAAAACTAAACAAACGCACATAAGAACCGAGAGGTAGCATAATTTCCAGATGGCATCTTCTACGAATCTTCTAGACAATAGGCTCATCTTCAAGATAATTGTATTCAAAAGTGAATTCAGTCTTGATTCTTTGACACCTGAGAATAACCACATCAAGGCACAGATGAATCAGAAAAGTCCTGATTCAAATACCAACACAATCAACCATTTCATGGACTGAACCATCAAAGGGACAAGAAGAAAATCAATAGGGTTGTTTTAAATTAAATTGAGACTAGACAAATCAGGGCAAACAGAACCATAGCATAAAAAATCAACAAAACCAACCATTTCAATTATTTCACAGGCGGAATAAGAGAAGGGAAAACTTGAAAATACAATAAACAGGATTGTTTTAAAATATATTGAGTAAATGTCTATCAGCCCTTCAAAGATATATGTGATATCACATTAACCCCTCATTTTATCCTCAACAACGAATTGGACCTTCAATGATAATCAAATATGAAAATGGACAATTGCTCAAATTTTTAGAAGATGGCTATCCCTGATCTTTCTATAAATTGAGTGAATGCACCTAGCAGGATTGAAGGACCAATTCAGGAAGTGGGAGAGGAGACAAGGGGATTCTGTTATACAGTAAGGAAAGGAGGGATAAAAAGGATTCCGGGGGAATCTACTTTGTTATTTTGTTTTCTATTTCAATTTCCATCGTGTATTTCCTGTTTTCTTTCCTGCAAATTTAGAATATTATCTTTGAGCTTCTTAAGAGTTAGTCTACAGTATCCATTTCTGTAATATATATCTCAGTCCTTAACAGACACTTTGACTGCAAATTGTAGGAATTATAAGTTCACTATGCATACCACCCATGTTGCAGATCATCATTTGCAATATGGAAATCAAAGTACACATATGTGCCCTGCTCATATTCATCTGTTGCAACTTTTGGCTCTTCGTGCCGCTGAAACCATGTGTTATACTTTCGGTGATATCTCCAAGACTGCTTCTTTAACTCTTTTGCAGCCAAATATTGTTGGTAAGTGTTCTGCAGAAAAAAATATACGTAAGCTTACATGATTGAATGAAAGTAATACTACTCGCACAAAATGTCCATATGTACCTGTTGATAATAAAATGCAAAGAACAGGGTATCAGTGCCAAACGGCTCGAGACCTACTCTTTCCCAAAAGCCAGGATTATTAATAAAGGGTGCCTGTACTTGAGGATAAGTAGGAGGAGTTATCGCTGGGTGTCTCTGCATAACAAAAAATTAAGGGAGAAAAATGATCTTACGATCTTGCAATAGATAAGTCAACAAACATGATTAATAAAACCATAAAAGCATACAGGAGTATAGGTCCTTGAACGCTCTGAGTCCTTGGATTCTGGCATTTTGCGGTGAGCTGCCTCAAGCATCTGCAGATTATATAATTGATCGTGCACTCCACCAGAATTAGTAATTGATCCACTAAAGTTGTCAACAACAGCTCCAAGGTCAGCAAAACTTCTTCCTATAACTCCAAGGTTACCAGTACGTTGATTCAACTGTAAAGGTTGTCCAGGAGACAAATCAATATCTCTAGAAGTCTGAGCAGGCTCAGGAAGAGAGGCTGGTACTCCTGCCTGCAGCATAAACAACAAACAAACAACTTGAATCATCCATGAATAAACTTTATATATACAATATACCCATTAAAATAAGTCTATAAGTCAGATCAACCCAACCCCATATATCCTATATCAATCTAACTGCTTAAAGAACTACTATTGAGTAACTCTTCAGACTTACAAATTTCAAATCAGATATTATCTATAATTAAATATTATTGTTAGGATCCCAATTGTGAGATATGGGTCTTGAGTCCCACATTGGAAGTATGGGATTTTAGTGTAGGGTTTCCAAGGCCTTAGGTTATCCACCTATAGTGACTAGCTTTTGTGATGTGGTTCTCCCAATCCACCATGTCTTCCAATTGCAAATGAGCTGCACAGGTGGTGACACTGTCATTGCAAAGTCGGCCATACCTGCATCATGTGTGGTCTGAGTCCTTCAAATTCAAATATATTTACACATTTTACATACCCAAGCTTAGGTGTTTAATAATGGTCAGGAGTCAGTTTAGTTTTTCTATCTGTCATCTTTGGTCCATCTCTTTTTGTCACCTAATCTAAAGTCATACTAGGTTGGCTGACCCATTGGCCTTTCCAGGTTATGATACTAGGGTTTAGTGATACAAAATCAGATGTATGACAAGCCAAATTCTAGCAGAAACAGTGTGCAAGTATGTGTACGCGTGTATGCATAATGCATGTGAAAATATATGCTTCAGCAAGTTGTAAGTTGTAACAGAAAATGATAAGATAGTGTATCTTAAAGAATATAAGTCTGTGAGTTAGTCAGCATACGGGAGAATCTGCTGCGTAAGTGGATTTCAATTCATCTTCATTCATGAAATTCTTGCCAATTCCAGTACTAGAAGTAGTTTCAGTCCCAGAATCGTCAGGAAAAATCTGTTGTTGCTGCAGTTCTTCAACCTTAGAATTGCCAACATCTGCAGAATATAGAAACTATGATACACCCCATCTTTCACAATATTAATATCAATCTCGGTACATATTTCTAATCTTAAGTAGATATTATACCCAAAGTAAAGTTGCACCCATTTATTCACCCTGCTATTACTTCTTCTATCAGCAGAACAACAGTTTAAAAATTAGATTCAAAGCCCTACTAATCAAGAAGTGCAGTTATTCATGCTAGTCTTACCAAAACAACCTGGTAGAAAAATAGAAAATTTCATGACATCGACGTAGAAAAATAGACTCACTAATCCTAACTATATAAGGAAGCAAATCACTAAAAATATGAAAACCACTTCTAAAAAAATTATCTAAGTTACAATAATGATATTATGAGTTTTTTAAAAATATTCCACACTATTCTTTAAGCTAAAACTTACCATGCTATAGGCTTACTAGAATTATAACACTAATAGAAAATAAACTAAAATTATAATAAAGTTGCACATGACAACATCTTGGACTGTAGATAAAGCCAAACTACATCTGGAACTGGACAGAGCCCGGTTGCAATTAGGAATATGACGGTCAGAATGCATTTGGGACAAACCAACAAAGATGAAATTAGTGTTAGTCATAGCCATCATAAGTCACCACCAAAATGATCACTATGAGAAGTCACCACCATGATTCATTAGTGCAAAAGGGCAACATGACAAACAATTTCTAACTTGATAAACCCTTTAATGCTATGTTAGCATTGGTAAAGAGCCATAAATCAATAACAATAAAGAGCTAAGCTAACCACTAAACACCAAGAAACAGCTCTACAGGTCAAAACCTAACATGGATAAAGAGAAAATACAAAAGATCTAACCATCAAACACATAATGTCACAGCTTAAGGGAGCCAAAATAGCCAAGGGAAGGTGGCTAATGGAGGTGATGGGCTTGCCTTGACTGATGGTGGGGCAAGGCACACAAGGGCATAGGTGGAAGTGGAACAAATAGGGACAGCATGCACATGAGAAAGGTTGGCTGGATAGGCTCTGGTGAGCAGTTGGATGAGGAGATAACAGGTAGAGGTGACAACGGTAAAGAATGTAGTCAAGTGCTGTCATGCACTAGAGAAGCTAATGAACCTGGGAGCTTGAGATGGCCTGTGGCAGTTTTGGTGAAATAAAAGACATGGTTCAGTGTCCATAATTTGTTCAAACCCAACAAGAAGTAAATCATTGTGGAAATAAGGTGGAGCTCCATATTCTATGGAACATGGAAGTAGAATAGTGACAGGGAAAGTCATGGAGGATGGTACTGCTTTTATAATATGTTAGAATTGAGAAGATTGGCCTAACTGAATCCTGAAATCTAGCTATGGCTAATCCTAAATGGTTGCCGTACTAGTAGTGGGCACACATCTTGTACCATTTATTGGATACAATTACATGAGTACATACACAATACACACAGTATCTGAAAGGGGTTCGTGATTGACATCTAGAGTATGAAATTTACATGACTAGACACTTGTAGGGCATCCAACATCTGAACATAGAAAGGTTCTAATAACGTATTATGAATCAATTCTCTCAAAAGCTTGAACTATTAGGTGAGGATACAAGCATGATTTTATACTGCTGAGAATAATTGTAAATAAATAAAGAATATTTATTTATTACTTAGATTGTGTTATTTGCAGTTATATGTAATAGAATATTTTGTAATTATTACCTAGTTACTATAAATAAAGTACTCAGCTGTGCATCAAACACACGGATTTCTCTCAACATCTCTCAATTCCTTCTCTTTCAAAATGGTATTTAGAGCCTGATGAAAGGCAACCTTATTCCATGATTACCTAGTGGACCTGCTGCTCATTGGTTCTTGTTTTTTTTGGACACCTTATTTCATCATCTAAGGTTTCTGTTCTTCTTTGCTTTTTTACTTTGTTTTCAACTTTCTGTCATCTTCCTTTTTCCAGCAAGTCTCATCACTGTTCACTGCCAGCCTCCATTTTTTTTCTTGTCACCAACCTGGGGATCAGAACCATCTCCCCAAGATTGGCCTAACCCTGAAATTTGGAAAACATCGAACCACACATGTGCTCAGACTCATTAGTGCAACCAGTAAAACTCTTTGGCCACACAGCCAGACTTGTCCTGTTAGGGTTCAGAGATACAATCAAGATGAGGATTGAAGAAAAATGATGATTTTATTGATCACTAAAAAGAATTATTATTACAAAAGAATCCCCCAAAGCTTACAACTCCTGAACAGAGAATCTCCACAAAACAATTAACACAACCAATAATGCCTCAATCAAGAAACTAACCAATAAACCTCATGCTCATATCCCTCCAATCCACCATCACAGTGCCCAAAGTCTTAAGCCACGTGACCACAAGATGACATCTAAACCACCCAAATCTAACACCTGCATCTAAATGATCTAATGTCATCTCATTGCCAAATAGCTGTAGGGGAATCTGAGAACATTATCCTCTAGTACGCACTATATGACCATCTCCCAACTGGGCCTTGAGTTTGGGCTCTTCACTCACCTTCAGCCCCAAAGAAAGGACAACTTGGGGAGCCACAAAGTTCTCACTTGCTCCACTATCCACAGGGATAACCGTGGACACACCACCTATCGGCCCATTCAATTTTATGGTTTTTGTCCCATTTGAGCTTCCACCCACAAGGCCTAAGAAGCCCATCACCTTGCACTCTAGTTCTATTCCATCCACTGCAGATCCATCAACCTTTATGGCCTCCAAGGCTTCATCTTCCTTCCTCTCCTCATCCTCCGCTAGAACTGTCAAAATAACCAAGGTAATGAGTCTCTAGCAACTTTGGAACCTACGAAGCAAAAGCTTCGATGAACCCTTCCACAGAATCTTCTTGCTTCAGCAACTTCAACTCCTCAGAAGGATTATCCAAATAGTCACCCCCGAACCTAACTATCAAGGCCTGTTTCAGATTATCCCATGTAGGTTCCTCCTCCTCACGCCACAAATTGAACAATGAATCATGGTTCCCTACATGCAAATTTTAGCCAATTTTACTTTTACAGCCTCACATGTCCCATGCACATCAAAATAAGTATCCACTCTGCAAATTCAACCGGCAGGATCAACGCCATTGAAGGTAGGGAGTTCCACCTTTTCTTGACAAAAGAACGAAACTCAACGTCAATATTTCCTCCTCCTACACTCTCATCATTCACATGTCCATTCCTCTCTCCGCGCGACTATGTATACAGCTGGTTTTTTGTCAACATAGCAGCATTCATCTTTTGTATCTCCCTCAACAATTCTTGTTGAGTGACGTTCATCTCCCTTTGATCCAAAAGCGTCTTTTGCAAGCTTCAATGATATGAACCCTAGATTCAAGAACCTCTACTCTCTCATTCATCCTCGTTGACATGGAGAAGTATCCGGCAGGTTGGACCAATTGTTAAGGTTCAGAGATACAATCAAGATGAAGATTGAAGAAAAATGATGATTTTATTGATCACTAGAAAGAATTAGGATTACAAAAGAATCCCGCAAAGCTTACAGCTCCTGAACAAATAATGAAATTCTCCTCAAAACAATTAACAGAACAAATAAGGCCTCAATCAAGAAACTAACTCTCTATTTATCAATTCTTTTAGCAATATTAAGAAACTAACTAACAGCTGACTCTTTTCTACACTTCTTCCAAAAATAAACCTTCAACACTTTAGATCTCTTATTGACATCAATTATATGTTCCTCCGCCACAGTTCTAACAAGTCCATTGATGCTTGTCCTCAATCTATCCTTGGTTGAGTGTTTCAAATCTAGTACGATGGTGTTTAGTAATGTTTGGCACTGTTCACCACCATTTATCTCTCCTCTTGCTGACCCATGACTTCCTCCGATCAAAATAAGGTCAAGGCCCTTGTTTTCACAAACCATGTTTGTAACTGCTCCACTCTCTACTAAGCAATTAGATGATAAGAATTATGCCTTTTGGACCTCTAATATTCATCTTTGGCTTGTAAGACAGGATTATGATGAACATCTTACCAAAAAGGTGGATGATATAAGTTTGGAGAAACATTCTCAAAGAAAAAAGATTGATGCTCAGTTGTGTTTCATTATAAAATTAAAATCCACGCTTCATCCAACATTGAGGCCAGTCTTTTGCGCTCATGAGACTTGTGAAGCTGTTTGGACTCAAACAGAGCCCCTATGTACCAATAATACCCAACGTCTCTATGGGATTTTGCCTTGACTTCATGGCTATTATCATTGCTTGTCGAATCAATGACTCTATGGTCAATTATTTGAGAAAAGTGTGTAGTCTTGTTTGTGAGTTTAATGAGCTCTTACCCTGCAAAGGAAAGTGAGCAGCACCAACAATTTTTCATGTTATTAGCCTTATACTGTTTACTTGAGGACTATTCTCACATCTGTGATTAGATTTTGGGTACCACCACACACTCCACCATGGACACTGCCTGGGCAACTCTTCATCTTGTCCCAGCAAAAACCCCTTCTAAGTTGTCATTCCTACTCCTGTTGATATCTCTGCCTCGGTCTTTCAGAGGGTGATCATGCCCAGTACTGTAAAATAAGTTCTCATCCTAAATGTGATCACAATTGTAAGCTTGAGCATACCATTGACAAATGTTATGCTCTCCATCGATGCCCCCCTCGAATTACTCATGTTTTTAGAATACTTTGCAGGCTTCATCTGATCCTCTCCTGCCAACACCTCCACAAGCACCACCACCTCTCAGCATAATGATTTTCTTTAAGGTGGTACAAGGAACGTCAAACTTTAGGTTCCACTATTTTGTTGCGCACACTAGTAATTTTTTTGGCTGGAATCTTTCATTTCTCTTCTCTTGGTCCTTGGGTACTTAATTCAGTGACTACCGATCACATAACTGGTAATCAATCCCCTTTTTCTACCCTTTCTACTTCTGGTTATTTATCTTCTATCACAATGGCTAATGGTTCTCAAAACTTATTTAAAACATAGGTACTGTTCATCCTCGTCTTCCTTATTTGTTGACAATGTCTTAATGTTCTTAGATCTTTTAATTTGCTTTCCATAAGTGGTGTATCACCTGGTCTCTTGAATGCATTGTCACCTTTACTAAGGATTTTTTTTTTTTTTCTGTATGGCCAAAGTTGAGGGCGGATGATTAGAATTGAATATTTAAGTCTCATGTTGGTTCAGTGGCAGAATCCCCTCTCTTGTTTCATGGTCAATAAGGATATTCAAATCTTGCCAAATTGCATCAAATGGGGCTAAGTTTATGAAAATTGTCATCTTTGTTTTTGTGAGTCATGTAAATTAGATAAACATGTTCATAATTCTTTTCCAAGTCATACTAATATTAGGGTTTATTCTCTTCTGTTTTACTTCAATTCGATATTTGGGGTCCTATTAGTGTATACATAAGGATTTAAATATTTTGTTACATCTATTGACGACTTTTCTCGATGTACTTAGTTACATTTAATAAAAGAATATTGAGTTGTTTTCTATCTAACTCTTTTTATAATGAAATAAAAACTCAATCTGAAATTTCAATTTGTAAATTACATAGTAACAATAATCGTGATTTGTTAATACTTATCTATAAAGTTTCACACCTTTATGGCCTCTTATGGCATTCTTCATCAAATCCTGTATCCTCATATTCCTCAACAAAATGGAATTGCAAAACATAAAAATCGTCAACTAATTGAAACTACTTGGACTCTTATTACATGTTCCTCATCATTTTTGAGGTGATGTTCTTACTGTCTGCTACCTTATCAATAAGATGTCAAGTGATGTCTTAAATGGTCAATCTCCTCACCATTTATCTTCCCTCGTCATTTTCTTTTTCTCATTCTTCCTCGAGTCTTTGAATCTACATGTTTCATTCATAAACTCACTTCTGGATTAGATAAGCTCTCTACTCGTTCTCTAAAGTATGTCTTCCTTGGCTAAACTTGCTCCTAAGAAGAGTTTAAGTTTTACTCTCCCACTCTTCATGCCATATTATCTCCTCTAAAGTTACGTTTTTTGAATTAAAACCTTTCTTTTTATCTATTTCTCTATCTATATCTTTTTCAAACCCAGTTCATTTTTCCTCCCTATGGAATCTATCGCTACTTTTTCCTTCAATCATCCTTTGTAGGCATATTAGTGTCAGCATCATTAATCCTCTACCTCCACTAGGCAGCACTACACCTACTTCTGATTCACCAACAGATCGATTTCTGCCGCTTCCTCTGGCCCTCCCTTCAATCAATGGTGCTTCCATTGTTCTTAAAAAAGGCGTTTGATCTATCCGGAATCTCTCATCATTGTACATTGAGCTATCATTGTTATCTTTCCGTTATTCTTGCCTCTCTTCCTTATCTTTTGTTTCTATTTCTACAATTGTCGGAGATACTCTTACTCACCCTGGTTGGAGACAGGCATGCTAAACGAAATGTGTGCATTGCCAAAATGGTACATGGGATTTGGTTCCTCTTTCTATTGGAAAATCTATTGTTGTTCAGTAAGTTTTTACCATTAAGATTTTGATCCAAACAGCCAGATTGATCACCTCTACACTCAAATATATGGCCTTGATTACAACGATATCTTCTCTCTTGTCGCTACCCATAGCCATTAACCTCTTTATCAATTAGATGTCAAAAATGCTTTTCTTTATAGTGATCTCTTGCAACTTGCAAGAAGTCTACATGGAGCAACCTCTTGGTTTTGTTGTTCAAGACATAGTAGTCAATAGCGACCACCACATTGCATCACGGTTCTATGTAGCAGCTTGATGGAGCAGCACAAATTGCTGCCCAAATAACAGAAAATCGCAGCTGTTGCAGCTTCTATTTGATGCACGATAGAAATGTCAAATTAACCTTTATTTTCTTAATATTAGAAGGCTTTTAAGGGGGGAAATTTTGGGATTTTGATCCCCCTTTACGTTGTCAATTTCTGCATGCCATTGTATCATTCAAATTTCAAACTCAATGAACCCTAAGTGCTCCCATTCACCATTTTCGGCAAACTTTTGCTTCATCCAGCAAGCTTCAGAGTGGCCAATGTCCTTTTCCAGACAAGTTCTAATCATCTTCATCTCCAGCGAGACCTATTCATTTCTAATGTTACCCATTTGCGTTAGGGACTACTTTCCAACCAAAATCTGACTTTGTTTACTATATCCAGCCATGTTCTAGTCATTTTCATTTCCAGCAAGACCCACACATTTTCCATCGAGGCCATCTATGTTGGGGGCTTTCACTGGTGAGACCACTCTGTTTTGTTCTAGTTTTCTTCTCTCTTCTGTTCTGACTTTTGAGAAGTCCTCCAAACAATTGAAATTTGAAATCTTCAACATATATATGTTAGCATAACTTATATTTGGTATATTTAAAATCTTCAGAATAGCAGTCATCCCACTATCTGCTATTTTGCTATAGCGTTTATGGAGTCGATCATTCTGCGCTGCTATCCAAGATTGACTACTATATTTAAGAGTGTGTCTGTCGCTTGTGAAGACAAAGGTCATACTTGAATTGTAGGATATTGTAATACAGATTGGGCAAGTTCTCCAATTGACAAAAGGTCTACTTCAGAGTATATTGTTTTTATCAAAGATAACTTGGTTTCTTAGAAAAGCAAAACGCAAAGTGTGGTTTCAAAATCAAGTGCAGAAGCTGAATACTGCCAAGTCATGGCCTTAGCTACTTCTGAGCATATATGGCTCAAACAATTACTTCAAGATATGAAGTTTGGAAAAACTTCATAGATCACATTTATGTGACTGCTTACACATTGCTCTAAATCTGGTGTTTCACAAGAGAATCAAACATAGTAAAGTAGATTGTCATTTTATCAGAGAAAAGATAATATATGAAGATATTACAACAAGATTTGTCAACTCTAATGACCAACTTGCAGATATTTTTACTAAGTCTTTAAGGGGACCACAAATTAGTTATATATGTAACAAACTTAGTGCATATGATATATATGCTCCAGTTTAAGGGAGAGTGTTAAATAAATTGAGAATATTGATTTATTACTTAGATATGTTATTTGTGATGAATACATAACAGAGTAGTTTGTAATTATCAGATTTGGTTTTTGATCGAGGTTAATGGCGTCATGTGATCCATGTAGCTGACCTCACCTCATGAGATAAGGCTTGATTGTTGTTGTTATAAATAAAGTCGTCCACTATGTATAAAACACACGGATTTCTGTCAACATCTCTCAATTCCTTCTCTTTCAAATATACTTTTATAACATCCCTAACAATCTTCAACAAATCATTTAGTGAATAAGAGTAACACAAAATATACCTGCATCTTTTGAAACAACTGACAGCAACGGTTGTTGGCTAGATGGGGAATGGACAGAGTTGGGTGGCTGTGATAATGTGGTAGAAGCAATACCACTAAGAGCCAGTGACTGAACTCCAAGTCCCACACCAGATTGAGAAGCAACAGATGAGCTTTGAGAATTAAGCTACACATATAGTAGGATGTCATGTAAATTATATTTTTCTATTGTAGAAAACAAGTCCAAACCAGATTGAGAAGAACCAGACGAGCCTAAAAATCAAACTGCACATAAAGCAGCATGTCATGCAAACTATATCTGTCCATTGTAGAAAGAAATCAGGTCATATTTTGAAGATATATTTCATCATTTAACAAAATATTTAAGTATCTAATAAAGTTAATGATAGGACAGTTATGTGTTTAGTAACTGTTTTACAGTTATGTTGTGTGTGTGTGTGTCTTGTGTACATGGCATGTCAATTTCAGAATCCAGAGCATGGATTGTATTATGAGTTTGAATGAGAGGGGGAACTCTGTTAATGCTTAGGCCTGTGCATTGTGAATGAGATTACTCTCTGTGAGGTACTTTGTCCTGTGTTTTTCTGCTGTCTGGTATCTGTAACTTTTTTCTGGTTTAATCCAGAAAATATATAATAAAACAACCTAGTTTCTGTTTCTGAGTCTAACAGCTAATCACAGAGAAGATTATATATGTAAGAAAAATAGAAGAGAAATAAGAACCTCCAGTTCATTAATACAATTTTAGAACATGTGAAATTAAGAGTATATCCAAGGAAAATTCTAACATAAAGCTATGAGATTGGCGAAGCTCAATGGTAGACAATGTCAGTCAGTCAAGTGTTATGAAAAGAAAAATAATTAGTCAAGCAAAGATGAGTTTTGGATGGAAGTACATCCAAGAAAAGACAAGATTAGGAACAAATGTACTTGAAAAAACAGGGTCACCTACCGTGCCTTGACCAAGTGGATTTAATGAAAGATAGTTTGATTGAAATGGGTTGAGGAAGGCCAAAGAAAATTTTAGGAGAATCCATCGAACAAGACCTAGCTGGCTTACTCTAAATGGTTTATAGAAATTTTGGTTTTTCATAAATCCCATGGCATCAATTGATCCTTCTGGCCAACCCCAACTAATGGGATAAAGTTTGGTTGCAGTTGTTATTGTCAAAGTGTGTAGAAGAGGTCTGAAACAATTTAAGCTCCTTTTTTCCTAAATGTTTCAAAATTCAACCATAATGCGACATTATTAAGATGTAAATTTAAACCAATAAAAAAGGGGAGGGGGGGGGGCTGCCTTTTTTCTCCAAAATTTCTTTACCAATCAGATAGAAAAAAAAATTAAAATCAACTTTTTTTACTTCTGACCATATCGAGAGGCATAAAGTGTATCCAGTGAACAACCCAAGGAGAAATGATATGTCCAAAAAATATTATAAGATGCTCAGACAGCATATTTAGGCTAGATAACTCAAGGATCCCAGCCAATGTAAAAAGTCTTAGCAAATCTCTACTCAAAATCAGACGTTAATTCACTAAAGAAGTGTGAATTAGAAATGATATGTCCAAAACATATCAGAAGAAATTCATGGACAGCATATTTTGGCTAGATAACCCAAGGATTCCAGCCAATGCAAAAATCTGATCAAATCTCCAGTTCAAAATCAGGCACTAAAGAAGTGTGGATGAGATGTTAATTTTCTAACCATATAAAATATTTTTTGTAGGCAAAGGCGGAGAAGAGTGTCACAAATTGGGCTTTGGCCCACATTGAATCTTCAATATCTAAATTACAGGTAAAAGCAAAAAGAAATGGTACCTGCTGCAATAGAGGATTTTGTTGGTGGCCAGAATATGACTTATGATTTCCTACCGCAAGAGATGCCACATTAAGAAGGGAACTTTGCCCTTGCTGCTGCATTTGCTGCAACTTCTGCAAATACTTTTCTCTTTGATCAGGAGCTATTTCAGTTCTTGCGCGAAACTGACCCTGAAGTATAAAATGAATAGTCCCTTCAAAGGTATTAAACATATAAAATAAACACTACACAGCATATGTCCCATTCCATGAAATTCTTGATTTGCATGTCATTATTACTTGTCCTATGAAGAGTAATTATGTTTCTACTCCTATTCCTACATGCCACACAATGTGATCAGAACCTGGTCTCTTTATTAGAAAGAATGGGGGAAGAACAACCCAATTTCCAGAATAGAATCCACATACACTGCAAAACTTCAAGGTTCAGCGCCTGCCATCAGTGCAGTTAGTATCATATGACTAGTGATACAATACATGTGACTCAAGCGAAAGCACTTTAAACCAATGACATTCAAGGTCTTTATAAGGTCTATCAAAACCTCATAAATGTTGTTGTTGCAACTTGGAGTATAAGTGGTCTTCTTCACAACTTCAATGAACAACTGCCCCCAACTAACACTACTGCTAAAGAAGTAGAATGACAAAAAAAAAATTATGTTGCTCACATTATATTTTACCTATTGATTATTAGTTTCGGGATCAGATTTTAAGATCTACTGTTCCTACTATGACCTTCACCTAGTCCACGTTGCTTCATGTTCCTGCCAAAACCACTGTTCCCACTATGATCGCCTCAAGAGTCATTTGGTGGCCAGAGGTGATATTTACGTTTTTAGTTTGGATTGTGGTGACACATTCTCTTTGATGACCAAAATGACCTTTGTTTGTTTATACTTAGTCATGGCTGCAATCTGTCAATGACCCATTTATCAACTTAATATTGAGAATGTTTTTCTCAATGGTAATCTCATGAAAGAAGTCTATATGGAGCAACCTCTTGAATTTGTGCTCAAAAGAGCTTTCAGGAATAGTCTGTCATTTCTGGAAATCCATGTATTCAAACAATCTCCTAGGGTGTGGTTTAATAGATTCAGCACTATGATCAAAGAATTTGAAATGACCCAAAGCAGAACTCATCACTCAATTCTATATTGCCATTCAACCACAGGAACATTATTTGATTGTTTATGTCAATGACAATGTCATTACTAACAGTGATCACCACGGCATTACATACATAAAGCGGCATTTGTGTCACCCCTTTTAAACAAAAGATATTGGCAGACTTTCATACTTCCTGGAAATAGAGGTGGACAAAAATCAAGAATAGTATTGTGATATCCCAGAGGAAGGGTGGGATGTTTAAAGAAAGAAGCTAGAAATATAAGAAAAAGAAAGAAAGAAATGTGTAAGATCAAAAATAGGGGACCTAGACATAAATATGACTTTGAAAAGTCATCAAAATTAAATTGAAACAAGAGATGTGATCCATAAGAAGCCTTTAATGTAACTTGACCCAAGGATTATATGGATTTAAGACTTTAGAGACAAAAGGACAAGCAAGAATTGACCAAAGGTACACTTAGGGAAGAATCTCATATAAATGGCTAGCAAAGTGATCATGAAATACACCAACAGTGTAGCATAAACATAAGACAAGGACCCATGGATGTGACCTATAGGATAGCCCTATCCTATCGTTAATTCAATTGAACAAAAATTTGGAATACATGACAAAGGAAGGAAGCTCGTGTACAGCAACTAGAGGAAATGACAATAAATACATCAATAATTAAATAACTAGATGAGGTAAGCACCTACGGATGCGACTTAGTAAGATAAACCTAACCCCTGTTAGAACAAATTGAACAAAGAGTTTGAAGTCCATGGAGAATGAATAGCATGAACTAAGCATGCCATGTTATAAGTCAATTTCAAAGCATCTTCCTTAAATCTCCTAAAGCCTACACATTCTCCACTTCTAAAACCAACATTCCTTTGAAAAATTATCTTCCAACACCTAGGACCCACCCATTAACAGCTTATAAACTATACTACAAGTAAAGCCGCATGAAAAGAAGGAAACAACTAACCAATAACACCAACTTATCCAAACAAAGAAAGAGAGAGGAGAAAATTATAAGTTGAAGAATTAAAATAAGAAATAATCAATGTTTGTGAGGACATCCCTTAACCTCATTATTTGAAGAGTTGTTAAATTCTTGTTACATGAGCACTTATTGTGCTCTATATAGTACTTGAGTTTATAAATTAAATTTGAATCATGCTTATTTATTATCTTTAATCCTTGTTTTAAATTGTCATTGTCCTTTGGTACTAATCTAAGGCACCATTAAGCTAAAAATATAGTAGAAAAATATTCATTCTACTTGCTACTCTAAATCACTTAGTTAAATGTACTTAAATGAATGCAAATGTATTATTTTATCAAATTAATGATGATTATGGCATATTAGTCAAGAATTCAAAACATACTTTTGACTAAATTGAATTAATTTATTAACATTTAGTTAAATCTAGGCAAAATTGTTTTTTCATAAGCTTAGAAGCCAAGGACATGTGAAGATTCAAGAGAAAGAATAGTTTTGTGAAAAAATAAAATTAAAAGTGACATTAGCAAATAAGTCAAAAGTTTAAAAGTTGATTTTTGATTAAAATTGACTTAGCATCATTTCATTGAAAATTACCGCTTTCAATTAAATACTAGATATGATGGTATACCAATAATATTCCTAAGGAACATTAGGCCTTGGCTTCAAAATACTGCTCAACTAGTGTTATGAATAGCTATAATAAACTTATTAGAATTAAGGTTAATGTTAGTATTATAATAACAGGCTTGGCCCATTAGGTTTACATATGTATCCTTATAAATATAAGGGTTCCTACACATTGTAGAACATCTATCTAATTCCAGCACACTAATCTATCTCTCTCTCTCTTAATTCTACAACTAGGATCAACCATCAATAGCTTGTTCTCCATCAGATGTTGAAATCATCTTTAAGATTTGATACCCATAGCTCCAAAATCAGAGTTGTGATAAATTGAGAGAACCACATCATAAAACTAGTCATTGCAAATGTAAAACCAAAAGACCTTATAAACCACACACTAGAATCCCATACTTCCAGTGTGGAACTCAAGTCTTATACCTTGCAATCAAATCCTACCATCAAATCAATAAAAACATTGAGAGATCCACAAAATAAAAAGCTAGTCATTGTACTTGAAAAGTGCAAGGCCATATAAATCTCCGAGTTCCAACTTCACACAATCTAGCTATGCACTAGCCCTCAAACTAGTTGTAGCCAAACACTAGACTGCTAGTCTCACCACCAATGCTGCTTGTTTGTAGCTGAGAAACATGATAAAATGCTTTGATACCAATTAATAGGAACTTGGTATCTTTACTAGAAAGAGGGCGAAGAACTCCCCAATCTACAAAATAGACACACATTGCAGAACTTTGAGGATCTGCACCTCCCAATGTCAAAAAGCCCTTATTTTCTCTCACAATAGTCACAAATGATAAGATTGATCTCTCTCACCCTCTCCTCTTGTCTATAGGCAGCATGCTTTATTTCTTCCCAAAATCTAGCCCAACAAACTCACTCACTTCCTCACTAATAGTCCCAATCCAACAATCTAACTACTAATGAGTAACTATCACAACAATGCATTTCTACACAACTAAAGTTATATAGCTTCGGAAACCAACTTACGATATACATACTCTAATTAAACTCATCAATAACAGAAAAAAGAAAATAAGGTAGCTACATTAAGTGACCTATTTGTAATGGTACAAAGCTATATCTGTGCACCCATGTAATTATTTTCCATGCAACTGAACTTATAAATGATACACAATTATGAGACAACATACATATTTGTCCACAAAATACATTAATGCATATATAAATTATCATAAGCATAGAGGTCAAATGAATGGAAGATCACCAAAAGCCATTAAATCAAGCATGAAAGATATTTTCTGTATTTTTATATTTGATAATCAAATAATCTATTAAGCCTTTGTTTGTTGGGAGTGAATATGTGGGGAAATAGGAAGGAAAACTACATTTTCCACCATCCGGTTGAGAAAATATAGATGAAAAAATCACTCAAGTTTGGGACCACAATACTCAATTTTCTCTCATCAAGTAGGAAGAAATGGAGAGAAAAAGAAAATTAGTTCAAATGAGAAATTTATCCTTCAACCTACCTACCTACTTCCTACTATTATATTAAAAAGATAAAAAGGTCATTCAGCATCATACATTTTCTTTCCTCTCATTTTCCTTCCCAACAAAAGAAGATAAAACTAGGGGCTGTTTGGTTTGAAAAAAAAAAAAATTGCAAACATGCAACCTTATTTTTATTTTTTTTGTTTTCCAAGATTTGTATAGGAAATAATGAAAAAAAAAATTCATTTTCACTGTTTCTTATATAAACCATTTCAAATACAAAATAAAACAAAAATGAGGTAGCAATTTTGTAATTTGAAGTGAAAATAAGGAAAACAAAAAAAAACAAATAAAATTATCCTCAAAGTAAATAGGTCCTTAACTTTTTTCTTTATTTTATCCTCTCTTTGTTTTCCTTCATTCCATTATCTTCTCTATCACTCTCCATATCCAAATAAAGCATATATAGCAAAAGAAAATTTAAGAAAAAAAAATTTACTGCATCATTCTGACTCTGGAAGGGGCTTCCAGGTCTCCATTGGATGCCAGGAATAGCAGAAGGAGAGAAAACTCTCCCAGACACACTTGCAGCTTCATTGACATTACTAGTATCAACTGAGGTAGTTGTAGTTCCATCATTGGCCCTTGCAACTTGAGGTGTGATCATTCTATTACTTAAGGGGGACACAAGAGGCTGCACCATGCCATTGCTTCCATGTCTATCGTCAGCTACCAATATGTTTCTCTTAGTTATTTCAGAGGCTGAAGGGACCGAACCAAGGGCACCATTGCTGGAAACCATGTTACCAGAAACAAGAGAGATGTTGCTTGTCGCTTGATTTGATAGGCTGTTTCTACTAATGTTCCTGACAAGTGCAGCATCAGAAAGCGATGGAGATGGTCTTCGGCCAGGGAAACCATTAATCTCTTCCTCCTTCATAGTAGTAGACTGATTTACAGGAGATGAAGCGTTTATAGCACTACTAGTCTCCAAGGGACTCCGAACAGTATTTGAACCAGGAATGACTGATGCAACACCAGGTGCACTCGACAAGTTTGGCACTGGAACATTCATAGGAACAGGGGTAGCAAAATTCCCAGCTGGTGTTGTAGCAGAGCTAATTATACTAATTTTAGGTGGTGGAGTTCTTGCACCACCATCAGAATTGCTATCCTGGGAAGTTGTATCATCAGCTTGCTCCTGGACAGAAGAACCTTGATGATTAGAAGTCAGACTTTCCCAAAAAAGGACCATACCTCATGTTAATCTACTAAAATGTCATCTAATAAAGATGTATGCTTTTTTTCATTACTGGTAGTCTGGTATTTCATCATCATGGTGGAACTACAATCACGATTCCATCATGCATTGTTAATCTTAAAAAGGTTCCATTAGAGCAATACGTCATCAGAAAAATTGTTACACTTGGATTAAATTAACTAGTGCTTTATGTAACATAGATATTGCTAAACTCAGGTTAAAACAACTATTTTGACTACTTTAATTCATACATATATGTTCTTTTAATTATTTATCTTAAGCTATTTAGTAATTTGTTAGGAAATCTTGCGAAGTGATACCACTAGCAATAGGTTATCTCATTTGACAATTCAAAATCATAATTCCCATAAAGCATAAACTAGGACTTCAATACACATATCTTTATCCATAATTAATCAGAATCTATCCAATATTATTTATATTATTGAAAGTCATAAAAGAACAATTAGAGGGGCCTCCTGTACATAACAAAATATCTCTTGCAGGCACATTATTTTGGAAAATAAACTGCATGAATGTATAAATATCACACTCAAGATTTCTTATGAAAACCCGTACTTTTAAATAATATTGACTTGTGAAAAAAACATACAGATGTTTGTGATGCTGAAGCTGATGTTGGTGCTGCCACAGAAGACTTTAAGCTAAGCACAGGTGCCACCTGCCAAAAATGAAAATAAATTCAGAAGTTTATATATAGAAAAATTCTAAGATACTAACAAAAAGGGAATGTCATCAACAAATATGGATTGCAACAAGTAGATTGGAAGCTGCAGACTGAGTAAAAAATGCCTAGCAAAAAAATGCATAAACTTAGTTTTTGAAACAAAACATTGTTGCAACCATTCATAGCTATCAATCCCTAATAGCGGTGGAGGGCACCCAATACCATGGTAGTTAAGATTGGGAGTTGAAACGTAAAATCAGAAATTGCAGCAGGGTAAAATCACTGTGAATTCGTGATTTGGATCGTAAAATTGGTAAAATAGTGATTTGCTTCCAATTTCAGCAAAACATGGGTAGGATTTGGATCTCAGCCCAAATCCTTTATAACCCAAGCCCGACCCAACTTATATTTAGGCGTGAATGAAGTCCGGCATTCCTAAATCCTTCTTTTCTTCTTCGTCGAACCCTAGACCTCCTCAGAGCGACTTGGTGTGCAGCTTTTAATTGTGAGTTCTTCACTATCTCTCTGTGGTTTTGTCTGCCCGAATCCTACTTATTAGCTATTTTCTTCTCATCTTGCTCTGTTTTCTTTGCGGAACCCTAGACCAACAAGGTGGCAATGTGGCAATGACTTGCTAGTTGTTTTCTTCTTACTTTGTTTTTCTTTATCTTGTTCAAAAATGGCTTCAAACATGGCTGGTGGTTAAAGCTTAGGTAGTGGTGGTTCTAGGTCACTCCCAACTACAATCGACAGCTCCAATGCTGTGGGCTCTTCAAGTGTGCCTCATAGGTTAGCTCCCGAGAATGCTCGTGGAAACAACGATGATGTGGGATGGAAATATGGATTTTCAATTCAAGGAACTGTGAAGGTTCAGTGCAAATTTTGCCAAAAAGTACTAAATGGAGGTATTTATCACTTAAAGCACCACTTGGCTAAAACAAATCAAAATGATGAACCTTGCAAATCTGTTCCTGAAGATGTGAATAAGGAGATGATGGAGACTGTTATTTACTTGATAAGAAAAAACAGCTAACAAAGATGACTCTTTAGAAATTGGTAAAAAGAGAAAAGCCACTAAAGGTGCTGAAGTTGAGAGTGCTAGGATCATAGAGTTTTGCAAGAAAGGGGTGTTGGTCCTTGTAATTTATCAAAAACATGATTTGGCTATTTTGGGTTGTTAATTTGTTACATTATGGATTATGCTTGATAGCTTCTTATGGTATATGGATTATTCAAGTACTTTCAGTGATTTAATGTTTTATTTTTAATTTCAGCAATTTTATATGCAGAATATGAACTTATATGCATGTATATATGATTTTGTAAAATCTTACGATTCAATTTACGATTTTACGATTTTACGATTTTTACTATAGCACATGTATAACTACCTTGCCCAATACCACAAATCACTATAGCAGTATGGTGGATAGCAAGATGATCGTTATTCTGAGGTTTATAAACAAGTTAAATGATTTATGTTGCGGATATATAAATGCTCTAAAAAATTCCTATATCTAAAGATGTATTCATAATTAATAATCAAAGTCATAATTTCAAAATGACTAACACACGAGCAAATAGTACCACCAGCACGAAGCAACAAAAAAGTGCACAACACAAAAGTGCAACATAATTCATATATCCCAATCCTGTAAGACAAACCTAACGACAGTTTTGCATTAACATATTTTATAACTTTGTAGGAGAGCTTCTGTTAAAAAGAAAGGCAATTATTAATCTAAAAATTTCAAAGAAGGCATACACATTCAAATACATTAGTAGGTGTTAAGTGTGTGTAGCTTTCCATCTCTCCATTTTTACAATAGAGCAATTTACACTAAACAAATACCTTAGCAAGACCAGGGGAAATTGTAACAATATCTTCAAGTGACTCCACTTTGTCTAAAGGTAATGAACTATATAGCTCATCAACATCACTGAATTCTTCAAAATCGTCCTGTAAAATAAAGAAAATAGAAAAAGATAAAACTAATACCAATTCATATATTTTGCATATTATCAAACTTGAAGACTCTTTCTGGAAGGACTTTACAAAGAGTAAATATATGCATTTACTCAGTGATTGTGTTTGATTTTTTAAAAGCAGAATGGCAGTTGTACAAGTTACAAAAGGCAAACCTGATTACGCTCTACATAGTCATCCAGGAAATCTTTGACATCATTAACCTGCTCAGGACTTAATTCATCATTATCCAGTAGCCTTAAGATAAATTCACATTTCTTTATATGAGCCTTGTGCCGAGTAATAGATGTCTCTAGATGTGTCTGACAAACAAAAAGAAGACATTTGAATAGCCATGACTTAGAAAAACCAACAGTCCCATAAAATGTACTTCCTTTACTCCATACCAATCTGGGTGGCTTGCTCTTTCCTTTCTTAACAGAAAGCCCTTCAAGCTCAGCTTCAAAGTTTTCTATCTGAGATTCCAACTCCCCAACCTACTCAAACATTTAAAAGAATAACACTTTCCAGACAAAAAAATAAGTTTGCAATTAAAACTAATCAAACCTCTTCTAAATAATACATGAACACAGAGACTCCTCAATGTGAATCACAAGTGATGAAAACAGGCAGTAGACTTGTATAAACATTGTAGTTAGGAAAGGAAATTTTAAGAACCAATTTGGACTAAGAAATTTCCATCTGTGGAAATCACTCATAACCGTCAATGGTAAACCTGCACTACAAACTATATCATGTTGCAAGAACCATTAAGGCATACAAACTATTAATGCAACAACTAATAGGTATACTTCGATCACAACAAAGTAAAAATGAAATTTATTCATAGCAATTGATTTCATACCACATTGTTCAACCAATCCCTCGTCTCTGATTTAGCCTTCTCTCTAGGATCCTGTCACAAAAAACATTGAGAACAAGATACCCTTCAGCCATATCAGACACAAGCATAATCATAACACACCTACAAAAACCCAAAGGTCTAAGGCTCACAGTTTTAGGCTGTTGACCCAAGCCTTCTTTGGAAAATGCTTTGGTCTTTGTCTCCTTCTCACAGACTTTGAATCTTTCCATTTCACGCTCAATAAGCTTGCGTGCATCCACCAGAGCCTGCTCATACGAAGCACTAACCTGTGTCATGATATGTCAAAAAAGAGAAAACACTGTCAAAGTCAAAACCAAGAAGTTAAAAATCAAAATTTAGTATTAGAACGTTCCATACCACACACTATCACACAAGTCAATCCACGCAAAACCACCACCTAAGCATAACCAAACAGAAAAAATGACATAGAACAGACAGGACAAGACCAATGTTATCAATGGTGGGTCATGGTAGAAAGACAAAAAAATGCCATAAAATTATGGTGGATGCCATGGAAAATTATGGCAGAAGCATGGCAGCGATAATAAAATAATATAATCTATATATTATATATACAAAAGATATATTAAAAATTGCAGAATGTAACCAAAAAAAATAAAATACTAATAATACCATTTGTGTGGCAGTTTGACAAAAAACAGCCACTGTTTTCTGCCATGGCCACCATTTGACAACACTAGACAGGGCAATACATATATAAATGCCATTGGTCAAAAACAACAAAAAACAATTAGCTCCAACCAGAAAATACATCATTAAAAAGTAACTTTCCTAGAAACACATTCACTCACCCTAATTCCCAAGGTTCACTCAATAAAATTTACTGCTCATTTCAGCAACCAACACTCTACACACAACACAGAAATGAAAGGTAAGAAATACTTGATATGACCAAGAAACTATTTAAAAGAGCTTAAGGTAACAGCTTTTAACTCTCATAAACTCTTTTCAGCTTATTTCAATAAGCTTTTTGATATAGCTTGTCAAAATAAGTTGCTTACAGCTTATCCCATCCCAATAAACTTCATCGTTAAATTTATAACATAAGTCATCATTTAAAAAGAACTTATTCAATAAGTGCTTAATCTTAAATAAGCTATGTATCCAAATGCAGCCCAAGAGTGCTTACCACTATGCCAAAAGTTTAAACTGCCAGCAAAGGTGCAACTCTTAACATATAGCAACTTGCATCAGATGTGGGCCCTTCCCTCACAAGCCTATGGGCGTATCATTCCCTTCCTCTTATAGAAGGTTTGCGCATGAACATTAATATTATTGGAGACATGTCTAAACTAGAATTCTAACCCCCACTAGTTCTAATACCAAATGATATGACCAAGAGCGCTTACCACTATGCCAAAAACTTAAGCTGTCACAAAGACACACCTCTTGACATATAACACCATGTATCAGACGCAGGCCCTTCCTTATTTAAGCCATTGAGTATTGCTCACCAGGTTATACCCAAGTCACAAATCCAATATGCCCCTCTCGTGACCCTGTAGACATATATACTAAAACTGGGCTGAAGAAGTTAGTGACAAAAATCTATTGCTTCCAGTTTTATTTTGCTCCCAACAACACACAAGCACACAGTTAATTCTAGCATGAGCCTCAAGAAAATTCAATAATTTCCAATGAAAAGTAAGTTGGGGAGATGCATTGTTCTTTTGAGACAAATATTTTAGGAGCTACTTTATGTCTCATATTATCACATAACCGTACAATATAATAACATTGCATGTATTTGGTTCATCTCGAGTTAAGAACGTTTTTTTTAGTGAATGCCGAAATTGTTCCCTAAAAGGAGAAACCACACAAGAAATTTCAATCCCTAAAAAGTAAATAACCATTTAGTCCCTCAAAATTACAAACAGAGAATTCACGTACTGAAAAAGAGAAAAAAATAACCAAAAGACTAAACAGACCCTAAGTTTTAAATCTTTTAACATATTCATACTCATTTTATCTTCTTTCAAGAAACCAAGGTGTCTATTTTCTCACTCATTTTTTCTTTTTCATTTTAATTCAAAAAAAATAAAGAAAAGGAAAGTACCTTCTTGTCTTTAATCTCACTGGACTGAATCCAAGTCTTAATCTGATCTCTATACCTCTGAAGCTTCTTAATCTCTTTCTTCAGGTCAGCTTCAAACTTCTCTTTCTGGTTCGCATTGTCCGTGTCGTAAACCTAAAACACAACCAATCAACCAAACCGATCAATTTGATCAATCTCTCTAGAAATCGGAATCGAAGAAGAAGAAGAAGAACCTTACCTTGTTCCAGATGCTATCAAAAACTTCGACGCCTTCTTGCACCTTTTTGAGAACTCGATCAATCTCTCCCTGAAGCTTTCGACTCGCTCCCATTTCCCTTAATATGATCGATTCTGCCTCTGCACATTCAATTAAATTCAACTTCTATCTATCTTCTACTACTTCCGTTCCGTCATCACCACTTCCTACAAAGGTCCTTATCAATAATATCTTTATTCTATTATCGATTACCACTCTTTGAAAATAACAACAACAATCGCTATTTAAACATAAATTTTGATTTTAATTTTAATATAAATTAGTAAATATAAATAAATTAGCATTAAGAAAATATTATTTATTATTCTTCATATTTTATTAAAAAATAATTATACATGTAAGCAAAAACAAAATAATTATACAATATTTGTCGAGGCATTTGTTTTAGAAAGTCAGTTTTTTAGCGAAAATATAATAATAAGAATGTTATTTTCGGCTCATACATATAATATTTATGTTTGGTTAACGATTAAAATATTTTCAAATTATAATCGTATATAAATCAGTTGATAAAAATTATTCTATTTTACAAGATATTTTAAGTTCAAATTCAGAAAATACAACTTTATTAAAAAGTCAATTTAAAAAATTGTTTTTAATAGTTCTATCTAATTTAAACTTGAATAATAATGTCGGTAAAAAGATTTTTAAAATTAATTTTATAACCTCCTCTCCGAATTGTTCTACTTTTAGGGGCAGGTACGAGCATAAACTGGATTTGTTGAAAATAATTTAAATATATTTTAAATTTAAGTATATGAAATAGATTTTAAATCAAACTTTTATTTTTTCTAAACTTGATTTAAAATTGGTTTTACAATTTAAATTTGATTTAAAATCAATTTTAATTTAGTAAAATATAATATACATTATTTTTATATTATTATTGAATTATTATATTAAAATAACTAAATTTTATAATAATTAATGTAAAATCATATTTGTATATACTTTAAATTATTAATAATATTTTTTATATTCATATTGTATTAAACTAATAAATATTTTTTATACAAAAACTAATAAATATTTGCATATATTATATTTTATATCATTTATCTATCACATAAATTAATTATACAGATTAAATTTTAAATTATTTATTTTATTATTTTTAAATTTTATTTAAATTAGTTTTAAATTTTGAATTTTATTTAAAATATTTTTTAAATTATATTTTTATTACAATTAATTTTAAATTCAATGTTTTAAGTTAAGTTAGTTTTAAATCTAATTTTATGTTAAATTAATTTTAAATTTAAGTTTTAAAGCAAAATTAATTTTTAAACATTTTGTAAATTTATTTTTAAATTAAAACTAATTATACTTTGCATAAAATTAGTGTATTTTAAAATATTTTAGTAATTTTTATTTATTATATTATACTTATAGAAATTTTTATAAAATATTTATTATATTTTTAATAAATAAAATTAATGAAAAAATTAATTAAAACCTGTAAAAATATTATGCTATAATATTTTAAAAAATTAAATATAAAAATAATAATAATTAATTTTAAAATATTTATTATATTTTATATCTTTAATGTAATAATTATATCTTATAAAATATTATAAGAAGTATGATTAATAAAATTATTAATCATAAAATATAGTCACAAAAAAATTTTATAAATTAATATAATGCAAAAGCTTAATAAACAAAGTTTATTTACCAACTCTATACGAGAAGGTTTTAACGCAACCTATTGTAATTTACATCTTTTGAGTAACTTATGTTATAGGTTTTAAAGTTTAATTTTTTTTTAAGTATTAATTTTTTATTAAAAATAAAATTAGAGTATAAGAGTATTCTAACTCATTATATCTCTAAAAAGAATTAATAATACATGTTAAAGGATTATTAATCCAATTCACATATATAACGAGCTTTTCAAATATTCTGCTGTAAGCCATTTCAAAAACAATATTTAATAGAATCAAGCATTTCACTAATATGTATCATACTGTTATTAAAGAAAATATTATTCCGTTGAAGCCAAATGTTAATTTCTATTGTACACCACACTATTACAATTCCCTTTCATTTCTTTTTGTCAAATTGAATTCCACACATACTTAGTAATAACTCATGCAAATTTTCAGGTAAGTATATACTGACACCAAATCATTCAAACACTATATACCACCGTCTCATAGAAATACCACAATGCAGAAAAATGTGTCATACATCATCATCTTTGATATCATAAAACTCCACAAGTTTCTAATGGAATCGTCAATTTACGTTTGGTCAAATTCTTCTGCACCGAAACTATATTAAGCAATAGATCTAAACGAATACTACTACTTTCCTCTGTGCATTAATTTTCCAAACTTTGTGTAATGACTACATTAGACAAAACTTCAAACCACTTCCTATAGTGAATAAATTATGAATGTAGTGATAAACAGATTAAATATGTAGTCTTTATTACCATCACACTTCCATATCAACATATCATTCATATTTTTTCTTGACATCTTACCTTCCATAGTCTCCCACAACTGATGTTATAAATCATCCTCCCATTAAAACATACTCATTAGCCCATCTCAAATTGTCTATTATCTACCACCCATGCCTTCATATAAGCCTATGCTGAAAATAGATTTGGGTATGAATTCGTCAATACAATATTTTCCACACATTTATCCCTAAAAAAACTAAAGGTACAATCATCGTCAAGAACTCGTGTGACATTAGAATCTATCCACCCATTGACTTGCTTACAAACCTACACCACATCCCTCCACCAAAGCATTATGAGTCACTTCCAAAAAAACTAACATATCAGCACATGATCTATACTATGCCTGTAGCACATTAAAGCACAAAAAGTTTGAAAACTTCAATCCTCTACAAACTCATTTACCCAACAAGCTCTAATTAAATCATTCTACATTTCTTACCCATCACTACCCTGTAATACCCTCTTTTCATTATTTTGTAAATTATGTTTTGTTTAATGTTAAGTAGTATTAGAATACATTTAAGAGTATAGAGATTTTTTGGAAGGATTCTGGTACAGAGGGTCTCGCTCAAGCGAGATAAATCTTGCTTAGGCGAGACTGAGCGCCCAGAAATATAATGTTATAGGGCTATCTTGCTCAAGCGAGATAGGATGAAATTAGCTCAACTATTACCTCGCCCAGGCAAGAGAGTTTGAAACCGAGTTTGAACGTTGAACCTAGACAATTCCAAGTAAGTTTCTTTGGATTAAATTTCATTTTTTTCGATTGTTTCTTGTATTTTTCGTTTCTTATGGATATCTCTTGGTATTTAAGAGAACTTCCATAGTTGATCTCTGATCTTCTTCAATTTCTCTCCGTAAACTCATCTTTGAGGTAAGGAGGGTTCTATTTTATCGTTATATTACAATATTTATTTTATGCTCATTAGAGCATTGTTACATAAACATTTTATGACAATATATGGTTGAGATATCGATTGTGTGAATAATGAATGAAAAGATATTTGTTTGATTATTTGGACTGATCAGTTGTTTGGACTAAATGATTGGTATATGCATTATATGATGAGTACTTAATATGAAATATTATTAAAATTGCTGAGTGATTTTATGGAATATGTCTGAATGAAATGATATGATAAGGTGTGATACTGATCGAAGGATTTAATAATTGTAATTACATTAATAAGGTTATGAGTGGAATGAATTTAGTTTGGAAGTGCTTTACTAAGCATGGTCTTATAAGTGAGAAAAAGGATAACTCTGAGAATGACCTTAAATGTCGAATATGGATTGGACTTAGTGTGAATAATTACAGAGATACATTGGAGTATAGAGTCCGGAGACGATGGGAAATCTGGGAGAAACATAGGATGGTGAGTGACATTCGCGTATATGTACAAACTCTATCTAAGAGCGAATGCGTCATATGGCCTTATACTTGTTTCCTGACTATACTTTTGCTAAGGGGCCCGATTATTGTATACGTTGTATCCGTGTGCATGAGTTAACCAGCGACTATTTACCTAGTTGAGTTCTCTTCAAGAAATGCTGAAGACATCGATATTTGTGATCACAATGCACTGAAAGTGCATATTGAAATGAGAGAAAAGATAATGGATAATAAATTGTTGAATGATGTGTGAATATGTTTGTAATATGAATTTAGTGTGAAAATGAATATATTGTATTTATGTTATAAATTATGATTCTGTAATAAATGTTTTGTAAATGATAGAATAGACGCTCATCCTTACTAATATTTTTAGGAAAATAGGGTGACGGAGTCTCAGGAAAGAGTTAGGCTAATAGATAGCTCAGTACATAATAGGCTTAATTATGTATTTAATGAATATCAAAGAGTATGTTATTTTAAATTTGCTGTTCTTGTGGAAGATCAACCTAGGACTTTTGTTATGTTAGAGATTAATTTCTTCCATAGTATCCCTTTTGATTTTCCTAGAAGTAGAATATATTAGACCTATGTATCTATATCTATAGTGGTACTGTTAGAACTCCAGCAACCCTCACTTATATATTTACCTATCACGATCACGACTATCTTGGAAGACCATATAGATAGACCTTTGAGCGAGTGAATGGTACAGAGATCATTGCTGATTTAGGCGATCATTACCTTGGATCAAAGATTATCTAGATTTTGAAGATCTGGTCGAGATAGAGAGCTGATATGGGAGATTATTTAGAACAACATTAAGTATCGTTACTCTACCCCAATGGAAATGTATTTGTGCTTTCAAGATGCTAGTTTGCAGTGAAGCAAACTCAATAAGCTTTTGTCAAGCACTTCTTCTTCTCAGTTGTCTCCAACATAGATACCTAAATATTGAAAAGGCAAAGATTCCACCTTGCAATTTGGAAAATGAGATGCATATCTAGAAAGTTATTTATCACATTCACCCCTATAATATAACTCTTATGAAAATTAACTTTAAGCCCGGATATAAGCCCAAAACTTCACAGAAGAGCCTTTGTCGTCTATAAATTTTACTCGATAGTTTTACCTATAATCGAAGTATCATTTGCAAATTGTAACAATGAGATTTCGGGTCCATCACTAACTTTAACCCTAGAAAAAAGTCCCTTTGAGACAGCACTCTTCATTAAGGGTGCACAAAAAATCCAAATATAAAAGCTTAATCCATAACTAAGCCAAACTGGATTTAAAAATTCAGATTTTTTAAAGAATCAGATAACTTAATTTGTAAGAAAAAAATCTAGATCTGAATTGGTTCTGATAAATCAAAATTAGATTGGACTTGAGAAAACTAGATTTATTTTTCTCCTACTTCTAAAACTAAATCTCTTTCTTGAGAAAAACCATTGTGATTTGGCATCGCAGCAACAAATATTCACTTGCCCAGCCTCGCAGGTACCCTTTTTTCCTCCTCAATTTTGATTGAGCACCGCCTTATTCCATTCCATTTTACTTTCATTTTGATGCTTTTCTATTTTCACCATCCTTCGTCATTCTATTTTGAATGTTGCTTTCTTAGCACATGACAATTATCTTTAAATGTCGCTTTCCAGTTTCAATGTTTAGATAAGATGTTTGGCTTTCTTTCACGTATCTGAGTGATTTCATTTTTTGGTTGTTGTAATTGGTACTCTAGTGGTCTCAGATAAACTCTTAAATTGTAGATATGAAACAAATTATTGTATTACATAGTGGTCCATGACTACATTAATTATTTGGTAAGCACCCATTTGCCACACACCCATGTGAAATTAGATTCATTATCCTGCAACAAGATTATTTGGTTTAGAATCTACTATATTCTATAAAAGAACAAAACTAGCTCAGTTGATCTTGTTTGTGTTGTTATGTTAGAGAAAACATTGAATCAGATTTTAAACTGATAATAATAAAATAGACAACATGAGAAATAACGTCAATCATTAAAAAAAAATTAATTTTCTTATTTTAGTTATAGGGCAAGAAAGCTAAATTTTAGCAAACATAAAATTGTTGGCCTAAACAAATTTGAATCCAAGCATTATATAATTTAGAGATAATTTAGTTGTTTAAATCACTCACACATATATATAGAACTAGATATGTTCACGTGCATATTCTTTAATTAGAGCATAGTTTAGGGGAGTCTTTTTTAAACTTATTTCTTAAAATAAGCAACAATTCCTTCTTTTATTTCACCATTAGAGTTGCATAAGTTGATACACACATGACAACCTTTTTTTTTATAAGATGCTTCCTAAACCAAATAACATGGGATTAGCATTTTATAATCATCTTCAGCAATAAATTATTTAGGATAGGAGATAAAATTATAAGCTTTATTTAGTAATTTTATAGAGTTGCACTGTCGAAGAAAGAAATTATTTAAGTTGCATAAAATTAAATAAAAAAATTATTAATGTTGGCTTTAACTTTTGTATGTTTAAGTTTAAGTATTTAAAAGTAATAATTTTAATGTAATAAATATGTTCATTGTCAATAAATCTTACTATGGATCCTGACAATATTTAACTGACCTCATTTCAGAATATCCTTGACAATATTTTCATTCCACTTTTTGAGGTTACTGTGGATCCTGACTCACATCCTCACCTACATATTTTCTTGAAATAGTTGTGGTACAATTTCAATCTCTTTTGATATTTTAAGAAGATTGGAGTTTAGTTTCTCAAATTCTTGATTTGATTTGATGCCTATCGTATATCTTCAAACATGCCCAACCAAATTCAAAAAGTTATAGCAATGATATCATTATATTTATATATGTAGGATTGATTTATATTGTTAAAAAATTTGTATTTGATATAAAAATAATGCAAAAGTTGTATATGCTAATGTCTAAATCATGCAATTGTTAGTGTAAGTTAGACATTTAAATCTAAGAAATGTAATGCCCTTGTAACCCTGAACATAAGCCTTAGATCTACACTCAGAAACTGAGAGGAAACAGAATACTCAATCAATACTTAAGTCTTGCTTTTGGACTTTAAAATTGCCTAGGTAAGAAGGAAATTAAACTTGTGAAAATAACAGAATTTTGACTATGAAAGTAGAAAAATGGCATGTTAAATAGATAGCAACTTAGTAAGTCTCTTGTTATATTTCTCCTGGATGCAAAACCCATTGGTTCAGTTTTAGACATGTTAGGATGAGTGATGACTCATATTTTGTTCCCACATTTATAGTCTTATTGCATCATTTAGATGTCTTTTCCTTCCCTTATTTCTTCTATTAGTGTGCTTTTGCATTTCTCACATTAATTAGGAACTTTTGTAAATACTCATTTTTTTTGTTCATGTTTTCTATTCTGACCTTTGTTCACTAATTTGGCCATAATGTTTTTTTGTAGATATCCTTTTTGGCTTATTCTTTTTGCATTGGATTCCTTACTTCCGAGGCTTCAATTTGGATATATATATCGTGCTGTTTGGAGTTCGGAGCTATTTTCTATGAATTTTAGAAGTTCAGACCTTTAGCTTGACTTTTCTATTGATTTTGTATTGCTTTTGTTTTTGCAGTTTTGTTGTATTTATTTTTGGCCCAGCACTGGCCCATTCGTTTTTATTCATTTAGGACTACTATTTATAGAGGTCAGAGGTTAATTTGGAAGCACACTTAATTCATTTTTCTGTTTTTCAATTTTGTAAAACTTTCTTGCTTCCAATAAACCTCTCATTTTTTTTAACCTATTCTCTTGCACCTTTTAGAATTTCATTGCATCTTGCTTTGAATTTATGACGCTTACAATTCTGCAATTTCAAGCTATTTTCTTTTGCATTTTGATCTCAGTTGCGTTACCAAGTTTTGGATTGCACTTGCTCGAACAAGAATTGCAAGATCGATTGATACTCTGAGTTTGTTTTCTGACCTTACATTTTGCGATTGCATATGGAGTATAATTCGATTGAGTTGTGCCTCCTTTTCTTGATTGTATAACAAACAATTGATTAGTTGATTTGTTGTGCATAAGAGATTTAAGCAAATTCGATATAATCAATTCACGTTTGTATTTATGCTCTGGATCTTGGATTGTATGTTTGTGATTTTCAGTTTTCATTCTCAATTTTTCATTCTCAGTTTTAAATCTCAGTTTCGGTTTGATTGTAATTGATTTTACCTGCATCGCAATTTATGTTTCATTGATAATTTGATTTACATTTGTTGTTCACAATTTAATTCTCTGCAATTTTTGTTTGAATTAATCACAAAACTCTCCAAACATACAACCTTTTCTGCATAATTGATATTGAAACCATGTGCATTTGCATCCTTGTGAGAGATGACCTAGGTTGCTCCCTAAACTGCATGTTTCTTTGAGGAATCTAGCTTAGTTTTGATACCATTACGACGTGGATGTTAATGAGTGCAGAATATTTTTAGTTCCAAGAATTAATTGAAAGAATTATGATTGTGTGATTGTTTTGAGTCTTGGTTCAGCCTTGCACTCCATTAGATGAGTATGAGAATGCAGTGGTCAATTTGAATGAACAATATTCTAGAATTGTGCTTCGTTATAGTCCCATGGATTTTTGTTATACACTGCAGTCTTCAACTTAAATGTAGTGTGAAATGAATTAAATAATTGCTTAGACTTTATTGAGTTATTTCACCTTGGATGAGTGTGGACAACCAAGAGGCTATATGCTAACCCATATATGGTGTAATGAACTTGGTAATTTGAGTATAGGTATATAGTTTCATTTGTTGTTTACTCGTGCCATCCCCTTATTGCCTTTAATGTGACTAATTGATGACTTCTTCATATCATTTTGTCAAACCTTTGATAATTTTTAAATATTTTTATTTTGATTTTTAATGCAAAATAGTAGACACAATGGATGATCAAGATGATTTTATGGCACCATTAGTTTTTAACACTACTAATATGTCACAATTTCAATTTGATAGGCGTAAATATTGATCTAAAGTTTGGAATCACTTTATTGTAGATCCTATGTCAAAAAAAAAAGCTAGATGCAACTATTGTAGTTGTTTGATGAAATTTGATAATAGGCTGAGTTCCATGCTAGCTCATTCAAAGAAATGTAAAAATAATCCCAATTCAATTTCATCATCAATGGCAAATGCAAAAAGACATGTTTCTTCTCCTTTGCCAAATTTGACTAAGAGAAGTGTTGGATAGAATTAGTGAAGATGTTTGTAGCTATAGAGATTCCTTTTCAATGTGTAAAGTACGAATCATTTTAAAAGTTTTTGAATGTTTTACAATCAAAATTTAATGTCATTTCACGCAGTACATTAGCACGTGATGTTTTGGAGCTATGAGAGACAGAAAAGAGCAAATTAAAAAAAAAATTTCTCAAAATTGTCAAAGGGTTTCTCTTACCATTAACACATAGAATTTTGATTAAAATCTTAGTTATCTATGCTTGACTCGACATTTTACTGACAATAACTAGAAGGTACAAAAAAATATTCTAATATTTTGTTAAATCATTAGCCATTTATGAGAAACTATTACTAAGACTATAGAGAAGTGCTTGGACAGGTAGAGGCTAAATTGCATTTTAAGTTTGATAGTTTATAATGCTTCATCAAATGATGTTGGTATTTAGTATCTCAGAAAAAGGCTATTATCTTAGGGCGGTTTAGTTTTAGGTGGAGAATATATTCATATGCGTTGTACACATATTTTGAATTTGATTGTAAGAGAAGGTTTAAAGGAGATTGCTGGTCAAAATCTTAGTTATCTATGCTTAACTCGACATTTTATTGACAATAACTAGAAGTTATAAAAAAAATTCTAAATTTTTGTCAAATCACTAGCCATTCAGGAGAAACTATTGCTAAGACTATAGAGAAGTGCTTAGACCACTAAAGGCTGAATTGCGTTTTAAGTTTGACAATTGATAATGCTTCATCAAATGATGTTGGTATTCAATATCTTAGAAAAAGGCTATTATTTTGGAGCAATTTAGTTTTGGATAGAGAATATATTCATATGCGTTTTGTGCATATATTTTGAATTTGATTGTAAAAGAAGGTTTAAAGGAGATTGCTGGTCAAAATCTTATTTATCTATGCATAACTTGATATTTTATTGACAATAATTGGAAGCTACAAAAAAATATTCTAAATTTTTGTCAAATTACTAGCCATTCAGGAGAAACTATTGCGAAGACTATAGAGAAGTGCTTGGACGGGTAGGGGCTAACTTGAGTTTTAAGTTTGATAGTTAATATGTTTCATCAAATGATATTGGTATTCAGTATCTCAGAAAAAGGATATTGTCTTGGAGCAGTTTAGTTTTGGATGGAGAATATATTCATATGCGTTGTTATGCACATATTTTGAATTTGATTATAAAATAAGGTTTAAAGGAGATTGATGATTCTGTTTTAAAATTCGTGCTGCAGTGAAATACATAATCTTTTCCCTCTAGATTGATAAAGTTTAAGCATGCACTGAATGAGAAATTGAATACAAAGGTCTTGTTTGCTTAGATGTTGAAACTAGGTGGAATTCAATCTTTTTTATATTAAAAGGTGCTTTGAAACATTAGAAGACATTTGAAGAGCTTGAAATGCAAGATAGGAAATATACTGAAGAGTTAAACAAGGGGAAGGGTCTTCCTACAAGTGAAGATTGGGACTATGTACATTCAATCTTACCATTTTTGAAGATTTTTTATGAAGTTGCTTTGTGCATTTCTGGTTCATCTTATGTGACAGGTAACATGTATATGTTAGAGGTTCTTGGAATTGGAAAGAAGATCAACCAAATGTGTCATCATTCCAAAGATGTAAGAATAAAAGAAATTGCTATAGGAATGAAGAAAAAATATGATAGATATTATGAGAATCTTAACAATGTAAATATGTTGTTGTTTGTTGTTGTTGCGTTAGACTCTAGATACAAATTGAAGTTTATAAAATGGTTGATTTCTCAAGCTTTTGGAGTTAGTGAGACAATGATATTGAATGAGAAATTAGAAACCTGTTTGGAGTCTCTTTTTGAAGAATTCAAAGGTAGGGAAGCAGGATCTCAAGGTGATTCACAGGAAACGATATTGAATGATGATTGTTATGACTATAGTGAATTTTTTCAGGGTAGTAGTAATGATCGTTATAGATATAGTCAATTTTTTTGATCAAGTGGAAGTAAGAATTCTGAATTAAGTAAGTACCTTAAAGAAACTTTAAAAAGCCCATAAAATTTTGATATCTTGAATTGGTGGAAGTTAAACCCAAGTTGATTGCCAATCCTTGCAAGCATTACAAGAGAGGTGTTGACAATACTTGTCTCCACTGTAGCCTCTGAACCTCCTTTAGTACTGGAGGAAGGGTACTCGATTCTTACTACACTTCCTTAACACATAAAATGGTGGAAGCTCTTATTTGTACCCAAGACTGGCTTAAGGGATATTCTTCACCATTACTTTCAAATGAGGAGTTTGAAGAGCTTGAAAATTTAAACAAGACAAGAATACTCATTATGTTGTTATTAACTATATTATGAGTTAACAAATAATTACTAATTATTTATATTTTTTTTTTGCAGAAATAGTTTTTCAACAAGATATTGCTTTTATAGCCTCTGTGGTGCTTGATGATGATTAAATATTTTTTGTTTAATGTTAGTTCTTAGCTGTTAAAATGGTAGTGTTGTAGTAGTTGTTAAGATGTCCTATGTTTAAATTTCTAGGTTATAGGTAATGTTATAAGGAATTATGATTTCTTTTAAAGTTCTTTGTTCCTCTCATTGATCCCCTTTGACTGAGCTTTTTATACCAGTTTGTGTTTGTGTGTACATTTTCATTCTGCCATGTTGTTTTTTAATATATTGTATGGTATTGTTTTCACATTTGCATTTGTTTTATTTTGTTTGTGTATATTTGTTTATAGTTTGTAAGTTGCTAGAGTAACTGTTTATGAGTAATGATATGATAAACTCAAATAAATAGTAATATTTTTCTATGCAATTTGCCTTTTTTATAATACAGAGTGGTCCTTTTTTTTTGCATCATCAATGTAAATAGATGGTAAAATGTTCAATGTCATACACACAATTTCATTCTCTTACCTTTTTTCTCCTTATTATACTTGGATTTTCCTTTTATGTGTTATTAGAGACCTTTTATGCCCTGAAAATAGCAGAAGAAAATTTTTTTTTGTCTCAAAATCACAAATCTTAATGCTCAAGTTGCATTTGTTTCATGAGTGTCCTTTACATCAGTAAGTGGTCTAGTTCATTAGTTGTATTAAGAATCTTTAATTTGTTGGTAGGTCAGACTTCAACATGGTTAACAACTTAATTGAGCATCATATAGTGGACGATTAAAGCTAGCCCAAAAACTGTGTGATGAACTTGGTGTTTTGGTATCACAATTAACGAATTTCCTTTTCTTTTTAATGCATAATCTATTAACTCTTTGTAAATTATTGACATTGTCCCAACCTATCAACTTTTATATTGTTGTGTGTTCTCTAATGTTTGTTTACATGTTTATTTGTTTCTATTATAAATCAAGCAATGTAGTTCTAGCCTCTCATTTTTAGAGCTTTTTTTTCCTCTAAGTATTGTATAAAAATAAAGCTGGTTTTGACTAAAACTAGATTTAAAACTAGTTTTAAATCAAATCCAAATTTTAAAACTGGTTTTAAACTAGTTTTTTGGAAAATAAAATAAATTAGTTTAAAATCCAATCCATATAATTGGATGCAAATGGATTTGGATTGGTTTTGTATAAATCCAATCCATGCACACCCCTACTCTTCATCAATTCCCTCAAACCTTCTGCCACTAATAAAATTAAGAAAAGAGATAAAGGATCGTCTTGTTTAAGGCCTCTACCAATCGCCACTTCCTCCATGGGGCTACCATTAACAAGGAACAATAAATGACCACCATATATAAGTCTTCATTCACCTTACCTACTTCTCCCCAATGCCAAACTTTTGTAACATATATTTCTAATTCACTAAATCGTACACTATTTCATAATATACTTTTAACTCAAAATATTTATTTTTACTCTACTTAGCATAATTCACCACCTCGTTGACAACAAGCACATTATCTAACATGTTTCTCCCTGATGTGAATGTCGATTGTTGCTCATTTATTATGTATGCTAACACACCTTGCATTCTATTTGCAAGCACCTTTGAAATATTTTTATAAAGGCACCCCTAATAAAGATATAGGTCTATACTCACTTATTCATTGGGGATTCTTTGCCTTTGGAATGAGTGTTATAAAATAGGAGAGTTGTGACATCCTTAATTCTTATTTTCAAATTAAACAATAATTTATACTGAAATGGGATAAATAATATATATATATATATGTATATAATTTGTACAAGTAAATTAAACATTTTCCACAAATAAGGCCATTCACAAAATTTTATTATCAACATGATATGATGAATAAATAAACTGTAACTTAATAATTATAATATGTTAGAACAATTAAGAAAATATATATGCTAAACTTTAATTTACATATAGTGAGTGTCAAATTTACAAACTATTAATCAAAAGGTGTAGGACTTAGAATAATAATTACGTAATCAAAATAACTGAGTCCCAGAGTAGCCATAATCCATATCCAAATGCTGAGGACTCAGTGCTAGTCATCACTATGCCATCCATCTATCTCTAATAAATCATCGTAATCTAGATCCTCATCCTCTTTGAGATAGAGATTACCAAAATCAGCCACGACCTCAACACTTATGACCCACTCAAAAGTTACTTTGGTTGGTCATCCAAGTTGATCTTGGTCAAGGTAGGTGCACAGGTAACTCACAGCCCCTAGAGTCCTAACCATTCCTCTATAAATATATATACTAAGAATATGATGGATCCTATTGTTTGAAGGAAAGTCTAGGGGACTATTATAATATAGGTCCATCTCCAGAGTATACATGTGACTAGATATGTTATTACAATTAATAGCAAAGTTAAAATAACAAAACCTCTGATACTCGTTAAATACATAATTTAACCTACACCATATAGAACTATCTACTAATCTAATTTGTTCTTGAGATGTCGTCATCCTTGTTCCTCAAAAAGTTTAGTAAGGATGAGCGTCTACCTTATCATTAAACATAATTTCAATTTAAAAACCAATATCATAGTATAATCATAGTTATGAAATAAAAGAAAACATAGTAATTTCAATCACCAATAAACATAACCTAATCACCACATAGTCACAAGACATGAATTCACACTAGGTCCATTCAGCAGTTATACCACTTCCCTTATTCAACTTAAAAGATCATACTTAATAAAACACTTGCAGACTAAGTTTACAACACAGTTTATTCTTATAGTATATTGTCATGCCAAAACTGCCAAATATTCATTAATAACATTTTATCATGTCTAGATTTTCACACATACATCACCAATCATAATATCATATTTTTCATAACACCCCACACTGAGTACTCACCATATATTTCATGTAAACACAACTTGATCACTCAAGCCAAACAATCAAACACACATATCATCACCTTTTCCTAATAGGTATTACTATTCAAATATATATTTTCATATAATAAGTATTTAATAATGCTCTCATAAGCACAAAATATACATTTTAATAAAATGATAAAATAGAGTTCTTATTACCTCGAGATAAGTATTTAGAGAGAGATTTATGAAGGTTCTTACTCAACAACAAAATTTTTCCTGTATATCACAAGATACCCTTTGAGAAATGAAAAAAAAAAGAACAAACAGAGAAAATAGAGTTAAACCCAGAGATACTCGAAATCACTTCAATCGAATCTCTAAGCTCGAATCTAAAGAATGATCGAGGTTTGAAGCAATTTTATTTAAGAAGAGGAAGTGGAATTTCAGAGAAAATGACAAGGCAATGTAACTTAGAACACAAATTTTGCGTGGTCTCGTTTGAACAAGCAATTCTCACTTAAGCGAGGTGGCTCTTGCCTGGGCATGAACACCAGACAGTGGTCCCTCCAAGCATTTTTTGATATTCTCACTTTAAGCGATGGTCGTTTCGCTTGAGCGAGACAACGTTTATAACACCCCTATTTTTGTTGTTTATTAACTTTTGTATTTTGTGTGAATTGTTAATGCATGTTGTTTAAAATGAAGAGAGTTTTATGAGTGTGAGTTATAGGATTTCTCACTATAGTGAGAAATGAGAATCCAGAATCAGGCTCTTTAACGCTCTCCTGTTGTTAACGAGAATGCTCTTGTTATAGCTAGAATAATAGATAGTAAAAAAAAATTTTGTCTAATTTTTTCATTGCAACGAGAGAAGGGCTTGGTGTAGCAAAAATGTTGCGAGTTGAGGGGTATTTAAGGGTTTCAAAGTTAAGAAACTTAGATTATAATCCAAGTTATGACCACTCTTCATTCCCTCTTATCTCTCTCCTCCTTTTCTCAAAAAATCCTTGAAAAACATCAATCTCTCTTTGATCCAAGCTTGAGAGTTCACTCTCCTTGCTATTTGGTAAGATCTTGAAACTTGGTTCTTCATTCCTTTGGTTTTTTTCTTGTTTTTCCTCCTCTAAATAGGATCTCTTATGATATTTAAGAAGAACCCAACCTTTTGAGCAAGATCTCTCAAAAACCCTTCACTAAACTTCCACTTCAAGGTAAGGAAAGCTCTATCTTGTTACTAAAAATATAGTATATTTGTATTCATGAAAATCTTGTGATGTAGTTCATAACTGTGAATATATATATGATTGAAGCATGTTTTTGTGGTCTTTGATGATGTGCATGGTCTTTATTTTGAGTGTATATGCATGTATTTTATGGACTGAGCTCGGGGGTGACCAACCATCGGCAATAATTGATTGATATATGATGTAGTAATAAACTTGAATAAAATAGAGAAATGAATGATAATCAAAAGATTTGTCACTAATCCTCATCAAAATATAAATAGAAATTAATGTAATAGTAGAGTGCTAACCTAGGTCGTCCTTTTGTGAATCATTGGGTGAGTGACTAAATATCAAATATATGGTGTACAGTGTATTCAAAAAGCAAGTAAAAAGAGGAGTTTTGTGATTTCAAGTTTAATCTACTTAAGCAGAAAATTAAATTGCAAAGTTCAATCAATAAAATGTTGTAATCCCTAGTTTGTCCACATAGATTTTATCCTAATTCCTCTTAAGATTTAATACTATATCCTTCCCTTGAATTAGGTCAATTTAACAAGCAAAAATCAATCTTAAATTTCTATACAAAATTAATTAAATCAATGGACTCCAATCCCTAATCCTTAGGGTTAAGCAACCTTAAAATTAAACCCAGAATTAAGCAAACCAAGTTCAGAACTTCTATTAAAAATGAATTAGAAGTGATTAAGCAACATCCCCTTATTCAATTCTTAACTTAGTTCAAGAGATTGGGCAAGAAGAAACTCATGAAAAAAAAAGGGGTTTAAATTGACACTAAAGGCCCAGAAATTAAAGAATCCATATGAACTCACTAGGAATTACAAGAAAATTAGCCCTCCATAAGGATGGGTCTCACCATTACAAGAGGGGAATCAAGAAAAATCAATGACATCAAAGAAAAGTAAGAAGAAATGGAAAATTAAACCCTAAGTCAAACCCTTGGCTGTCACCCAAGGTTGACTTAAGCTCTCAAAAGTATCCTAAAACCCTAAAATATATAATGTAAAAGGTTCTACAAAAAGTCCCCAACCCTAAATGGTAAAAATTTATTTATAGTAAAGTTGATACTCTCCAGAGTAATTACTCTCGCTCATCAGAGTAAACATGTGCAGGTCCTTCACTCTAGGGCTCTCTAGAGTATTTATTATCGCTTAGAGAGTAAATATCCACAGGATCCTTCAACCTAGAGCTTTTTGGAGTGTTTACTATCGCTAACAAGAGTAAACACGTGCAAGTCTGGGTGTTTCCTTTGGCTCTAGAGTAGTCACTATTGCTTCTAAAAGTGATTACTTTGACCTGTCCCTTAGAAATGGCTTGCTGTAGTGATTACTATGGTGTCTAAAAGTAGTTACTTTCACTTCATTTTCTCCTAAGAGCCAAAAATCCATAAAATTTGCCTGAAATTTCTTGCACAATTATTCAAATGATCAAAATTACAAAATATATTTACATAAATTAGTGTAAATAAGATAAAAATTAAGAAAGCTATGATAATTGACCTAAATGAGATTTTTATATTATTTACAATTTCTTAATCTATTTTTTTTATTAAAAATCTATAAAAGAAAAAACTAAACAAAATAATGAGTTTGGGCCAGAATGACTAATGAGAAGAGTAGATCCATAATGAGAAATATAGAAATAAGATAGGAAATATGGAAAGAGAAATGAAATGAGGAAGGAACATGATGAGAACAAGTATGGATAGTTCAGAGGTATACCGAGGTGTGAAAGATAGAGGCAATTGAGAAATCTTGAGGAAATGAGGGTGATGTATGTTTTTCTTGAATTGTTCATAACAAATGAGAATAAGAGCACCATCAATTTCACACTTGTTTGCTGACTTAAACTCCTGACCACACTTTTGTTAAAAAGGGTCAGGTCAGCATACGTTGTATCAGTGTAGCTATGGCTATTTAGCAACTATTTATGCTGAGGAAGACTTTGAGGGATCCTAGGGGCAGTGAAAGTGTGAAATGAGAAATCCAAGTGTTAATAAAGAGGGAATGCAATAAGCTGAGTAATTAATGATTGTTGCTTTTATATGAATATGATTTTGTGGTGTGATGGTTTGTTGTATTGCCTTCATTTGTATGGTTGACTTAATTGTGAATGCATGTTTGGTAATGAGAATAAAGACTCATCCTTACATAACCTTTCACGGAATACAAATGATGGACCCATATGGACTTGTACCCTGTCTGAGTTACTCATTACTAGTAAAATAGATCCAGTAGGTAGGGAATGGTAGCGATTATGCCATTATAGTTTTATTGTAATAGTAATGATGAGTCAGGTATTATATTTACTTTAGAAATGACTATAAGATATAATGTACCCTTAAATTATCCAGACAGTGATAAAATCTATCGTACTGTATGTGTAGTTATATACAGAGACTTGACTAGGCCACCAAATGCATGGAACTACGTGTACACCTTATTGGGCCATAACCAGCATAGGAGACTCAGTAATTACACTGCCAAGAGGATCACAGGCCATGAGCTGGTAGCTGACGAGGGTGACCTCAATGAAGACGAGGACTTATCCCCGAAGGAAATAGTAGAGATTGAGGGATGGTTTGGGGATGATAACTAGTATCGTCTTCGGTCCTCTGGTGGATAGACTACTTATTCGGACTTATCATATTTTGTATTTTGTAAATGATATAGATGAGTCTTAATGTATTTTGATATATATTTTATTAATATCAACCTTTTGCAAACTCGTTAGAACAATGTATATTAATGTTATTTTAGGTTTCCTTTTAATTGGTTTGATTCCCACTACTTTATGATTTAAATTTTTACAACTTTGAGCAAAATAAACGAAATATTTTATGATTCCACGTGTTATATTTGGCTTACGAAAGGAATTAATTAATTTTTTTCTTAACTACAAAATTATTTTCTTATTGTTTTGAATAAAATAAGGGTATTACAATTTGGTATCAGAGTAGTTCTTCCAAACCGGACTGGAGTATGAGACTAGTTTATCTGTGCTATGTGTTCTCATATTCTTGTTTAACAAGAATTTGCGTTGTTAATTGTTAGAATAGCCTATTTGGTTCTACAAGTAGGAATGTGTATGAATTGTTTACCCTAGTTAATATATGTGCACTGGCGTGAATATTGGTTGTGGATGGGTTGATTGACTTCTTCCAATATAGAATCATGGCCAGCAAAGGTAGACCCGCGGGAGTCACAAATGAAATTCTAAATTGCATGACTCAAGTACTAGAAGCTCTTGTAGAGAATTAGGACGCTGAGTGAGACATCCTAACTTATCCATTTCAAATACAATAGGTGCATTGCCTCAAAGATATTTTCTAATTCTTCTATTCAAAGTTGAGCACCATCAGGATTGAATCCTCCATGAAACTGGGAAGGCTTGTTTTTACGAAACTCGAACAATCCACGATTTGGGGCAGGTGCGTTTTGGCATTCCAATACATCCACAATACTTTCAAATAGGGCATCGATTACATTGTCCCTTTGTCATCTATCCATAAGATTCTGAAAATTTAAAACCAACACATTAAATCAAAAGAATATCTTATGTCAGACGCAATGGAACAAATGATAGTCCATTACACGAGCTAAAAGAGCTCTAAGACTATCTGAGCTACAAAATTGGATAATTAGGCCATACCCATACCCAAATAGACTGAACTACTCTGATACCACTTTTTGTTGTGACATCCTAACTTATCCATTTCAAATACAATAGGCACATTTCCCAAAGACAATATTTATTATGATATTATATATATATATATAATAGTTAATGTGCATAACCAAATATTCTTTTGGTTGTGTATGTGTGTATTCAAAATGTGTGTCAATAAAATGGTGGAGAGAAAATTTTTCCACATAATAAATCAAAGTGCAAATTAGATATGAAACATGTTGTCATGTAATATCTGAAACAAGTTAATTCCTAAACAAAGTCACATACATAAGTTGTCAAAAGACAAAGGGAAATAAAAAGGTCTTGATGAATCTATATTTTTACTAGTATTTTACTATAGTTTTAATCCATTTCATAAGGAAAATGTGTTGGAAAAAGTAGAAAAAATCACAAAAATAGAATGATTGGAGAATTTCTTTAAATACATAGTTAGTTGAGCATTTATGAATTTTTTGTGTAAGAATTAATAATTGAAGTGTGTTTTTGTAGAAAATATTGAGTAAAGACCATGAGGTTGATAGATCAATGGAGGAATAGCAGAAAAGTAGCAAGTTTGGACTCAAAGAACATGGCTCATGGACTTTAAGCTAGGCGTGGTTACTCTTGCCAGCGAAAGTGAGTGATTCATAGCTTAAAAGAGAAGTTGAGTGTGGGTGTGATCACTTTTATCAGTAAAAGTGAACATTCCAGAGAAGCTTCAGACTCAGCAGGCCTGGCGTAACCACTTTTATCAGCAAAAGTGAGCGTTCCAGAGAAGGCGAAGTTTCAGAGTATTTTGTGTAACCGCTATTGTCATCGAAATTGATCGTTCTAGAGAGCCTTCAACTTGGCGAGTTGCGCGTAGTCACTTTTATTCATAAGAGTGATAACGCGCAACTACTTGAGCTCTGCGGTGACACTTTTATCAACAAGAGTGATAGTTCCAGAGAGCTCTCAATTTCGCAAAGTTGCGTGTGGCCACTTTTTCTCATAAAAGTGTTAACGCGCAACCAACTAGCCTTCTGCATAGCTACTATTTTTTAGGAAAGTGATAACGCGCAAATCTGGTAATTTCTATAAATACCAGAAGCGCTTAGATTTTTAGGGATTCAGTTTTATTTTTTCATTTTTCTGTTAGATTGTCGTTGAGAGAGATTGAGAGAGAAGATTGGGGTCAAGTCTTGAAGCTTCCACAAAGAGGAATTGGATTGGAGCTTCTGGCCATGTCTTCTTGGAGTTTTTCTTCTTCTTCTTCTTCTTCTTCTTCTTCTTCTTCTTCTTCTTCTTTCTATTTCTCTTCTCCCATGTCTTAGTAGTTTTCTTTTAGTTAGGAGTTTATGGAACTCGAATTGATGTATTGATTTGACTCTTGCTTCTAAATTTTGAGTTCTTGGATTAATTGAATTGTGAATTCTGCTTTTCTTGCAATCTATGAATGGAAATTCGTATGATTCAACAAAGAGGAACAATTATCAATAGAAGTTGGATTTGATTCTCTGATCTGAGTTAGCAATAAGAATTTGGGGATTTCTTAGGGATAAGGAGACCTAATACTGCAATCTTAAGGTTCTAAGTCTTAATACAACTTAAAATTGAACTTCACCTAAGGGATTAGGGTGGTTTAGTCGCTTGTTAGGGTCAATAAGTTAAGGGATTAACCTTTGGCTATTGATATGCGAAACTGATTGTCAATTAATCAATTTCTTGAATTTTCAGAAGCATAATTGAATTAATATTGATATTCTTGTGAAGTAAATTCCTAACTACCTTTCAATCCATTTCTCATCTCACATTGCATTCATTGATATGTTTTTCTGCAAGTTTTCTTTACTCTTAATTGTTTTGGTTTATTGCTTTTGTATGGTACAACTCTCCTCCAAAATTCGTGTGGCTCAAATGGTTACAATTTTGTGAATTGATACTTGAAATCTAAATTTCCTGTGGAGACGATATCCCGTTCTTAAAAATTACTCATTACTTGCGGCAATACTAGTGCACTTGCTAGTGTTTAATTGCTAACAATAAGTTTTTGGCACCGTTGCCGACAAATTTTGAATTTCAATATCATTAGTAACAAAAAAAATAGCTAGATTGAGCATTTATTTTTGCTGTTTTGCTTTCATGTTTTTCTGCAAGATTTTTCTGCATCTTGTGTAGTTTTTCTGCATAATTTTTGTTGTCTTCTGCATAAGTTTTTGCATTCTTTTGCACGTTCTGCATAATTTCATTTTTCATTGTTCTGCATAATCTCTACATGATTTTACAATTTTGCAGTTGTTAGACTTGAATTTTATATGCTTTTACTGATAGCTTTTGCATAAATTCTATTATGCATTTCTGAATACTAATTGTAGTCTAATTTTGTTTCATTTTGACTTGTATATGCGTGGTAAAAACAAGAATAAATTAATTCTGTTCTTTAATCCTGACATAGACATAACCTTAAGAAGATTGAGAAAATAATCTAGAGCAGAAAAATTCATAGGAAGTGATAGTGATTTAGAAGTTGTCTATTCTCTAGAAATTCAGAACAATCCTAGAGTGAAAAGAACATCTACACCTTTAAGACAACCAAATCCAGAAATAGAGATGGCAGAACAAAATAGAATTAGAACATTAGGGGACTATGCAATTCCTAACATGCAAGGTTTTAACTCTTCTATAATCAGGCCAACCATCCAAGCCAACCATCCAAGCCAACCATTTTGAGATTAAACCTGCCTTATTACACTTAGTCTAACAGGATCAGTTTTCTGGTGGAAATTCTGATGATCCTAACTTACATATTTCAAATTTTCTGCAGTTATGTGACACCATAAGAATGAATGGGGTTAGTGAAGAAGCCATCAGACTGAGACTATTTCCTTTTTCCTTGAGAGATAGAGCTAAATACTAGTTACAAGCTCAACCACAAGGAAGCATTACAACTTGGACAGAACTTGTGAATAAGTTTCTAACCAAGTACTTTCCTCCATCCAAATCTGCTAAGCTGAGAGGAGAAATTACATCCTTTGGGCAGCAAGAAAGAGAATCATTGTATGAAGCTTGGGAAAGATACAAAGAATTGCTTAGAAGGTGTCCACATCATTGTATTCCAAATTGGATGCAATTGGAAACTTTCTACAATGGAGTGAATGCAGCAACAAGAACAATGGTTGATGCTGTTGTTGGAGGTTCATTAAATACAAAGTCCTTGGAAAAAGCTCAGAAGATTATTGAGATGATGACATCTTCAATGTATCAGAATTCAAACTCAAGGAATCAAGGAAGAAACTTTGGTTATGAAGTTAAGGTTTTGGAAACTTTTCTTGCACAAAATTAGCTACAAAATCAATTGTTTTCAGAACAAATAGCTGCACTAACTTAACAAATTAGCAACCTTCAAACAAGGAGTATGCCTACCAGTCAGCCAAGCTGTGATTTTTGTGGAGGAAACCATGTAAATGGTGTATGCAAGGCACCTACAAGTGAACCATAGGAACAAGTGAATTATATGAACAATTTTCAGAGACAACAACCCTCATATCCCCCTGGATTTCAATTTTCGAATAATAGAAATCAGCAGTATTCTAACTGGAATAATCAATATTCTGTTGCCAAGAATTCTAACTCTAATTTACCTTTTTCTAATGCAGGTCCAGCAACATAACAGTCTTATTTTTAGAGGAATCCATCCACTCAACCTCAAGGAACTCAGAAATTTTCCAAGCCTATGAATGAAAGGTTGACTAAGATGGAAGAAACCATGTTGCAATTCATGAAGGTGACCCAAACAAGCTTCAAGAACCAAGAAGCTTCTATGATGAAACTGGAAACACAAATTGGACATTTAGCTGAACAACTATCCAGCAAGGATGAAGGAAGATTTCCAAGCAATACAGTACTCAATCCTAAGGATCAATGTCAAGCCATAATTACAAGGAGTGAAGCTGTGGTTGCAAGTCCTAAACCTGTAGAAAAGAAAGTCAATGATGCAGCAGAGAGAAAAATTGAACAAGATCTGCAACAAGAAAATTTTAAGCTATTGAAGAAAGATCATTCAGAAGAAAAAGAAGAAGTTCCTATGAATTATGAGAGGAAAACCAAAAAGCAACTCTTTGAAGAAGCTTGTAAGCCAATAGATCCAGAAAAATACAAGAGGCTGCCTTATCCTCAAAGGGTCCAAAATCCTAAATAGGAGGAACAATTTGAAAGGTTTATGAATGTCTTTAAGAAATTACAGATTAACATTCCTTTTACAGAAGCTTTGGAGCAAATGCCTTCATATGCAAAATTTATAAAAGAACTATTTTCTAGAAAAACGAAGCTAGAGCACGACAAAACAGTACCTTTGACAGAGAGTGCAGTGTCATTCTCAAGAGAAAGCTTCCTCAAAAACTCAAAGACCCAGGTTCATTCATCATTCCATGTGAAATAGGACAGTGCACTGTGGGAAGAGCATTGTGTGACTTGGGAGCAAGCATAAACTTGATGCCTTTAGCTATCATGAAGAAATTAGGCATAGAAGAAGTGAAACCCACCAACATTACACTGCAATTAGCTAATAGATCATACACTTATCCATATGGAGTTGTTGAAGATTTATTTGTTAAAGTTGATAAGTTTATTTTTCCTGCAGATTTTGTAATTCTGAACATGGAGGTGGATGCTAATATTCCTTTGATCCTAGGAAGGCCATTCCTTGCAACAGGGAGAGCTTTAATAGATGTGCAAAAAGGGGAACTTATGCTTCGAGTTCAAGATGAAAAGGTAGTATTTAATGTGTTTGAAGCTTTAAAATATCCAGTTGAAGATAATATATATATGAAGGTAGATATACTGGATGCTTTTATTACACAACACCCTATTAACGAATTTGATGAAGATGTTGTGTTAAGGAAAATTATAGCTGCAAGAAATACAAATTTTGAGATTTGTAAAGCAGAACAAATGATGGAAATTGAGTAGCAATTAGAAGCCCTGCCAATTCAAAAACCTACAGAAAATTCAATGAAGGAGGAGCTGAAAAAGGATGTTAAAGAAGAGGAAAAGCAGAAGATAGAACTGAAACAACTTCCCTCCCACCTGAGGTATGCATTTCTGGATGAGAATCATAAGAATCTAGTCATCATCAATAATGAGCTCAAGGAAGAACAAGAGGAAAAACTGCTGTGAATCTTAAGAAAACACAAATCTGCAATCGGTTGGAGTATTGTAGCCACAAAGAAGGTTGAATCCAACTATGAAAGAGGTAGTTAAGAAAGAGGTCATGAAGCTGCTAGATGCAGGAATAATCTACCCAATTTCTGACAACAATTAGGTGAGTCCAGTCCAAGTTGTCCCAAAGAAAGGAGGCATGACTGTTGTAGCTAATGAAAAGAATGAACTCATCCCTACTAGGACTGTGACTGAATCGACAATGTGTATAAACTATAGGAAGTTAAATGATGCCACCAGAAAAGACCATTTCCCATTACCATTTGCAGATCAAATGTTGGAGAGACTTGCTAGACATTCATTCTATTGTTTCCTTGATGGTTATTCAGGATATAACCAAATAACAGTGGATCCTTTAGATCAAGAGAAAACTACATTTACATGTCCATTTGGAGTCTTTGCATATAGGAGAATGCCTTTTGGATTATACAATGCTACTGCCACCTTTCAAAGGTGTATGCTTGCAATTTTTTCTGACTTAGTAGAAAATATCATTGAAGTGTTTATGGATGACTTCTCTATTTTTGGTGATTCTTTTGATGACTGCTTGGCTAATCTATCCACTGTTTTGCAGAGATGTCAAGATACTAACCTTGTGTTGAATTGGGAGAAGTCCCATTTTATGGTACAAGAAGGCATTGTTCTTGGTCACAAAATTTCAGAAAAAGGAATGGAAGTGGACTAAGCTAAGATAGAAGTCATTAGTAAATTGCCTCCACCTATCAATGTTAAGGGAGTTAGAAGTTTTTTAGGACATGCTGGCATGTATAGAAGGTTCATAAAAGATTTTTCCAAAATTGGTAAACCATTGAGTAATTTACTTATAAAGGATGCTGATTTCATATTTGATGATAATTACTTGCATGCATTTTTTGTTTTAAAAGAGAAACTGATTTCTGCACCTATCCTTGCAAAACCAGATTGGAAATTACCTTTTGAACTCATGTGTGATGCAAGTGATAGTGCAGTAGGTGCTGTTTTAGGACAGAGGAAAGATAGGAAATTACATGTTATTTACTATTCAAGCAAACTGTTAAATCTTGCACAAGTGAACTACATAACAACAGAAAAAGAGCTTCTAGCTATTGTATATGCTTTTGATAAATTCATATAATATTTAATGGGTTCAAAAGTGATTGTATACACTAACCATGCTGCTCTTAAGTACCTTTTATCAAAACAGGATGCAAAGCCCATATTATTAAGATGGATTATGCTTCTCCAAGAATTTGAGCTAGAGATCAAAGACAAGAAAGGGAAAGAAAATGGTGTTGCTGACCACCTATCTAGATTGCCATTGGAGAGTTTAACCACTGAATCCTTAGAAATAAATGAAGAATTTCCAGATGAAAAGTTGTTTGCAGTGGAAAACATGCCTTAGTTTGCTGACATTGCAAACTTTACGACAACTTAATTCATTCCAAAGAGGTTTACTTGGTAGCAAAAGAAGAAGTTCTTACATGACAACAAATTCTATGTGTGGGAAGACCCTTATTTGTTCAAAATTAGAGTGGATGATTTACTTAGAAGGTGCATTCCACAAAGTGAGCAAGCTGAGATACTATGGCGTTGTCACAATTCAGAATATGGAGGCCACTATGCAAGTTCAAGGACTGCTGCAAAAGTCTTACAAGCAGGTTTCTTCTGGCCTACACTCTTCAAAGATGCCAAGAAGTATGTGAAAAATTATGATAAATGTCAAAGAACTAAAAATATTTCAACAAGACATGAGCTGCCATTAACCAACATCTTAGAAGTAGAGCTATTTGATGTATGGGAGATTGATTTCATGGGACCATTTCCCCCATCATTCTCACATAAATACATTTTAGTTGTAGTAGATTGTGTATCTAAATGGGTAGAAGTTATTCCCACCAGATCAAATGATGCAAGGGTAGTGATTTCCTTTATAAGAAAGAATATTTTTTCAAGATTTGGTGTGCCTAGAGTGCTGATAAGTGATGGAGGTACTCATTTCTGCAACAAGTATCTTGAAGCTGTATTAATGAAATATAGTGTGAAGCACAAGGTTGCTACTCCATATCATCCACAAACAAGTGGACAAATGGAGGGTTCAAATAGAGAAATCAAGCAAATTTTAGAGAAAGTAGTGAACAACTCAAGGAAAGATTGGTCAAAAAGGCTGGATGATTCACTATGGGCATATAGGACTGCTTTAAAACTCCAATTGGTATGTCTCCATACCAGTTAGTATTTGGAAAGGTCTATCATCTACCCTTAGAGCTGGAACACAGAGCATACTAGACTACCAAGTGGCTTAACTTTGATTTGTCAAATGCCAGAAAGAAGAGAGTTTTGCAGCTGCATGAGTTAAGAAGAATTCAGACAGCAGGCTTATGAAAATGCAAAGTTATATAACGAGAGAACAAAGAGAATCCATGACAAGTTTATTCTCCAAAAATATTTCAGACCTGGGTAGCAAGTGCTGTTATTCAATTCAAGATTAAAATTGTTTCCAGGGAAACTAAAATCCAGATGGTCTGGACCATTTTTTATTAAGGAGACTTCTCCCTTTGGAGCAATCCTTATAGAAGATCAGAAAATAGGGAGACAATTCAAGGTCAATGGCCAAAGATTGACGATCTATAATGGAAAGGAGTTTACAAGTAACATCTCATGCTTGAAATTGGTTCCTCTTGAGTGAGGAACAACTAATGTCAAGCTAGTGACGTTAAAGAAGCGCTTTGTGAGAGACAACTCACATTTCTAACCCAATTGTAGCTATGTATAGTATTTTAGAATCCTGCATAGTCAAATTCCACAGTTTTATGTTTTTCTGCATAATGTATATGAATATTCTACTGCATCTTATTTTCTGAGGTACATTTGGGATACTTGAATTGAGATTCAATGTTTAGAGTGCGTATTTGATGGATTAGAGTGTGAGAAATGAATTAATTGAGAGTTTTGAAGCAATTGATTAATGAAAGGAGTCACTTTGTTGCAGAAAAGAAGCTACACAAAGAATGTATTTTAGGATCTCTGTTGGAACAATCACTTTTACTAACAAAAGTGAACAAACAAAGGCATCAAGGTAAACACGCTCCTCTGGAACAATCACTTTTACTGATAAAAGTGATCATGCAGAGACAAATGGGAAAATTAGCTCTCTGGATTGCTTCCTTTTATTGACAAAAGTGACTACGCACAGGTAAGTAAACTTGCAATATTTCTGCGTTAATCCTTTTATTGAAAAAATTTGTCATTATGCTGTGCGTTATCACTTTGCCTGATGTCAATAAGAAGTGAGTTTTATACTTATATTCTCTATTATTTATTTATCTTAAATAAGTATGTAATGTAGAAACAATGTTCTTGGTTCCTTATAAAAGGGGTCGTGACACCCAGCAATAGTGATAACGCATCCCACACTCTGAAAAATCAACACTCTGGAACACTCACTCTGCTAAAAAATAGTGATGACGCTGGGACAATTTAATTTTGCAATATTTATTTTTTATTTTAAAAGTCGTCACATGCCTAGCGTAACTATATATATCACTTAACCTGAGCACGCACACACACATTCACTCTTCAAATCCAACTTCTCTTTGAAAGTTCCTTGCATTCTCAATTCCTCTGAGTGTCGATAAGCACCAACAAGTTTTCTTTCATTAATTTCTACATCATTCCCATCAGTTACGTATCCCTTTTTTCTCTGAAATAGTAGATTAGGGTTTTCTATGTTAATAGTTTAAGGAAAAATAAAAAAAGGAGTAATAGGAAATTATTTTGAGGATATTTGACTCAATAATAGCATGAATAATACACTGAATGAGTCTCTTTGTCATTTAAATTTTTTTTCTAACAAGATTTGAATTTGCATTACATTGATTGAATTGTTTCTGTTGAAAATGATTGGGTTAAAAACTATGTTTGAAAAATTAGTGAAAACTGAACACATTGCTCTGACTCTGTTGAATGCACTTGGAACTTACAAATTAGGATTTCTTTGAATTTTATTGTGTAAGGTTGTACGGTTGTATGTTCTGGTGTTTAAGTTAAAAGAAATGTTTGAATGAATAATGGAACACTGTGCTGCTGTTATTTTCTAGAAAATTAGAATCTGCATTATGCCAATTCTCTGATTTAATTTCTATAGAAGTTTAGTAATCTATAAAGACTTCAACAAAATTAATTGGAATGAAAGTTGATTGTTTGAATTTATCTGCTGAACTGTATTATGTGTGTGAGGCTTTAGGAAAAGTTAGAATTGAGAATTGGGGAACTGTTCTGGTGTTCTTTGGTTCAGTGTTAAAATAGACAAAATTCTGAATAGGTTTTCTCTATCCATTATGATATGTTGTTTTGATTGGAAGAACTGAAACATATTTGAACCAAAATTCTGCAGAATCTAAGTTGATAACAACAGAATTTTCTGAAAAGGTGGGATTTGAAATTAGAATGCATGACTGTGATAAAATTGAGTTAGAAATTATGCTGGGAAGAATTGAAGTCCATACTTGGTTGAAAATTGGCTAAAACCTTGTAATCTTTTGCTGAAATTACAGAATTATATTGGAATTTGGTTAAAGTCCTGTAATAATCTCTTTGCGTTAATATGATATTTCTAAGAATGTGCACCCTGAACTCATACAGTAGGGCTTTACATGCTTTGACTGTGAATAATTAAGCTTGTGCAGTTGTATGTTTATATGTGTATGCTGAATTATCTTAACAGCAACCTACATGAGTATACTGTTAAACAATGAATGTCTGCAAATTATTTGATTGAATTTTCTGCAAGCATAAAAATATCATGTGTTAAAATTTTACATTTCCTTTTTGCAGAAACTGAAAAATGGTTAGAACTTCTTTCAATACACCTGTGGGCCCTTCCAAGAAGAAGCAAGCTGAATCTTCCACCACCCCAAGAAGAAGATCCAGCAGAAATCTTCAAGCTAGGAATACTTCAGCAGCAAAGAAGGCCAGAACTGATAGTGTCTTAAGCTCCTCATCCATTGAAATTTCTGACCCATCTCAACCAAGATCAGCTGCATCTTCACCTTCTCCACCACCTCAGACTAGAGCAACTGTACCTTCACCATCTCCACCACCTCATACCAGAGAAGCTACACCCTTAAGCTCCTCACCCTCTACAACACATGACTCAAGGTTCAGGAGCATTGCTCATGAAAACTTCTTTAAAGCCAATATCCTGAGGAGGAAAATCATCCCTGATAGAGCATTCAAAATTACTGGGGACAATTATTCAGAATTTAGAGAAAGGATTCGGAAGATAGGATAGGATTTTTTCTGTTCTGCAGCTGGCCTAGGTTAGAGGGAAATAACTCAGGAGTTTTATGCAAATGCCATGAGGTTCAAGGGAACTAAATTTCCTAGGTACAACACAATGGTCAAAGGGATGAGGATAGACTTCAGTCCTTCCAATATCAACAGGGTGCTAGAAATTAATGTTGAAAGATACCCTGCACATCTGGATTTCACCTCATTCAGGAAGAGTCCTGATATTGATTATATGCAGATTTCAGAGAAAATTGGCAGGCCAGGTACAACTTGGAAGTTAAATCAGGCCAAGAAGCCAAAATGTATAATCACCAATAACTTGCTGCCTTTTGCCAAGGTATGGAACATCTTCATCCTGAATTCTTTCATGCCAATAAAACACGGCTCAACCTTGGCAATGAAGAGGGCTGAATTACTGTTTGGAATAGTTATGGATATGTACATTGAAGTGGGGGAGATAATAAGTGACTGCATCCTTAATATTTTGAAGACCAAGAGGGATTATCTGGCCTTCCCTTCAATCATCACACTGCTCTGTGAAGATGCAGGAGTAGAGTTTGGGGAATATCAAGAAAAGATCAGAGTTGCACCCCCTATCTCCGCATCTATGGTAAAAGAAATTTATGCCACCACTTCCTACACCTCCGCAGCCCCAATTCCTTCCCAATATAAAAAGGAGAAACCAATGTTAATGAGAGATGCATTGAAGCTGATGGCTAAGAAACAAAATCAACTTGCTGAAAGGCAAACTGAGTTGCACAGCAGTCTCAAAGCTGGAACAATACTGCTGGAATGTGTGATGCTTAATATTGGACAAAAGCTATGAATGACTAAAAGGAGATATACCACACACCTGATTTGGCAGAAAATGCTCAGTCTTTATGATCCTCTGTGTTTAAAGATTTACCAGTTTATAAAACACACATTCCACAGCCAATAGAGTAAGAAGTGGTAGAAGAAGAGGCAGTAGAGGAAGAAAAAGAAGAAGAAGATTCAGAGGAAGACACATTAGAGGAGGAAGATGCAGCAGATAACTAGTTTAGGAATTTTTTTTTTCTGTCATTAGGAGTTTTGTAAATTGATCTAGTTAAGTTTAAAACTTTTTGAGTTGTAATTACAATTTGGTACAAATTGGTTTAATTTTCACATATCTGTTCTGCATTTATGTTAGCTTTCCAATTAATTGCCTTTTACTTACCAATTGATGAAATTTTGGTATTTTATGCAGAGAATGTCACACACACATCACTCACACACAATGGTTGTTGACACCTGCACAAGCTGCCATGAAAGGGGGGTTATTCTTTACCTATTGATTCATGTGTTTAGCTACACAATACACTGAAATTTACTGATAATAGGATAGGATATGAGCTATTTTTTTGCAAATTGACTGTAAGATGCTTGATTATTCTGTGAATTCTATTTAAATTTTTTTAAAAAATATTTTTCCCATTCTCAAAATGAAATCACACTTGTATTTTCAGAATGAGGCAGTCTTGCCACTAGGTGCATATAATTCTGAAAAGTGAATGGTGAGTTCATTGATTAGCATGTCACTTACAAATCCCTAGTGAGACTTGAGCTGCATGTTTCTTTTTCATATGTGATTAATCACATTTTACTGCATTCTCTAGAACTTACCTTGCTTCTTGGTTAAATATGCAATTTACAGTTTTCACATATATGATGGAGGCCATGTTTGATATACTTAGTTAGCCTAAATGCCTTCCCTTATGCTTGAATGCCCTAGTTCTCCCCTTTAAGCTTCATATCCTTTTCTTGAACTAACTACATTACAAGCCTTGCTGAAAAACCAAATTTACCATTCAATTAATCAGAGGCATAGTGAGTTTAATCAAGAATGAGTTTTAAAACTAAGTTTGAGGTGACATCCACATTTTAATTGCTTGAGGACAAACAATGTTCTAATTTTGGGGTGGGGAATAGCAAGCTATCTAAGTTTGAGTTCAAAAAGTTAGAAAATAAGAATAAAAGTGCTGCAGAAAAATAAAGGAATTATGCAGCAAAAACTGGCTGCAGAAAATTCTGAAAAAAAGAAGAAGAAGAAAAATATGAGTTCAAGAGAAAAGAATTACAGCAAAATGCTGCAGAAACAGAAAAAGAAATTCCATGAAAGTAAGAAAAGTGATGAAAATGCTGCTACATGAAAAATTTAGTTTGCTGCATAAGTGAGAAAATTAAGGAGAAATAATGCAGATCCAGGTTAGTTTTAAAACAAATCACTCAAAATGCCTCTGATCTTTTGAAATTACAGTATTGTTTTCCATTTCTTTTCGTTACCTACCCTAACCTAAGCCTTGTTATAACCTGAAAAAGTCCTTTCGATGTTTGATTACATGTATTAAGTAGAGGAGATTGAGAATATGAGCAAGCATATAGTAAAGTGTAGTTGAATTGATGATTTAGAGTGAAAACAGTACCCAAACACTGTTGAGTGATGAGAGAAACACTTCCAAGTGAACTGTGATCATGTTTATTAATTGTACTCACATGAATTTTGATGAAATATATGAACTTGGATACCAATTCTTACTCAATGATGATTATGCAGTAGGAATATCATGATGAGTATTTGGATAAACAACTTGATTAAAAATTTTGCAGAAAACACAGAATTAGAAATTGGAAAATCTAACAAAAATAGTGTTAATTGAATTTGAAAATGGAGGAATTATCCTTAGTTTAGTTTGATTTGCTTGAGGACAAGCAAAAATTCAAGTTTAGGGTAGTGATGAATCCATATTTTTACTAGTATTTTACTATAGTTTTAATCCATTTCATAAGGAAAATGTGTTTGAAAAAGCAGAAAAAAACATAAAAATAAAATGATTGGAGAATTTCCTTAAATACATAGTTAGTTGAGCATTTATGATTTTTTTGTGTAAAAATTAATAACTGAAGTGTGTTTTTGTAGAAAATGTTGAGTAAAGACCATGAGGTTGATAGATCAATGGAGGCATAGCAGAAAAGTAGCAAGTCTGGACTCATCGAACATGGCTCATGGACTTTAAGCTGGGCGTAGTTACTCTTGCTAACGAAAGTGAGTGATTCATAGCTTAAAAGAGAAGTTGAGTGTGGGCGTGATCACTTTTATCAGTAAAAGTGAACGTTCCAGAGAAGCTTCAGACTCAGCAGGCCTGGCGTAACCACTTTTATCAGCAAAAGTGAGCGTTCCAAAGAAGGCGAAGTTTCAGAGTATTCTGCGTAACCACTATTGTCATCGAAAGTGATCGTTCGATAGAGCCTTCAACTTGGCGAGTTGCGTGTAGTCACTTTTATTCATAAGAGTGATAACACGCAACTACTTGAGCTCTGCGGTGACACTTTTATCAGCAAGAGTGATAGTTTCAGAGAGCTATCAATTTAGCAAAGTTACGCGTGGCCACTTTTTCTCATAAAAGTGTTAACGCGTAACCAACTAGCCTTCTGCGTAGCTACTATTTTTTAGGAAAGTGATAACGCGCAAATCTGGTAATTTATATAAATACCAAAAGCGCTCAGATTTTTGGGGATTCAGTTTTATTTTTCTGTTAGATTGTTGTTGAGATAGAAGATTGGGCTCAAGTCTTGAAGCTTCCACAAAGAGGAATCGGATTGGAGCTTCTGGCCATGGTTTCTTGGAGTTTTTCTTCTTCTTCTTTCTCTTTCTCCTCTCCCATGTCTGAGTAGTTTTCTTGTAGTTAGGAGTTTATGGAACTCGAATTGATGTATTGATTTGACTCATGCTTCTGAATTTTGAGTTCTTGGATTAATTGAATTGTGAATTCTGCTTTTCTTTCAATCTATGAATAATGGAAATTCGTATGATTCATCAAAGAGGAACAATTACCAATGGAAGTTGGATTTGATTCTCCGATCTGAGTTAGCAATTAGAATTTGGGGATTTCTTAGGGATAAAGAGACCTAATTCTGAAATCTTAAGGTTCTAAGTCTTAATGCAACTTGAAATTGAACTTCACCTAAGGGATTAGGGTGGTTTAGTTGCTTGTTAGGGTCAATGAGTTAAGGGATTAACCTCTGGCTATTGATATGCAAAACTGATTGTCAATTAACTAACTTCTTGAATTTTCAAAAGCATAATTGAATTAATATTGATATTCTTGTGAAGTAAATTTCTAACTACCTTTCAATCCATTTCTCATCTCATATTGCATTCATTGATATGTTTTTCTGCAAGTTTTCTTTACTCTTAATTGTTTTAGTTTATTGCTTTTGTCTGTTACAACTCTCCTCCAAAATTCGTATGGCTCAAATGGTTACAATTTTGTGAATTGATACTTGAAATCTAAATTCCCTGTGAAGATGATATCCTGTTCTTAAAACTTACTCATTACTTGCTGCAATACTAGTGCACTTGCTAGTGTTTAGATTGCTAACAACAAGTCTCAACACTTATAACGCCCTAGGGAGAACATCATACAACTACAAAAAAACAACTATCACTTCCCATGCCATTTCCCCCAAACATTGCCATCATGCAAAAAGAAGACACATATAGATATATGCAAAACAACATCAGTCCAGCGGAGTGTACTCCTCTAAAGGAGAGTCTGGCGAGGTGGACAGAGTCGCATTAAGGTCAGTAGGCAAATTGGGCAGGTCTTCATCTATATCTTCCCACTAGCCATGAGTAGGTGGATGTATGTGGGAAAATGGGGAGGACAAAGGTGGTGAGGGGCTGTGGTGTGAGGGTACAGCTTCGTCGATAGGTGAATGTCAGTGAGGTGGAATGGGTGAACGGGGTTGGATAGATGACTCAATTACCTGAATGTTAACACACTCAGGTTTAGTAGGAGGAGGGGAATAAGGCTGAGTTACATGGGAGTAAGGAGTAACATGTGGGATAGGTGCAGAGGCAGGGACATCAGTGTCCATAGGAGCTGGGGCAGTCCTAGGTGTGATAAGAGGAAAAGATATAGTAGTGGCATATAACAGTAAGGGAAAAATAATCTCAACAGGTAGATCTGTGGTACAACAAGGTTCCTAACCCATCTCAGTAACCGAAACTAAGAGTCATCCTAGCAAACCCTAGGTGGCATTGTCATAGATCCATAGGTCATCCACAATTGGAAGTACTGACATCCTGATCATGTTGGAACCTATTTGTACACAGCACATAAAATATACCAAAAAGGGGCAAACACGACAGACAAGTGAAAGAAAAGAGAAAAGGGTGAGTCCATATAATCCAATTAATACATATAATACGTATATAGAGGGCGTTACACATCATATATATGTATATATGCATGAATACAATATTATTATGCTTAAAATAAAAGTAAGGAGATCATCTATAATGTGAATAAAATGATGCATGATGTAGATTGATTATGAAATTCTTGTTCCTCTAACCACTTTTTATGCAATGCATGGGGATCCCATGTTTTTCCATTCAATTTACATTGTTTTCTAGCCTTAAGGCGATCAGAGGACTTCATTCCTTACTATCATATCCACGGCACATTTGAAATTAGCTATATTGGTTACTTTCACGCCTCAAAGGGCGCTAGTCAGAAATGGACCTATTGTGATCCTAGTAAAGGGTGTTTACGTCAGGTTTGGCAAGGGTTTGCTAGCAACGTGACTTGATCACAGTGAGCTACTCTACACCATTAGGTCATCCCCCTTTTTTTGCCATCTTTAAGATTCGTCATTAAACCTAACCTAAGCACTTCATAACTGTGCCAACTGTAGCCTTAAGTTTACCTTCTCTTTTATGAGTATGATGCATAATCATATTATAGTTTTAGCTAGTCCTGTATCTTGTCCCTAAAGATATTTAGTTAACCAATATAATCGTTACACTACACTTGGTCTGCATCTAAAGTTATTTACAATCAAGTCTTTTCTCCTTATTCTTCATTTTATGACTCCTTTAATTTATAGATTTTAGATTTTAGGATTCTTAACTGATTGGGGATGTTTACTAATTATGTTCTTTGCATAGTTTGATCATTTATCTATTTCCTGATTGTGGATTTGTTAATCTAAAGTCGGACCATGTCAGGATTTATTTATTAGGGGTCTATGTGATCTAAGGTTTCCAAATTCAAAATCTTGTCGTTTATCTTGCTGCTATACTATTAATAAAATTAGGGTAAATAGTGAATAAGGTGTGATCATTTATAATTAAGTATTTGTTGGATCCATATTCTTTGTCTCCTCCTTTTTTATCCTTCTCGGTTTTACATTTATGTCTTCAGGATTCAAATTAATTACCTTATCTTACTTAATACTTGATGCCTAATAATCAAAAGTCTCATTGTACATATACATATCAAAACACTTACTATCCCTCATCACTTAACGTCTAAGGTTCATTTCTAATTAAGGTCTTTACCATTCTTGTTTCTATTATGATCTATTCTTTAATTTAGCTTTTAATAGTTTGCACTAGATTTTCCTAAATCCTATCACTTTACAACATTAGAGGTTTTTCCAACTATACATTATAGTCGTGCTTTATGATATGGTGTTTATTGCTTACTGTCTTCCTTAGTACATTCTATTATATTTTACTCAGTTATTTATTCCACACTAATAACCTACATTGCACTTTAGATACAGGGGAAACGCCACTAAATTGCATTCTTGGGTTCTAATTCCTCCTCGTATTAGCCTTATCATTGGAAACGTCCCTTTTTTTTTTTGTACTAAACTATTCTGCTATATTATTTGTAGCATTTTTCTTTTGTACAGGAGGGATACTAGTGGTTGTCAACACTTGTCCTCACTATTTCCTCCCTTCTTACTTAAAAAAATAATAATCCAATTCCTACCTATCAAAATTGAATGTTCAAGTTGTCCAGCATATTGACCATTATTATGTACAATAAAAAGGCATCAATTCATACATCATGTGAAATAAATACAATACAAGGCAATTCTTATATCTATTTTGTTTCCTTGTCCACAATATGTACGCACTTCACAAGAATAAGTCATGCTCATACAACCACTAATGAAAATCGAATGGAAGAACTTTGCATGTATATGAAACATTCATCACATTCAATGCAATAATCATTACTTGTAACACAATTAAGATCATCTAGCGTTTTTGTTTACTCCCCACTCGGTTACTTAGTATTTAGCTATATCATGAGAAATATATCTTACAGTACAGTTTTTACATGCAAGAACAAAGGACATAGAGCTATCCGATTTTTACTTAACATTGGTTTACATCTTTACACTTAACGTATTATTATTCACTATATATATATATATATATATATATATATATATATATATATATATATATATATATATATATATATTCCAGCAAGAGTACAACTTCTATAAATCATATGCAGTGCAAATTCAACCACACATGCAGTAAAAATTTAACAAATTTTTCACACAATATGGACTCCTTACATTGATAGTGAGAACCTCGTAGTAGGGGAGAGAAATGCTGGGTTTGGAAGGTCATGGTTCTACTTGGTGTAGTCCTTTATTTGGTCTTTCTAATAATGAGAAACAAAAACAAAATGCGAAATAATAAAGAAGAATGAAAGGAAAAGAAAAGAGTTAAGATTCTGAAGTTAGTGTGTTTTTAAAGTAAGAAACTGAGAGTTATCCCTCTTCTTAGCACATATGTTACTCTTTAATTGCATGCAGGAAATGTTTAATTTGGCCTTCTCTTTGTTTTTTTCCTCTTGATGATAGAAACTTCTGAGGTTTTGATGTAGCAGGTATTGAATTGACAAGACCATGAACAACCCCATTTTAGATTTCCAAAGTCACTTAGGTAGTATGATTGACCAGTGAGGCTGTTGTGCCATAATTATGGGAGAATGGCGTATCGACTTAGTCACTTCAAGGCTGAAATGGAAGGCTAATGCAACAGCCAGCAAGATGGAAGAAAGATACGTCATAAATATGAAGAGATGGTCACATTTATTATGAAATCAGCACCTCATGATGCTAAGATTTGTGTTAGGAATTATGTCTCTTCCCTCTTACTCAGCAAAACCAAGAATGGTGTGTGAGTGGAGTACATATGCAATTCAAATGAGGTGCTGCATGAATTCATGTCATGCAGAGATTAGGTGAAGATTGGAATTTTCTGCCATGTTATGCAATTCATGCAGCTTAGCAAATTTGAAAGTCCAATTTTGAGAATTTGTGAGTGGGAGAATGGATGTGGAGTCTTAAGAATAACAACACCACTTCTCTTTCATGCAGTCTATGAATGAATGTCGAGATTGCATTTCTTAATAAGAAGGGAGAATAAAAATCTAGTTGCATGTTAAACTACATGTGTACATATATAATTACTAATGGAATTCAAAGCAAGAAGGAAAAATAAAAAAAGAACTTTTCGTAATGTGAGTTCAAAAAAATTTTAAATTAAATGATTTCAACTACATTAAGGCATAAAATGAATATTAGAAGGAAATAATCAAGACAAATCAAAACTCTCAATTTTGACATAAGAAATGAGATAATTTTTGGCATGTTACACTGAGCCGGCAAAGTACTTGGGTTATTGTCATTCACTAAACACAGCCCTTCAAGGTTTGAAGGAAAGTTTGACCCAAACCCAAAGGAGCTCAAAAGTGGATTATGGACACAAAAAATATATATAACACAATGGGCTACCGTGAATAGCACAATGTGGGCTATGCCACTTACATGCTGAATGGAGAAGGAAAAGATTGGTGGAGGTTCGTGTCACAATCTTTACAACTGTTGTTACACTGAAGGTAAACTGACTAGCAAGTGTACTAGTGTTGTTGTAGCAAGTTATAAAAAATCTTAGAATCAAATTGAGTTCCAAGTATCGTCCTCAGGGAATAAAGTTCTCAATTACCACTTCACAAGATCACAATTAGTTAAGCTTTACAAATTTCAGATGGATTTGGTATGAATGTATCAAAAATGAAATTAGAAAGTAAAACAGAACAGTTATTACAAAAATATATAGTAAACAGATGTAGAAAGAGTAGTTAGGAAATTGTTTCACCAAAACTTCAACATTGAATCAATAAAGTTCTGAACTTTCAAGCATTTAGATGGAATGACAATCAATTTCACGTTATATTAATCAAAGGACAATCCCTTGCCTCAATGAATCTAACATCTAATCAAATCACTCTAATCCCTTAGATCTAATCCAATCAAATGTTGCATTAAGTTTGAGAAACCAAAAAATTGCAAGATTAAGATATCTTATCCCTAAGAAACCAATAACCTTGGCAATTAATTCAGATCTGAGAAACAAATTCAATTCCCATTGATAAGAGTTCCTCTATGATTAGTTGATCAAATTTCCATTCAATCTAATCCAAAACTCAAAGTTCAGATCCAAAATCAATTCAACATTTCAATTTCAGATTCAAAATTCCTAACCACAAAGAGTTTAGGCAAACATTACAAAAAAAGAAGAGAAGAGAAGAGAAGAAGAGAATGAACAAAGAAGAAACATCTTCAAGCCAATCTCCAATCTGATCCCTCAAGAAATGAAGCTTGGTGTTCGTCCTCAATCTCCCTCTCTGACTCTCTCAACAACAAAAACAAATGGAAAATTAAAAATGAACAAAAACTACAAAATTCCTGAGCTAACTGCCTTTTATAGAATTCCTGCTCTACTAGCGTGATCACTTTTTCCAGCAATAGTAATCACACAGAGGCTAATTTTTCATTTCCACTTGCGCATGTTCACTTTTGCTGGTGATAGTAGTCACGCGCACTTCAAAGTGTTCACTTTTGTTAAAAATAGTAGCCACGCAGAAGCTTCCCTTGCTAATGTCATGCGCATGTTCACTTTTGCTAGAAATAGTGAACACGCAGAAGCTGCCTTCTTACGCGTGTTCACTTTTGTTAATAATAGTGAACACGCGCAGCTATTCTTCTTGCAGGACTCTCTGGAACGCTCACTTTTTCTAGAAAAAGTGATCACGTAGAAGCTCTTCTCATTGCAACCTCTCTGGAACGATCACTTTTGCCAGCAAAAGTGATTACGCAGAAGTTCTTCTCAATGCAACCTTTCTAGAACGATCACTTTTGCTAGCAAACGTGATTACGCACAAGCTCTTCTTCATTTTATGGTTCTGGAGTGATCACTTTCACCAGTGAAAGTGATCACTCAGAGGCTGTTCTTCAATTATCAACTTCTTTCCTCTAATTTTTGCTACTTTTCTTCTATTTTTCCTGTGATCATCCAATCCTCATGAACTTAGCTCAGAATTCCCTACAAAAGCATACTTGAAATGTCACTTTTTACATAGAAAATCAATGAATTTTAAAATAACTATATTTAAAAGTGACATACAACATTTTATTATTTTTTAAGGGTTTTCTACTATTTCTAGCATGTTTTCTTTATTAATTGCACTAAAAACTATTGTAAAATACTATTAAAATATGGATTCATCAGTTCGCCAGCTAAACTCTACCTCAAGAAAAGGGATATATCTCCTAGGAGGCATTCAGGACTTGCTTTATGGCAAACTACTTCCCGAGAGACCTACAAAAGCAAAAGGCACGAGAGTTCCTTGAGTTGAAGCAAAGATATATGTTAGTAGGGGATTATGCAGCTAAGTTTCATGAACTAATGAAGTACTGGCCCCACTTCTAACATAAAGGTGGTGATGAAGATCTGTGTGCCCAATTTGAAAATGGGCTTAGAGTTGATATACGCATGGCTGCTAGCGTATTCCAAGTAACGGACCTCCCTACCTTGGTAAGCAAATGATAAGTTTATGAAGCCAACACGAAGGGAAAGTATAACACCTTAAATTTAATTTCAATAAATAAGAAATTTCGCAAATTTTTTAAATAATAAAATTTTCATTTTTAATTTAAGTTTCATCAACCATTTTAAATAAAGAAAGAGGTTACAAATTATATCAAATAGTTACTACAGGACTTATTCAAATACAACAGTTTTTCAAAATAATATCCTAAGTCCTATAACAGTTCTATCCACCTCTTCACTGAGTCCGGTACTGATCATCTTGATTACTTAAAAAATGAATGTAAGGGTGAGTACTCTACACTACCCAAAACACATAGTCAACGTAAAGTCTCACTTTTAGCACATTTCCAATACATTAAACAAACACAATCACAGGCAGCATTTCACATCCATAAGTACAATACACAAACTCATGCATATACACGCTAGCCACACTCCCTGTGGCACTGTGATCAAAGATTTTATACCATGAATGGTCGCCGGTTACCCTCGCCTCACGGATGCCATGTGGACAGTCACGGGTCGCTCAGCAAAATAGTAGTAAGAGGTTTAGTTAGGAAGAGAGTGTGTGGCCTATGGTGCACCTGTTTCGTAGTCGGTGTCACCACCACTCTCTCCTTTACAAGATATTTCTACCGTCCTCATCTTCCACATACCAAGTGTATCGCTGAACCATTCATATCACATTACAATAGTGCTATACCCCTATTCACATACATTTCATTCACACACGCAATATTCATGCTTGCACACAGCACACAGCCTATATTCAATTCACAGTACTCGGCACATAGCCCATGTTTTATCCATAATATATGGCACATAGCCTTCATTCATTCACAATATTATTAATTCACCAATCAATGGCATTCCATCACACACAATCACCTCCACGGGGCCTAACTATTCTAGCACACATCACATTACACATCAATTTCCATTCAACACTTAATTTCTACTCCTTATCTCAGCCATATTGCATTAATCAACAAAACACACAAGAATTATAACACATTAAGATAGGGTAGAGTCTCCCCTTACCTTGGATTGAAGACTCACACACTAAATCCACCAAGAAGTGCTTTTCCTCACGGATTTTGTCCTAAACACATGGAGAAACTCAATGAGAACCCAAGGAAACTCAGAAACAGAGAAAAGGGGATGAGAAACAGAACCCTAACCATTAAAACTCACCTCTAAGCGTTCTCCACACGGATTCAACCTTCAATCAAGCTCCTGAACGACTTTGAAAGCAATTTAATCGGTGGAAAAGGGTTCTGGGTAGAGAGATTCGAAGGAATTTTTGAGAAAATAACTTCTCAAATCCTAAACTACCTTTAAATCCTTTTTTGGTCACGACACTCTCGCTACAGCGAGATATTCTCGCTGCAATGACACACACTCATGCTGCAGCAAAAATATAAGACGAAACTGCACCCTGATTTCTGTAGAATCTTTCTACAGCGAGACCCTCTCACTACAGTGAGACTACACCCAGAAATGCACCCCAAACTGTCGCTACAGCGAGAAGACGACAATTCTGGTCCTTCCTCCCAAGGCCCTCTTGCTACAGCAAGAATTTTCTCACTGCAGCGAGAACAGCCCAGAATTACTCCCTACACTTAGATACTTAGCCAATTTTAACCCTATCCAGTCATGCATACACACATCCATATACTTAATATACATAATCATCATTATCAAGTAAGTCAACACACACACATATATGCATTTAGATTTATATAAATACAATAATTAATATTACAAAAATTCAGGGCGTTACAAAAAGTCTGTAGATAGCAGGATTGGTACACCAATGAGGCAAGACAGAAGGCCTCTGAGATTCTAGAAGAAATCTTACTCAAGTCTAACTCAATCTAAGGCGAGCGGGATTGCACCTCATAGATGTGGTAGCTACAACTCCAACGTCTCTTGAGAACCATTAAAGTGTTTCCAATGCGAGAGACCCCACATGATTCAAAACTGCCCACAATTAACTTCTGCATGTGGTCATTATGGAAAGATGGGGCATCCAACCAATGCTTATTGGTTTGCACCCTAAAGGAGTGGAAATGTTAATGGGAGTAATAAGCCAGCACCTAAGAGCAGTTGTCACGACCCCTTTTTATAAAGGACCGAGAACATTATTTCTACACCACATACTTATTTAAAAATAGGTAAATAATAGAGAATATAAGTATAAAAATTCACTTCTCATTCAAAGTAAAAATGAAGTTCCTTACAACAAATATCCAACAGATCAACATAATATTACATTTAGTTTATAATATTCAAAATACTAAAAAAAATTATAATACGTGACTCCCTCGACATGAGGTCTCATATATAAAGAAAAAGGACTTTGATGCATTATTACTCAACTCCAGCTTCTAACTTTTCTTCACTGGCCCCTCAGCCTGTGAAGTAGATGCAACACTGCTACATCCGCTCACGTACCACCGTACGATCATCGCAAAGACACACGCACACAACGACATAGAAAGAAATGCAAGGGTGAGCTTACCAAACATAAAATAAAATTATATATATAGAGAGCAAAATATTTCTCACAAAGAATAACCCCATGCATTTCCAGCCCATCTAATGCACGGCATGAAAACGGCTTCCAACCGGTTTCACAAACTAAGTAATCCGTATGAACCGAGCTGGCCCGGAGCGACCCATTCCGGTATCTCGGATCCAGACAAAGACAAAGACAAAGAAGCTCAAGATGAACTTACCGTTACATGTCTACCCACCTAAACATGTAACTCGGCTCTATAATGATGCAAAACATATATCTCAGCATGATGCACGCCACCAAAATTATTTTAACAGCTCAACTACGGCAAGTTTATAATAGATCGGCCAAAATCTCAGCATTTTAAACTAATTAACAACGATTCTGACTTAGAAAATAGCTTTTATTCAATAGATCTAACAAAATCATATCAAAATATCTTGAAATAACATATTAAACCGTTCAAAACATAGTTCATAGGTTAAAGTAAACTCCCCTTACCTCAGAAAGATGATTCACACTAGATCTACCGAATATTACTTGATTATAACAAAATTCACCGAAGATTCAGCTTTAGAACGGAGTTTCTCCTAAGAACACCATGAATTTCTATAAGAAAGAGAAGGAGAAGAGAAACGAACGGTGAATCTAGCTTCAAACTTAAAGAAACTTACTTCCAATCCTTCAGAATAGATGTAGAATCTCAGATCTGGCGAGAAATCTAAGTTTAGGAAGGTTTAGTATGAGAGAAATGGTGGTTTACGGCCTTAGAACCTTTGAGAACCTTGGATAGAGGCGAAGAAATGAAAATTTCGTGTGAAGCCCCCTTTTTATAGAAAATTTTCGAAATTACTGTTCACGCCGAATTTACTGTTCATTGCCGGAAACACTGTTCACCGCCTTACTGTTCATGCCGGAAAATACTGTTCAGGGCACTATTCATGCCGGAAAACACTGTACACGCACTGTAAGATTGATTTGCACTGTACATACGCGGTTGGCACTGTTCATACACGGTTTGTACGCGGTTTGCACTGTTCATACGCGGTTTGCACTGTTCATACGCGGTTTGCACTGTTCATACGGTACTGTTCACTTTTTTTTTTTTTTAAATAATTTCAACTCCATCTAAATATATTCCAATACCAAATAATCCTTCAATTAACATTGAACAAGTATAAAATATTATAGATTACTCAATAATAAATTAGAAGCCTGACAATTCTCCCCCCGAAAATAAATTTTCGTCCTCGAAAATTTCATTCTGAGAGAAAAGATGAGGATACAACTCTCTCATTCTTTCTTCTAACTCCCATGTGGCATCACCAGTTATTTGGTCCCAAACAACCTTTACTAACCGAATAGACTTACCTCTAAGTTTCTTAACTCTAGTTTCCTCGATACGAGCAGCTGGGACCTCCACAGACAAGTCATCTCGTAACTCCACAACATCAGGCTCAATTACATGAGACAAATCTGGAACATACTTCTTTAGCTGCGACACATGGAAAACATTATGTATTCCAGACAACTGAGGTGGTAACGCTAATTCATAGGCTACTGGTCCTCGACGATGTAATATCTGATACGGTCCTATGAACTTAGGTGTTAACTTCTTGGCTCTTAAGGCTCACCCCACACCTGTAGTGCGTGATACTCTTAAGAATACATGATTACCAACCTCAAATTCTAGGGATCTTCTGCGTCGGTCAGCATAAGATTTCTGTCGACTTTGGGTAGCTCTTAGCTTTTCTCTAATAAGTTCAACTTTCTCCTTAGTCTCTTGCAGCATTTCAGGTCCAACCATCAAATGTACTCCATCTTGGAACCAACAGATAGGGGTTCTACACCTTCTACCATACAGAGCTTCAAATGGTGCCATATCTATACTCGAATGATAGCTATTATTATAAGTGAATTCTATCAAAGGAAGCATATCCTCCCAATTACTCCTCTGCTCTACAATGCAAGTCCGTAATAAGTCTTCTAAGGTCTGAATAGTACGCTCTGATTGACCATCTGTTTGCGGATGGTATGCAGAACTCAACCTCAACTGTGTGCCCATAGATTCTTGGAAACTCTGCCAAAACTGGGAAGTGAATCGAGGATCCCTATCAGAGATAATACTAGAAGGTACTCCATGCAACCTGACAATCTCTCTAATGTACAATTCTGCTAATTTCTCCAAGCTAAAGGTCATGTTAATGGGCAAGAAATGTACACTCTTGGTTAGCCTATCAACTATGACCCACACTGCATCATGATTCCTAACTATTCTAGGTAGATGGGACACAAAGTCCATAGTCACATGATCCCACTTCCACTCTGGAATTTCCATCGTTTGTAACTCTCCTGGAGGGCTTTGGTGCTCCGCTTTTGCCTTTTGACAAGTCAAGCGAGGCTTTAACAAACTCAGCTATCTCTCGCTTCATGCCCGGCCACCAAAACATCTCGCTTTAAATCTTGATACATCTTGGTAACACCAGGATGAATGTTGAGACTACCCTTATGTCCTTCTTCTAGAATTGCTCTCTTTAATTCAGTATCTCTAGGGACACAAACTCGACCTTGACATCTGAGAATACCATCAACACCTTTACTGAAACCCTTTGTCTTATTTGTCCCTAAGAGAAATACAATCCGACATAACATTGGATCCCACAATTGTTTATCTTTAATTTCCTGTAAGAAATTATTAGTCACCACAATTCGGCTACAACTAATTTTTTTCGGGTGATAAGTCCACATGTATGTTCAGGTCTCGGAATTGTTCTACCAAAAGGGTTTCACTGACTCTTAGGGAGAATGCCTGAACCACATTCCTACTTAATGCATCGGCCACCACGTTAGCTTTTCCTGGATGGTATTGGAGCTGAAAATCATAATCCTTAAGGAATTCCACCCAACGTCTCTGCCTCATATTTAACTCTCGCTGATCAAATAAATACTTCAGACTCTTATGATCACTATATACATCAAACTGAGCTCCATAAAGATAGTGTCGCCACACCTTCAGAGCAAAAACTACAGCAGCTAACTCAAGGTCATGAATCGGGTAATTTCGCTCATGAGTTCGCAATTGACGAGATGCATAAGCTACCACTCTCTTATCTTGCATCAACACACATCCCAATCCCTGATGAGAAGCATCACAGTACATCTCAAACGGTCGACTAGTATCAGGGAGAATCAACACCGGCGAAGAAGTTAGTCTCTGTTTTAACTCATTAAAGCTTTGCTCACATTCCTCAGTCCACACAAAGGGTTGATCACGGCGAGTTAACCGTGTTAATGGTGCAGCTATCTTCGCGAATCCCTCTATAAATCTCCGGTAGTAACCTGCTAGGCCCACAAAACTACGAATCTCTGATGCTGTCTTCGGCCTTTCCCATTGCAACACCGCTTCAACTTTGGAAGGATCAACTGCAATTCCTTTAGCTGAAATAATATGACCAAGGAACTTCACTTCCTCTAGCCAAAACTCACACTTAGATAGTTTAGCATACAATTGTTTTTCCCTTAAAACATTAAGTACAGTCCTCAAATGCTCTTCATGTTCCTCTGACGAACTAGAATAAATTAAAATATCATCAATAAAGACTACCACAAATCGATCCAGGAAAGGTCTAAAGATCCGATTCATGTAGTCCATAAACACAGCTGGAGCATTTGTAACTCCAAAAGGCATCACTATATACTCATAATGACCATATCTAGTGCAAAAAGCAGTCTTAGGAATATCTTCATCCTTCACTCGGATCTGATGGTACCCAGACTTCAAATTAATCTTAGAGAATACCTTAGCACCTCTCAGCTGGTCCATCAAATCATCGATTCGCGGCAATGGGTACTTGTTCTTAATTGTTAACTTATTCAACTTACGATAATCCACACATAATCTAGAACTTCCGTCCTTCTTTTTCACCAAGAGAACTGGGGCTCCCCAAGGTGATACACTTGGTCTAATCATCTGTTTACGCATTAGATCCTCGATCTGCTCCTTAAGCTCAATTAACTCTTTTGGCGCCATTCTATACGGTACTACGAGACACATGCTCGGCTCCAGGAATCAAATCTATAGCAAACTCTACCTCTCTACGTGGAGGTATTCCAGAATATCCTCCGGAAAAATCTCAGGGAATTCTCGTACTCGGTATTGATCAAGGCTTTGCTCCACTTCTGCATTCATAACTCCCAACAAAACAAAACAAGATACTCCCTCAGCTAAGGATGTTTCTACTTGGCGAGTAGAAATCAATTCTACACAATCTTGCTGCTCAGGAAAGATTAAACACCTCCGACCACAATCAATTAGCACACGATTGGCAGTTAGTCAATCCATACCCAGGATTACATCTAACCTTGACATCGGGATACAAATAAGATTTACTTTGTATCTTCGTCCCTCAATTGCTATGGGACACCTAACACAAACCGTCGAAGTCTTAATTGAACTTAAAGTAGGTGTCGATACTACTAAGTCACATCCTAGATCGCCCACTAGTAATCCTAAGTTTCTCACACAATTGTCCGCAATAAAAGAGTGTGTGGCTCCAGAATCAAATAATACAGAAAGAAAAGTACCTTCTTAGCGCCCTTACCTCCATTACCATAACTGCTAGCAGCTCTACTAGATGGAGCCTTCCCAACTCCACCAACATCCTCCGCATTAAGACTCTCTATAATGGTGGCTTGATCCACCAAGTCAGCAAACTCCGTGATCCTGAGTGGGATCAAAATCCTCTTTATGTCAGTTCTCAGCCTGTCTGAAAACCTCTGACATCTCCACTCCTCTGAAGTCGGGTGAGAATAAAATTTGTAGAGCCGCTCAAACTGTATTGCATACTCATAGACTGATGAGTTTTCCTTGCACCAAGTTTAGAAACTCTCGTTCTTTGGCAGCACGAACATGAGAAGAGAAAAACTTTCCCAAAAACTACTTCTAAATACAGCCCAAGTAATGACTTCACCTCGGGCCTCTAGCATAGTACGAGCTCCGTGCCACCACATCTCTGCATCCCCTATCAACATATACGTAGCATATATCACCTTTCTCTCCTCGGCGCAACCCATGGTTAGGAAGATCTTCTCAATCTACCTGATCCAGAGTTCAAATAGGACCGGTCCATCCACTCCCGTGAATTGAGGAGGATCATTCTTTCGAACTCGACAACCCATGGTATTCGGGAAGAGGTGCGGTGAGGCGATAGCTGCCGCCGTGTCTGCAAGCGGCTTGATTTGCACTTGCCGCCGCTGAATCATATCTAGACTCGCCTAATGGTGGCTGCCATGGCCTCCATGGCATGAGCCATTTGGTTCACATCACAGGAGGAGGATTTGCAGCAGACCTTCTTGGTCTAGCCATCCTAATATATAGACTAGCTTAAATTACTAACCTTTAACACATTCAAGAATACCACCACATAGCTATATTCACAGATTCACTTACAGTGATATATTCATATTTAGTATATCATAAAATTTTAATCAATTTAGTACTCAGTATAACAACATATCAACATTCACATAGCATAGCAAACACACTCATTTCAGCAATCATTTACAGCTTAGCTTAACAGTCTCTTATTCACACAGTACGACTCACCTATAGCTCACCCAAATATCATATACCAAGTTTCCTACATCAATCATGTCTGAGAATCGAGGTGATCAAGCTCGTTCCCTCACAACTTGATGAATAGAAATTATGATATATGATTCACAGCTAAAACTTATATGTCTAATATGCACAACTGACGCCTAACAACCTCACCCCGTAGGTTTACCTAGACCATGCTCTGATACCACTAAAATGTCACGACCCCTTTTTATAAAGGACCGAGAACATTATTTCTACACCACATACTTATTTAAAAATAGGTAAATAATAGAGAATATAAGTATAAAAATTCACTTCTCATTCAAAGTAAAAATGAAGTTCCTTACAACAAATATCCAACAGATCAACATAATATTACATTTAGTTTATAATATTCAAAATACCAAAAAAAATTATAATACGTGACTCCCTCGACATGAGGTCTCATATATAAAGAAAAAGGACTTTGATGCATTATTACTCAACTCCAGCTTCTAACTTTTCTTCACTGGCCCCTCGGCTGTGAAGTAGATGCAACACTCGCTACATCCGCTCACGTACCACCGTACGATCATCACAATACACACGCACACAACGACATAGAAAGAAATGCAAGGGTGAGCTTACCAAACATAAAATAAAATTATATATATAGAGAGCAAAATATTTCTCACAAAGAATAACCCCATGCATTTCCAGCCCATCTAATGCACACATGAAAACGGCTTCCAACCGGTTTCACACCTAAGTAATCCGAAGGAACCGAGCCGGTCCGGAGCGACCCATTCCGGTATCTCGGATCCAGACAAAGACAAAGACAAGCTCAAAGATGAACTTACCGTTACATGTCTACCCACCTAAACATGTAACTCGGCTCTATAATGATGCAAAACATATATCTCGACATGATGCACGCCACCAAAATTATTTTAACAGCTCAACTACGGCAAGTTTATAATAGATCAGCCAAAATCTCAGCATTTTAAACTAATTAACAACGATTCTGACTTAGAAAATAGCTTTTATTCAATAGATCTAACAAAATCATATCAAAATATCTTGAAATAACATATTAAACCGTTCAAAACATAGTTCATAGGTTAAAGTAAACTCCCCTTACCTCAGAAAGATGATTCACACTAGATCTACCGAATATTACTTGATTATAACAAAATTCACCGAAGATTCAGCTTTAGAACGGAGTTTCTCCTAAGAACACCATGAATTTCTATAAGAAAGAGAAGGAGAAGAGAAACGAACGGTGAATCTAGCTTCAAACTTAAAGAAACTTACTTCCAATCCTTCAGAATAGATGTAGAATCTCAGATCTGGCGAGAAATCTAAGTTTAGGAAGGTTTAGTATGAGAGAAATGGTGGTTTACGGCCTTAGAACCTTTGAGAACCTTGGATAGAGGCGAAGAAATGAAAATTTCGTGTGAAGCCCCCTTTTTATAGAAAATTTTCGAAATTACTGTTCACGCCGAATTTACTGTTCATCGCCGGAAACACTGTTCACCGCCTTACTGTTCATGCCGGAAAATACTGTTCAGGGCACTATTCATGCCGGAAAATACTGTACACGCGTACTGTACACGCACTGTAAGATTGATTTGCAATGTACATACGCGGTTGGCACTGTTCATACACGGTTTGTACGCGGTTTGCACTGTTCATACGCGGTTTGCACTGTTCATACGCGGTTTGCACTGTTCATACGGTACTGTTCAACTCCATCTAAATATATTCCAATACCAAATAATCCTTCAATTAACATTGAACAAGTATAAAATATTATAGATTACTCAATAATAAATTAGAAGCCTGACAGCAGTGATGGATCAAAGTCCAATGTGCAAGGCAAGGTATTTACCATGACTGGCTCTGAAGTGGCAAAGTTTGATGATCTCATCTGAGGTAAATGCATTCTGAAAGACAAACTCTTTGATGTTCTTTTTTACTCTGGTGCTACGCATTCTTTCATTTCCTTAACTTATGTGCATTGCCTTAAATTGGTAGATTTATATTATTGATGAAAAATGTTTGAATGTTTTTGGATGAAGAAAGATTATTATGTACAAAAGTGAATAATGTAATATGATCATGAAATTATGAGATGTGTGATCATAATAAGTGATTATGATTATTGTAATACATTGAAGGGTGTAGTTATAATACATATATTGTAATACATTGATGTATATAAATTATAACTCATGTATTATGACATGATAATCTATGAAAAAGAATGAGAAAATGATAAATGCTGAGAAAAAGTATAGATAGTCATAGAGACACACTAGAGGTGTGGAAGTCGAGTGATTTTGAAAATCTGGGAGAAATAAGGGTGATGGGTGTTTTTCTTTAAAATGTGCATAATTAATGAAAATAGAGGGAAAAAAACATAATAGGCCTCACACTCATTTCCTGACCTAAACTCCTAACCATACTTTTTCTGTGTGTAACGGCTAAGCAGCAACTATATATGCTATGAAGTCCTCAAGGAATCCTAGGGGCAATTGATTATGAAAGTATGATGAATATAAAATAGTGTAGAAATTGTGTGATTGTAGTATATGTATTGTAACATATCGATTGATATTGTTATGATATATGTGTTATAATATATCGACGAGTATGATTAAGACACATATATTGTGACATATCGATTGATGTGATATAATACATATATTATATACAAATTAGTGTAGAAATATATGTTATGAATATTACAATATGTGATTGATTTTTTGCATGTGCTCTGTTGTGGTAATTATTTGTATGAGCTATGTGTTATTGTTAATCAATGTATGATAAAAATACGTTAGAGAATATTTTCAATATTGTATAATTCTTCTTTTAAATAAGAGATTTAGTGGGGCAGAGAATACTCATCCTTACTAACTATTTTCAAGAAATGGATTTTGAAGAAAAATTAAAGAAGATTGACCGATCTAACGCCAATGAGAATGTAAGGAAGGACTGCTCTATAGGGTTTATAATATCTTGAAGAATTGTATTATTTAATAAACTTTTATTTAAATTAATAAGATTATGTAATTATTCTAAATGATTATTTTCAATTTATAACACTTTGACAAGTCTGATTATAAAGATTAATTTGAAGTATATTGATAAGACTAATGGTTAGCTATTTTAATTATAGATTATATTTATTTTATAGAAATTTATTCTGCTAGAAAACATGCCTTTTATGTTTCAAATTTTTACGTATCTATCATGAATTAAGTAAATTTAGGAAATAAAAATGTTAGTTTTCATTCTATTGGTAAATTTAAATTTTATAAATGCTTCCCTTAAAAATTTTGAATATCTTTAAGTTTTTGTAAAATTGAATAGTTGATGAAAGTTTAACTTTTTTCCCAATTACTTAAACCATAAAAATAAAAAAATTTACCTTATTTATTTTCTTCGTCATACTTTATGTCATAATTTGGAGTAAAAATTTGAAGATGTTACAAAATCTACTTATATTTTATTTCAAAAAGGGTTTTTGACACATTATTCAATAGATTTGAAAATAGGAAAGAGAGAGTAAAGAAAATGTGTGAAATGACGTTATTTTAGCATTCATGTGTCATTTAATAAGACAATTTAAATAAGTAAAAAGCTAATATGTATGACCATTATTATCTAATAAATTAATTTGAAACTTTATTTTTAATAAAATATTTTATTTAAGAATAATAACCTTTGATAGTTAAATCTCCCTAGACTAGCAAGAGAATATGAATGAAAATAAAAATAAGTCAAGCTTGTGCCAAGTGTTATAAAGGTTCAAATATTTCAAAGTCTAAATATCTTACGAGGTTTGTTTGAAATTTGGATTAGTCTAAATTTATTATCTTGTCTAATAATTTTTAGAATAAAAAAAATACTCTAAATTTAACTTGCTTGATCATACTCTATTTTAAGATTTGGCAACAAAATTTAGTAATTTAGGGCTAATAATAATAATAATGAAAATAATGATGACCATAATAGTTAAATATTATAACTATACATTTAAGTTTTTTTTTTTTGTTTGCTTACTAATATTATTAGTGAGTATAGAAATCAAATGTGTTTAGAAATATAAGATCTAGATAAGAGAATCTGCTCAATTAAGTTCAATAATAAAATAGATATTAGGCTAAAGATGGAATTTGAAAAATTATGACAATTTTTTTTAAAATTATATTAATAACTTTTATATTAAGCTATCATATTTACAAATTTTAATTTATTAGAAGTTAGTTTAAATTCATATAATGATTATTGATAGTGATAACATTTACATATTATATAATCATAAGGTTTGTGAAGTTTTTTCTTGCAACTTTTTAATAAGGATTTTACTTTCAATTTATTTACAATACCTTTTAACGAGATTCTCGTTTTCAATGTCTTGAGTAAATACCTTTCAAAAATAGGTTTTTCCATTCAGAACTACATTTTTTAAAAAATATTTAGATTTCAAAGCATGCCTCCAAAGCTTAAGTTTGGATTTAACATTTTTTAATTTCATAACTATGACTATTTTATTTACAAAGAACATGTATTTAGGGATAATTTTTTGTACATCACTAATAAACACATCAAATACTAGGTCAAATAATTAAAGACTCAAAGGAGAGTCTTGACATACATTTATTCCTATAAAAAAATGAATTAAATTTGGTATATTATTGCATAATTTAAATTAGAGAAGTAAATAAAATTTTTAGAAGAATGGTAAAACAGTTAGTCTTGATAGTATAATTATTAGTGTTTGAAAATATATGGAATAAATTTTACATAAAACCTCAGAATCACATGACACATCTTAATAGATTACGTTAAGCGTAGAATTTCACGAATTAGAATGGTAGATAACTCCCCCTAAAATTCTAATGGGATAACGTTAAACTTTTGATTTACCAAACCAAGATTAAAAGACATGGAGTTAAATCAGAATCGTATATAAACTATAAAATATCTTTTCTGAATCCTTGGAATCAAGGCTGACCATTAGGATGCCACACACGTGCATGATTTTTTTCACCAAAATTCGCTTTCAACTTTAGAAAACTCCAAATTCAGATTCACCAGTTGTGATCACAATTAAAGTTGATGGACTTTATTAGACGTTATTATACTCTAGCTAAAAAAGAGTATGTTACAAATTTACCATCCAATCAACAACATAGCTTTGCATGATGAAAGCAAAGCAAGCAAAATCTGAATTCAAATTTAACCTTAAAGAGCCATAATAGAGATTAAAAAAACGATTGGTGTAAACCCTCTACCTAAAACAAACCAAAACTAAAAAAGAACATTTGTAAGAGGTATAAGAGGGCATTAAACCATTGGATGTTATTTCTTAATCCACTTCCACTAGTCAAAATGGTATGAACAAACTTTTGATTGATAACCAAATTTCATTTGATGTTACGTTTTTTTCCCTTTATATTATGAACTTATGGGTTATCACAACTGGAAATTTGATTGTTCGTGTTTTGCATTACATGTCTCTTTCAGATTCTTCTGTTCCTTGGATGATGCTCCAACTTTGCTATGTGTCACAGGATTTTTGGATAAAAACTTACGGTAGCTAGAAAAGGTTACCATATCTGCTTAATCAAAACAAGACCAGGTACCTTCATTGAGTGGTTATTATTGATTAACTATTACTGTTGCCCATTTAGATAAACAAGAAAAGGGAGGAACTAAGGGAGTAAAAAACAAAACAAAACAAAAAAGAATTACAACAAGTTATGTTAAAAAAAGGAGATGGAGAATGATATGGAGGCTGTGCAATGGTGCAACATATGCTCCAAAATGGTTCACCCAATGACTAATGCTGAGAACAAGTGCCCATTTTGTGAGACAGAATTTTGTGAGGTAATGGACAACCTAAGGGACCAGAATGATGTTATTGATTTAAGGTCAGCTTGGGTGTTCTCACTTTATGCCCCAATCTTTCTTGGCTTATTGAGTGCTTTTAGCCCTTCTGTAGCAAGCATTTTTTCACAGGGGAGTAGCAGCTCAAGAGGGGAGGAAGAGGTTGAACAAGAGAGGGATAATGAACTTGTTCTTGGTAGAAGGAGAAGCACCTCAACTTACATGATGCAACTTTTCAGGGGTCTTCATGTAAGGATGGTGTCTGAATTTGAGAACCTTGAAGACACTAGGAACATGGATAGTAGTAGTATACTTGTCCTTGATCCATTCAATGAAGGTGCATTGATTGTTAGAGGTCCTAACTTGAACCACACAACTAGTCCAAATGAGAATGTTGTTAGCCCCTTCAATGACATTGTGGTAGGATCTGGCTTTGATTTGTTGCTGCAACATTTGGCACAGATTGGCCCTGGTGGATATACAAGTGTGAACCCTCCAGCACAGAAGGCAGCAATTGAAGCAATGCCTTGTGTGACTAGTGAGGAAAAGTTGCAATGTACAGTGTGTTTGGAGGATGTTGACATTGGAAGTGAAGCAACGGAGATGCCTTGTAAGCATAAATTCCATGGTGACTGCATAATCTCATGGCTTAAACTTCATGGTTCTTGTCCAGTTTGCAGGTTTCAGATGCCATCTGATGATTCAACTGTTGAAGCCAATGTGAGGATTGGAAATAGGGACAATCAAAACAGTGAGCTAGTTAGAGCTGGAGAAGAGAGAACAAGAAATGGAAGGAGGACTTGGTTTCCAATGCTGCAGTCATTTAATAATTTTCTTCCTTCACCTTGATCAATACTATGATTGGAGTCTAGTCTCCCTCACCCTCATCAGGATTTAACAACTACATCTAGACACTCATGCTTCGTGCATTCTTCCAAATTGTATATATGTTTTAGATTTCCCAGTCTGACTTTCTTGTACCATTCAATTATGTACATGTTTGTTAATGTTTGCAAAAACTAATAAATATTAGTAATATTTTCTACTTAGATTTATGCATTCTTTTTCTTCCTCACCAATTTAAAAGGAAAATGAGCGTGGTGCCACTGCCGATGTTTAATTCCCAAGTAAACCATCAAATTAAAGGTGCCAAAGAAAAGGTTTCTGAAATTAGCAAATGTTCATTTCAATCCTTGATATTAAGGGTCCATCAATTTGATCCTCGACTCTAACAACAAACAGTTATTTTGATCCTTGACTTTGGTGCACATCAGTCGAATTGATCCCTAGCTTTGTTAAATTCAGAGACCAAATTGATGGTCATCAAATCAAATTCAGACTAGAATTGATTGATTTTGTAGTGTTTGGGACAAAATTAATTGGTTGTGTCGATTTCAATTTGAAGGACTTAATTGTTTGAAAGTTATACAAGTTAGAAATAAAGTTTTCTTTTCTGTAATACAAAAGACTGCTCATAATTAGAGGCACTAGTTTAGAGTATTATTCTTTAATTCCCGCATGGGATCTCATCTTCAATCAAGTGAAGAAAAGGACAAAAAGCTATATTTTGAAAAAGTGAACGAGTAAAAGAATAAAACAAGCCCAAAACTAAAAAAATGCAAAACTCAAAACAAGGGGTTGGTCCAAGTCTCATGTCTTCAGTTAACATCCAATATCTTGATCACAGTACCAGATTCAACTCGATGCAGCGCTACAATACAGTCTCGAGGCTTGCACAACTCATTTTTCTTTGCATATGCAAGAGCAAACTCTAAGGTTTCTTCTGTTGACTCAGTTTGAGAAGCGCCACAAGAACCTGTGCCCAAAACAGGTATTAGACCCCGGTAAATAAGACTATGCCTTGCAGGGGTTTCCTCACTACAGAACCATTCAAAAGAATCTGTTGTTATCTCAGGAACTACCACAGATAAAATAGGCATGCTTGGTCTATACTTTGCCACCAACTTTGCAGTGGTTCCACCTCTTGTAAGGACTAAGATTAAAGCAGCATTGATGCAATTTGCAGTTCTAACTGCTGCAGAGGCCATACTCTCTAAAGTACTCATTGGAGTTGGAACTGTTTCCATCATTCTCTTGAACAGTTCACCGTAGTTTATGAAATTTTCTGCTTCTGAACATATTCTAGCCATGGTTTGAACAGCAATGTCTGCATAGGCTCCTGCAGCAGTTTCTCCACTAAGCATGACACAGTCTGTGCCATCAAGAACCGCATTGGCAACATCGGTGGCCTCGGCTCGTGTCGGCCGAGGAGATTTGATCATGGACTCCATCATCTGGGTTGCAGTCACCACAGGCTTGCCTTGTATATTTGACTTGTGTATCATAACTTTCCGAGCAAGAAAGATCTTTTCAACGGGAATTTCCATTCCAAGTCTCCTCTTGCCACCATAAATGCATCTGAATTTGCCAGTATTTCATCAAAATTGGCTATGCCCTCTTGATTTTCAACCTAACAAGAAAACAAATAATACCATGTGGTCGATTAATTAATACAAGGTTTGAGAAAACATGTTTTGTTTTCACTTTCTATTCTCATTAGAAAAATATTAATGTTACTTTGTTTCTTTCTTTCAAAGATTTGTATAGGAAATGATAAAAATAATTTTCAAAACAAAATCAAAGGGAAAATAAGGTGACATTTTGGTAGATATTCCATGAGTACTTATAAGAGAAGAAAATTAATATAAAAAATGTATAAACTTCTCGCGTAAATTAAAAAAACATAGAAGTGTTAAACAAGAGAACTTTTAAAAACAGAAAGAAAGCATATGTTGCTTTTATCTCATGAGAAGAGTTTGTTTTATTCATATAAGTACTTAGTTAATCCAAATTCAACCATTTAAATTTACTTTGCATTTCTAAAGGAGAAAGGATGACAATTTTTTAATTTAGAAAATTGACAATAAAGATACCTTAGACATGAGAAGTATGCGTTTTGCATGCTTTCCAAGTAGTTCTCTAGCTTGTACAAGGTCTGAACCTTTTCTAACAAAAGAGAGAGCAATCATATCAATCTTATTAGGAGCCCCCCAATCCAAAATGTCCTCCTTGTCCTTCTCTGTGAGGGTTGGAAGATCAACAACTACCCCAGGAAGGTTTACATTCTTCCTTTCTCCAAGAACAGCCGAATTTTCGCAACGACAACGAACCAAACCATTCTCCTTGTCACATTCAAGGACAGTGAAACTGATTGTGCCATCAGCACAAAGAACATTGCTTCCTGGATTCAATTGGTGTGCCAACTTCTTGTAGCTCATACTGATCATCTTTTCATACCTTTTATGCTATAATCAGTTGTGATTGTGATTTCTTGTCCTCTATGGATTTGTATGGCCTTCCCTTCTTTCAAAAACCCTGTTCTGATCTCTGGACCCTGTAATAATGTTTCCAACATAAGCACCATATATATATATATATATATATATATATATATCACTGGCAGAGTGAAGCTCTAAAAAATCCATCACCAATGCCATCAAGGATCAAGCACTTAGCTTTAAACAGTTTCCCCAGAGAGAATAGTTCATAGATTTCAACTTTGCTTTTACTTTTTTTCGAGAATGGAGATGTTGTAGTTTATACAATACAAAATCCTAACTCTTTTCTTTTGTAATGTATATGTAATTTTTAAGTTCAAATATGCTTTTAATCTTTTAAAATATAATTTTTTTTATTGAAATTAATCATATTTAAACTTTATACATTTATTAAAACGAATAGAATTGATAAAAATGTCATTTTAAAACAATAAACTGAATTGAAGCCTTTTTCCATAATGAAAATAAAATTCGAGGAATTCTTGCACAATACTTTCGTATAACAACAATAATAGTAATAAACTTTAAATGTGTTTTTGATTTCTAGATTTTATTAATTTTTTTATTTCTTTGAAATAATTTTTTTTATCTTTATAATTTTGGGAATTTTAATTTTAAGTCTCTCTGGATAACGTACTCTAACCCAAAAAAAAAAAAAGGGATAAAACTAAAAATTTATAAAAATGCTGAACCAAAATTATTTAAAAAAAAACTAAAATAAAAAATTCAGTAAAATATAAGAATCATTTTAACCTTGATGATAATAATAATAATAGACGACAAACTCTGCAGATTCATCATCTTTTACTGCCATTGAATTAGTGGCTGAGTTGGAATATAAGGTGCATACCCAGAAGAAGAATGAAGCAACCTTGGAAAGAACAGTAAACAATTTGAACAAACAACACAAGATAAAATAAAGGAATAAGTACAACGTCGTAAAGTAACCTTGGCATCCAACATAACAGCACAGAGAATGCCTGTGTTGTTCATTGCAGTCCTAAGATTGTGAAGGGTCTCTTGGTGGTAAGAATGAGAACCATGAGAAAAATTGAAGCGAGCCACATTCATCCCTGCCTTGAGAAGCTTCTCTAGCATCTCCACTGACCTGCTTGATGGTCCCAATATGCAAACTATCTTCGTCTTAGGCTTCAAACTCTCTCTCCCCATTGTTCCTCCTACTAACATCTTTTCCATTGCTTCCTTAGATTTCATTATGTGCTCAAAACATGCAAGAACTTTATATTAGAGAAAAGGGTTTTCTAAGAACTTTCTGACACACAAGGAATATATAGGTTCTGGCATGGTCAAGATGCTAGGAAACGTATTTGACACATTAGTGTAGTGTAGCTTCAAATCCAAGCACAAATAAATATGGACGATCAATTTTAAACGGTTTAAACTTTGAAATAGAATATGCTCTTAAAATTCCACGTGATGAATAAATTGAATGGAATTTATACCCCCACCTAATTTATTGCCTGAAAGAGAGCTCAGAGCAAGAAGATTTAGGGTAAAACTTGAGATGAAGCTATGTGCAAGCAACAGAGAAATCTTCAGTTGTGCTTCCGTTGAATTATGAATACTAATAATTAATAACAAGAATATTCCGTACCAATACAATGTACGGATTTTAAGATATTTAATATTTATATTTTATTATTTATAAAATTGAATTTTTTTTATCTATGCTAAGTTTATATTTAATAAAAATACTTAAAATAAAATATTAAATTATTTATAAATCCTAAATATTAAAAAATATATAAGATTAAGAAACATATCTATAAAATTAATAAAAAATTAATAAAATATATAAAAAAAGAACTCTAAATAATATATATATATATATAATATAAAAAAATATCTTCTCATCCTAGTGTAAGTTTAAAAACTTAAATAAAAAATTTAAATTGAATGTAAGGATTTTTAAACTAATACTAATATGAAAAAATCTTGCCTCATATATAATTATATATATAATGAATCATTAATATTGTATTATTAATAATATTTAATAATTTTATTTATATTGAACATATATTTAATAGAAAAACATTGACTTATTAGAAAATTTTAAAATATTCATTTAGTATCTAAAAATTAATTTGATATAATTTAATTATTAAAATTATAAAATATTTAATAATAAAAAATAAAAGATTTAAAATATAAAATGATATATATATATATATATAACAAGTATCAAGTTGCTTCAAAATAAGTTTAACTTGGATGAGTAGTGATTCTAACGAGAGTTATTTTACATAATAATATTTATTAATATTAAATATTGTTAATCAAATTATGAAATATTTTTAAAATTATTTGTTAAGAAATATTATTTCAAAGTTTAATATACATTTTTAAAACACTATTAAATATATATATATATATATATATAATTTTATTCAATGGTTGGACTGAGGAAATTAAATATTAAAAAAATTAATAAGTGGAGTGACTTACGTCAATGTTATCCTAAATCTTAAAATATTCAATAATACATACTAGTTTTTCAATAATTAATTTATTTTTAATCTAAATATAAATGTAAAACGTATTTGTTTTATTTAATATATTTTATTTTTTAAATAAAAAAGATTTTGATATATTGTCAATTACACTGTTATCATTGTATGATTACTTCATGAAGTCACACTCTTTTAGTTACACATAGATATAGGGCGTGTATCATATAACAAAACCTTTTAAAATGATAAATAAAACGATTTAATTATAGCCATTAAATTTAAGCAATGGTCGAGAGTTTTTGGATTAAATTTTCACGTGATATATCAATGCTTGCCTACATTCTTACCGATTATTTCTGCGTTCTCTACCTGCACATTCTTCGCGGCTTTGTATATATGCTCTGCTTTTACCCACCTAATGTTATAATTTGCCAAAAACCACTTTGTTAACGGCATCCCTTTATATAAACTCACTACTAATGCCCCTGCCATGAAATTAAATAATTCAAAAAATTACGTTAAAGACTAATTTAAGTACATTTTCATTGAATTTTTTATATCAAATTAATATAAAATAGACATTTTTTTAAAATTAAAAATATCTTATTTTTTGGATTTTTAAAAAAGTTAAACGAACGAGTTTATCTATTTTTTTTTAATTTATGAGAAAAAATTTATTTACTTTTTATGCAAATTTCTCTAAACTAAGTTTAGTGATAATTATTATAATCTCACGCAAATTATTTTTTCAAAAAGCATATATGCTTTCAACATGAATTATAAACTTTATAGAACGAAATATAATAAGGATGAGATGACGGATTATGATACATTGATTGGAGTATAAGGATGAATAATAAGGATGAATAATGTACCATGTCTTGTTATGACTACGAAAAAGGGTGTAAGCGGTGATAACAGGCGCAATTTGCAAGGTGAACGATGATATATGATGTGAAGATTTTTATTCCAAAAACTAATCTCAATATTTTATTCAAATTTAATGACTATAATTAAGTGTTCTCATTTTGAATAAATATTCTCACATAATACACTTCCCTATTTATCTATCTATATAATATATATGATAGTATAATTCTTATTTTAAAATTTTACATATATCTAAATATATAATATTTTTATACTAATATATTTACTAATTAATAGTATTTAATAAGAGTAAAAAATTCTATAATCAATACACATATACAAAATTTAAATTTGTAAAAATCAATTGAGAAAGAAAAATAATGAGATACACGTGAAAAAATAATTTTTATTGAAAATTTAACAATTTTTTTGAAAAGGAACAAATATTTATTTTTATTATAAAAAAATTTAAAATTTTAAAAAAATTTTAAACATGGATAAAATATTTATAAAACACATTAAAATTTACAATTATTATCCTCTTTTCATATATTTATTTCATATAATAAAATTTTATAATTTTTATAATTAAAACACAAACTAATCTCTCATACATAAACTACTCATTTAACTATCTAGACAATAAGAGTGAAATATTAATTGTTAACATAAAGAAGAGTTTTGTATTTTCAACAAAATCATGAGTGGTGATGCTTTGATCTCAATCATCAAATTCAAATTTCTCATTTTTCTGACATTTTAATTTTCTACTATGCAATAATTTTGTTTTATATATTTAAATTATTTTTTTTTAAATTACAATAAACCTATTCAACGTACAGGTATGACAACCTGTAGTGTACAAGAAACGCTCCTTTTGTTTGGGTACACAAGAAACATAAGTGTGGGCCTAGACAAGACAAGGGAGCAAGCCCGAAAGCCCATCAAAATTAAAAAAGAAAACAAAAGAAAAAAAAAAAGAAGCGGGAAAACCCCCCAAAGCTCAAAACGCTCCAAAATCCAAAACGATTCTCACTCCATTTCCCGCTCCACACTCTCTCTCTCTCTCTCTAAAACCTAGTTGCAGTCTTGCAGATCCAAATTGCGAGCCAGCCATGGCTAATCCCTGGTCCGAATTCGAAACCAGTCTCGAACTCGAAGAGAAAGCGTGGCACCTCCTAGCGCTTCTGCTTCGAATCGGCCACGCCGTTTACCCTCAAAACCTCGCATCTCAATGTCGTTTATTCACCGCTTCACCGGATTTCATCTGCCACGTCACCTCTCTCACCGGTTCTCCTCTCTCTGTTACCGATAACGGACTCGTCACCCCCTCCGTAAACGCCGTTTTCGCTCTCGGAAGTTTCTTCTCTCTCCATTTCCCTCGTTCGCAAACGCACTGTTTCAGAAAACGCAAATTGCTTTTCTCAACCGCCGAAGGTTATCTTGAAATTGAATTTGAATTTGAATTTTATTTTGTGTTCCGATTATTTGATTCGATATTTTGGTAAAAGCAGATGGAAGAGCTTACAAGAGATTAGCAATTAGTAGTGGAGTTCAAGAAGTTTCTTTTCAGGTATTCCTTTTTTATTTTTATTTGCCTAATGAAAAGGTTATATGTATGTGAAATCGTAACCGTGTTTGCTGATGAATTTGATTGGCTTGTGAGTAGTTAGTGTGCCTTTGATATGTGACAGCGCCAGTAGCTTGATTAAGCATGGATTGCCTTTTCTTAAATTTAGGATGCAATTTTTTATTTTTTATTTTATATAGTCTGGTGAAAAAATATAGAGTTACAACCATTTGGATAGGAATGATTATGGTTATTATTCGTAATTAATTTCTGAGGGTATAATTTGGTTGCCTTTCCTTTCATCACAGGCATGCACGGGATGCTTGTTTGAATGATAATGTTTAGAAAGTAATTTTAATGCATAGTGAAACACAGTTATTTAATGATACATTTTTATTGAATTTGATAAGCTGCTATGTACTTTTGATATTTGATAGTGAGTGAATTTCATTATCTTGCAGTTAGGGTGCATTATAGTAGGAGTTAAAATTATAGAAATACAATCAATTGTTTTTAACTGTTTATTATGAGGTCTGTTTGTTTTAAAATTTACTATAATTAATTTTGTTTAAATTAATTTTACAAATTAATTTTGTGAAAATTAATTTTACAAATTAATTTTGAATCGATAAACGAAATTGAGAAGTGGGAATATTGATCTTTGAAAACGGTAAAGCAACGGGCACATCGGGTTTTTGAGTGTATAATTTGGTTGCCTTTCATTTCATTATGCCTTTACGGTCAGTCTGTTTGAGCATCTTTAAAGAAAAAACTTTCTCAATTAAAAACATGATTAAATTTTATAATAATTAGAGAAGATTACTGTAGTTTTTTAAAAGCAAAACTTAAAAAAAAAAAAAACACGTTTTAGTGCTTTCCTCGTAGGTTATCTTAAGTAACTTATAAGGATAAAGTACATTATAAAACGCTTGTTTTATCAGGGCTTAAAAACACGCCCTCTTAATCAGCTTCATAGAGTGATATATATCTTTTCTTTGTCTATGATTGTATTTTGTGCTGAATATGGTACCGAATTTTGGGACTTTTTCTTTGTGATGCAGAGTTTTCCTGATACTGTAAAGGCTGTGATGAGAAGAAATTTCCCTGCCATAAAATTTGAACCACCGAATATAAGTAGAGGGAATTTTGTATTCCCCTTGCGTATTGAATCGATTGATACGAATGGAGAGTGTTCAGGTTGTTCAGTGCCAAATTTTAAACATAGGGAAGCTAATAATGATGCCAGCACTAGTATGTCTCATGGAGAGGTTTCTAGATCTGTGACTAAAGCTAGTGATAGTTTGTTCATGACTGGAAGTGCCATAAATTGTTGGAAGCTAGCGAGCATAGATAGATTCAAGGAATGTAATCTCTTTGTGAACCTTGCTCTGCCAACTTGTTTCCAAGATACCTCGTTATGCCATGGTGGTGGTGTTGGTAGCATTGAGTTCTGGAAGAAAATGGATTACTTTGACACATTTAGGCATGGATATCCTGAACAGGACATTATCCATTCTGTGGACGTGGATGGTTTATGTAAAAGTAATACATACAAAGATCCAAGAAGAGAATCCAATGAAGATGACAAAATGGAAATTGGTTCAAAGAAAGGGCTGATTGGTTCTGACACAAATAGAGATAAGGAAGATGTTGCTCAGATGGTCAATCCTAGTCCACGTGGAGAAGAATTGACTAATGGTTCGGAACAAACAAACCTTATCCATGAAATAAACTTGGAAAAAAATAAGAGTGGGAGAAACACTAAGTCTACTTATAAATCAGCTCAGTCCACTGCAAGTCCAAAGCAGCTTTTAAAATCTTCCAGCATACTAAAGGGAGGGCAGAAGAATGATCTGCACCCGAAGTCACAAATTCTCAAAGAGTCACTAGCCTGCAATAAATTTGATAATGTTCCCAAAAATGTTGATCGATGTAAAAATGATCAGAAACTTATTACGAGGAAGCAAAATCGTAAAGAAAACATGGCAGGAAGTGTTTCCACGACTCCCAAGGTGAGCTGTTTACACTAAGAGCTATAGTTTGGAATAACCTGTGCTTTTGAAGATGTTTTAGGATCATTTGTCCTGTTTGCCTAAGATGTATAATTTATGTGTTCACTATTCACATTAACCATTTTGGTTATTTTGTTGATTTAGGTGGAGAAAAAAGTATATCCATCATTTGAAACTTTTACAATAGAGGAAGAAGAAGGCTCAGGTATTAGGACTCTACTTCATTTCCTTACTGACAAAAAAAAAATTCTATTTAAATTGCATTGACATCGCTCATTTTTTTCATTTAGGTGGTTATGGTACCGTTTACCGTGCTCAAAGAACTACTGATGGAAAAAGAGTTGCAATAAAATGTAAGTAACATCTATCTTTTATATTAATTTTTAGCTGTATATTTAGTGTTGCGATTTAACAAAAGGGGAAAAAGGGGCAGTGTCCTCCACTACAAATTGGTGCTACCTATTTATCGTCAAGAACAAATATCCAGTTTTTACTTGCGTTCAGTTTCCATCTTATAACAGAAACTGAAAACGATTCTTTGTATGTAATCGTTTTTATTTTTATATTACTAATTACTATATGATCAGCGTAGTGATTTTTGAGAAATTGATATTGATGCTACAACATATACATGCCATTTTACAGGTCCTCATAATAATGCTCATAAAAACCACGTAAATAATGAGCGGAATATGCTCGAGCGTTTTGGGTAAGTATATGACATATGATTCAATATTTGTTTATTTAAGCTGCAACGCGTCCTGCTATTGTCAAATGTCAATATGTGTATTTTTTTGTCATGATGCAGAGGTAAGAACTTCATAATAAAGTTTGAAGGTTCTTTCAAAAATGGCAACAGTGACTGCTTTGTTTTAGAACATGTTGAGCACGACAGACCTGAGGTAATTGTTGAACCCATTTAAAATATATATTTTCTTCATCAGGAAAAATAGCTGTTTTCGGTTTCAGACATTTAAACATTTTTATTTAATCAACGAGTTGAGTTCAGGGGATGAATTTCCCGTTTATCATTTCCCAAATTTTAACCGATTAGCTCAGGAGAAGATCTCTAAACATTCTTTGGAGTTTGGAATTTGTTATTAACAATTCTAGGAGAAGAATTACTCAAAGAACTGTAGGAACTAGGGAATCCAATGAAAGAATAAAATTCGAAAAAATTGGATTGAATTAAGAAAGAATTGAGAATGTTAACAATGAATTTGAATAATCCCTCTCAGCCTTCCTCTTTTCTGTTTATAGCTATTCATTATTAACCGTTTTCAATATGACAACAAAATTAACGACAACGGACTTAACTGAACGACAACTCTAATAACAATAACAGAATTAACAGAACAACACTATATAAAGTCCTATATCAGAATTCCTCTTTAACGGACCTATTTTTACTTCTTGATTGTTAGGTTTTGGAAAAAAGAAATTAGTATATGCAGGAAATGGATAAACCTTTCCTGAGATATTCTTATTTAAATTAAATGATTTTAATTTTATATGTTCATGATAATACTCTAACCTGCTCTACATTCATGTTTAATGGAGATCATTTTCCCTTCTGGATCTGTAGGTTTTGAAAAAAGAAATTGATATAGTTCAGCTTCAGTGGTATGGGTATTGCATGTTCAGGGCCCTTGCTTCCCTGCACAAGGAGGTATTTTCCCCTTTGCATATTCAGAATCTCATATGACTTTGACTTAAGACAGTATATGCAATTGTTTTGAGAAATTGAAATTCTATTCAATGTAGGGAGTGGTTCACAGAGATGTTAAACCTGGAAACTTCCTTTTCTCTCGAAAGCTAAACAAAGGCTATCTTATTGATTTTAACCTTGCCATGGTTAGCTTGCTTCTCTTGGAGCTACTTTTTGCTGATCATTTAATCTAAAAATAATCTGATGAATTATGATATTTTCTTTCCAGGATTTGAAGCAGAAGTACAACATTGGAAGTAAGCTCATGTTCACTATCTCTTGCTTATTCTTTTGACTTCGAGAATTGAAAAAACTTGCTGAATCTTTTCTTTTTTTCTTGCCTGTACTTTTCATAAAATAAGACTAGGCGCCCCTTTGGATACTTGGGTAATTAATCTCAAGTGATAGGACAGCATCTTAGAACAAAAGAAAAAGATATCTTTCTTGCTTCTACATGAATTATATTGATTTCCTTCAAATATCCCTTAGTCAGTGATCTTCATAATATAATCTGGTTAATTAATTTAGTCAATTTGTGCATTTATTCAGGTAAATCAAAACCAATCCTTGATACGTTCAGTAATGTTCCCCTCTCTTCTGGTACTTCTCCACTGGTCCAAGACAAGAAACTTGGTGGAAGCAAGTGTTTAACATCTAATAAAAGGGTACTGGCAGATTATAAGAATTTTTCTGAACTTAATAGGCATGTGAAGCAAAAGGCTTATGCCGGTTCTCTGAAAAATTGTCCTGATAAGGCTGCTGGGAGTTTACTTAGAGCACAAGGAACAGATGGCTCGGGTATAACCTCTGCCAAAGATGTTACTAGCACTAGAACTGCTTCTGCAGAGAGGCTCAGAGAACCCATACCTTTCCGAGGAAGAAAGGAGCTTATCAGCCTTGTGAAGAATTCTATGCAATGTGCAAATAACAGTTCAATAAAAGGTCCTTCTTCTCATAGGAAAAGGGTCACTGCTCCGTCAGGCAAGGTAGATGGCAAGATTTTTTATCTCACCCCAATGCCTCTACATTCAACCACTGTTGCTGCAGGTTTATTGAGAAGCAAAGGTGTGATTCTAATTGCAATACTTGAGTTTTGGGGAGTTGCATTGCTACCTTAATCTACTCCTTATTTCATCACTTTCTTGTTTCTTTCCTAAACTAAACGGCTTAGCATGCTAACTGCCAATATGTTATCTAGGAGATGGAAAACATAAAAGAGAAGGTTCATGTGTTGGAACCAAGGGATTCCGTGCGCCAGAGGTAGGATCTTGTTGTCACTTCTTTTCACTTCTATTTTCAAACAATAGTAGGTCCAATTTATGTTGATACAGATAAAAATACTATCTATACCGAATATTGACTTAGGGAGTGCTACTTTCATATGCTTGTAAACAAGAGAAAAATAAGCTACAATTTAGCACTTGGAATGGCGATTTATACTGCCAATAAGTTTAAAACGTGAAGCATTTGCCTACCCGAAAAGAAATCATTTTGCGTACCTAAGGATACCTTGTTTCTCCTTAACCCAATTACGGTTCATTAGAATAATAATCAGATAGCTTAAATATCAAATTGCTGCTGTCAGGTAGTTTCCTCGATTCAGCAGTATAAGTTCCAGTATCCCAAATTTCCATTTGTTGGGGTGAAATTCTGCTTATCTGCTGATTGCTGAGATAGTTATGAGAATTTGGCTTTGGCAGGATACCTTTCCTGTCTTTACTGAATTGGATATTACACCTTCAAAATGCAACATCTAAAGTAGTCACTTAGAGATGTAATCGTACTATCTAATTATTGTTTCTTCAGGTTTTGTTTAGGTCTCAATTTCAGGGAAGCAAGGTTGATATTTGGTCGGCTGGAGTCACTCTACTGTACTTGATGATCGGAAAGACTCCTTTCACTGGCGACCCAGAACAGTAAAATCACCTGCAAATTTTAATTTGTGATTTTATCTTTCTGTCTTCTATGCTGACTGAGTTTTGTTGTAGGAATATAAAAGAAATTGCTAAATTGCGGGGCAGTGAAGAGCTTTGGGAAGTGGCCAAACTACATGACCGTGAATTATCTTTTCCAGTGGTAATTCCTTTTAATCCTTATATTTTATTAAGTTTATGCGAAAATGTATTTATAGATGATTTTTTTTTGAGATTTCTACCACTATTAAATTCTTTTATCAGTGTGAGTGCGTCTCGCTTGAGGTTTTTCTTTAAACTTTACAAATTCAGGTTAATGTTTACTGGTAAATAAATGGTCCATGAATTAATTATACTGACATTTGGATAATATTTGAAGATGGTGCCTGCGCAAACTTCGTCTTGGTTTTTACCTAGTTTGCAATCAACTGCAATTATGATTCTAAATTTTTCGCACTGATCTCATGTTACTGTAAAGAAAAGCAGCTCTTGTTTTTCAATATTGTAAATGAATCAAAATGATTAATGTTTGCCTATTAGTCATCCTTGTTAATATTCATTGGATTGCAGGAGTTACTTGATGACCGGTACTTACAGTCATGGGACATAGAAAGCTGGTGCAAGGTTCACACGAAGAGGCCAGAGTTTCATGAACACATCCCGAAATCATTATTTGATTTAATAGACAAATGTCTAACAGTAAACCCAAGAAATAGGATCAGTGTCGAAGATGTTCTAAGGCACGGATTCTTTGCCTCATGTAATGAGATTATGAGGAAGCAAAGGATGATTCGACGAGGTCTCAGCTCGGACACCGCAGCTCAGAGCAAACTGAAATCAGTTGCATCAAGTATAGGTGTTTTTGGTAGCAACAGTTAGTGGATAACTAACTACTGTATTTTTTATTTTTCTACCTACGGGGGTTGACACAAGAGGGTTTCCTATACTCATGATAGCTGTATATATGACTATTTCAGAGTAAACGAGCGCAGCGTAACTTGTAAGTTGTGTAAGCTGGTTAAATTTAGAACAACATATTTTGTATTTATTCTTTTATTGTTGTAAAGCGTTTTCCTTTTTTTCTTTGGTTCCTTCCTCAAGGTGGTTGAAATGAATTTTTGTATTTAGTTCAAGCTTTTTTTATAACTTTTTCAAGGAGGGGTCACCTTCAGAAATGTCACATAAAAACAACCATTAGAGATATTCAAAAGTTATTTGATCGCATATGAATTTGTATTTTAGTATACTTATGTACATATCTAAATGCAGATTTGATGTGCTATATTGATGTAACTTTTATTTGTTTCAAAGCTTGGGGGTATTGTAACTTTATATTTTTGTCTCAGATTGTAAACAAAGCCTAAGCTTCAACAGACTTCCTATGGAGATAAATGCTTGCAAACACACCATTAAAACACATACAAAACAAGGTATTTAACAATAAACAGTATATTATACATTTACACACTTAAGATGCTAAGAAAAAGTCAATTATGTTGTGTTTTGGTATAGATTTTGAAGGAACAGTATTTTGTAGGATTATTTAAATTAGCACTTAATGAAATTATCTGTTTAGGTGTTTTGTAAAAAGATTTTAAAAAATTCTTCGGTATTTTAATCTTATAACATTTGTTTATCTTAAAATAAGAAATTTAAAATTTAAGCTAAATAGATAGAATCTTTCAATAATAATTAGTCTATTACTTTAATCTGCAAAACCATGAGATGAAGGAGCAATACTTGAGTTCATAAACAAATTTAAGTATAAACATAAACAAGTTTGATCTTAAATATCAATTATATCAAAGACAAAACTTAAATGCAGTTCATGAAGTGTTACTCGTACTATTTACTAATCAAAAACAAATTTATTATTAAAACACCTTCAATTTTAATATGTACACGACATATAAGAAACAACACATAAGTTTCGTCCTTTTATAAACTCATTTCATCGTTCTGCTAGCAATAGATTTTCCTTAGTGTGGTTAAGAGAGATTTCAAATTCAACAAATTCATAGATAAATAGACGAGATCCATTCCCTTCTCAATTAACCATTAATGGTTAATTTCAACTACGATCGTATTTCAGTGGTTTTTTCAAAGTTCTTACACTTAATGGTGGAAGAAAATTAACCAGTAGCTTTTTACTTTAATTTGCAAAACCTTGAGATGAAGGGGCAGAGCTCAAGTTAATACACAACAATCTACCTACACACTTCACTAACAAGTTTGATCTTAAATATCAGAGATTTTAAGAATTCTGATATCATCATTCTGCGAATAGATTTCCTATACACCTCTCAATGACTTTAAGAAACATTTCTATTGGTCCTTGCTTTCAAAGACAAGACCTTAGAGACAAATGCTAATATTGTGCTTTAATCTTGCAATTAAAAAAAAAAAGGTGTTCAATGATGCTTTCAACTTTGCACAATTACAAATAGTTTACCAATATTGTATGAGACAGAGAACGTCTACCATCATAAGGAATCATCACTATTTATACAGTTAACAAATAAAAAATCAGCGAAACTGCTTCCTCGTACGTTTAAAGGTTGAGTAATAGTAAATAGAATTCTCCCAAAAGAAGGAAATAAATTGAGGACAAGTATTAAAAAAGAAAATTAGTACCTGGAATAACTACACTTAGAGAAATGAGCCAAAACTGATTACAATGATGAATATGAATGCAAATAAAGTAGCTAATACGATTACACATAAATAAGTACAATTTGTGTAAAACAATTACAATTAGTTTAGACTAAAACTTAATAAAAAAACTATCATTCAATATACCATTTGATTTATCACATTACAATAAACATATGGCCCTGTATTCAAAATTAGCATCTGTATAAGAATTTAAAAGTTCATTCAGCTATTTAGGATCAAACAATTCACTTATAAGACTCGTAATCAAGTGGAGTAATGATTATAGACATCAAATAATATACAACGAAGATGAATGCCACAAGAGAATATATATTCCTACAGGAACAATAAGACAAAGTACAAAGTAGTAGATATACATAAGCAAAATTATATAATTCCTGCACAACTAAACAAGGCTCAAATGATTTTCTCATTCTAGTTTACACTGATAATACATAAAGAAGGGTTATACCCCAATGTTGTGATACCAGAGGTCAAAAGAAACGTTGCAGACAAATTGTCTACTTTTCTGAACATAAAATTAGACAAATTTGTAAAATACAAATCCAGAATATTGGTAATCTAATGAGAAAAGTAATTAATTAAATGGATAACAAAATGAAAAGCCCTAAGTAGGCACCAGTTTGTCATTTCTAAAACATGCATGTCTTTTGCAATCTTGTTACCAAAGCAAATACTAATAATTCTCACATATGTAGCATCATCTTATTTGACAATTTTGCATGTTTAAGTTCAATCAAATGGCAACTAATTCCAATATTATATGAGGCATAGGAGACAAATCATCACTATTAATACAAAATTAAGCCACAGTTAACAAAAAAAAAAAAAAAAAAAAGCAGAACCCATGCTTCCTTGTACACACATCTTTTCTGAAAATGAGAATATAACAATCAGCTAAAAATAAAAAACTTACTAAGTTAGCAAGGCCAATCCATAATTACTATTTAGGAGTCTCTATCTCAGTGTGAAAGTAAAAGGCTGCAAATTGAGAGTCTGTCATAGATCTAAAGCATTTACTTACGAGAAACCTGTAGCAATCATTTCACAAAGAAGTTTCTCGGGCTGTATTATTTTCATTTCTTTCAAACAAAGCACAGATAATTATTTCATAAGTTATAGGATTAGGGCTGTAACCATTGTCTTCCATATTTGACCGCAAGGCTAAAGCTTCATCAAACAAGCCCTCCTTACAAAGCCCATTGATCATAGTATTATACATTGGGTCAGATAGATGACACCCTTTAACCAAAAGATCCTCAAAAACCTTGCATCCTTAAGTCTTCTGCCTTTGCGTAGTCCATAAATAAGTATCGTGTCGCATTTGGATGAATGCTTTGTCTAAAACTTTGTTGAATAATGTAATTGCCTATCTAAATGATGGTTTTTGAATAACGTGTCTATTAAGGAATCGTAGGTAATTATACTGCACTTTGACCCATATCATGCATCTCATCAATGAGCTCTCTCAAACATAAGATATTTTCCCTAATTTGCACAAACCATCAACAAGAGTTTTTAAGTTATTACAGTTGGAACCATACTTTTGCGACGCATGTCTTCAAAGAGATTTATGGCTTCATGCGCCTTTTTAGTCTTGCATAATTCATTAATCAATATGTTGTAGCTTTGTACATCAAGGGTTACTCCATTTCGGATCATGTTGTTGAATACATGTTTTGCATTCTTTACTCCATTAACAAAGCAGCAGGCCCATTAAAGTATTATAAGTAACAGCACTAACTTTCAAACCTTTTATCATCGCAGCTAACACATTTATAGCGCCTCTTTTTTCCTTCCTTACACAGTGCATCGACCAATATGTTATAGGTATATAAACATTTGGGTGGATGCTTTTACATACCATTTCATTGAAAAAACCAACTGCTCCTTTGACTGACCCAGCAGCAAAAAGCCATATATTAGACTGTGACAGAGGATAAATTCCTTGCCAATTAAAAAAAACCACATGCCTCGTTTGCAAATTTATCTTTGCACAGGCTATGAATGATTGCACTGTACATTACCGCGTGAAGCTGAATCAACTGCCCTTCAAGCTGTCTCAGCAACTTTACGGCAGCTCTTGTTTCTCCCACTTTATATAATCCATTGATCAACCACCATGTCATGAGAATGCAGTGCTTTTCTAAGTTACCGTGCTGCATTTCTAACGTTACCGTGAAGACAGAGACCATTCATGAGTGTGGTCAATATTTTGCTGATAACTCAATCTAAAGATCTTGGCCAATACCGAAAAAGATAAGGTCGCAGTTAGCTGAAACAATTGATGAGAATGATAAAAGTGAAAATGTGTTGCTCAATTCCTTCGAATCCCAATTGTTGTAAAAGGGAAATAGCAGTGTGGAAATGCTTAATCTTAACAAGGGATCCCAAAATCTGGATGAATTCAACGATGGGTGGAGAAGGACGCAGGGTGAGCATGCAATTGAATGAGGCAACAGCATCATCAACATTGTAAACAAATGGAGGCAAGAGTGACTGTGAAGCTTTGCAGTTTTACAAAGAAGAAAAGGGGAAACTTGAGAACAGTGAGGGAGAGAGCATACTCTAGAGAATGACATGTTCCGTTTGTCCGAAAATCCAAATCAAATGTGAAAGAATGGCTGTAGACTTTTAGAGGTTAATTCGTGGAGGAACTAACTGTCTATGCTGCTGCTCTTGATTTCTTTATTCGAATAGAGAGATAGAAACATTAGTTAGAATAAATAAATATTGTAAATAAAAGATTTTAAATTTAGTATACCAATTAAAATATATTTTGAATACATTTTTTATATTAATTATTATAAAAATTAATTATCATTAGATGACATGGTTAATGTATTAAAGTAAATTCTATGTAATGTTTAACAAAAAAAAAAATTAAATAATATCTTTTTCATTTGAAAGAGTTCATAAAAATAGATTATATTATTATACTTTTTAAGTTTATTTTGGTAAATTGTTAAGTATAACTATTAGAATAAGCCCTTTTCAATTATTTAAAAAATTAAATTATAATGTTTAGTTAGAGATTTGAAAGGGGAAGTATAATTTTTGAAAATATTTAAATTAGTACTTCATAAAATTAATTATTTAAGTAATTGATAGAAATACTTATAAATATTATTTGGTATTTTAATCTTAAAATAAAAAATTTAAAAATTTAGCTAAATGAATGAAAGATCTAAATTTTCTTCTCGATTAATTATTGATGGTTAATTTCAACAATGATTGTATTTTTCATAGATTTTTCAATTTTTTTTTTTTTTTGCATTTAAGGGTAGAAATAAGTTAACTAACAAGTAGCCTTTTATTTTAATTTATAAAATTTTGAGATGAACGGACAATACTCGAGTTGATAAACATAATTTAGGTAAAAACTTGGATCGCATCATTATGCAAACAACAATATCTTTTAATGAGTTCGAGAAATATTTCAAATCTCAACAATTTCATAGATGGACTTTGTGCTTCTTTTCAAAGATTAGTTGCTCAATTTTTTAACTATGCAAGTGTCTAGAAGAAATGTCGATATTGTGCTTTAAGCTTGCTTTTGAAAAAAATCATGTTCAAATATATTGCATAAGTCCTCGTATACTAAGTATTTATAGCATAAAATTTTAATTAAGTTGTGTTTTCAAATATAACTATAATAATATAAGACAATACACTTATTTCATTTTTATCATGAATATTGATGATTTACATTCCCCGCTTAACAAATTAAACTTTAGATGTATTTTGAAAAAATTATAGTTATAACTTGTTAAATAATAGCAAGTGTATTGATGATTTACCTTCATTGTGCATATTCAAACAAGAGTTTGATTAAGTTTTAGCATAATATTTTGAAATAGAAAAGAAAAAGTTTTCAAAAAAATATTCTTTTTTTTTTCAAATATGATACCAAGATTATAAAATTAATAAAAAATATTAAGATTTAACTTAAATCTTCTCTCTTTCCCTGCTTAAGGGATCAAAAGAAAATGAAATGAAATAATTTAAAAAAACAAAAAGTAGTAAATAAAATTTCCTTTTAGATATTTAAAAATTCTACAAAATCTTTAAAATTGTTATAAATTTATAAAGTACGTGAAAATATAGTATATGATAGAATGAAAATTAGGAGTATAAATAAGTGAAGTTAAGACGAGTATTTAAAGCTTAATCTTAACTTGTAAAAAAATAAGCTAAAATTTAACTCATTTATTTAAATAAGACAAATTTAAAGGTTGAGTTTGACGTAATTAGCATATTTAGAGTTTGATTCATTAGCTTGTTTATAATTTTTTTAAAAAATTAATTTAATATTTAATAATTTTTTTATGCTAAAATGTAAGTAAAATTGTAATAAAATATTATTTTATTTACATGAACATGATTTGAGGTTAAAAATAAAAATTTTAATTATAAAAATAGTATATTTTTTTTATAAAAATTACGGTCACTTATTTAAAATATAGTTATTGAAAATAAAAAAAAATTAGATAAATAATACACCACATATTTACAATAATTAAAAAATAATTTAAAATAAATATAATAAACAAAATTATAATTATCTAAGTAGGCTTATATTTGTATGTTATTCATGAATTATTAATGTAAAGCTTGCATAGCTTGAACTTAACTCATTTAAACAATCAAACCAAATTTTAAGCTTGAATTTGTTTATTTAATTAAATAAATGAGTTTAGTTGAACAATTGACGAGCTGAGTTTGAATAGATTACGAGTAACTCAAGTCATTTACATCATTAATGACAATCTATCACCTTTTTTCTCCCTTGGTCAAGACAAAGATCTCTCCAGCAAGTTTGAAATTTCATGTTTTTCTTATTACTCTTTGTTTTCCCTTTCTTCCATACAAACATAAGCTATGTAAATGTCATTTACAAGTTCAATTGGATTATTTTTTGTGAATCTCACTAGAAATTATATATGTACCTTGTGTATCCATTATAGACCCAAACAAATTCATTTGTGCTTTTCTCAACCTTTAAATTTGAGATTATTTAAGAAGTAAAACTTTGAGCTCAATGTAACCTAATTCGAAATTAAATACTTGACCCCAGTCAAAGTACTTTTACCATCACCATTCAATCCAACTTCGCCAAAAGGAGACGATTCACCAAGCTCACCACGGAGCATGGCCATAAGTTTGATTATGGTCACATGCTACTTATTCACCTTGGATGAATCACCACTTAAATTTGTAACACCTTATGTTTAATTTTAATAAATTATAATTTTGTAAATTCGGAATAAAATAAATTTTATTTTAAATAAGATTCTCAATCCTTGATTTCATCAAATATTTTAAAATAAAGAAAGGGGTTACAATTTCTATCAAGTCACTACTACAGGACCCATTCAAATACATTAGTTTTAAATTAAAATCCTAGTCCTATAACAGTTTCATTCGCCCCTTTCATTAAGTCTGGTGTTGATCGTCTTGATTACCTGAAAAATGAATGTAAGGATGAGTACTCTACACTACCAAAACATATAATTAAGCATAGAGTCTCACTTCCAGCACAAATCCAATACATTAAACAAATACAAGCACATGCAGCATTATCACAACTATAAGCACAATTTATGAACCCATTCATACTCACACCAACCACACTCAGATTGGCACTGTGATCACAGATTTATACCATGAATAGTTGCCGGTTACCCCCGCCTCACGAATACCACGTGGGCAGTCACGGGTCACTCAACAAAGGTAATGGTCAGAGGTCTAGTCAAGAAGAGAGTGTGTGACCCGTGGTGCACCTGTTCCACAGTCGGTGTCACCACCACTCCCTCTTCCCCAAGGTATTTCTATCGTCCTCATCTTCCACACCCCCAGTGTATCGCTTAACTATTCATAGCACATTACAACGGCGTTACACGCCGCAATCACACACATTTCAGTATACGACACATAGCTTACAATTCATTCAAGACACATGGCCCCTAGCCTATTTCCATTCATATTACACAGTCCTCGGGCCCACATTTTCACAATGTTCATTCAGATATACACACATATATAAACAGCACAAGTGCCCATATCACATATCTCAACAATTTCCTACCTCTACTCAGCCACATCACAATATCACACAAAATATCATCAAATCACACACAAAAGGAGAAGGGTAAAGTTCCCCCTTACCTTGGATTGAAGACCCACGCCCAAACTCAACCACGAAAATGCTCCCCACACGGCTTTCGGCCTAAACACATGGAAGAATTCCATGAGAACCCCAAAAATTACCAAGAACAGAGAAAGGGAAGAAAAAATGAAAACCCTAATTGTTTAAAACTCACCTCCAAGCGTTTCCCACATAAATCTGAGCTCCAATCTCACTCCCGAACGGCTTTGGAGGCAATTAATTGGTGGAATAGGGTTTGGGAGTGAGAGAATCGAAGGGATTTCGAAGGGAGAGGGAGAAATTACTCTCCCCGAACCCTAGCCCCCCGTTAAATCCTTTTTTGATCGCGGCACTCTCGCTTAGCGACACGCCCTCTCGCTACAACGAAAAAAAAAGAAGAGAAAATTGCACTCTGATTTCTGCAGAATCACGCTGCAGCGAGACTCTCTCACTACAGCGAGACTGCACCCAGAAATGCACCCCAAACTGTTGCTTTGTCGCTGTAGCGAGACGTTTCTCGCTACAGCGAGAAGGCGACAGTTTTGGTCCTTCCTCCCAGGGCCTTTTCACTACAGCGAGAATCCTCTCGCTGCAACGAAAACAGCCCAGTATCTCGTCCTATACTTAGACACTTAGCCTATTTCAGCCCCACCAGTCATACATACACATATCCATGTAATTAATACACATAAAACATGATTTTTAAATAAATCAACACACATATGAATATATATATATATATATATAAGAATAATAATAATAATAATTAATATTACCAAAATTTGGGACGTTACAAAATTCATCTTAGATTCATTTATAACCCTAAGCATTGACTATTGCACAAACATCTATCCACTATCTAACAACTTTGACATTCATGACTCATTGTCAATTTTATTAGACAAGTCATGCATACTGTACATGTGTTGGATGCACTTACATACCTAAATAGTTACATTGCCAAGTGCACTTAGCAACAAATATACCTCAACTAATGATGCCTACATATATATGAAAGGAATCCCTTATTCTAGGTATGCTATCTCACAACCCTATACCCTTACTCTAGCCAAATTTCTATTAACTTTGGCATTAAAATATTTCTTGCAGGAATACCATCCTTTGGAGATTGTTGGAACACTATAACTAGCACCTTAAAACACTATGTATTAGGAATTCAAGTCAATCTTGACCCTTTAATACGCATCACAACCCATCTTGAATTTTAGTATTCAAATCCGAAAGCAAAAAAAAAAAAAAAACTACAATTTAAGATAAGTGATTGTTAAAATGCACATGATATCCACTTTTGGACATCATTATACAAAAATTATGTATACATTAAATTTTCTTTATATCTATCATGCTAAACATAACAACTTTACAAGCCTTTGTTCCTCTTAATTTATTTAATGGAAAGATAACGAGCTCACATTCTCTTTACTTTTTTAAGCTTTTTATTTAATTTGTAGTCTCTCTATCACACAATTGATTCCTCCGCTTGAGTATTGTAAAATCCTTTTTTTAATATTGCATAATCATTTTATTTATTGTTGTATTTCCTTTTAATTGAAAAATAATTTAGAATTGTGGAAGTTGCAAATGGTTTCGCTCACAAGACAAAGTTTTCTAGATGATAAGTCCATATTTTGATATATTTTATAACTTATATTTATACATTAAAATCCTATTTTATATATTTACACTAATTATGCTATTAATTGTTGCAGTTTATCTAGAAGTTGTTATCAGAACATTATGGACATATTCTAGATAAAAATTAGATAATTTTAGCCCTTGACCGTGATATGATAATCCGAGTTTCAATTTTGAATTTAAAATTTAAACTTAGATAAAGATTTAAACATGAAGATTTGGAGTAATTTTTAGTTGAGATTCTGGTTGTGAATAAAATCGATTCGAAAAGATAAAGCTCAACTGACCAGGAACTAAGGGCATATCTTATATAAAGAGACCTTATGCTCCACACTTGACACACTTTTTCCACTTCATTCTACGCTTTTTCCACTTCATTTGACACATTGTCTTCCCTTTCTTAGTTTTGACTTACTTTACTGTTGAGAGTTATTAAACATCATTGGTAAAGATAACGAACTCTTTTCATTTTTTTCCCTTTTGGGTTTCTCTTGTTGGAATTCTCCCTTGTGTTTTATGGATTGGTTCATTATGTTTTTGGTTGTTTATTTCATTATTAGTAACTAAATTCATAGTTAGGGCTATGGTGGATCCTATAGCATATTTTGTGTGATTTTTTATTTAAATGTCGGTATTGGTTTTTCTTTAATATTTGTCTTTTATTCTATTGAATTATTTTGTGCATGTTAAAAATTAATCACCCTTAGCATCTCATAATTAGTTGCATTGTAGGCAATCATACCACGTGTAATTAATGAAACTATATGATAAAACGAGAGATGGGGTTATGTTAATCACACTTAATTCCTCTCTTTTAACCGTTATTGACTTAACAGACTCATAGAGTCTTTATGCTTTCTCAACCATTTGCCTCAGATGATCATTGAGAGCGGTTGCTCAGGGAAAAGAATATTAACATTGCATGATCATTAGGTGTTAATAGAACTAGTATGAGGGGTTGGTAAATATCCGGTTACCAATACTGGGATTAAAATAATTAGAATATAAAGAAGTGTAATAGGTGAAATCATAAGTTCTAGGCTCATCTGATTTGATTTCTCTCATATGTTGCATTATGGTCCTCTTTAATTAATTGTTAACATTAAGTCGTGTTTTTAATCCATCATACTCCTTTTGCGTTTAAATAATTGAATCAAGGTATTTTTGGTACTTAAAAATAATCTCTGTGGGATGATCACTTGGAAACTTTTTTTAAAAACCCTTTATTACTTTTCGACGGATACACTTGCCGACAAACAAGTTTTTGGCGCCGTTGCTGGGGATTAGTTTTTAATATCAAAGAAAATTAAGTATTTGGTTGATTTAAACATTTTTGTTTTTATTTCATTTTATGCTCACTCATTCTAAACCTATTGCAGACTCGCTTTTGATCCAAAAATCGAGAAGACCGCACATAGGCTAAGAAAGAAGTGTAGAGAAAAGAAAAAGATGGCAGAAAAATGACTGATCTTAGAGTACATGACACCCACTGCTGAGGGTGATGTCGAGAGCATTGTAGCACCTAACATAGAGGCCAACAATTTTTAATTAAAGCCGGCCTTGATCAATCTAGTCTAGAACTCCACATTGTTTTCAGGATGACATGAAAAAGACCCCCATTTTCATTTGAAAAAGTTCCTCCGACTCACGGACACCATTAAATACAACGGTGTCACCAAAGATGCTATAAAAGGGTTGCCTCTTTCCATCCTCTGTCACGAAAAGGGTGAACGCATGGTTTTTCACACTCCCATCAAATTCAATTACAACGTGGGATGACCTAACACAACAATTCTTGGCCAAATATTTTCCACTATCACTTTCTGCTAAGCTGATGATAGATATCTCTAATTTTCAACAATATAAGTATGAATCTTTGTTCAAGATGTGGGAGCTCTTTGGGAAACTCTTGAGGGGATGTCACACTATGGTTTCCTTGTATGGAAGTAAATTCATTTTTTCTATGCTAGACTCTCATCTTCCAATAGAGCCACAGTTGATGCAACTGCTGGAGGATCCTTCCTATGCTTAGGGCAAACTGTGGCCTATTCATTGATAGAAAAGATAGCATCCAACAATTTTCAATGACATACAAACCATCACATAACCAAAAAGAAGAAAATCACTTCGATCTATCAGGTAGAAAAGAATGACACATTAACAAATAAGTTAGAAACTCTATCAAGACAAATTGAATTATTATTAAGGGCACAAGATCCATCACAAAACCTTCAGAGAGCAAGGAGGTCAACTTCTTAAGCAATAACTACAATTCGGGATGACGAAATAATCCTTCAAATTCAAATGTTTACCGTCCTCTCCATATACAAAATCAAGGAGTAAGACCAGAGGGAAAAGAGTCCCCTAGATTTTAATCCAACTTTCAAGAACAAATGATGCAGTATGTGCACTATTCTAACAAGAGGATGATAGAGCTTGAATCTAAATTAGATCAGCAAAACCTTTGAATAAAGCAATAAGCCCAAACAATGGATAGAAGGTGCTCTGATATAAACTCTAACGTGAAAACCCAATCATCAGAAATAAAAACAAAACTTCAACAACTTACCAATCTTCTAAGTCAAAGAGCATTGGGAACATTACCAACTTAACTAGAACCTAATCTGAGGGAGCAATGTAATGCCATCACCCTTAGAAGTGGAAAGAAGTTGCAAGAATCGTAGAACAAAGCCGCAAGCACGCCTATGCTTACTAAGAAGCATGACCCTAACTTAAAGGAAACACAACTGTGTTTTGTTGATGTGCATGCCCAGTTCACAAACATGCCCATACCTACTCTATACACACTCGTGTTGATGTCACAAAGACAGAGCAAGAAGAAAGAAGAGCCATCTGTGATGCCCAAGTCTCAAGAACTTCAAATCCATTTTCTGCAGAGGTTGAGGGGCAATTAGAGAGACCTGCAGTTCAGCAAATTTCTTGAAATCTTGAAGAATTTGCACATTAGTATAACCTTTGTGGAAGCCATCTTTTAAATGTCCAAATACGCCAAGTTCTTGAAGGAGATACTAAGCAACAAGAGAAGGCAAGAAAAATTTGAAACTGTGATGCTAAATGAGGAGTATTCTGCAATTCTTCTGAGAAAGTTACTCCCAAAGCTTAAGGATCCAGGAAGTTTTACTATCCCTTGCACCATTGAAAAAACTCATATTGATAAGGCCTTGTGTGACTTAGGAGCAAGTATTAACCTTATTCCCTATTCTATTTTCAAGAAGCTCGAGATGCACAAACTAAAACTGACCTCTGTGTCACTTTAGCTAGCAGATAGGTCAATTACTTATCCCAAAGGAATAGTAGAAAATGTGCTTGTAAAGGTTGGAGAACTCCTATTTCCTATAGATTTTGTGGTGCTTGACATGGAGAAGGATGATGATATTCCTATCATCCTAGGTAGACCATTCTTAGCTACTGCAAGAGCCCTTATAGACGTCTAAAAAAAAAAAAGCTCACCTTGAGGCTAGAGGATAAGGAAGTCATTTTTAAAGTTTTCAGTTCTTTAAAGTACCCATCTAGCCTTTTTGCTTTCTCGACCATTTGTCTGACATAATCATTGGAGGTGATTGCTCAGGAAAAAGAATACTAACATCGCATAATCATTAGGTGTTAATAGAACTAGTATGAGTGGTTGGCAAATATTCGGATACCAATACTAGGATTAAAATAATCAGGACATAAAGAAGTGTAATAGGTGTAACAATAAGTCTTAGACTTATCTTATTCGATTTCTCTCATATGTTGCATTTTGGTCCTCTTTAATATATTGTTAACAGTAAGTCTTGTTTTTAATCCATCACACTCCCTTTGCATTAAAATAATCGAATCAAGGTATTCTTGATACTTGAAAATAATCTCTGTGGGATGATAACTTGAGAACTAATAAATCCATATTTCACTATATTTTTAGTATAGTTTTGTTAATAAATAAGTAGTAAAGTACCAAATAAACTTGAAAATACCATAAAAATTGCATTAATATTCATAATTGTATAAATAGTTTGGAATTTTAGATTTTATTCCAATTCTGGACAATTTTGCTTAAAAAGACTTAATTTTGTATAGAAGCTTGAGCTGAAGATGTTTGAGTTAAAGATTGAAGTGAAGAAAGTAGAGAAATTGAGCTTAAAAAATGAAGAATCAAGTGTTATGTGTAGGGCGTAACCACTTTGAGTACATAGAATTAACAATTTGAAGAAGAAAATCCATGAAGACTAAGAGAGTAGCAACTCTAAGTGGTGAAAGTGAACACTCCAGTAGCAGAGAGCCTAAAAAACCTTGTGCGTGTCCACTCCAAGTGTTCAGAGTAGCTACGCAGTAAACACGTGTCCACTCCAAGCGTTCAGAGTAGCCACGACCAAGGCTAATTCAATTACGCAGTAAGTGCGTGCCTACTTTATGCGCTGAGAGTAGCTACACATAAGGCTTTTCTATACAGAATACTTGCGCGTGGATGCTCTTACTACTTAAAGTGTCCATGTAAAAGTAACAGAATTTTGAATATCTGATCGCGAGTGTTGCGCTCGGATAAATTAATAAAAATTGAATTGCATAAAAATTATGTAGTAAGAGGTGCAATCTGAGTCATCTCCTAACGATGATAAAGTTATATGATTATAAAATTAGAGGGAGTTTGATTTATAGAATAACACTAATTAGAATAAAAAGTTAACAAGAATTAAAACTTTAATCCAAGAATTTAGAAGAACTACGATCACTCTATCACTGGATTCCAAGAAGATGCATCAACCAACAAATTAGTGATTAACATTAAATTTGATTGAAACCTCAATTCAAATTAAGCATTCACACAAGAACCCTCATGCATTCGATTAACACATAATTCACTCAAAGTTTAGAAACCTCTAGAACCTAATCGATTTATGTTAATTTAATTCACCAATGCCATTAATCTTAGATCTCAAACTTGAAAATCCAATTCATGTTCCTTAAAACTCAATTACATACAGCAATTGAATAATAGATAATCAACCAGATGCATAATCATCAATCCAAACGAAGAACTTCAATTTGAAAATATAATTAGCAAAAGGAGAAAATAAGGAAGAGATGAAACCGAATTTGTTGTTGAATAAATTATGAAACTGATCCTCAAGAGTTTCTCAATCCTTAGACTAGATGAAAGTCTAAGCCTCCATTAATGGAGGAAAATGAAAAGTAAAAATGGAAGAGAAAAATAATGAGAGAGAGAAGAGAAGAGAAGAGCCAAAAATTAAATTCAAAATTCTAAATTCAAAATTCAAAATTCCGTTCGTGACTTTGTTCCATTTTTCTGGCTATGAAAACGACCTCGTTTTGGTTCGTCGCTTAAGGACAATTGTAGCCTTTTGATGTCAGCTTCAAAACGCAATTAAAATGGGTTTAATCAGATGTCTGTGGACTAAGATATGGCCCAAATACTGCACTTTGCTCAGGATCCACGACTGCAGCGTTCTGACTTATTTCAGGCCCAGTTTCAGCTTCTTATAATCAGAATTGGTTTCTGACCTCTCATAGGAATTGTGCACCTTTCTCTTAGCTTTCCTACAAATTAGAAACCAAAACAGTATCAGAATTTGTCAAATACTGGAAAAATTAAATAAAGCCCAAATAAATTTCAAACATCATAAAATGATCCAATTCAACCAATTAGGCACAAAAGAGGATTAATGAGCTAGGAATGAGAGGAAATAATGTTATAAAAATCCAATTGATCAATATCATTTCTAAGTGTCGACTTTGGATGATTTGAGTTCCTAATTCAGTTATAGAAGCTTATAGAAGACCTTTTATGCTATAAATCTCAGAGATTAATGTGTGGAAGTGAAAAAGGTGGGAAAAAAATTATAAATAGAAGTTAGAGGTTAAAAAAAATTTACTTTGGTTCATTTTTGTTATTTTTCACTTTGTAACAATTTTAACTTCCAAGGGAAGTCAGAGAGAGATTGAGAGAGACTTTCAAGCTTGATTACTAGAGGAATCAGGGTGAAGTTTGTTACCTTTTATTGTTCTTATCTCTTACTTTTACATATTACAAATCTTCCAAATGAATTGTGTGGCTTAACTAATTGTTAAATTGTGAAGTGGTAAAGAAAATAAGATCCTTGTGGACGATACTTGAGACTCATATTGATTTCTAAATTTTATTACTTGCTACAACTACCTTGTACACTTGCTAGTTAGTATTTCTCCAATTCTTTGTAATAAGTTTTTTGCACTGTTGCCAGGAATCTTTATTTTTCAATATCATTAGTAGTAAGGAGACAACTAGATTGAGCTGTTTGTTTTCTATTTTCTTTCTAAATTCTGTTTTATCAATTAAATTTTGTAGAACATTTTCTGCTAGTTTTTCTATATATCTTTGTTGTCTAGTTTTGTATAAATTTTGTACCATTGTATTATGTGAAGTTACATGTTTAGATATTAGTTTTCTTTATTAATTTCTTGTAGGATATTCTGCTAGTAATTCTTTTGCATTATACTGTTTTATATTCTTATAATTTTTCAAGTATTTTGCTGTGTTCAGTTTTTCTTTTTGTTATATGCATGGAAAAAATAAAAACAAGACTGCTCTTGTGTTTGATCTGAATATAGATAGAACATTAAGAAGGTTGAGAAACGAATTAAGAGCAGAAAATTTAGCAAGGAAAGAGTAAGAATTGGAATCTACACCTTCTACTTCTAAATCGGAAGAACTTCAAATTCTTTCTCCTACACCACCAACACCTCAAGAGAAGATAATGGCTGAACAGAACATGATGAGAACTTTAGGGGATTATGCAAGGCCTAACATGCATGGATACAACTCCTCTAGGCCTACCATACAAACCAACCATTTTGAAATAAAACTAGCTTTACTTCATTTAGTTCAGCAAGATCAATTTTTTGGTTGAATTTTGGATGACCCTAACTTACTATCTCTAAAATTTTGCAGCTTTGTGACACAATAAGAATAAATGGAGTCAGCGAGGATGCAATTAGATTGAGATTATTTCCATTTTCTTTAAGAGATAAAGCAAAGTGTTGGCTGCAAGCTCAACCACAAGGAAACATCACCACTTGGGCAGACCTTGTTAATAAATTCCTTACCAAATATTTCCCACCATCTAAAACTGCCAAATTAAGAGGAGAGATTACATTAATTTTGCAGTAAGAAGGGGAATTTTTATATGAAGCTTGGGAAAGATATAAAGAAATATTAAGGAAGTGTCCACACTATTGCATATTGGAATGGATGCAGTTGAAAACTTTCTATAATGGAATGGGTCCAACCACTAGAAGTATGATTGATGCAGCAGCGAGAGGATCCTTGAATACCAAATCATTGGAAGAATCTCAACAAATTATAGAGATGATGGCTTCATCTATGTATCAAAATTCTAATTCTAGACACTCTACAAGGAGTGGAGGATGTGAAGCTAAAATTCTTGAGACTTTCCTTGTGCAAAACCAGCTGCAAAATCAAGTGTTCTCGGAGCAAATTGCTGCACTAACTCAACAAATAAGCAATTTACAGGCTGCTCTAATTCAGAACATACAACTTAGTTTTGATTTTTGTGGAGGAAATCATGCTAATGGTGCATGTGATGCACCTATAAATGAACCTTAAGAGCAAATTAATTATATGAAAAATTTTCAGAGACAACAACCTTCATTTCTACCTAGTTTTCAGTACTCCAATAGCAGAAACCAACAGTATTATAATTGGAATTCTCAAAATTCTGTTGCAAAGAATTCTAATTCTGCTTTCCCTTTTTCTGGTGCAGGTCCAGCAGCACAACAATCCTATTGCCAAGGGAATCCAGCCACTCAACCTCAAAGGAATAAAAAATTCTCTAAGCCTATGACTGAAAGGTTGAATAAGATGGAGGAAACCATGTTACAATTTATGTGAGTGATCCAAACAAGCTTTAAGAATCAAGAATCTTCCATGAAAAAGCTTGAAACTCAAATTGGATAGCTTGCTGAGCAATTGTTCAACAGAGAAGAGGGGAGATTTCCTAGCAATACAGCTGTTAATCCAAAGGAACAATGTCAAGCTGTAATGACTAGGAGTGGAGCTGTTGTGGGGAGTCCTAAACCTGCCAAAAAGAGAGGAAATGATTTTGCTACAGAAGAGAAGTTAAAATCTGACTTGGATGAAGGAAAATTTACCTTGCTAAAAAGAGAAAATTAGGAAAAAGAAAGTTCTCCAAGGGCTGTGAAAAAGACAAAGAGGCAAATACTTGAGGAACCAAATTAGCCTATTGATGAGGAGAAATACAAGAGACTTCCTTACCCTTAAAGAATGTCCAATCCAAAACAAGAAAAGCAGTTTGAGAGGTTTCTAGATGTCTTTAAGAAACTTCAAATAAATATTCATTTTGCTGAAGCACTTGAGCAAATGCCTTCCTATGTTAAATTCATGAAGGAGCTGTTATCTAAGAAGAGAAAGCTTGAGAATGATAAAACAGTCCCTTTGACTGAATAATGCAATGCTATTTTGCAAAGAAAGCTCCCTTAAAAATTAAAGGATCTAGGTTCTTTTAGCATTCCATGTTCCATTGGAAATTGTAGGTGGGGAAAGCTTTATGTGATCTTAGGGCCAACATTAATCTCATGCCTTGTACTATCATGAAGGGACTTGGAATAGAGGAAGTCAAGCCTACTAGCATAACTTTACAAGTTGCGGACAAATCTTGCACATATCCTTATGGTATTGTAGAGGATTTGCTAGTTAAGATTGAATTTTTTTTTCTTGCAGATTTTGTAATTTTGGACATAGAAGTGGACGCCGACATTCCTTTAATTTTGGGTAGACCATTCTTAGCCACAGGGAGAGCTTTAATTGATGTTCAAAAGGGAGAGCTTATGTTGAGAGTGCAGAATGAGAAGGTTATTTTCAATGTATTTAAGGCACTTAAACATCCTAATGATGATGTTACTTGTATGAGGGTTGATATTTTAGATTGCATTACTTTCTCTTATTTTATTGATAATGCTGATGATATTTCATTGTTAAAGGAAAAACAATAGTCGCAAGGAATAATTTTGCTACTGTAAAAAAAAGAAGAACACTTGAGAGAATATGTGCAGTAGCTAGACACCTTGTCAATTATTCCTTTTTCAAAAAATTTAGTAAGGATAAAACTGAAAAGTGAAATAAAGGAAGATAAGACTGAGAAATTGAAGCTGAAACAGTTGCCTTCTCACTTGAGATACTCTTTCTTGGACCAAGAACATGAAAATCCAATGATTATTAGCAATGATCTCAAGGGAGACGAAGAAGAAAAATTGTTGAGAATTTTAAGAGCTCATAAGTCAGCAATTGGTTGGCTTATTTCAGATTTAAAAGGGATCAATCCAGCTTTTTGCAAGCATAGAATTTTGTTTAAGGAGCATTTTAAACCAATAGTACAACCACAAAGAAGACTAAATCCAACTATGAAAGAAGTAGTGAGAAAAGAAGTAATTAAGCTGTTGGATGCAGGGATTATTTACCCAATTTTGGACAGCCAATGGGTTAGTCCAGTCTAAGTTGTCCCTAAGAAAGGAGAGATAACCATTGTGCCTAATAAAAAGAATGAATTAATTCCTACTAGGACTGTCACGGGTTGGCGCATGTGTATTGATTATAGAAAATTAAATGATGCAACTAGAAATGATCACTTTCCATTGTCATTTGCTAATAAAATGTTAGAAAGGCTAGTTGGACATGCATTTTATTGTTTTCTTGATGGATATTCTGGCTATAATCAAATAGCGGTGGACTCTATGGATCAAGAGAAGACTGCATTTACATGTCCATTTGGAATTTTTGCATATAGAAGAATGTCATTTGGATTGTGCAACGCTCCTGCTACCTTTCAAAGGTATATGTTGTCCATTTTTCTAATTTAGTAGAGAAAATTATTGAAGTATTTATGGATGATTTCTCTGTTTTTGGTAATTCTTTTGATGATTATTTAGCTAATTTGTCCATTGTTTTGTAGAGATGTCAAGATACGAACCTTGTTTTGAATTGAAAAAAATGTCATTTCATGGTCCAAGAGGGAATTGTCCTTGGTCATAGAATTTCAGAAAAAAGAATGGAGGTGGATGAAGCAAAAATAGAAGTTATTAGTAAATTGCCTCCACCAATTAATGTTAAGGGAGTTAGGAGTTTGTTGGGTTATGCAGGCTTTTATAGGAGTTTATTAAAGATTTTTCAGAAAGTGCAAAACCTCTTAGTGATTTACTTGTTAAAGATGCTGACTTTGTATTAGATGATCCTTGTTTGCATGCATTTTCTGTTTTGATAAGTGCCAAAGAACAGACAACATCTCTAGGAAACATGAGCTGCCATTAACAAATATTTTAGAAGTGGAGTTATTTGATGTATGGGGAATTGACTTCATAGGACCCTTTTCCACGTCTTTCTCTCATGAATACATTCTTGTAGCAATCGATTATGTTTCTAAGTGGGTGAAAGCCATCCCAACAAGGACAAATAAAGCCAATGTTGTGATTTCTTTTGTTAAAAAGAATATCTTTGCTTAATTTGGAGTGCCCAAATTTTTAATAAGTGATGGAGGTGCTCATTTCTGCAACAAACATCTTAAATTAGGTTTAGCAAAGTATAATATAAAACATAAGGTTGCTACTACTTATCATCCACAAAAAAGTGGACAGGTTGAAGTGTCAAATAGAGAAATTAAACAATTTTTAGAAAAGTGGTGAATAATTCAAGGAAGGATGGTCAAAGAAGTTAGATGACTCTTTGTGGGCATATAGAACTGCCTTTAAGACTCCAATTGGTATGTCACCATACCAATTAGTCTTTGGAAAGGCATGTCATTTACCCTTGGAGCTGAAACATAAAGCATATTAAGCCACTAAGTGGTTGAATTTTGACTTGGCTAATGCTGGAAAGAAGAGAATTTTATAGCTACATGAGTTGGAAGAATTTAGGCAAGAGGCCTATGAAAATGCTAAACTATATAAGGAAAGAACCAAGAGGATCCATGATAAATTCATTTTGAAAAGAGAGCTCAAACCTGTAGAACAAGTTTTATTGTTTAATTCAAGACTGAAATTATTTCCAGGGAAGCTCAAATCAAGGTGGTCTGGACCTTTTCTAATCAAAGAAGTACCTCCCTTTGGAGCAATTTTAATTGAGAGAGTTCAAGGTCAATGGCTAAAGGTTGAAAGTTTATCATGGAGAGACATTCATAAAGAACATCTCTTGTGTTAAGTTGGTTTCTCATGAATGAGAAATATGAGGCGTCAAGCTAGTTAAAAGAGCACTTGTGAGAGGCAACTCACATTTATAACCCTTTACTCTTGCTAGAATCTTGTTTAGGAATTTTTACTTATAGTTATTTTTGAATTTTAAAAATTCTACACTTTCTGAATTTTTAATCTGGATGTAGTGGTTTAGTATAATTTTTAGTGTGTTTTGTCTTCACTCACACACTTCCCGAGACCTTCCCAGAAGATCACCCATCCCATAATTTCCCCAAGTTAAGCATGCTTAACTATGGAGTTCTTAAGTGATAGGCCACCGAAAAGTAAATGCATTTTGTTGATATAGGTAGTCCTAATCAATTCCTTTAAGTTATCCTCAACTATATACACAGTCTCTGTATCCCACTCTTATTCCGATTTAAATTCGATTTATTCATGTGCCTTTTAATGCCGAAAGCCTATTAAGAGCCACTCATTGTCTGTGCTATAATGCACCGTCGATCACTCCCTGCCCTTGCCTAGTGCCTGGGAGTCACATACATTGTTAATTTTAGTATTTGCAGGACTTAGTTCAAGTAAGAACAATGTGTGGAATTATATTTTGAATGATGCTCATCAATTAAGTAAGCACTTTGAGGAAGAAGAGTTGAGGCGCAAAAGCTATTTTTTGAACTTGATCATTCACGTGGACACTTCAAGTACATAAAGTGTCTATGCAGAAGTTTATTAATTCTGAATCTTGCAGCAAAGCTAGCTTGTAGACACTCTAATCATTTAAGTAGACATGCGCAACTGGGCGTTACTACTCTAGTTGCTTAAAGTGAACATGCACAAAGGTTGAAAAGGAGTATTTTGCAGCAGACTCTGCATGTGGACACTCTCACCACTTGAAGTGGACACACGCAACATATGGTCTTGGGCGCTACTACTCTCATGATTTGAAGTTGCCACATGCAAACTCGCGTAGACACTCTTATCACTAAGAGTGTCCATGCGCAAGAGTATATGAGAAAATTGAAAAGGGGGCTTCTGCGTGGCTACTCCAGGTGTTTAAAGTGTCCATGCGCATGTGCGCTCTGTTACTCTAACCAATTGAAGTGGACACGCGCATATGTCAGCATTTTTAAGTTCTAACTTCAAACACTTAAAGTGGTCATGTGATTTGCACATTTCCATTCAAGTGGACACTCAGAGTGCTTAGAGTGAACTTGCTCACTTATAATTCACTAAAAAATTTTCAGCATGTCTACTCTCCTTATTTAAAGTGTCCACTCATTCTGCATAGCCATATAAACCCTTCAGAGTGATAATGCAGAAGCACCAAAACCTAACTCTCACATCTACCCTAAACCTCAGCTCTAAAAATTTGTTTTTCCTGCTGATTATTAACTGTGTTTTTTTTTGTTATCTACTTCTTCATCATCTGCGAGTAGGATTACATTATTTCTGCACTTCAATTCTAGGTAATTCTTTTTTCAATTTTAAAATTTTTTATTAGGGTTCTTCAGAGGTGAATTGGGAAAAATTTGGGAACTTAAAATTGGGGCAATTTCTGTGAAATTGTTGTTTTGAATATGAAATTGAAGGTTGATAGGGTTGATTCCATTCTTAAATTGTAATTTTTAATGGAAGATTAAAGCTACATGAAGGATTCTCGTATGAATATATTGTTGAACTTGTACTTGAATGTGAGGCTTGATTTTTGAGTAAATTATTGTGAAATTTTTGCATTTTAATATCTGAAATTGCTGGAAATATGTCTTGAATAATTCTGAAATGAATTTTGATTAACCAATTGTACAAAAATTATGATATATTATTCACAGCTAAGACTTACATGCCTAATATGCACAACTGACGCCTAAAAATCTCACCCCGTAGTTTACCTAGACCATGTTCTGATACCACTAAAATGTCACGACTCCTTTTTATAAAGAACCGAGAACATTATTTTTACACCACTTACTTATGTGAGATAAATAAATAACGAAGAATATAAGTATAAAATTCACTTTTCAATTCAAATAAATAGAATTCTTTATGACAAATATCCAACAGAATAACATAATATTATATTTAGTTCATAATACTCAAAATACATAAAATTATACTACATAGCTCCCTCTATATGAGGTCTCAAAATATAAGGAATAAGACTTTAATGCAAAATTACTTGACTCCAACTTCAAACATTTCTCCACTGGCCCCTCAGCCTGTGAAGTAGATGCAACATCTGCTACATCTACTCACGTACAACTGTACGATCATCACAATACACATGCACACAAAAATATAGACAAAAATGCAAGGGTGAGCGTACAAAAATAAAATAAAATCATATATATATATAGAGAGAGAGAGAGAGAGAGAAAGAGAGTGAGAGAGAGAGAGAAAGAGCAAAGTATTACTCATAGCAACAACTCCATGCATTCCCATCCTATCTAATGCACAAAATTAAAACGATTTCCAACTGATTTCATAGCCTAAGTAATCTAGAAGGAACCATGCCATTCTGGGAGCGACTCAGTTCAGTATCTGGGTCCAGACAGCACAGCACAACATAGCTCAACATGCTCTATCATTACACGTCTACCCACCTTAACGTGTAACTTCGCTCTATAATGATGCAAGACATATATCTTAGCATGATGCAACACGACTAAAATCATTTCAACAGCTCAACTAAGACAGGTTTATAATAAATTAGCCAAATCTCTGTGTTATTAAATTAGTTTTCAGCAATTACAACATTGAAAAATAACTTTTAAGTATTAAATCCTTTATATCTCAGATTTTATCAAAGAGATATAATAAAATCAACTCAAACCTTTCTTTAATAGCATATCAAACTATTCAAAATATAGTTCATAGGTTAAAGTAAACTCCCCTTACCTTAGAACGGTGATTCACACCAGATCTATCGAATATTACTTGTTTTAATGCAAGATTCACTGAAGATTTGGCTTTAGAACGAAGTCTCTCCTAAGAACACCATGAACTTCTATGAGAAAGAGAAGAAGAAGATAAACGAATGGTGAAACTAACTTCAAACTTAGAGAAACTTACTTCAAATCCCTTAGAACGGACGCAGAATCACAGATCTAGAGAGAAATCTAAGTTTAGGAAGGTTTAGTATGAGATAAAATAGTGATATATGGCCTTGGAATCTTTGAGAAGAAGTGAAAATTTCGTGCAAGGACCCTTATTTATTGAAAAAAAAATTTGTACTATTCATACTGGAGTTACTGTTAACGCATTTTGCACTGTTCACCGACACTGTTCACTCTTTTTTGTTTAAAAATAATTTAAACCTCTGTCTAAATCTAGTTCAATACCAAATAATCCTTCAATCAACATTTAACAAGTACAAAATATTATAGATTACTCAATAATAAATGATATGCCTAACAATTCTCCCACTGAAAATAAATTTTCGTCCTCCAAAATTTCAACCCCGAGAGAAAAGATGAGGGTATAACTCTTCTTTCCTCTAACTCTCATGTGGCCTCACTAGTGACTGGGTCTTAAATAACCTTTACTAATTGAATAGACTTGCCTCTAAGCTCTTTAACTTTAGTGTCCTCGATACGAGCAGCTGAGACCTCGACAGACAAATCATCTCGTATCTTCACAACATCAGGCTAAATTACTTGAGATGGATCAGGAACATACTTTCTTAGCTGTGACACATGAAAAACATTATGCAGTCCTGACAACTCAGGTGGTAAAGCTAATTCATAGGCTATTGGTCCTCTGCGATGTAATATCTAATATGGTCCTATGAACTTAGGCGTTAACTTATTGGCCCTTAAGGCTCGCCCCACACCTGTAGTGCATGACACTCTCAGGAATACATGATCACCTACCTCATATTCTAAGGGTCTTCTACGTCGGTCATCATAAGACTTTTGTCGATTCTAAGTAGCTCTCAACTTTTCTCTGATAATTTTAACTTTCTCCTTAGTTTTTTACAGCATTTCAGGCCCAACCATAAAATGTACTCCATCTTGGAACCAACATATAAGGGTTCTACACCTTCTGCCATATAGAGCCTCAAATAGTGCCATGTCTATACTCGAATGATAGCTATTATTAAGTGAATTCTACCAAAGGAAGCACATCCTTCCAATTACCCCTCTGCTCCACAATACAAGTCTGCAACAAGTCTTCTAAGATCTGAATAGTACGCTCAGATAAACCATTTGTCTGCAGATGATATGTAGAACTCAATCTCAACTGTGTGCCCATAACTTCCTAGAAACCCTGCCAAAACTAAGAAGTAAATCAAGGATCTCTATAAGAGATAATACCAAAAGGTACTCCATGCAACCTGACAATCTCTCTAATATACAATTCTGCTAATTTCTTCACGCTATAGGTCATGTTGATCGACAAGAGATGTGCACTCTTAGTCAGCCTATCAACTATGACCCACATAACATCATGATTCTTAACTGTTCTAGGTAGATGAGACACAAAATCCATAGTCACATGGTCCCACTTCTACTCTGAAATTTCCATCGTCTGCAACTCTCCTAGAGGACTTTGGTGCTCTGCCTTTGCCTTATGGCAAGTCAAACAAGCTTTAACAAACTCAACTATCTCTCACTTCAATCCTGGCCACCAAAACATCTGCTTTAAATCTTGATGCATCTTGGTAACACCAAGATGAATGTTAAAATTACCCTAATGTCCTTCTTTTAGAATTGCTCTTTAATTCAGCATCTCTAGGGACACAAACTCGACCTTGGCATGTAAGAATACTATCAGCACCTCTACTAAAATCCTTTGTCTTATCTGTCCCTAAGAAAAATACAATCTGACATAACATAAGATTCCACAGTTGTTTGTTTTTAATTTCCTGTAGGAAATTGTTAGTTACCACAATTCTGCCACAACTAATCTTTCCAAGGATAAGCCCAAATGTAAGTTCACGTCTCGGAATTGTTCAACCAAAAGGGTTTCCTTAACTCTTAAGAAAAATAGCTGAACCACATTCCTGCTTAATGCATCAGCCACCACATTAGCTTTTCTTGGATGGTATTGGAGCTGAAAATCATAATCCTTAAGGAATTTCATCCAACGCCTCTTCCTTATATTTAATTCTCACTGATCAAACAAATACTTCAGACTCTTATGATCACTATACACATCAAACTGAGCTCCATAAAGATAGTGTCGCCACACCTTCAGAGCAAAGACTACAGCAGCTAACTCAAGGTCATGAATCGGGTAATTTCGCTCATGAGTTCGTAATTGACGAGATGCATAAGCTACCACTCTCTTATCTTGCATCAACACACACCCCAATCCCTGATGAGAAGCATCACAGTACACCTCAAACGGTCGACTAGTATCAGGGAGAATCAACACTGGCGAGGAAGTTAGTCGTTGCTTCAATTCATTAAAACTTTGCTCATATTTCTCAGTCCATACAAAGGGTTAATCACAACGAGTTAATCGTGTCAATGGTGCAACTATCTTTGCAAATCCCTCTATAAATCTCTAGTAGTAACCTGCTAGGCCCACAAAACTACGAATCTCTGTGTCTGTCTTTGGCCTTTCCCACTACAACACTGCTTTAACTTTGAAGGGATCAACTGCAATTCCCTTAGCTGAAATAACATTTCACTTCCTCTAGCCAAAACTCACACTTAGACAATTTAGCATACAACTATTTCTCCCTCAAAACACTAAGTACAGTCCTCAAATGCTTTGTATGTTCTTTTGACGAACTAGAATAAATCAAGATATCATTAATAAAGACTACCACAAATCGATCCAGGAAAGGTCTAAAGATCTGATTCATGTAGTCTATAAACACTGCCGGAGCATTAGTGACTCCAAAAGACATCACTATATACTCGTAATGACCATATCTAGTGTGAAATGCTATCTTTGGGATATCTTCATCCTTTACTCGGATTTGATGGTTCATCAAATCAATCTTAGAGAATACTTTAGCGCCTTTTAACTGGTCCATCAAATCATCAATACGTGGCAATGGCTACTTATTCTTGATTGTCAACTTATTCAGCTTATGATAATCAACACATAATCTAGAACTTTCGTCCTTCTTTTTCACCAAGAGAACTAGTGCTCCATAAGGTGATACACTTGGCCTAATCTATTATTTCTGCATTAGATCCTCAATCTGCTCCTTAAGCTCCATTAACTCTTTTGGCGTCATTCTATAAAGTGCTACACACACTGGCTCAACACAAGGAATCAAATCTATAGCAAACTCCACTTCTCTACATGGAAGTATTGCAAGAATATCCTCTGGGAAGATCTCTATGAATTCCTATACTACTAGTATTGACTGCAAACTATGCTCATTCTCTACGTTCATATTGGCAAAAAGAACATAACAAGAGACCCTTTCACTTAAGTATGCTTCTACTTGACGAGTAGAAGTTAGCTCAACATAGTCCTGCTACTCAGGAAAAATTAGACACCTCTGCCTATAATCAATCAATACACTATTGGTAGTCAGCCAATCCATCCTTAGGATTACATCTAATCCTGACATCGAGATACAAATAAGATTTACCTTGTTCCTCAACTACTATAGGACACTTAACAAAAACTGTCAAAGTCTTGATCGAACTCAAAGTAGGTATCGATACTACCAATTCACATTCTAGATCGCTCACTGACAATTCTAAGTTTCTCACACAAATAACTCTAATCCATTGCTTGGCTGCATCCAGCCTATCAAATCTAGTAAACTGAGGAGGATCATTCTTCCTGAACTCAGACAATCCCTGATATTCAGGAAGAAGGTACAGTTGAGGTAGTGGCTGCTGCTGCCTGTGCTGCTGTAGCAACTTGATTTGCAACCTATTGCTGCTATATCACTTCTAGACTTTGCCTCACTGTGGCTGCTATAGTCTCCATGGCATGAGCCATTTGGTTCATTTTGTAACATCCTATGCTTTGTGTCATGCCTATAGTATAACATTGAGAAAAATCTATAGTACTTTGTGAGCAAAAAGAAACCGTGTATGTACAGTAGCCCTGATGTCAACAGTGACATCACACTGATGTCATTAGTGACATCATGCTGACATCATCACTTATGTCATCGGCAACCTCACGCTGACATCATTGCTTATGTCATTGATGATCTCATGCTGACATCATCACTTACATCATCAGTAACATCACGTTGACATCATCACTTGCATCATGCTGACTCATCGCTTACATCACCTTGACGTTGACATCATCGCTTGCATCATGATGACATCATCGCTTACATCACGTTGACGCTGACATCATCACTTGCATCATGCTGACATCATCGCTTACATCACATTGACGCTGACATCTTTAAAAAAATTTTCTATAAATAGGAGGCTTCACATGAAATTTTCATTCCTATCCAAGGTTCTCAAAGGTTCCAAGGCTATATCTCGCCATTTTCTCTCATACTAAACCTCTTAAACTTAGATTTCTCTTCAGATCTGTGATTCTACGTCCGTTCTAAAGGATTTCAAGTAAGTTTCTCTAAGTTTGAAGTTAGATTTACCGTTCGTTTCTCTTCTTCTTCTTTTTCTTATAGATGTTCATGGTGTTCTTAGGAAAAACTTCATTCTAGAGTTAAATTTTCAGTTAAATCTTTATAAAAGCTTTGTTTTGAGGTAAGGGGGCTCTACTTTATCATTTTGTTATGTTTATTACTTGTATTCTCATAGATCTTGTCATGTATGTGATTATATATGAAATAATCCTTGTTTTATGAAAAATAATCGGTGAAAAGTGAGAATAATTGGCCGTTTATGTGATTTTATGATGAATACATGGTGAAAATGTGATATTATGTTCAAATAGGGCATGATAAGCTATATTGAGGATGGTTGATATGATTTTTATGATTTTGTGATATGAAATATACAAAGAGATGGATGTTTCATATTTGAATATATTGTGTTTCATGTAAAAATGATGTGTATTGTGAATATGTCATGGTTTGATGGATATGATGAAAAGTATGTGTGAACATGATAAATGGCATAAGTGAACATGTGAATTTGCTCGAAAGAGTATGAAATGGAAAATGATATGATGTAAATAGTTACAGAGATACACTGGGGAGTAGAAGATGGAGACGATATTGGATATCTTGGGGAAATGTAGGGTGGTGAGTGACATTCGGGATTGTGCACGGAATATTGTGTTCGAATGCACCACATGGCCACACACTCATTTCCCGACTTGACTCCTGACCATTACCTTTGCTAAGGGGCCATCTATTGCATGCGTTGTATCCGTATTACATTGGGCCATCCGGCGACTATTTACATAGATGTGTAAGACCTCGGGATAGAGGCATCAGATAACTGTGGCCACAGGGCGCGGTAAGCGCAGATAAAAGTAAAAGAAATTGTGAATCTGTGGAATACAATACGTGTTGAGATGAGAACATGCTTTATATAACACTGTGATATGTAATTCTATGATGTTTTCTTTAATCGTGATAAGATGTCTTTTGTGATGAATATGTGAAATGTATGAGTGGTAGGGTAAAAACTCACCCTTACACAACAATTTTTAGGAAACCAAGATGAATAGTAGTAGGCTCAAAGTGCATGGATGGATGAGAACTGCTATAGGACTTAGTTATTTTGAGTTATGTAATGGATATTTTCAGTTCTATAGCATTCTTTTGAAACAGTTGTAAAACTACTATTTCTCTTTGTTGCTGATGAAAACTTTAGAATCTTTGTTTTACTAAAGTACTTATATGAACATTATATCATTTCAATGTCTCTTTCTTATTAGAGAGTTTTTGAAAGAAAAGTTTATTTTATCATTTAAATATTTATGAAAATTTATCGTACATTGAGTAAAGAAATATAAGGTGTTACACATTTCAGCAAGAGGAAGAGGATTTGCAGCAGACTTTCTCGGTCTAGTCATCTTTAACACATAAAGCAAAACTAACTTGGATTACCAATAATCTACACATTCAGCAACATCACAACATAGCTTTTACACACCGATTCAACTTATAGTGAGATATTCAAACCAAAGATATTAAAACAATTTAACTAACTAAGCACAACATCACATCAACATTCTCGATATTCACACATCATAGTAAACACTTATTTCAACAATTCATTTACAGCTTAGCTTAACAGCCTATTATTCACGCAACATGACTCACCTATAGCTCACTGAAGTATCATATACCAAAATTTCTGACATTTGTCGTATTTGAGAATTGAGCTGATCAAGCTCATTCTCTCATAACCTGATGATCAGAAATTATGATATATGATTCAAAACTAATACTCACATGCCTAATATGCACAATTGACGCCTAACAACCTCACCCTATATGTTGTTTACCTAGACCATGCTCTGATACCACTAAAATGTCACGACTCTTTTTTGTAAGAAATAGAGAACATTATTTCTACACCACTTACTTATGTGAGATAAATAAATAACAAAGAATACAGGTATAAAATTCACTTTTCAATTCAAATAAACAGAATTTCTTATGACAAATATCCAACAGAAGAGCATAATATTACATTTAGTTCATAATACTCAAAATACACAAAATTATACTACATAGCTCCTTCTATATGACGTCTCAAAATATAAGGAAATAAGACTTTAATGCAAAATTACTCGACTTTAGCTTCTAACATTTCTCCACTGGCCCCATGTGAACTTAGTCCTAAATATATGAAAAAATCCCATGAGAACTAAGGGAAACTAAGAAAACAGAGAATGAGGATGAGAAACCAAAATCCTAACCATTAAAACTCACCTCCAAGCATTTCCAACACTAATCCAACCTTCAACCTAGCTCACGAACAACTTTGGAGGCAATTTAATCGATGAAATAGGGTTTTAGGTCGAGAGAATCAAAGGAATTTTGAAGAGAGGAATGAGAAGTAAATTTCCCAAACCCTAACCCTTCAAATACCCCTCTGGTCGCGACACTCTCGTTGTAGTGAGGCATCTCTTGTTGTAGCGACACCTTTTGTCACTATAGTGAAAATCTCAGAGTAAATTGCACTCTGATTTCTGCAGAATCTCGCTACAGCGATACCCTTTCGCTACAATGAGACTGCTTCAAGAATTGCACCCCAAATTGTTGCTCTCTCGCTACAACGAAAAGGCGACAGTTTCATGCCTTCCTCCCAAGGCCTTTTCGCTACAGTGAGACTCCTCTCGCGACAGCGAGAATACCCTGTACCAGACACTTAACCAAATTTTCATCAACACATTAGTCATAGCCTAACATTCTCTGTACACGCACACATTTATATGCCTAGATATATACTCTTATAATCGCATATTTATCCATTCACATTTACACACACACACACATATATATAACAATAATCAATATTACAAAAATTCGAGGCATTACAATTACAACAGCTATGATAAAAGAGATATATGCCACCACACCAGTCACTGCTGCCTTACCCATTCCTACAAAGTTTAAAAAGGATTCTTCTCTCAAACTCAGGGCTTAACTGTAGAAAATTCTGGACAAACAAGATTCCTTGCTAAGAGGCAGAATGCCTTACATGAGAGCAACAAGATTGGAATTCTTTTGCTAGAAAATATAATGCTGAACATTGGTAAAAAGATGGGCATGACAAAAGAGCAACTCTTTGAGTCAGAAGTAGAAAATGTCCAATGCCTTAAAGCCACCACATTCAACAAACTACCTCTCTTTAACACTTGCTTCAACACTCCAAGAAGAAGGGAAGGGTTCAAATGAAGATGTTGCAGAAGAATAGTTTTGGAATTTAGTTTTTACTATTTTTCTTTTAATTTTCAGATTATGTAATTTCTAGCATTTAGGAACTTTAAATTCTACAAGTTTAGTTAGATAATTTTCAATTGTTTAGAACATATTTTAATACTTTTTCAGTAGTAATGAAGTATGATTTCCATTTGGTTTTATATTTTTATATTTTAATTACTCTATTTTTTTGCATTATTCATGAAAATTTTGGTGTTTTGTGCAGAATATGTCACTATTGCACAACACCCAAGCACTTGGATTTGACACTTGCACAAGCTGCCATGAAAGGGAGGTGAATTCTGTACCTCTTATTCATGAGTTTAGCTTCACATACACTGAAATTTTTTTTAGAAAAACATAAAAATATTAGTTTAAATTTTAAGTTGCATATAAGTGAAAATTCTATGAATTCTGAATTTTTTAAAGTTGTTTTTCTTATTCTCACATGATTGTAACACTTGTAATTTTTAAAATGAGGTGGTCTTGCTACTTTGTGCATATAGTTCTGAAAAAGTGGATTGTGAGCTTGATTGTTTGACATGTTCATTTTAAAATTTCTTGGTGAGATTTGAGCCTTATGCATAGCAATTCTTGTTATGTGAAATTAATCTCATTAGTTGCTGCACTTCTAAAACTTGTTTGTTTCTTGATTGAATATATAATTTGCATATCTCATATATATGATGGAGGCCATCTTTGATCATGCTTAACTAGCCTAAATAAACCTCCCTTTATATTTGAGAAAATCCTAGTTTACCCCATTGTGCCTTTAGCCTTTTCTTTGAAAAATCTCAATATAAGCCTTGCTGAAAAACCATGAGTCCTATCCAAATTAGAAAGAGACAGTTAGAGTTTAATCAAAGATGAATTTTTAAAATTAAGTACTGGGTGGCATTTTGTTTTGCATTGCTTGAGGACAAACAAAGTTTTAAGTTTGGGGTGGGCAGCAGCAAAACTCTGAATTATTTGAAAAGAAAAATGAAAAGCAAAAGTGTTGAAAAGAAGAAATAATAAGTGTGAAAAACAAAAAAGAATTGAAAAAGAAATTCTCTATATAATTGATGCAATGATAGTTCTTTAAATGCTGTAAAAAAAAAGAATTTTTTTTTTTGTAAATTCTATGCAGATTTGGATGAATGAGAAAGATGATGTAACCTCAATTTAAGTTTTGAACATTCATCTACTTGAATTGCATCTTTTTTGTTTGGAAGTAACCACATTATTTCCCTATTTCATTGAACATTTACTTGTCCTTTAACCTCAATTTCACTTGAAAAAGTGCTCTTGATATGTGACTTGCTATATATATGTAAAGGAGATTAAGAATAATTGCAAGCTTATGGTAGAGTGTGGTAAGTGTGATAAAAATGATGATTTTGAGAGCAAACATTAAGCTTAAATACTGCTAAGTGATGAGGGAAACACTACTTGTGAGCTGTGAATCATGTTTTACAATTTTAGTCACATGAAACTTTGCTGAATTACTTAAACTCAGATGATAAGTTTTTGTTAGTTATGTGATTAATTCAGTATGATTGTCATGATGATTAAATGGATGAATAACTTGATTGAGAATGATAAATCCGAAAACACAGGATTAGAAATAAGAAAATTTTGAAAAAAAGTCAGTATTATTGCTTGATTTTAATTAATGGATGATGAGTTGATTTGATTTGCTTGAGGACAAGCAAAATTCTAGGTATAGGGTGGTGATAAATCCATATTTTACTATATTTTTAGTATAATTTTTGTTAATAAATAAGTAGTAAAGTATCAAATAAACTTGAAAATACCATAAAAATTGCATTAATATTCATAATTGTATAAATAGTTTAGAATTTTAGATTTTATTCTAATTCTAGACAATTTTGCTTAAAAAGACTTAATTTTGTGTAGAAGCTTGAGCTGAAGATGTTTGAGTTGAAGATTAAAGTGAAGAAAGTAGAGGAATTAAGCTTAAAAGATGAAGAATCAAGTGTTATGTGTAGGGCGTAACCACTTTGAGTACATAAAGTTAACACTTTGAAGAAGAAAATCCATGAAGACTAGGAGAGTAGCAACTCTAAGTGATGAAAGTGAACACTCTAGCAGCAGAGAGCCTAAAAAACCTTGCCTGTGTCCACTCCAAGCGTTCAGAGTAACTACGTAGTAAGCGCGTGTCCACTCTAAGTGTTCAGAGTAGCCATGCCTAAGGCTAATTCAATTACGCAGTAAGCGCGTGTCCACTCTATGCATTGAGAGTAGCCACGCAAAAGTAACAAAATTTTGAATATCACTTCTAGGTGTTGACTTTGGACGATTTGAGTTCCTAATTCAGTTATAGAAGCTTCTAGAAGACCTTTTATGCTATAAATCATAGAGATTAATGTGTGGAAGTGGAAAAGGCAGGAAAAATATTATAATAGAAGTTAGAGGTTTAGAAAAAGGGACTTTGGTTCATTTTTGTTATTTTTCATTTTGTAACTGTTTTAACTTCCAAGGGAAGTCAGAGAGAGAGATTGGAAGCAACTTTCAAGCTTCATTGCTAGAGGATTTAGAGTGAAGATTTGGTCTTGGAAGATGTTCTTTTGCTTCTTGTCTTCTTCTTCTCTTACTTCCCTTTCTTCCATTGTAATGTTGTTCTAAACCTTTTTTGTTAAGGATATATGGATCCAGATTTGATTTTGTGATGTAATTTTAGATTTGGATCTTGAGATTTTAATTGAATTGAGTATATGATTTTGTTCTTAATGTAGTTGTGAACTAATCCTTCATTCAACTGAACTTAGAGGAATCTTCATCAATGAAAATTGAGTTTATTTCTCAGATCTGAATCATATGCCTAGATTATTGAGATCTTAGGAATAAGTATCATGATCTAGTAATCTTATAATTTCTAGAACTTAAGTATCAGTCCTAACTTCATTCACACATCAATTCATTTCTAAATTTGTCACTCTATTTTGCTATTATTTTCTGATTTCTGTAGTTTATTGCTTTTGTTCTTAAATGATTCAAAATACTCCAAATTTTGTTTATCTCAACTAGTTATTAATTTGTGAAGTGGTAATTGATAGAACTAATCTGTCACGATGATACTTGGGACTCAAACTGAATTCCAAATTTTATTACTTGCTACAACTACCTAGTACATTTGCTAGTTAGTGTTCTTAAAATTTGTGACAGTGGTGAACATGATTGATTGTTGTCCTATGAGCTCTTTTATGATGACAATTTGGATTATTTGAGTGTTATTATTAATACAAATCCATGTTAAATAATACTTCTAGCATTGTATATATAAACATGTAATTATCTTGCTTATATTAACGAGAGATTTAGTAGGACAGGAGATACTCACCCTTACTAATATTTTCAGGTGATAAAAGTAAAGAGATAAAGGTGTTAGGTCCGTCCTAAGATCATAATCTAAGGGTATTAGAAGGAAGACTGCTCTGTAGGGACTAGGACCATTTGAAAAATTGTATTATTTTATCTTAAATGTATTTCGTGATGAGTAAATTTAGCAATGATTTTAAATGTCAGATTTAGAATTTATGATAGTTGAGCCAATTTCATTGTAATGAATATTTTGAAAATGTTCTTAGTGAAAATTCTAAATTTGTATATATCCAATATAAACCAAATAAATTCTAGATGTAAACTTAAATTTTATTTATTACCTTTAAAGCTTCAAATCATTCCCTTGGAAAATCCTAAACATTTTAGAATTCTACGAAACATTCATGAGAAGAGAGTGTAAGTCTTGATTTTATGAAATTCTCAAATCCATGAATAAGAACAAACTTTTTTTTTTTATCTATTTTTGTTTATTTGTTGTAAATTTATTTATTTTGAAAGATGAAATTGAAGGTGTTACATCAATCAATTAGAATTCTTCAGAGTTCAGAATATAATTACATGGCAATTGAAAATCTAGTGAAGTGATTCCTAACTATTTTTCATATAGTATTTTCAATATAAAATTCGTATTCTGTTTTACAGCATTTTATTACCTTTTATTGTTCTTATTTCTCATCTTTTACATGTTACAAATCTTTCAAATGAATTGTCTCAATTTGTGAAGTGGTAATTGAAAATAAGATCCTTATGGACGGTACTTGGGACTTATATTGATTTTCAAATTTTATTACTTGCTACAATTACCTAGTACACTTGCTAGTTAGTAATTTTACACAAAAATATTGTTATATTTTGAATAAGTAATAGGAAGTCTAGAGCTTGCTAGATGGATGCCTCCTTTTAATTCTCTAAATCAAACTTAATATGGATAAAGCTATTTCTTTTTTCTCTGGCTTTACTAGTTATGGTGTGTAACACCTTTTTTTTTCAATTATTTAATAAATTGATAATTGTTAAGGTATGATACGGTGTTAGAGTGTATTGGAATGATTTAAAGGGTGTTTAGTAAAAGTCTAGTGCAAGAGATCTCGCTCAAGTAAGACAATTCTATATGTGTTTGAAATATATTATGTATGAATGATAGCTAAAATATGCATGCTTGGTTGTTTGGATTGAATGGCTGTGATATGTTCACATGAAATATATGATGAGTACTCAATGTGGAATGTTATTAAAACATATTGAGCTTTTATGGTATGATATAGCAATTACGAGTTAAAATGTATAGACTATTATCGAGATATGTATATGAGCAATTGGGGCAGTGAAAAAGCATGATGTTGAGTTGAAAGACTTAATAATTGAAATTATATTCTGATGGTGTTAGTGAAGTGGACTTTGTCTAGAAGTACTTTACTAAGTATAATCTTATGAGTGGAGAAGGGAATGATTTTGGGAATAACTATAGAATGGATCTAGTGTGAATAGTTATACAGATACATTGGGGTAATAGAGTCTGGAGTTAATGGAAATATGGGAGAGATGTAGGGTGGTGAGCCACATTAATGTATGTGTACACACTCTTTTTGAGAGTGAATGAGCCACATGGCCTTACACTCATTTTTTGACTAGACTCCTAACTATACCTTTGCTATGGAACGCATTATTGTATACGTTGTATCCGTGTGCATGGACTAACCAATGACTATTTACCTAGTTGAGTAAGACCTCAAGAAATGTCAGAGGCATCATTGTCTGTGATCACAATGCACTGGGGGTGTGTATTGGAAGGAGAAAACTAAATAACTTATAACAAATTATTGAGTTGTGTATATGTGATTATGTTGGCAATGTGAATTGGTTGTGGAAATGAATATGTTTTCTTTATATTATAATTGTGATCTTTATGATGTAATGATTTATAAATGATAGAATAGACGCTCATCCTTACTAAAATTTTCATGGAACCAGGATGATGACACCCTAGGAAAGAATTAGGTTAATAGACAATTATGTACATAATAGACTTAATTATGTATTTAATGAGTACCAGAGGACATGTCACTTTAAGTTAGCCATACATGATGATTTACCTAGAATTATTATCATGTTAGAGATAGAATTATATTATAGTATCCCTTTTGATTTTCTAAAAAGTAGGATACACCATACTCTGTATATATATCTATAGAGTAGGATCTCAACAGCCTTCACGTATCTATTTACATACAATAATCATGACTATCTTGGAAGGCCAACCCGAGTTACCAATGAACGAGTCACGAGTGTTAAAGTAACGGTCGACTCGGGAGATTTATATCTTGGATCAGATGATGATCTTGATTTAGAGGATTTAGCATAAATAGAAGGATGGCATAGAGATGACTAGCTCTGGGTCCTCAGTGTTTGGATATAATTTGGGATTTCTCTGCGACCTAAATTAATTTTTGTGATGTAATTATTTATAATTATTATTTTAAGTCCCACATATTTTGATAAACAATTTGTAAATTTTTATAATTGATATATGTAATGCATGTTCAGTATCCAGATTAGAAAATTTATTTCTAGTTCATTTAAATCTTTAAATTTACTATTATTTAATTAATATTTCCTGATTGGCAAATTTTGAAAATAATTTTATTCACAAAAAAATATTTTATTTACTCATATTTATAATGCTTATTGATAAGTCTGTAATTAGGTTCTCTTTTATAACCCATATATTCAAACCCAATTATAAAGAGTTTTTAGGGTTTTCAAACCCTATTAAAGGAGAGACCTGAGGCATCTTGGATATACTGTTTTACATCTTGGCTTTGGCTTTAGAATACATCTGATCTTGTCTCTCTTACACGGGATCCTTGGCACATGCTTGGTGATACTTGGAGCTTCAAGCGAGTGTACTTGAAGACCGGGAACACATCTCACACTCTAGTTTGCTATTTCTTTTGATTATGGCTTTGTTTATGATTGTTTTAGTTCTTTTCTTTAGCATGAGTAACTAAGTCCATAGCTAGGGCTATGAGAACTATCGTTCATGAATTTATGGGATTTTGATGTTTGAATCTAAATTTGATTTCCGCTTTGTGATTAAATTTTAGCCTATTGCGCTTCTTTCTTAATCGTAATTAATTATATCATTAGGCGACTGTACCTCGGTTAATTAATTGATCTATAGGGTAAAACGGGACGAAGGATTAGGTGGACCAAACTAATCTTTCTCTTCTAATCATTATTAAATTAACAAGTTCATAGGTTCCTTAAGCTTTCTTAAATTAATGTCTTGCATGACCATTAGGGATGTTAATTTACAGAAAAAATATTAATATTACATGACCATTGGGTATTAATAGTATTCGTATGAATGATTAGTAATCACAAGGAAATCAGATTTAGAGTTAAATAGAAAAATAACATAAAGGATTGAATGAGAACACCCATACGCCCTAGGTTCCTCTCCGATAAGTTTAATCAAGACGTGCATTGTATTCTTTGCTCTTAGTTTTATAATTGATTTTATAAATTCTTGTTTTTAATTAATTTTATATCTTTGAAGCTTAAACAATTGAATTAGGAAAACTCTTAGTAATTGAAAATCAATCCTTGTGGGACGATATTTCGGAAACTTAATTTAAGAACCCTTTATTACTTCTTAATGGGTACACTTGCCCTCTGAACAAGTTTTTGGCGCCGTTGTTGGAGGATTGCTTTTTCAATATTAAGAAAATCTCAAATTTAATTGATTGGAGCAATTTGTATTTTACTTTATTTTAATTCTGTTTTGTTTATTGTTAAATTTTTTTTATTTTTTTTATAATTTTTGTATTTGTTTTATTTTAATTTTTTTCATAGTTTCTTTTAATGTATGCTCACTCTTTTTAAGTGCTCTACAACTTGTTTATTTGATCTAAAAATTGAGAGAATAGCGTGTAGACAAAGAAAAGAAGTGAGAGAGCAAAGAATGGCAGAGGGAAGAAGATCAATCCAAGATTATATGACACCCACTGCTAGAGGCACTCTTGGAAGCATTGCGGGCCCTAATGTGGAGGCAAATAATTTTGAATTGAAACCAGCACTCATAAAGCATGGTCCAGAACTCTATACAGTTTAGAGGCATGCCTAATAAAGACCCCAATCTTTATCTGACAAAGTTCCTTCGATTGACAGATACCATCAAATACAATGGAATCTCCAACGATGCTATTCGACTCCGTCTTTTCCCATTCTCAGTATCTGAAAAGGTGAATGCTTGGTTCGCCTCACTCCCAGCCAATTCCATCACAACTTGGGAGGATCTCACTCAACAATTCTTGGGAAAGTACTTTCCCCCCATCAAGGTCCTCTAAGCTTATGACGGAGATATGTTGCTTCAACCAACATGAAACAGAATCCTTATTCGAGGCATGGGAGCGATTTGGAGAGCTTTTGAGGAGATGTCCTCATCATGATTTTCTGACGTGGAAACAGGTGCAAATCTTTTACAGTGGCAATCACCACCAGGGCTACAATTGATGCCGCAGTAGGAGGGTCCCTCATAAGAAAAGATCCAGATGATGCATACAAGCTCATAGATGAGATGACATCTTCTAGCTTTCAGTGGCACACTGCTGACTCTTACGACATCAAGAGGAAAGAGACTGCCCCAGTCCACCAAGTAGAGAGCAGTAATCCACTAATTAACCAAATGGCAGCCCTTGCAAAGCAACTAGAATCTTTAATGAAGGCCCAAGACTAGTCTGTAAGAGCTCCTACAAGCCCAGAATTTAAGCAAGAGGAGGCAAACTTCATGGGTAATAACAGTTCAGGGTGGAGGAGTAATCCTCCTAACTCATGGGAGAATGGCTTTGGAAGTCAAAATTCAAGTGTTTATCGCCCTCCCCATATGCAAAATCAAGGAGCAAGACCAGAAGGGAAAGAAGTCCCCAGATCTCAGTCCAACTTTAAAGATCAGATGATGCAATATGTGCATTACTCTGATAAGAGAATGATGTAGCTTGAATCCAAGTTGGACCAACATATTGAGAGAACTGATAAGAGGTTTGCATAGGTTAAATCTAAAATACAAGTCAGCTGTTCTAAGATTAGTGCACAATTGGAGCAGATTATGAACCTTTTGAGTTTGAGAGTGATGGGAACATTGCCATCTCAGCCTGAACCTAATCCAAGGGAGCAATGCAATGCCGTCACCCTTAGAAGTGGAAAGAAACTACAAGAATCACAGAACAGAGGCACATGCATGCCCATGCTTATAGAGAAGCACGCCAATGCTAATTCTACATGCACACTCGTGCTTACTGATAAGCACGCCCCTGCTACAATAGAAGCACAACTGTGCTTCTACAAGCACGTCCATGACAATAATCAGAGCACGACCAGCATCACTATGAGCAAGGCCATGCTTCAAGCGAGAATCCTAAAAAAGAAAAGAATGAAAAGCCTCATGTTCAACCAAGGCCCTAGAAGCCTAAGATACCTTTCCCACAACGGCTGTAAGGTCACCCTCCTTATGATGAAGAGTTCCACAAGTTCTTAGACTTATTGGGCAAAGCGCACGTCAATATGCCTTTCATTGATGCTATCTCCAAAATGCCCAAATATGCTAAATTTTTAAAGGAGATTTTGACCAATAAAAGAAAGCTGAAAGCACATGAAACTGTGAAGCTCACCCAGGAGTGCTCAGCTATAGTCCTTAAAAAGCTTTCACCTAAGCTTAAGGACCCAGGGAGTTTTACTATTCCTTGCACAATTGGAAAAACTCACATTGATAAGACTTTATGTGATTTAGGAGCAAGTATTAATCTTATGCCTTATTCTGTTTTCAGGAAGCTTGGAATGCATAAACCTAAGCCGACCTCCATGTCACTTCAGCTGGCAGATAAGTCGATCACATACCCCAAAGGCATAATGGAGAACGTACTTGTAAAAGTTGGAGAGTTTATATTTCCTGCTGACTTTGTGGTACTTGACATGGAAGAAGATGATGATGTCCCCATCATACTAGGAAGACCGTTCTTAGCCACTGCTAGGGCCATCATAGACGTATAAGAAGGAAAGCTCACACTGAGGCTAGATGATGAGGAAGTTATATTTCAAATTTTCAATTCTTTCAAGTACCCTTATAGCTAAGAGTAATGTCACTTTGTGAGCAATGTGGATGTTGCTTCTCCTCCTCTAATTTGTGGGAAGCATGGAACCATAAGAAGAAGGCCAAGGAGGAAGCAATATAAGAAGAAGAAAAGACAAAAGCTTAAACCATCCATTAATAAGCCTCCTAATTTAGAGCTTAAATTTTGTTCTCTTTATTCTAATCCCCATCTTATGAATACTTTTTCTTATTTACTAGATGTTGGGGAGGCAAAGCTGTTGGGAAGACGATTATATATCAAGGGAGTCACCACTGAGACTCATACCTTCTTCCCACCATGATTTAACAGGAACGTCAGGCTCGTGACGTTAAACAAACGCTCCCAGGAGGCAAGCTGTGTCTTTTATTTTATTTTATTTTATTTTTGTTTATTTTAATTTTTCTATTGTTCTTTTATTTGCAGAATAAAGAATAAGCATATTGAAAGACTGCAAGAACTGAGTTGATTGTTTTCGCACACACTTTTGAGCTCTGATATGAAATCATACCCGTGCTCGTACCATACACGGCAGTGCATTAAGTCACAAGGGCGTGCTTACATTTTCAGCATGGCCGTGCTCCCTCACCCGAAGCCATCACACCAAGAATTATCAGGGAACTCCTTTCCTTTTTATTCAATTGGCCTCTTTGCATGCTTTTAATTTGATTTGTTTCAAACATTGAGGACAATGTTCCACTTTAAGTATGGGGAAGTAGTTCCTAATTATATGATTGTTATTGCATGTTATTGAGTAAAGTGCCTATGCTATTTTTTTATGATAATTTAAAACTTTTTCCCTCATGAAACCCAATTTTTCCAGATAGAAGAGCATGTTGAGTGATTATTATTGATATTATACTTTCGTTTGGAAACTAATAATTAGCTAAGTTCCTTACTTTTATGCTCTACATTAAACTTTAACCCATATATGTGAGTTTTGAGCCTTAAAGGAGATTTTTATCTTAATTTAATTAATTGTACCCCTTTCTTTATTGTTTTGCGTGATTATCTTCTTAAGATTTGTGCTCTAGAACTTCACTTGTAACAGACTTAAGACTTCTCTTTTTAATTGCATGTTTTAATGTGATTGAGGCATAATAGGATTTTTATTCTTGGCCTTCAGCATGTTTGAGATACAACTAGTTGCCCACTTTGAGCATTATTATTTTTCTTGGTCCCTTACATTAAATTTATAAAATATTTTGATGACCTTGAGTTTATGAATGGAGTAATTGGATTGTTGAATTGCTTGATAAATTCTCCTCTATATCTCTCATGTGCAAAAAGAAAGAAAGAAAGTATGAAAAAGAAAAAAAAATAGAAAACAAAACAAAAGAAAAAGAGTTATATATGATTGAAAGGAGAAAGGAGTAAATATATTGTTTATATACAAAAATATAAAAATTACTCCAAGAGCTTCATTTATAAACTTAGGGGATGTTTATAATTGTTATAATTTATTACTCCTTTGTATATTCCTTTTCTTTCATTTGTCTTACCTCAATTATTATAACCCATTGGCCACATTATAACCTGAAAAAGACCTCATGATTTTTACTTGCATTTAATTTATTTAGTGGAGAGTTAGTTTATAGTTAAGCCTGTCACGACCCCTTTTTATAAAGGACCGAGAACATTATTTCTACACCACATACTTATTTAAAAATAGGTAAATAATAGAGAATATAAGTATAAAAAAATTCACTTCTCATTCAAAGTAAAAATGAAGTTCCTTACAACAAATATCCAACAGATCAACATAATATTACATTTAGTTTATAATATTCAAAATACCAAAAAATTATAATACGTGACTCCCTCGACATGAGGTCTCATACATAAAGAAAAAGGACTTTGATGCATTATTACTCAACTCCAGCTTCTAACTTTTCTTCACTGGCCCCTCAGCCTGTGAAGTAGATGTAACACCTGCTACATCTGCTCACGTACCACCGTACGATCATCGCAGTACACACGCACACAACGACATAGAAAGAAATGCAAGGGTGAGCTTACCAAACATAAAATAAAATTATATATATATATAGAGCAAAATATTTCTCACAAAGAATAACCCATGCATTTCCAGCCCATCTAATGCATAGCATGAAAACGGCTTCCAACGGTTTCACACCCTAATTAATCCAGAAGGAATCGAGCCGGTCCGGAGTTGACCCATTCCGTATCTGGATCCGTAAAGACAAAGACAAAGAAATTTCAAAGCATGAACTTACCGTTACATGTCTACCCACCTAAACATGTAACTCGGCTCTATAATGATGCAAAACATATATCTCAGCATGATGCACACCACCAAAATTATTTTAACAGCTCAACTACGGCAAGTTTATAATAGATCAGCCAAAATCTCAGCATTTTAAACTAATTAACAACAGTTACAGCTTAGAAAATAGTTTTTATTCAATAGATCTAACAAAATCATATCAAAATATCTTGAAATAGCATATTAAACCGTTCAAAACATAGTTCATAGGTTAAAGTAAACTCCCCTTACCTCAGAAAGATGATTCACACTAGATCTACCGAATATTACTTGATTATAACAAAAATTCACCGAAGATTCAGCTTTTAGAACGGAGTTTCTCCTAAGAACACCATGAATTTCTATAAGAAAGAGAAGGAGAAGAGAAATGAACGGTAAATCTAGCTTCAAACTTAAAGAAACTTACTTCCAATACTTCAGAATAGATGTAGAATCTCAGATCTGGCGAGAAATCTAAGTTTAGGAAGGTTTAGTATGAGAGAAATGGTGGTTTACGGCCTTAGAACCTTTGAGAACCTTGGATAGAGGTGAAGAAATGAAAATTTCGTGTGAAGCCCCTTTTTATAGAAAATTTTCGAAATTTACTGTTCACGCCGAAATTTACTGTTCACCGCCTTACTGTTCATGTCGGAAAATACTGTTCAGGGCACTATTCACGCCGGAAAACACTGTACACGCACTGTACGCGTATGTGACGTCACCGATGACGTCAGCTGTCACTGTACATACGCGGTTTGTACTGTTCATACACAGTTTGTACGCGGTTTGCACTGTTCATACACGGTTTGTACTGTACATACGCGGTTGCACTGTTCATTGCACTGTTCATACGGTACTGTTCACTTTTTTTTTTTTTTTTTTAATTTCAAACTCCATCTAAATATATTCCAATACCAAATAATCCTTCAATTAACATTGAACAAGTATAAAATATTATAGATTACTCAATAATAAATTAGAAGCCTGACAATTCTCCCCCCGAAAATAAATTTTCGTCCTCGAAAATTTCATTCCCCAGAGAAAAGATGAGAATACAACTCTCTCATTCTTTCTTCTAACTCCCATGTGGCATCACCAGTTATTTGGTCCCAAACAACCTTTACTAACCGAATAGACTTACCTCTAAGTTTCTTAACTCTAGTTTCCTCGATACGAGCAGCTGGGACCTCCACAGACAAGTCATCTCGTAACTCCACAACATCAGGCTCAATTACATGAGACAAATCTGGAACATACTTCTTTAGCTGCGACACATGGAAAACATTATGTATTCCAGACAACTGAGGTGGTAACGCTAATTCATAGGCTACTGGTCCTCGACGATGTAATATCTGATACGGCCCTATGAACTTAGGTGTTAACTTCTTGGCTCTTAAGGCTCGCCCTACACCTGTAGTGCGTGATACTCTTAAGAATACATGATCACCAACCTCAAATTCTAGGGATCTTCTGCGTCGGTCAGCATAAGATTTCTGCCGACTTTGGGTAGCTCTTAGCTTTTCTCTAATAAGTTCAACTTTCTCCTTAGTTTCTTGCAGCATTTCAGGTCCAACCATTAAATGTACTCCATCTTGGAACCAACAGATAGGGGTTCTACACCTTCTACCATACAGAGCTTCAAATGGTGCCATATCTATACTCGAATGATAGCTATTATTATAAGTGAATTCTACCAAAGGAAGCATATCCTCCCAATTACTCCTCTCGCTCTACAATGCAAGTCCGCAATAAGTCTTCTAAGGTCCGAATAGTACGCTCGGATTGACCATCTGTTTGCGGATGGTATGCAGAACTCAACCTCAACCGTGTGCCCATAGATTCTTGGAAACTCGCCAAAGCGGGAAGTGAACCGAGGATCCCTATCGTAGATAATACTAGAAGGTACTCCATGCAACCTGACAATCTCTCTAATGTACAATTCTGCTAATTTCTCCAAGCTAAAGGTCATGTTAATTGGCAAGAAATGTGCACTCTTGGTTAGCCTATCAACTATGACCCACACTGCATCATGATTCCTAACTGTTCTAGGTAGATGGGACACAAAGTCCATAGTCACATGGTCCCACTTCCATTCTGGAATTTCCATCGTTTGTAACTCTCCTGGAGGGCTTTGGTGCTCCGCTTTTGCCTTTTGACAAGTCAAGCGAGGCTTTAACAAACTCAGCTATCTCTCGCTTCATGCCTGGCCACCAAAACATCTGCTTTAAATCTTGATACATCTTGGTAACACCAGGATGAATGTTGAGACTACCCTTATGTCCTTCTTCTAGAATTGCTCTCTTTAATTCAGTATCTCCAGGGACACAAACTCGACCTTGACATCTGAGAATACCATCAACACCTTTACTAAAACCCTTTGTCTTATCTGTCCCTAAGAGAAATACAATCCGACATAACATTGGATCCCACAATTGTTTATCTTTAATTTCCTGTAAGAAATTATTAGTCACCACAATTCGGCTACAACTAATCTTTTCGGGTGATAAGTCCACATGTATGTTCAGGTCTCGGAATTGTTCTACTAAAAGGGTTTCACTGACTCTTAGGGAGAATGCCTGAACCACATTCCTACTTAATGCATCGGCCACCACGTTAGCTTTTCCTGGATGGTATTGGAGCTGAAAATCATAATCCTTAAGGAATTCCACCCAACGTCTCTGCCTCATATTTAACGCTCGCTGATCAAATAAATACTTCAGACTCTTATGATCACTATATACATCAAACTGAGCTCCATAAAGATAGTGTCGCCACACCTTCAGAGCAAAGACTACAGCAGCTAACTCAAGGTCATGAATCGGGTAATTTCGCTCATGAGTTCGTAATTGACGAGATGCATAAGCTACCACTCTCTTATCTTGCATCAACACACACCCCAATCCCTGATGAGAAGCATCACAGTACACCTCAAACGGTCGACTAGTATCAGGGAGAATCAACACCGGCGAAGAAGTTAGTCTCTGTTTTAACTCATTAAAGCTTTGCTCACATTCCTCAGTCCACACAAAGGGTTGATCACGGCGAGTTAACCGTGTTAATGGTGCAGCTATCTTCGCGAATCCCTCTATAAATCTCCGGTAGTAACCTGCTAGGCCTACAAAACTACGAATCTCTGAGGCTGTCTTCGGCCTTTCCCACTGCAACGCTGCTTCAACTTTGGAAGGATCAACTGCAATTCCTTTAGCTGAAATAACATGACCAAGGAACTTCACTTCCTCTAGCCAAAACTCACACTTAGACAGTTTAGCATACAACTGTTTTTCCCTTAAAACATTAAGTACAGTCCTCAAATGCTCTTCATGTTCTTCTGACGAATTAGAATAAATTAAAATATCATCAATGAAGACTACCACAAATCGATCCAGGAAAAGTCTAAAGATCCGATTCATGTAGTCCATAAACACAGCTGGAGCATTTGTAACTCCAAAAGGCATCACTATATACTCATAATGACCATATCTAGTGCGAAAAACAGTCTTAGGAATATCTTCATCCTTCACTCGGATCTGATGGTACCCAGACTTCAAATCAATCTTAGAGAATACCTTAGCACCTCTCAGCTGGTCCATCAAATCATCGATTCGCGGCAATGGGTACTTGTTCTTAATTGTCAACTTATTCAACCTACGATAATCCACACATAATCTAGAACTTCCGTCCTTCTTTTTTTTTTTTTACCAAGAGAACTGGGGCTCCCCAAGGCGATACACTTGGTCTAATCATCTGTTTACGCATTAGATCCTCGATCTGCTTCTTAAGCTCAATTAACTCTTTTGGCGCCATTCTATACGGTACTACTGACAACGCTCGGCTCCAGGAATCAAATCTATAGCAAACTCTACCTCTCTACGTGGAGGTATTCCAGGAATATCCTCCGGAAAAATCTCGGGAATTCTCGTACTATCGGTATTGACTGAAGGCTTTGCTCCACTTCTGCATTCATAACTCCTAACAAAACAAAACAAGATACTCCCTCAGCTAAGGATGTTTCTACTTGGCGAGTAGAAATCAATTCTACACAATCTTGCTGCTCAGGAAAGATTAAACACCTCTGGCCACAATCAATTAGCACATGATTGGCAGTTAGCCAATCCATACCCAGGATTACATCTAACCCTGACATCGAGATACAAATAACATTTACTTTGTATCGTCGTCCCTCAATTGCTGTGGGACACCTAACACAAACCGTCGAAGTCTTAATTGAACTTAAAGTAGGTGTCGATACTACTAAGTCACATCCTAAATCGCCCACCGGTAATCCTAAGTTTCTCACACAATTGTCCGCAATAAAAGAGTGTGTGGCTCCAGAATCAAACAACACAGAGAGAAGTACTTGCCACAGCCTCCATGGCGTGAGCCATTTGGTTCACGTCAACAGGAGGAGGAGGGTTTGCAACAGATTTTCTCGGTCTAGCCATCCTAATATATAGACTAGCTTAGATTACTAATGTTTAACACATTCAGTAATACCACCACATAGCTATATTCACATATTCAGCTTACAGTAATATATTCATATTTAGTATGTCATAACAATTTAATCAATTTAGCACTGAGCACAACGTCATATCAGCATTTCAAACAACATAGCAAACACATTTATCTCAGCAATCATGTACAATCTTAGCTTAACAACCTATTATTCACGTAGCATGAATCACCTATAGCTCACCCAGTATCATATACCAAAATTTTCTATATCTGTCGTGTCTGAGAACTGAGGTGATCAAGCTCGTTCCCTCACAACTTGATGAATAGAAATTATGATATATGATTCACAGCTAAAACTTATATGTCTAATATGCACAACTGACGCCTAACAACCTCACCCCGTAGGTTTACCTAGACCATGCTCTGATACCACTAAAATGTCACGACCCCTTTTTATAAAGGACCGAGAACATTATTTCTACACCACATACTTATTTAAAAATAGGTAAATAATAGAGAATATAAGTATAAAAAATTCACTTCTCATTCAAAGTAAAAATGAAGTTCCTTACAACAAATATCCAACAGATCAACATAATATTACATTTAGTTTATAATATTCAAAATACCAAAAAATTATAATACGTGACTCCCTCGACATGAGGTCTCATACATAAAGAAAAAGGACTTTGATGCATTATTACTCAACTCCAGCTTCTAACTTTTCTTCACTGGCCCCTCAGCCTGTGAAGTAGATGTAACACCTGCTACATCTGCTCACGTACCACCGTACGATCATCGCAGTACACACGCACACAACGACATAGAAAGAAATGCAAGGGTGAGCTTACCAAACATAAAATAAAATTATATATATATATAGAGCAAAATATTTCTCACAGCAATAACCCATGCATTTCCAGCCCATCTAATGCATAGCATGAAAACGGCTTCCAACTGGTTTCACAGCCTAATTAATCCAGAAGGAATCGAGCCGGTCCGGGAGTGACCCATTCCGTAGATCTCGGATCCAGACAAGACAAGACGGCTCAGCATGAACTTACCGTTACATGTCTACCCTCCTAAACATGTAACTCGGCTCTATAATGATGCAAAACATATATCTCAGCATGATGCACACCACCAAAATTATTTTAACAGCTCAACTACGGCAAGTTTATAATAGATCAGCCAAAATCTCAGCATTTTAAACTAATTAACAACGATTCTGACTTAGAAAATAGTTTTTATTCAATAGATCTAACAAAATCATATCAAAATATCTTGAAATAGCATATTAAACCGTTCAAAACATAGTTCATAGGTTAAAGTAAACTCCCCTTACCTCAGAAAGATGATTCACACTAGATCTACCGAATATTACTTGATTATAACAAAAATTCACCGAAGATTCAGCTTTTAGAACGGAGTTTCTCCTAAGAACACCATGAATTTCTATAAGAAAGAGAAGGAGAAGAGAAATGAACGGTAAATCTAGCTTCAAACTTAAAGAAACTTACTTCCAATACTTCAGAATAGATGTAGAATCTCAGATCTGGCGAGAAATCTAAGTTTAGGAAGGTTTAGTATGAGAGAAATGGTGGTTTACGGCCTTAGAACCTTTGAGAACCTTGGATAGAGGTGAAGAAATGAAAATTTCGTGTGAAGCCCCCTTTTTATAGAAAATTTTCGAAATTTACTGTTCACGCCGGAAAACACTGTTCACCGCTTTACTGTTCATACCGGAAAATACTGTTCAGGGCACTATTCACGCCGGAAAACACTGTACACGCACTGTACGCGTATGTGACGTCACCGATGACGTCAGCTGTCACTGTACATACGCGGTTTGTACTGTTCATACACGGTTTGTACGCGGTTTGCACTGTTCATTGCACTGTTCATACACGGTTTGTACTGTACATACGCGGTTGCACTGTTCATTGCACTGTTCATACGGTACTGTTCACTTTTTTTTTTTTTTTTTAATTTCAAACTCCATCTAAATATATTCCAATACCAAATAATCCTTCAATTAACATTGAACAAGTATAAAATATTATAGATTACTCAATAATAAATTAGAAGCCTGACAAAGCCTATGGTAGTACACTTTTCTTTAAGAGAACTGAGTGATATCTTATTTTGTCCCTTAGTGAGAGAGAAAAGTAGAGTACCTTAGTTTAATGTTTGAGTGAAAAGTATGAAAATATAAGATTGTAATTGGAAATCCTTTTGATTGCTTATGTTGAGTGATATTACTTTTGTTGCTCTCTTTATCTTCTTCATCTCGGGTTCCTTGTGTGGTATTATGTTTTAAGTTATTATGTTATTCTCTTAACTAGCACTTTGATTGAGGACAAGCAAATAGATAAGTATGGGAGAGTTGATAAGTCTGTAATTAGGCCTTCTTTTATAGCCCATATATTCATATTCGATCTTTATTTTATTTGGGTTTTACATTAATTTATTTATTAAATGTGCAGTTTTGTATAAAGAGATCACAAGTATATTTTGGGCACATTTTGGGCCCAAATTAATAGAAGATTAGAGCTTTGCAGTAGTCAGCACGCCCAACCCTTTTAAACAAGCAAGGGGGTGCTTTAAGCCCATGCACAGTCGTGCTTAAGGCCTTGCATGACCATGCTCATCTACGGGAAACCCAATTATGAAGAGTTTTTAGGATTTTCAAACCCTATTAAAGGAGAGACCTAAGGCATCTTGGATACACTTTTTTACATCTTGGCTTTGGCTTTAGAATACATCTGATCTCGTCTCTCTTGCACGGGATCCTTGGCACATGCTTGGTGATACTTAGAGCTTCAAGCGATCGTACTTGAAGACCGAAAACACGTCTCACACTCTAGTTTGCTATTTCTTTTGATTATGGCTTTGTTTATGATTGTTTTAATTCTTTTCTTTAGCATGAGTAACTAAGTTCATAGCTAGGGCTACGGGAACTATCGTTCATGAATTTATGGGATTTTGATGTTTGAATCTAAATTTGATTTCCGCTTTGTGATTAGATTTTAGCCTATTGCGCTTCTTTCTTAATCGTAATTAATTATATCCTCAGGTGACCGTACCTCGGTTAATTAATAGATCTATAGGGTAAAACGAGACAAAGAATTAGGTGGACCAAACTAATCTTTCTCTTCTAATCGTTATTAAATTAACAAGTTCATAGGTTTCTTAAGCTTTCTTAAATTGATGTCTTGCATGACCATTGGAGATGTTAATTTAGATAAAAGAATATTAATATTACATGACCATTGGGTATTAATAGTATTCTTATGAATGATTGGTAATCACAAGAAAATTAGATTTAGAGTTAAATAGAAAAATAACATAAAAGATTGAATGAGAACACCTATACGCCCTAGATTCCTCTCTGATAAGTTTAATCAAGACGTGCATTGTATTCTTTGCTCTTAGTTTTATAATTCATTTTATAAATTCTTGTTTTTAATTAATTTCGTATCTTTGAAGCTTAAACAATTGAATTAGGAAAGACGATATTCGGAAACTTAATTTAAGAACCCTTTATTACTTCTCGATGGGTACAGTTGCCCTTCGAACAATTGTCATATACATAAATTCTTATTTCATTTTGAGTCTGTATAAGTAAAATAAGCAGTTTTAAGACTAAAATTTTAGGATGTTACATGGTGGCCTCATTAGAGATAGCCAAGGTTGCTTCATAACTGGATTCCAAAACATTTTGAATTATTACTCCCTTTTAGCTGATTAAATTTAGGGAGTCTTTTGGAATCTTAAGCTTGTCATTTTGAAAAAGTTTCACTCAATTTGGGTTGAATGTGATTCTAAGGAGGCCATTAATTTAATTGTTAATTTTCTTAATTGTAATCACCCATTATTCTCTATAATTAGTGAGATTAGGAATTTAGTCAAATATATCAGTTTTATTAGATTTAGTCATAGTCCTGAGAAAGGTTAATCAAAATGCTGATTGACTTGTTAAATTTGGATGAAGTGTGAGCTACCTTTTTTATGTTTTGATAAGGCTTCCTCCTTCTTCTTTTCTTTTCTTAATTCAGATGCTCTTGAATCTTGGTATCCTAAGTTTTTTTATTTAGGTTTTTGTCTGTTTTTGGACTTTTAAACTCGGTTTATTAACAAAAACAAAAATAGTATTATTTTTGTTTTAATATTTTTATTTTTTAAATTATTAATTTTGGTCTATATTTTTTGTTAAACGATGATATGATTAACTTAAATATTGTTACACGTTGCTTTTGTATAAAGTCGCACTAATAACAAAAGATTAAAAGCAATCATTTAAAAAAATATAAGAACTAAAATTAAAAAAAATTATAAAGATTAAAATTAAATTATGATATATTTTAAGGCACCAAAAATTTAAGTCTAGTTTGAACAACATTTTATCACTTAAATTAACATCATACATTTAAAGAGTCATAGTATATAATCTTCTCACTTTTGTTTGAGGTATTGTACATAAGTAATTTCAAAAGCAGTTATTGTATGGAGCAATTTATTCTGCTTAGCTTAGTTATTGTGAATGGGTTGTAATTGGCATGTGCCAAAAACTAGATGCAAGTTACTCCCCAAAAATGTTCTCTAATGTGAAACTCATGGAGTATGAACTCAACATGAATCCTTCTTACCTTTCATCTCCAAATTTACTTACTATAAGTCCTAGCAATTCCAGCTGAAACCATTCAAATCAAACTGTTGGCAGTGGGAAGAAGCATCATTGTCATCATGGGAATTAAGGTCCAGTTTCATGTCAAAGTTAGAAAGTCTATAATCTTGAGAAATCTTCTCATGGTTCAGTTTAAATGGCACTCTCCTAGTTTCAGTACTATCACTTCCCTTCCATCCTTCTTCCTTTGAAACAGTTGTCCCAAACTTTTCTTCTTCTTGAACTCCTACATTCATGGATAAGAGGCTTGAAGTCCTTTCTGGTAAAAAATTTCCCTTTACTATTTTATTATGATCATTTGATGAGGAAAGAAACATGATATCCTCCTTCACTTCTTCACACAATGTGAGATCAGGCTTTAAATGCATAGACTCTTCTACACATTCTTTTGAAACTGAAAAAGGAAGGCCATTATAGGCTCTCAAGTTCAGCCCCTTGTTATGTGTTTCTTGGTCTCTTTGAGATTCTTCACTGTAGGCTAAGAAACTACCCATTGAACAATCAGGGGCTTGGCCATCTTGTGTTTGCTGAGGCCACAAAACCTGCAATTCTTTCAGTTCTTGATATTTAGAGTCAAGGCATTGAGAGGATACTCTTGATGCCAGTTCAGATAGTTGAACCTTGGCAGCTTCAAGACCCTCACTACCTAAATTTTGTCTTCCTAGTGTCTCTTGAGCTTTTTCTAGCACTGCCTGAAGGTACTTCCCTTGAGCCTCTATCCTTAGTTGTAAATGTCTCTGTACCTGCTTAAAGAGTGAAAGAAAAAAGAAAAAAATCAGAACAGAAGCACCTATAACACCTTACAAACTTCAATGTAGATCAAAGTGAACTTCTATAAATCAATGATCTAAACTTGGATACTGAAAGCCAAATTGTGAAAATATTTTAGGACATAGTAGAAGTTTAATAGCGAGGTCAGGCAAACAATGAGTTTTATATATATTCATTGGTTGCGCTAAACAGTCATTCTGATAAAATTATTGTTATCATGCCAAATACACTGATATTATGGAAAGTGTGGGAGATTCATGAATTATCATCTTTCATTATGTAGGTAATGTTAGTTTAATTGGAAAAAACTAAAGTGCAGTTCCTTAGGTGCTTAGGTGCTCTTGGTGCGGAGTTTTATCTCAGTAATCTGCGATAACATTCAATACAAATCTTTGATTAAAGTTAAACTCTCTAATTTTTTTTGGTAAGCAACACTAACAACACATAGAAAACAGTATATAAGTTTTGTGTGAGTATAATTTAAAGTTTTACTTTTGCCTAAAATTTTACATTCAAAGCAGCAGTGGTTATAAATGATTGTTGGTTTATTTACTAATGTATTGATATGCATTCGATTTAAGTTTGAAGTTCAAAGATGGCCTATACCTCAAGCTGCTCATGTAGTCTTCTTTGTACTTCAATTTGCATCTGCAATGCCTCATTTATTTCTGAATTTCTGGATTAAGGACTGATCCTAGTTAGTATTGGCTCCCATTACGGAAAATTCTTTTGAACAACGGAAACTTGATGACAGAACAAAATGATGGCAACTGGAAAGTATTCTTACTTGTTTGTCTGCAGGCCTATGCTTAAATGTTTCATTTGAATTCCACTTGTTTCTAACATTCTGCCTGCTGCTTCTGTGGTTGATGCTGTTAAGATAAATTATTTTTCAAATTGTATTCTTGGTAAAAGATACGTTCGGTGTGGTTCAAAACCTGCTTATGAAATACATAAAAAGCATGACAAAAAAGATGTTCACTCACCTATTTTATTGTTGCCAGTGTTGGTTTGTCCATGCATATTTTTACTGATCCTGTACTTCTGCTGTCCGGAAAGAGAAATTAACAACCAAACATATAAAATATATATGCACCCACAAGACTAATAATACAGATATTTCAACAGTCTATCCCCAATGAATGCTAGTGTAGTTAATGAGGTTTTGATCACATTAAAAATTTCTTTTGTAACAAAAGCTGATTGGTTTACCAGTCGAAAGAAAGCAGTGAGCAAGTCCAGTATAGAACTAACATATGTTTAGGACAAGATATAAAATATTGATTTTGTTTTCATGCTTGGAGGAACATAAAAAAGCCAACACAACTAATTATAAGTGACTAAAACCATAATGTGTTTAGTTGTGCTCCTTCATTAATTGAATTGCAGTCTCTACATAACATTATCCTTTATATACTGATAATTTAACTAAATAGTCAAAACTAAATAAACATTATCTTACATACTGATAATTCAAATAACGTTACCTGTAGATGGCTCTTTAAGTGGTAAAGAGTAAGTCCAGGAATTCCCATCAGTTTCAATACTGTTTTTGGTGTAGCTTCTGCATAGCAAAAGTAATCAAAATCAGCCTCAAAATGATCATTTTCTGAATCATGATCTGTTTATGATTTGTATAGACTCACTGTCTGCTCCTCCAAGTTGATTAACTGCTTCTATGAACCGTTCATGAAGATCTGGTGTCCATTTTAGTCTAGGCTTTGCATCAGTTGAGAGAACAAGTCCTGAATCACCTGTTCCATTGCCTCCTTGCATCATCATATGCCTCTCAGTAGGACTGTGCATCCTCAAAGCATGCATGTTCTTAGCTTGCTGCTGCTGCTGATAGTACATTTTCTTTCCTGGAAACAAAATGATCTCATTATTCTAAGTAGATGTGCAAGATAATACTAAAAGGGAAACCCCTTGCACAAGTCTCCCACCTAGTGAGGATTTGACCTCGAGGCTCGCCCTCAAGATATTATTATTATGTTCAAATTTATCTGTTTACCTGTTAAGTACTACTACTCCTTCTGGATCCAAGCAGCTACCCTTATAAAGTGAAATTTGATGGTCCTGTATTCTTCAAGAGCGCTTGGTTTATCAACTCATATATGTTCAAGTTTCTACAACTTCTCTTTGAATGTATTTTTTCTCCTTGACAAGATCTTCACAAGCCTTAGTTGTACTCAAAGATGTCCTTATAAAGAAAATGTCCTCAAGAAAGGGTCCTTGTGAGGCATAGAATCTTAGACAATAGCAACTCAAAGCTGAACTTGATCCAATACATTTCAGAGCTACTCTAAAAGATGTCATTCTTCCTACTTTCTTCAATGTGGGCTCTCTTCACTTCTACTTTTGATTCTGAGAGAGCACTTGTCCATTAGAATTGTGTGCATTATACATTCTGAGACACCTCACCTCACACGTTGCATTTGGTATCAAAATTGACCCATCAATTTATATCAGTATGCACTTGCATTTGTTTTTGTCCCACTGGCAAATGGGAGAATCCTATTCCAAAAGTTTAGGGGAGAATTCTGTGACTTGAATTATAGAATCAACTTTTCCTTTTTCCTTGAAAGCATCAGAAACCACACTTCTCCCCCCATGTTTTTCAAGAAATATTCTTGGCTTGGAACTCCTTAGTCCTTTTCACTCACATAGGTATTTGAGACAATTTAGGGTAGATGATTTTACCTAGTAATATCATCAATAATGCCAATGAGGGGTTGGCTGAATGTAACTACCTTGGAGGCTGTAGAAGAAAGAATCAAATTACTTGTGACTTGTTCCTTTAATATAAAATAATGCATCAATGAAATAATAACAACTAAGAGAAAGAATATTACATTTTCTTATTTTGTTTTTAAGAAAGAGAGAATAATTTTAGTCGTGTGTCACTTTTCAATTAGAGGATAGGAAAGTAGACAGAAAAGAGAAGGTAATTTCAATCAATTGTATAAACTAGAGACAAAAAAAATGTAAAATTAGTGATATTTGGAAAATATAGAAAACAATTAATAATCTTTTAATTAAAAAACTTAGGAATAGATATGTTGCAGATACATTAAAGAAAAGGAATAATAATGGAAAGATGCTCTTCTTCAAATCCTTTGATTTTTTTTAAAAGAAAGGAATAGAATAAGAACACATTCTGTTTTGTCTTGTCTGGTATGTTTGATGCTTATGTGACCAATAGAGAATAAAACTTAGGAAAAAAAAGACATAGAAATATCCATGCTGCCGGCTTTGCCTTGACGAATCCTAAGCAACTAGGACCATATGACAAGAGGAAAAACTAGTTACTAGTGAGTGAGTGTACTTTGATTCCTTTATACTTGCATTTGATTTAAAACATTTAATTTGTAGCTCGTGGAGAGGAGTGGTTAGGGTTGTATTGTAAGACAGAAGAAAGAAAGAAAGAGTGGTAAGAATGCAGTAACAACCTCTAGTGTGTGACTTAATTCCAAACTTGTTTCCTAAGCCTAGCACAATAGTACATATTAGTTCTACAATTATAAGGTCAATGTGATTAAGTCTTAATAACCATTACCTGAGAAAATAATGAAGGAGAGGAGAGAAAAAAAAAAAAAAAGAAGAAGCATCCAACAAGAAATAATCTATTTTTGTACGTCACTTAAGATTTAGGGCTGCCATCTAAAAAATGTTAATGGACTATTATAGTATGTTGTCTAAGCAAAACAATAAATAAACATTAACATGTTTTCTAGTTAGAAAGAAGTGGAGCTAAAAGGAAGGGATAAAAGGAATTTTTGTAACTCTTTTAAATGTGATTCAATATTTTGAAAGGAAGAAGAGGAGCTAAAATCTCTTCTAACTCAACTTTGACTATCATATAAAAGTCAGAGAATTTGAAGGGAAAAAACAAGATTTTAGACTACTATAGCAAAATTATTCTTAGTTTAATATGTATATTCAATAATGTCAAATATATAATAGTAAATTTTTTTTCTCTCTCACTTTTTCTTTCTTTCTTTCTTTCTTTCCCTTCTCTTCTCACTCCTTTCAAATTCCCTCTTCATTTGAAGACTATACTAAGTACACAAATGAATTATTGTATGCATTAAATTATCTCCAAAAGTTTATTTTTTTGTTCTTTTATAGAAAAGTGAAGCTGATCATGAATCACACACCGACACCAGTCTAGCGATACGTGCACGTGTGGTTCGTCTGAAGGCCCTTCCCTCTGCACTATCCAAAGTTAACTAAGGAAATGGAAGAGTATATAAAGAGATATATAGCTACGACTTGAAGCAATTTAGGACATGAGAGACACAATAAACCTACGTACTTATGTTGATTATTCCACCACAGATTGCATATTCTCTTATGAATCCACGCACACACCCTCTTGTACTCTTTTCAATTTAATTTATAACCTCTTTTTCAACTAAATTATATTTATTTTTTATTATTTAATATATTGATTTTCAAAAATTTGATTACAACACTATGTTTATCTCTATTTCAGCGTTATTATGTCCTATAATTTTTTTTCAATAGTTCTTCTCCTACTTTATAATAGTATTAAGTAAAAAATTATATCATTTATTATCTTGAAAATATTTAAAAAAAGCTTATTACTTTTTTCATTTAGTATTTAAGAGAATTTGTAAGCATAAAAAGGAAGCTATATAATTTAGAATTATTCTATTTAAAGTTAAACTCTATTATTATTTTAATTGTTGATAATTTTTTAATTTATTTTGGTTACAATTAAGAAGTTAAATATTTTTAATATTTATGAAAGATAAATATTAAAGAAAATAATAAATACTCTTTGTAAAGGATTTTATATTAATTGAGGGCTATAATCTTTTCTTTAACACGGGTCTTCTAAAAAAATCTGTGAGAGTAACTCACTTTTTACTTTTTTATAGTTTACATATGTTTTTATACTTATTACACCTTTCGAAATAAGTTAAATTATTTGGTTGGAAGAGAGAAAAGGGAGAAGTAATATTAAACTAAATGCATTTAAATTATTTATTCTTATAAAATGGTATGTTAGAATACTTACCAGTGCATTCATAATTCCTCGGAGTTCATAACTAAATGCATTTAAAATACGTTACATTATTAAACTGTCTTCCAAATCAATGTCAGCGCATATGAATACTCATTTTTCATTAAAGTAAGAATATGATCAAAACAGAAGTTAATTTTGTAAAATACAAAAATAAACAATAAACAATAAAAAAACTAAAATATAAAATATATTTAATTTTAAAATAAAAATATATATGAATATGTATATCAACACAATTAGCTTCACAAATCAAATTACGAAACTCTACATACCATAATGTGCTTTGTTGCATTCTGGTGTTTGACGCTTTTTATCTTTGTCTAACTTAAAAAATAATTATTGTTAAATTAACTTAAATTGATAATTGTTTTTCATACGGCGTTATTTAAATCAATACCTTTTGAAATAGCATTATTTTGATTAAAAAAAAAAAACCCAAGCCAAATCAGGACATATTATCACTTTTAAAGACATAAATATATATACACCCTAATAACAGTTATGAATATATTTTTATTCTAAATAGTACATGTACTTACATTTAATGAAAAATAGAAAATTTCATTTTAATTATGTTCCTGCTTAAGAAACACCAGTCTTCGGATCTCCACTCCAAAACGGTGACGTGCCTCTTACTGTTGCTGACATGGTCTGACGTGGGGAGAATACCTATAAAAAGGCATTTCGATGCTAAAGTCAGGATTCGGTTATGAACAATAAATGCTATTTAATATTGAAAAGTCAACCATTTACCTGTACTTCCTACCTTTCTTTTATAGGTATTGTAATGGGCTAATAGGCTTGCTGAGTCAGTCATGGTTTTTGCCCTTTAATTAAGGTAGATGATGATCTATTAATTACTGCTGATTGAATTAATTACCTTTTAATCCTGATATGGAGTATTTGACAATGTTAGGCCGAAGAGATACTTGGTTACCTTTATCTATTAGTAGATCTGAGAGGTGGATAGGACTAAGGAGTGCCCTATCCAATACAAATTACACACAACATAAACATTTTCTTTATATTAGAAGTTTTATTGATACAATAATTTATAGTTAATTAATGGATACAATCTACATTTTATTACATGCACCCCGAAAAATTAAAAACATGCAGTAAAACGCATCAGAAGATTAATTATATATATATATATATATATATTTAATCAAATTTTTTCATTTAACTTAGATTTAATATGTTATAATTTATTAATATATTTTAACTGTTAAATATAAGTTAAATAAAATATTTAGATTGAGTGTAAGAAATTTTAGATTTACTGTGTTAAAATATCCTTCCTTCCTGTTTACTCCATTTGGACATATTCATGGGGTTGCTGTTAGTGTAGATAACAGACACAAAATCTTCACTTGTACATAAAAAGTGAGAGTTATCTCTCATAAGAATATTTTGGAACTAATAACTGTGTTGATCTTAGGCAAATTAATGATAAGACGCATGATCAATGTTTGAGCACAAAAGCTTTTATTGTACATTCCATGTCACAGGAAGAAAATTTCAGCCCAAGAAATCAAACAATTAAATAAAAGGGTGTACAGGTAAGATTCTTGACTCAAAAAACTAAATTATTCTCTCATAAAGGCCACAAACAATGGATTCCCATTTCCCACCGGCCAGCTCTTATTCTTTACTTATTATAGATATGTTGATGTTTTTCAACATGCAGGATGGCAGATGTATCATTTCAGGAGAAACTTGTATTTCGAATTTGAATTCTTTTCCTTATTGAATAATATGATACGGTAATATTTAAAAGTAAAATACCTGCATTTATTATATTAAGATTTATCAAGATAATTGATTATAAAGTATACTAATTATATTTGATAAAAAGTAAATGTTATTATCTTTTAACATGATATATCCTATAAACTCTAAATCATAAACTTCGATTAGAATTTTGAAAGAAAAGGAAAAGAAATGGTTTAAAAAGCTTAAAAAAAATAGAAAGAAAAGAAGAAAAAATTAAATATCTTCCTTATTTAAATATTTAATATTAAAAAAATAACTTAGAGTTTAATATATAAATAATATTATTATTTTTTATTTTTAAAAAATATAAAAATTAAATAAATGTCTCTCTAAAATTAATATTTTAAAAAATTTTATTTTTATTTTTTATAATTTTAAAAAAATTTCTCACTCTAAAAACTAATATTTTTTAAAATAAATATTGTTTTATTTTTAATTTATTTATTATTCTATTTTAGACTATCTTAAATATTTAATCTAATAAATAAAAATAGACCATTCTAAATATTTAATTTAACAATTAAAAATATAAATAATAAACATCAATATATGAGTCATTAAAACTTCCTAAAATAAGAAAACTCATAAAATACAGGTTAGAAGAGTTTTGAGATGTTTAGAAAAACTTCTTAAATATTTCCCTCATATTTAATTAACTTTCAAATAAGGTTTAGTGATTACTAATCTCTCCTTTCTAGTCTCTTTCCCTCTTAAATATGAAATCCAAACAAAACCTAAGACATTTCATGTTTTTCAAAATAATAGCTGCTTTTGATCTTATAAGGCATTATTCTTGAAATTGGTTTGACAGTTATGAATATGCTCAAGTTGGTTTAATTAACTGGTGTACAAATATGTTGCCACACGTAGATATATTTCAAGGTATTCTTTCCCACTACCATCCCTTATTTCATTCAATAACTACTTAATCAAATAAGGCATTCTCCTCAATATCTTCTCCGGGAAATATGTTCTATTCAATTATTCAAATATTTTTGGAAAAAGTTGACGCACAAATGCTAGGGTTTGAAAGAGATAGTTGTCTAACAAGGGTTCAATTTTAGGTTGGTTATCTCTATTTGCTTATATATGCCGCGGGAGAATCTGATTCCACACATATAGCAGTGAGCCAAAGCATAGATACCCTTCTTCCAACTTCAACAAAAGTGAATTCACAGATGTAGACTACAAAAGAGTCGGTAAGGATCATGATATGCCAAAGGATAGAAAAGCTGCATGTTGGTCTATGGGTCAAATTCAATTTGGTGGGGGCATGAATCTGCGTAATGTAAGGTGTTATATGTCAAGAATTATGGCTTTTTGTTAATATTTTAAATTTTTACTATAATGCTAAGTGCTCTTAAATATTTAACACTTCAATTAAATACTTATTCAATAATATATTTTCACAGGAGAGTTTGTTATATAAATCAGTAAATATTTTTAGAACAAGTTAAAAGGAACTTAATTATTTTAATTAAGTATTCCTTTTTAAATAAATTAAGAAGATAATATGAGAATTGTGAACTATTTTTCAAAGGTTTTTATAAATTATTTTAATAGTCTCTTGAGTAAAAAATATCATAATGGAGAGAATAGAAAACCATACACGAACATAACGAAGGCAATGCAAGTGATATTCTTCACAAATTTTAATTAAGTACTTGCGAGTCTTATATCTTTGTTGATTCATGAAAAATATGCATTTTGATATATTTTTACAGCTTATATTTACATGCTTAACTCTTATTTGATTAAGATTTTATACTAATTTATATATTAATTGATCAGTTTAACATTAGATAGTTTAACATTAGATAATATAAGTTAGATTTTTGGACTAAACCATCATTTTAGTCTCTGAGAGAGTTTGCGTTTAGCATTTTAATCCTTAAAAAATTAAAAATGTCACATTAGTCTCTAACTTTCATCTTCGTTGTACATTTTGGTCTCTAAACGCAAATCTCGTTAACAAACGGTAACAGAAAGCTAACATATCACATTAAGTGTCATGTCAGTAGCCAAGTTGGCAGAAATGATGTTATTTAGAAGGATTGGAAAAGTGAATGTGGTAAAATGGCATTGTTTCTTCCTTCCTTCTACTATTGGGGTTTCTGCATACCCACCGAACCTTGGGGTTTCTGCATACCCACCGAACCTTGAACGTGGATTCCACCAAAGAAATGGAGCATTTATAGTTACTTTATGCCCCTTTCCAGTAATCATAATTTTTGTGTAAATGAAAGAAATTTAATATTCTCCATCAAAGATAGAAACCTTTGATCATGTTGAGACTCAACAATATCAACATATAGTTGATAACCCTTATATCAGTATATTGATATATTTTATAGCTTATATTTACATGTGTAACTCTTGTTTGTTTAAGATTTTATACTAATTTATATATTAATTGACTAGTTTAGCATTAAAGGATATAAATTAAATTTTTGAGTGTATTATGGGCCCATATTTGTAATGCTCTAAATTTTGTAATATTAATTATTGATAATTATATAAATATAAATATATTTTCATGTGTGTATTTTAGATACATGTTGTGGATATGTATATATATATATATATATATATATATATATATATATATATATATATATCTGTGTGTGTGTGTGTGTGCATGACTGGTTGGGCAGAAATGGGCTAAGTGCCTGAGTGCAGAGCGAGATACTGGGCTGTTCTCATTGTAGCGAGAGGATTCTTGCTGTAGCGAGAGGGCCTTGGGAGGAAGGACCAGAACTGTCACCTTCTCGCTGTAGCGAGAGAGCGACAGTCTAGGGTGCATTTCTGGGTTCAGTCTCACTGTAGCGAGAGAGTGTCGCTGTAGCGAGATTCCGCAGAAACCAGAGTGCAGTTTTCTCTGGTTTTTTTTGCTGTAGCGAGGAGGCGTGTCGCTGCAGCGAGAATATCTCGTTGTAGCGAGAGTGTCGCGACCAGAGGGGTATTTGAAGGGTTAGGGTTTCAGAAGAGGGTTATTTTCACGATTTCCCTCTCTCTCCTTCATGATTCTCTCTACCCAAACCCATTCCTGCTGATTAAAAGCCCTCTAAGACCGATTGGAAGCTAGATTGAGGATTGAGGAAGTGTTTGAAGCTCTTGGAGGTAAGTTCTATGGCTAGGGTTTTGGTTTTCGTCCCTTACTTTCATTTTCTAAGGTTTTCCTTAAGTTCCCTTAGAATTTCTGTGTGCTTTAAGGACGAAATCCGTACAGAGAAGCGATTCTATCAACATTTCGTGTTGGGTCTTCATTTTTTAGGTAAGGGGAGTACTTTACTTTAGTTATCTTTGTTAGGAATGAGTTTATTTGAACGAATATAGTAATGTGATAGAAATAGGAGGTGAGGTTATGTGTATTGATAGATTGTACGAACTAGGTTGAGTCCGAAGGTGTCTGACCTCTGGCATATTGTGTGAAATTGAGTGATGTGCTTGTGTTGGTTGTCATTGGATGCAAGGAAATGATGTGAATTATGTACTGGATGTTGTGAATGGGTATGGGGCACTCGTGCCGTATAATTGAATGAACATTGTATGAAAAGGTGGGCTCGAGGGCCATGTAATATGAATGGAAATAGGCTAGGGGCTGTGTGTGCTGTGAAAATGAAATGTGGGCCTAGTGTCGTAACTGTTAAATGTGGGCTATGTGTCGCATACTAAATTGTGTGTGATTGGGGCGTGTAACGTCGTTGTAATGTGCTATGAATGGTTCAGCGATACACTGGGGGTGTAGGAGATGAGGACGGTAGAAATACCTCGGGAAAGGGGGAGCGGTGGTGACACCGACTGTGGAACGGGTGCAACACAGGCCACACACTCTCTTCCTGACTAGACCTCTGACCATTACCTTTGCTAGCGACCCATGACTGTCCACGTGGTATCCGTGAGGCAGGGGTAACCGACAACCATTCATGGTGAAAATCTGTGATCATAGTATAAATGTGAGTGTGGCTGGCGTGCGTATGCATGGGTTCATGATTTGTACTTGTGGATGTGATAACATTGCCTGTGCCTGTATTTATTTAATGTATTGAAAATGTATTGGAGGTGAGACTTTATGCTTAATTGTATGTTTTGGTAGTGTAGAGTACTCACCTTTACATTCATTTTTTAGGTAATTAAGACGATCAGCATCAAGCTCAGTGAAGGGGTGGATGGAACTGCTATAGGGCTTAAAATATTATTTTGAAAACTGTTGTATTTGGAATAAGTCCTGTAGCAACTGTTCGGTATAATTTGTAAATCCTTTCTTTATTTGAAATATTTAATAAACTTGGATCGAAAATGAAAATTTTATTATTTTAAAAATTTGTGAAATTCTTTATTTATTGAAAATAAATTAAGGTGTTACAATATTGGATAGGAAATAGGGTATCACTGCAGTCAATACACCCATATTCTAGCAGCTATCAACATGGGAGGGGGTGATTTGATTCACATGCACAACTATGCTTATGGTCTTGCACAGCCGTAGTTAATTGCGAGAAGTCCAACTATAAAGGAATATTAGAGTCTTAAAATCTTATAAAAGGAACCTCATAGGCAACAACTTAGGACCTCCTTTATATTTCTTTTACATCTTTTTGACATCTTTTAATCTTAGTTTTGTCCAATTGCTAATAACTATTGAAGCTTTGGGAATGTGTCTTGTCATCAATAGGTGTTTTCATCTCTTTCTAATAGAGATTCCTTTAATTTTCATTTTTCTAATAACTATAGATTGGTTTATTGTTATGTTTGTTTTCTATTATATTATGTCTAGCTAAATTTATAGTTAGGTTATGGTGAATCTTTTACATGACTTTATGAGATCTTTATGATTAATGATAATTTTATGTTTCTTTTCTTGATCAGTGTTTATCCTATTGTGTTATTGAAGTTAATAACTCTTAAGCATACTATAATTAATTATACTATAGGCGACTATACCATATATAGTTAATGGATCTATATGGTAAAACGAGACAAAAGATTAGATAGTCTAAGCTTAGGTATTATCTTTCAATCATTATTAAATTAACAACTAATGTGCTCAACAACTAATGTGCTCTTTATACTTTCTCTTTATTTTACCTTGCATGACTGTTGGGAGGTAATAACTTAGGGGAAGGATTGTTAACATTGCATGATTATTGAGTATTATTAGATTTAATATGAGTGGTTGGAAATAATAAAGAAACCAAAATTAGACTTATTTTAAAAGTAAATATAGAGAAGTGTAAAGGTGAAACCATATGTCATAGGTTCTTCTCGATTAGTTTATTACTAGATGTTGTGTTATCTTAATTCTTTTTAATTAATTTTATACTTAAATCCTTATTTTATTTAATTATATGTCCTTTAAGTTCAGACAATTGAATTAAAATACTTTTAGTAGTCAGAAAAAATTCTTGCAGGATGATATTTTGAGAATTTATTTTAGAACTTCTTTATTAATTTTTGTGAGTACACTTGCTCATAAATAATCATAATTTTAAGGTAGAGTTTCTGTGATTAAAAAATTAGGCATAGTAACCAAAGAATACAATGGAAATTTAAAGTTTGATCACTTAATTGAAATGGACATGAAAGAATTACTTTATCTACCGTGTGACAATATTCTTATGCAATATGTCATGACCTTTTTTATAAAGGATCAATAACATTATGCATTATTGCTTCTAGTATAGATTTATTCATGAGATAATATATATATATATATATATATATATATATATATTGTATAGAATATATAATTTACAAAAATTAAATTTTAACATTCAACATAATAACAAAGCCCCAAAGACATTTTCATACAATCCAAAAATTTATATAAGTATATCTATTCACAAAAGTTGCTCTACATGAAGCTTAAAATACAAATTTGTGAACAACAATTACATTTCTAAAGACTGTAGCTAAATAGTCTAGATCTATCACTAAGACCTAGACTAACAAAATAAATAAGACTATAATTTTTCCTACAAAGCTCGATGACTCCAAAAATTTCTCAGTCAGACCTTCCAACATAAGAAGTAGATGCATTACCTGTCACATCTGCTCACGTACCACCGTATAGTCATCGTAGCACACATACCAGTACAACCAAAATGTAAGGGTGAGCTTATATAAACAATCATAACTAAAGAATATGAAAATATCAGGAACATTAATACAACCTTTATAATTCTCAGCAAGCAACATGACAATATCAGCCAATTGATGCAGCATATTCAACTCATTCTCAGCCTATCTAATACAAATGCAACAATTCAGTTTCAACTGATTTCACAACTCAAGTATTCCAGAGGAACTGTTTCCAGTTTGGGAATGACCCATCCCAGTATCTGAATCCAAATACAACACAGCTCAACATTTTTTATCGTTATATGTCTAATTACTTAAACATGTAACTTAGCTTTAGAATGATAAAAATCAACATAATGCATCACAACAATATACATATACATACTCATTCTCAACTATACAACTATATATGTTCGTTTAGTCTCAGCAACACAGCTTTATGTATTTACTCAGCCCATATCATCCCTTCAAACTTTTATCATAGCTATAACCAACATAAAATATCATCATTTACCAACTAATTCCAGCACGTTATATTACAACATTTCAAACAAAAGTAATTTCATAAGACAGCAGAGAACCCTATCATACACATTAAGCTTATTACATGCACCAAACAATACCTACTCTAAGTTCTATCCTAAGGTTTGTTCATATACCAACTTATTCTCAGCTAGAATAAGATTCACATATGGTACTTCAGCAGCCAAAGAACAATAAAGATCATATAAGATAAGATTCCCTTACTTGGAATGAGTTTTCTTAGATCGAAAGCTTCATGAGTTCCAAAGAGTGAAATAAAGCTCAAGGTTCTCAGATCTCTCATGAAATAGAGACCCTTGAGAAGAGAAATCAAGAAAGAAAGGATAGAATAGAGAACCAAGTCTTAGGAACTCATTTAGATCCGCACTAAGTAGATGTCCTCACTTGGATCAAGAAGAAGTCCAGCTTTGGGAAGGTTTTCTCTTAGGGAAAAAGGTGAGAAAAAAGAGAGAAAGCGTGAAGGAATGGTGGTTTGGTGAGAAATGAAAGCTTTTAGCTCAAAATTCCCTTGAATATCTCTCAAACTTGTGATTTTTTCGTTACAACGAGTATATTTCATTAAAGCGAGATATATCCCTCCTACTATATGTCATTTTTGCTAGAACGAGTATATCTCGCTACAGAGGGGAGTTGGATTAATCTTATCTGCTTCTTGTTACAATGAGACTCTTTCATTATAGTGAGAGAGCTCTACAGAGCCTCATTTTGGACAACTTATTCTCACAACAACGAGATGTCCTACAGTTCTACAGTAACCAAAAGCATCCAAATTCACACAACATGCATTAACTTTTTACTCGGCAACTATACAACTCATACATACATAAATTCAAGCCATCTCATACCATAATTAACATACAACCTTACATTCAAATTACAAAGACAGTATAGTTAAATGATTACAATATCATCCTTAAATTAATATATATATATATATATATATATATGGAGGGAGAGACAGAGAGGCCTAACACAATAATAAATTTAATCTGTTTGGTCAACTTTATAGAAATTTGAAGGAATATGGCATCTAAGAAAATAATAATTATATAAACATAAACAACATAAAACACAAATATTGTGCAACAACCAGTGAGACAATTTCACAAAGTTTTCAGTAGTTTATAATGTGTGTAGCTATTTGCTACAAGTTGAAGGCTAATACTATAGTCTAAATATGTTACGAAAAGATATAAAATACAAAGAAAATCTAAAGGAAGCAATTGGTAAGATTTTTTGTATTACTTGTAAAGAGTGTTTAAAATTCTATGCAACATGTTATCAAGAATTTTTTTGTGAAAAAATTTAGATTTACTTTTTTAAGACATAACCTTAAGATAAAATTTATCACATAAGCTCTGAACTTTGGATCTTCTTCTATGAATTACAACTCTTAATAGAACAATTTATAGAGCACGACTACACAATTTCTAGTGATTACATAGGATAATCTAGCCTACCAGTTTTTATAATTAGTGTTCTAATTTTATATAATCTCATTTGTAAGAAAAGAATCATTCAAATAAGATTATATAAATTAGAACACCAAAAATAATTTTAACTTTGTTTTAGTATTACTCAGTAAAGATATAGAGAAAATTTAAATCAAAACTATTTTTTCAAAGAAACACAATAATTTAATAAATTTGAAACAATAGTGCGCTATCAAATTTAAAGGCAAAAGGACTCACCTTCAATAGAAAAAAAATGCATAATCTCAATAATTAAAAAAAAACATAAACCTGAAACTCTATACAACCTGCTCCAGTTTTATTACAATTAAAAGAACAAACTTAACTAACATCTTGAATCTCTGGCCTAGGTTCATGTAACAACTTAAATTTAATTTTCCAATAAATAAGAAACTTCACAAATTTTTGCAAATTTTTAAATAATATAATCTCCATTTTCAATCTAAGTTCATTAAACATTTTAAATAAAGAAAGGGGTTACAAATTACATCAAACAGTTACTACAGGACTTATTCAATTACAACGGTTTTCAAAATACTATCCTAAGTCCTATAGCAGTTCCATCCACCCCTTTCACTGAGCCCGGTGCTGATCGTCTTGGTTACCTGAAAAATAAATTTAAGGGTGAGTACTCTACACCAAAAACACACAATAAACATAGAGTCTCACCTCCAGCACATTTCTAATACCTTAAACAAACACAGTTATAGGAAACATTTCACATTCATAAGTACAAAACACAAATCCATGCATACGTACACCAACCACACTCACTATAGCACTATGATCAAAGATTTACACCATGAATAGTCGCCGATTACCCCCGCCTCACGGATACCATGTGGGCAGTCACGGGTCGCTCAACAAAGGTAATGGTCAAAGGTCTAATCAGGAAGAGAGTGTGTGGCCCGTGCTGCACCCATTCCGCAGTCGGTGTCAGCACCACTCCCTCTTCCCCAAGGTATTTCTACCGTCCTCATCTCTTATACCCCTAGTGTATCACTGAACCATTCACAGCACATTGCAATGGCGCTAACACGCCTATTCACACATATTCCATTCACGCATGCAATAATCATGCTTACACACGGCACTAGGCCCACATTCATTTCACATTACACGGCACATAGCCAACATTTATCTATATTACACGGCCCTCGGGCCCACATTTGTTCACACACCGCTATACATAGCAAAATTCCATCAACCACATATTCTCTCATCCATACACATAATATTCATATATCACGGCACATGGCTCACATCATATTTCACAGTATTTTCCTATCCTCTAGTCAGCCACATCACAATATTCAACTAAATAACAACAATTCATGCACAAAAGAGTAAGATAGAGTCCCCTTTACCTCGGATCGACGTCCCACACTCTAAATCCACCAAGAAGTACTCCCCCCTCACGGATTTCGTCCTAAACACATGGAGAAACTCCATAAGAACACAGGGAAACCACGAAAATAGAGAAACTATTAAAACTCACCTCTAAGCATTCCCCACACGGATTCAACCTTCAATCAAGCTCCCCGAACTGCTTTGGAGGCAATTTAATCGGGGGAAAGGGCTTTGTGCATGAGAGGATCGAAGGGACAGCGAGAAATAACTCTCCCCAAACCCTAACCCCCTTTAAATCCTTTTCTGGTCACGACACTCTTGCTACAGCGAGATATTCTCGCTCCCCTCGCTGCAGCAACACGCCCTTTCGCTGCAGCGACAAAGTGACAGTTTCAGTCCTTTCTCCCAGGGCCCTCTCACTACAGCGAGAACAGCCCAGTATCTTGCCCTGTACTTAGGCACTTTGCCCATTTTAGCCCAACCAATCTTCCATACACACACATATATATATATATATATATATATGCACATACATATTCACAACATATATCTAAAAAATACACACATGAATATACATTTAGATTTATATAAATACAATAAATAATATTACCGAAATTCGAGGCGTTACAACTCTCCCCTCCTTTAAGGAATTTCGTCCCCAAAATTCAACCACACACACACAAAATACAAAAACAACCCCAGGTACAACTCTCTCATTCTACTCTCCATTTCCCATGTGGCATCTCCCTCATCACTTGAGCTCCAAATCACCTTAATCAATGATATCTCTTTACCCCTCAGCTGTTTAACATGGTGATCCGTAATCCTCACAGGTACACATCATACGACAAGTCTTCTCTTACTTGAACCGGGTCAAGATCAATCATATTGGAAGGGTCCAGCACATATTGCCTAAGTTGTGACACATGGAACACTGGATGTAGATTCGAGAGGTTCAGCGGCAACGCGATCCGATATGTAGCAGGACCAATTCTATTCAGCACTTCAAACAGCCCAATAAACTTAGGAGACAACTTTCGAGATTTTAGGGCTCTTCCAACTCTGGTCACAGGTGAGACCTTCAGAAACACATGGTCCCCTTTTATCATAATAACTCTTTTGCCTGTCTTGCGCAGCCTTCATTTTATCTATGATCATTTGATCTGCTCATTCTGCCTTTGGATCATGTCCGGTGCACACAAAGTCGCCTCTCCAGTTTCATACCAACACAACGAGGTTCTGCACCTCCGCCCATACAAGGCCTCAAACGGTGTCATTCCAATGCTAGCATGGTAACTGTTGTTGTATGTGAATTCCACCACCAACAAGCACTATTCCCAAGTTCCCTACTGCTCGAGCACACAAGCCCTCAACAAGTCCTCTAGAGATTGGATGTTCTGCTCAGTCTGACCGTTAGTCTGTGGGTGATAAGCCGAGTTCAGTTTCAACTTAGTCCCTAAAGCCCGTTATAGGCTCTCCCAAAACCTCGAGGTAAACCTCGGATCTCTATCTGACACCACACTAGTCGGCACTCCATGCAGCCTGACTATCTCTCGCACATACAACTCCGCAAGTCGCTCCAATTTATACTTCATGTTGATCGGGAGAAAGTGTGCAGCCTTGGTTAAACGATCCAGTATCACCAAGATGGCATTATGGTTGTTCCTGGTCTTAGGCAGCCCAGAAAAAAAGTCCATGGAAATACTATCTCATTTCCACTCAAGGATCTCCAATAGCTATAACAACCCAGGTGAACGCTAGTGCTCTACCTTCGCTTTCTAGCAAGTTAGGCATCTAGCCACATATTTAGCCACGTCCGTCTTCATTCCATTCCACCAAAAAATCTTCTGAAGGTTCTGATACATTTTTGTTTCACTAGGGTGAAAACTCATCCTGCTCTTATGCGCTTCCTCAAGCACCATTTGTCTCAGCTCATCCATTTGAGGAATGCACACTCAGTTCTGGAACTTAATCACCTCATTCTCATCACGGTGGAATTCCAAGTCCTTCCCCTCACCTTTTTGTCTCATCATGTCTTGCAGAAAGACATCTCCTTGCTGAGCATCTCGGACGTACACTAAAAAGTCATTGTAAATCATCGTCGCTCCTAGATATAAACTCCTCGGCCTCACTTCCATGGCCAAATTCATATCCCAAAATTCTTCAATTAACTCCATCTCTTTCACCATCATTGCTGCCACGTGCAATGATTTTCGGCTCAACGCATTGGCTACTACATTTGCCTTGCCAGGGTGGTAAGACAATGTGAAATCGTAGTCCTTGAGGAATTCCATCCATCTCCTCTGCCACATATTCAGCTCCTTCTGATCAAACAAATACTTCAAACTCTTATGGTCATTGAACACCTTAAACCTTGCTTCATATAGGTAGTGCCTCCATACCTTAAGAGAAAAACTACCGCGGCTAACTTTAGATCGTGTGTCGGATAGTTGACTTCATGCGGGCGCAACTGCCTCGAGACATAGGTGACCACTTGTTTGTCTTGCATCAAAACACAACTAAGTCCTTGCCCGGATGCATCACAATACATGTCAAACTTCCACTCCGGGTTGGGCAGCACTAACACTGGCGCCAAAGTCAATCTTATTTTCAGCTCTAAGAAACTAGCTTCACACCCTTTAGTCCACTTGAACTCCTTTCCCTTGCAGGTCAACTTCGTTAAGGGCAACGCTATCTTAGAAAATCCCTCACTGAATTTCCTATAATAGCCCGCCAATCCAAGGAAATTGTGCACCTCTGTCACATTTGTCAGCCTCGGCCACCCAGCCATCGCTTCCACTTTTGCAGGGTCTACCATGATCCTTTCCTTTGACACTACATGTCCTAGAAATTGGATCTCTGACAACCAGAACTCGCACTTGGAGAATTTTGCATACAGCTGTCTCTCCTTCAGAATTTGTAGAACAACCCTCAAGTGCTCAGCATATTCTTCCTGAGTCTTTGAATAGATGAAGATGTCGTCAATGAACACTACCACAAACTTATCTAAAAACTCACGAAAGATCTTGTTCATGTAGTCCATGAACACCACAGGCGTGTTGGTCACCCCAAACGACATTACCAAATACTCATAGTGATCATACCGCGTCCTGAACGCCGTCTTAGGTACATCTGCATCCTTCACTCGGATCTGATGCTATCCCGATCCTTAATCAATCTTCGAAAACACTGCTGCTCCCCTTAATTGGTCCATCAAATCATCGATCCTCGGAAGTGGGTACTTGTTCTTGACTGTTACCTTGTTCAACTGCCGGTAATCCACACACATCTTCATGCTTCCATCTTTCTTCTTCACTAAGAGCACTGGTGCTCCCCATGGTGACACACTCAGTCTTACAAACCGTTTTTACAATAGGTCTTCTACTTGCTTCTTGACCTCTGCCAATTCCACTAGTGACATTCTGTAAGGTGCCACAGAAATTGGGCTTGCTCCCAGAATGAGGTTGATAGCAAACTCTATCTCCCTCTCAGGCGGTAGCTTAGAAATATCCTCGGGAAAAACCTCTAAGAAATCCCTTACCACTGGAATATACTCCGGTTCCACCATACTTTCGATTTCCATTGAGAACATAACCATGAAAGCCTTGGCGTTTACCACATTCTCCCATGCTCCCTGTCTCATAAGCCTTGGAACCTCTGCCATAGTCGCACCGAAGATCAAAGTCTTCTACCTACAATCCAGTAGCACATGGTTGCCAACAACCCAATCCATTCCCAGAATAACATCCAGTTGAGAAAGAGGTAAACAAATCAAGTCCACCTCAAACTTCCTATTATGTACCATTATTGCACACCCCAAACACACCCATGATGTCACAACTGGCTTACCCGTAGGGTTAGTCACCATAACATTACACGACAATTCAGTCACATACAAGCCCAGACTCTTCATACAGTTCATAAATATAAAGGAGTACGTAGCACTCGAATCAAACAACACATCAAGCAATCGACCCTTAATAATGCATTTACCGCGGATCAGCTCCTCTGACTGTGAAGCCTCTGCCCCACTCATAGCAAAGACTCTACCAGGAATAGTCAAGTTTTACCCCGTGCTTGGCCCCGTACTTCCTCTTAATCCCGGCCTCTGGGATGCACTTGCACTACTGCTTTTCTTAGCAGCCCAGCACTCATTGGCAATGTGCCCTGATTTCCCATAGTTGCTGCAAGTTAGCCTCGGCTGTGGGCAGTCCTTCACCATGTGTGGCCCTCCACACTTGAAGCACTTGAGTGGCCTTCTGAAAGAGCTTGATCCTGAACCACTTCCACTACTCTTTTCTTGGGAAGAACTCCCTCGAGATTGAGAACTATTTAAGCCCGAGTATGGTCCCCTTGAGAACCTAGGGGGTCTTCTATCTTGCCTTACTGGGCCGGCTCCCCTAGTATCCACCGTCTTCCTTCTTGAGTTAGCTTCAAAGATTCTGCTCTTGCTCACTAGAGTGGGCAAGTTTGTCAGTTGAAACACACTGACTGTAGCCTGGATTTCTGGCCTCAATCCATGCTCAAACTGAGTTCACAGATCCTCCTCTCCATCACCATGCTGATAGTAAGACCAGTATTTTATCAACTCTTCGAACTTAGTTGCATACTCCCCCACGGTCATGTTTTCTTGCTTCAGCTCAAGGAATTCCCTAGCCTTCTGCTTCCTTAGATCCCAGGGAAAGTAGTTCCCTAAGAAAATGATCTTGAATGTTTCCCAATGGATGTAGTCATCCTCTTGTGGCAGAGTCTGACCAGAAAACCTCCACTAGTCCTCAACCTCCCCACACAGCAAGTAGGTGGCATAGGCAACCTTGTTCTCCTCACGGCACCCCATTGCATTGAAGATCTTTTCCACATCAACCACCCACCTTTGGGCTCCTTGGGGGTTAAATCCACCCTCAAACTTTGGAGGATCATGCCTAGTGAAGGCAGATAACCCTCTATACTCAGCCGGCTCTCCACCTTGATTATGCACCATGGCTTCCAAAATCTGAGTCATGCGTTCCATGAGGTCATTGGTGCCTCCAGCTCCTCTACCTCTACCTCTACCTTTACTAGACATATTCAATCTAGCTACAACAAGTCAACAATCACATTCCAACACATTAGATCAATTTATACATTATAATTCAAGCAAACAAAATAATCAACACTTATCTTGGATGCTTCAGCCCGATACCCCAGTCCGGTTTAGATGAACTACTCTGATACCAAAATTATAACACCATAAATTTAATTTTCCAATAAATAAGAAACTTCGCAAATTTTTGTAAATTTTTTAAATAATATAATCTCTATTTTCAATCCGAGTTCATTAAACATTTCAAATAAAGAAAAGGGTTACAAATTATATCAAACAGTTGCTACAAGACTTATTCAATTACAATGGTTTTCAAAATACTATCCTAAGTCCTAAGCAGTTCCATCCACCCCTTTCATTGAGCCCAGTGCTGATCGTCTTGGTTACCTAAAAAATGAATGTAAGGGTGAGTACTCTACACTACCAAAAACCACACAATAAACATAGAGTCTCACCTCCAGCACATTTCCAATACCTTAAACAAACATAATTACAGGCAACATTTCACATTCATAAGTACAAAACACAAATCCATGCAAATGCACACCAGCCACACTCATTATAGCAATGTGATCAGAGATTTACACCATGAATAGTCGCTGGTTACCCTTGCCTCATGGATACCACGTGGGCAGTCATGGGTCGCTCAGCAAAGGTAATGGTCAGAGGTCTAGTCAAGAAGAGAGTGTGTGGCCTGTGGTGCACCTGTTTCGTAGTCGGTGTCAGCACCACTCCCTCTTTCCCAAGGTATTTCTACCGTCCTCATCTCCCACACCCCCAGTATATCGTTGAACCATTCACAGCATATTAAAATGATGCTAACATGCTCATTCACACATATTCCATTCACGAATGCAATAATCATGCTTACGCACGGCACACAGTCCACATTGTATTCAAATACACGACACTAGGCCCACACTCATTTCATATTACACGACACATAGCCAACATTCATCTATATTACACGGCCCTCGAGCCCACATTTGTTCACACACCGCAATACATAGCAAAATTCCATCAACCACATATTCTCTCATCCATACACATAATATTCATATATCATGACACATGGCCTACATCATATTTCACAGTAATTTCTTATCCTTTAGTCAGTCACATCACAATATTCAACTAAATAACAACAATTCATGCACAAAAAAGTAGGTTAGAGTCCCCCTTACCTCAGATTGACGTCCCACATGCTAAATCCACTAAGAAGTACTCTCCCTCACGGATTTTGTCCTAAACACATGGAGAAACTCCAAGAGAACCCAGGGAAACCATGAAAATAGGGAAAAGGGATGTAAAACTGAAACCTTAACCATTAAAACTCACCTCCAAGTGTTCCCCACATGGATTCAACCTTCAATCAAGCTCCCGAACTGCTTTAGAGGTAATTTAATCGGTGGAAAGGGCTTTGGGCATGAGAGGATAGAAGGGAGAGGAAGAAATAACTCTCCCCAAACCCTACCCCCTTTAAATTCTTTTCTGGTCGTGACACTCTCGCTACAACGAGATATTCTCGCTCCCTTCGCCGCAACGACACGCTCTCTCGCTACAGCAGAAAAACTAGAGAAAACTACACTATGGTTTCTGCAGAATCTCGCTACAGCGAGACTGTACCTAGAAATGCATCCCAAACTGTCACTTTCTCGCTACAGCAAGAAAGTGACACTTTCAGTCCTTCCTCCCAGGTCCCTCTCACTAAAACGAGAATCCTCTCGCTGCAGCGAGAACAACCCAGTATCTCGCCTTGTACTTAGGCACTTTGCCCATTTCAGTCCAACCAATCATGCATACACACACACATACACACACACATATATATATATATACACACACATACATATTTACAACATATATCTAAAAAAATACACACATGAATATACATTTAGATTTATATAAATACAATAAATAATATTACTGAAATTCGGGGCGTTACAGGTCATGCGAAGGTTTTCGTGATCAAGTGAAAATATAATTATCTGCAAAAGATCAATAATAAATCAAAACATGTTACAAAACTTTAAATAGATAATAAACACATATAATACAACTCCTTTGATGTACCTAATATCTGAATTGGTAGATTGTCTCTATAGAACATGTGGTTCACTGAAGTAAGGAAAATGCATTTATGATCAAATTTGGAGCCTACAAAACACACCAAAAAAAAAAAGGATTAATTAGTTGTTAAAACTGTCAAAAGTGTAAATTATATTATATTTATTGGTAAATTTATTAATTTATTTTACCAAATATTCAAACAAAGTTGTCTAACTTGAGTGAGTTTCAAGTTTTGTAAAGATTTTACCCATTCTACCCATCTAAATCTTTAGGTGATATAACACCCTTATTTTATTATTTATTAATTTATTAATTTTATACTTGGTGTGAGTTGTTAATGCATGTTGCTTGAAATTAGGAGAGTTTTAGATGTGTGAGTTGTAGGATTTTTTGCTATAGTGAGATGTATCTTGCTGTAGCGAGATGTGTCTCACTGTAGCGAGAAATCAACATCCACAAACAAGCATTCTGGTGCTCTCTCGCTGTAGCTAGAATCTTCTCGCTGTAGTGAGGAGCTCTTGCTGTAGCTAGAATGACAGACAACAAAGTGCAATTTGTTTGATTTTTCTGCTGTAGCGAGAGAAAGTCTCGCTGTAGCAAGAATTGGCTCACTATTGCGAGATTGTCACGAGTTGAGGGGTATTTAAGGGTTTCCAAGTTAAGAAACTTGGATTATAATCCAAGTCACAACTCTTATACGTTCTCTATGACTTCTCTCCCTATTTTCTCAGCAAATCCTTGGGGAAAATCCCAAATTTTCTCCGTTCAAAGCTTGGAAGTTCACTTTCCTTGTTCTTTGATAAGTTCTTGAAGCTTGGTTCTCCATTCCTTTGGTTATTTTCTTGATTCTCCTTCTCTAAATGAGGTTTCTTGTGATATTTAGGAAAAACCTCATGTTTTGAGCAAGAACCCTAAAAAACCCTTTACTAAACCTCTATTTCAAGGTAAAGAGAGCTCTATTTTGTTACCAATAAAGTGTTATGTTTGTATTCATGAAAAGGTTGTGATGAAATGCATGATTTTGAGTGTATTTTGGATGAGAACATATTATTTTTATGTTTGAAACATGTTTTGTAGTGTTTAATGAAGTGTATGATAATTGATTTGAGTGTATATGCATGTATGTGGTGGACTAAGTCCGAGGGGACTAACTCTCGGCAATGATTAAATGATGCATGATATAATAATGAAACTAGAGTAAAATAGAGAGATAAAAGTGTGAATAATATATTAGTAAACAGAGAATAGAAAATATAGAGATGAAATGGGAAAATATAGATAAAGGGAAATGAAATGAGAAAGGAATATGATAAGGACGAGTATAGATAGTTCAGAGGTACACTAGGAGTGTTTAAGAGGGAGAAGACTGAGAAGTCTTGGGAAAATGAGGGTGTTGGATGCTCCTCTTGAATTACGCAACACAAATGAGAGTAGGAGCACCACAAGCCTCACACTCATTTTCTGACTAATGCTCCTGACCATGCTTTTGCTGAAAAGGACTGGGTCAACACACGATGTATCCTTGTAACTGTGGCTATCCAGCGACTATCTATGTTAAGGAAGACCTTGAGGGATCCCAAGGGTAGTGAAAGTGAAATGTGAACCCTGAGTATTAAGAGAGAGATGAAAAGTAATAAGCTGAACACTTAAAAGATTTTTGCGTGTACATGAGTATGATTTTGTAACATGATTGATTGTTGTATGATCTTTGTTTTACTATGTGACAAATTGTGAATGTATACTTGGTAATATGAATAGAGACTCATCCTTACGTAAACCTTTCAGGGAATCCAGATGATAGCACCACTCGAGAACATTAGATTAGTAGATAGTTCTGTAATAAATAGGTTGAACTATGTATTTAATGAGTACCAGAGACTTAGTTTCTTTAGAATTATTGTATATGAGAGTGGGGTACCTAGTGAGATGGCTATGATGGAAATGGAACTAGCCTTTAGTATTCCTTTTGATTTTCCTATACATAGAATCCATCATACTCTTTGTATATATATCTTCCCTAGTACTGTGAGGACTCCAGCAGCAGTTGTAACGTCCAAAATTTTAAATGTCCATTTTATGCTATTAATTGATTTTCTCAATTAATTTACATGAATAAGGTTAATAAGAGATTAATTGAATATTTATTAGAATTTAAATCTATGTTAATTAGGTAGACTAGAATTAAAAATTTATAGTAGAATTTTCTCTTAGGAGAGAGACCAGTATAGTTTCAGTAATTTAAATTACCATAATAAAATAATATTATTTGCCCTAGATCCAATGGTGAGGAAGCCATCCACCACACCTTGATCCAATGGTTCATAATCCACCTTGTGGCTCATTTGAGACCAGAAAATTTATAAACTAATCAAAATTTTCCAAATAACTTCATTCATCATGGCCACTTAGATATTTTGCTTTCCCTCATCTCTTTATAAAATTGATCACTTCTCTCCCTCATTCTCTTCTCCATCTTTCTCCTTTTCTTACCTCCATAAGCTTTTCTCTCAAGCTCACCTACACTTACAACTTATAAACATCTTTGGAATCAAATTGGTGCTCAAAGGAGGTAGGGTTCTATCTATGTTGATATGCTTATATGGATGTGTGTGTCTATATATTTTATGTTTTAAATCTTTTAATACATGATGTATGTGGAGTTTTTTTTTTTTATGAAGTATAGTTGGATTAATGGTGGTTTGGGTTAGTTTGAAGGTAGATCAAGTAGAAAAACAAAGAACATAAAGAAAACAACAAGTCTGAAAATAGAATTTTCTAGGGTTTTCGTACAAATACACTATGTCAACCAATTATTTAAGGTTTAAATATTATTAAAATATTTTTAACTTAAACTAGACATCCATATATTTCTATACTTATAAATTATTATGCAATTGATTAGTATAGAATTAGTTATGAAGTTTTGAAATTTGGGTTAAGTTTAGATTTTGATTTTGGCCAGACAAGCTTGCGTAAGACATAACTCGTTCCACATAACTTGGATTGAGGTGAAACAAATTTTTTTAAAAAGATAAGATATATTAGTTTATACCATAAAAAGTTCACAGTCCAATTCATTTTGAGCAGTTCTCAGAATTTTTCTGAATTTACCCCTAGTGATATTGAGTCAGAAACAGAGCAACCTATAATAATCAACTTTAGAACGTTATAGCTTGAATTCTATTTAACCAAATGAAATGAAACTTTTTGAATATTAAAATTTGATTTCTTAACTTTAAAATGAAATGAATTTCACAATCATACACTTGGAATTCAAATTTTGGTAGATTTTAACATTTTCGAGTGCTATTCTGGCTAATCACAGGACAGGTCATAGTAGAAAGCAAAAATCTTGAGTTGTAGTTTTCAAAACTGAATGGGACCAATTAGGTTAGAAAATAGACAAATAGAGCTTCAACATATAAAAAAAATCAGGTCTATTGAAGTCATATTGCAATAAACATAGTAAAAATAAAACAGAAAAATTTATCCTTTTAGGGAAAGGATCATGAATTTTAAGGTTTCATTTAATTATTTAAATATTTCCTTATTTATTTATTTATTAGCTATGATATTTGTGAATGTCTAATTGTGAGTTGGCACTATTTATGGAAAAGCAAATATGATCTATTATGCTACACATATTTTGTAAGAATTATGGATAAATTGTAAAATTTCAAAGAGATATGTGAGATACAATATAAAAGTTATGAAAGTTTAAGATGATTGAAAGTTATAAGAAAGTCCTATATCACTTGGGTCAGCCCCGGATAAAAAGTTAAGGGGAATAAGTTGGTGGGAGCGCTGGGGAAAGTAAATCTAACAAATCCTGTATAGGAACGAGCTCGATCTTGATAAGTGGACTATTACCCAGGAGTCTTATGACCAAGAACTCCTAGGGGACCAAGGATAGGAACATATATGAGAATTAAGTACCTTATTATTTGATTGAAAGTATTTTAATTAATATTAATTCATTTAAATGCTACTTTCAATTATAACTTTAAGTACTATTAAGCACATGTTCATTCATGTTGAGTCCTTTAGTTATTTAATTAATTTTTGGCATATATGTATCATAATCATTATGATCTTGTGTATTGCAAATGTTAGACATAAGATTTACTTTTTTTCGGGCCATGTTTTCAGTAATCATAATTGAAATATTTTCTTATTGGTTTAACAACCCTTTATTTAAGTAAAAATCGAAGCAACTGAGAATGAAAGCGATGTCACATAGAAACACATAGCCCTACTGAGAATTTTTAGAAATTCTCACTCTACTTAGTTTCCGTTTCATTCTCAGATCTACATGATGGATGCAATAGCAATGATCTACATTGAGTTCCCGGATATGCAGCTACACTATGATCCTACCTTTGACTCTCTTTATATAGTTGGATCGTGTCGTTTTAGGGTTTATTTCTTTAGTAATAGGGACTTTTTTGTACCTCTTTTTCATCCTGTATTCAACCCTACTACTCCATGTTTTGCATTTCCACTGTCCGCAACACATCTTGCTTCTGCAGATTATACCAAACCTATATCTGCTTCGCCTTTGCAGGTGATCCCCAGAGATCCGCTTGAATCTAAAAGTGACCCATCAAAAGCTACAGACTCATCATCATCCTCTCCTGGACCTGATGACTATACTCTTGTTGGGCTAGCTATGGCCAATGGTTTTCTGTCTGAGTAGTTGGTGGAGTAGTTAACTTTGTACAGTATGGCCCTCTTTTGGTAGGAGAGTTTACGTTGTAGGACACTAATCTTAGTTCTAAATTGCCCTATGAAATCTCGTTAGGACTGCACTTTGATGAATTGGGCCACTAATCTTTTTGTATGTAGTGGTTCTTATGTGTATTCCTGACTATACGTAAATAACATGGTGTCATATATACATATATATATCTAGTTACCTTTCTATAAAATGTATGAGTTAAACTAATTACTATGTTTATCCAAGTTATTTCCATATTCCATTTTCTTTTATTTTTGTTTTTATAATGTTTCGCTCCTTTATACATCCGATAATTTACTACAAAAAATCAATATGAAATGAAGGAATGGAATAAACAAAATTTTTAATTAATGTAATGCAACTACTGTAATTAGTAATTATGACTTAAGCATAAACTAAACTCAGTAGGGTGTTACAAAATTTGGTATCAGAGCAGTTTATCCTAGCAAGGGCCTGAGGATTGGACTGCCTATGCTCCATATATATTCTTTAACTTTTAGATATAATGCACTGGATTATGGTTAAATTCTAGAAGTGCATTTGTAAAAGGTGTCTATGCATGTGAGCTATTATTTACTAGCACACTAAACTTAGTGTTGAGCCTGATCAACTCGATGACTTTTGTTTTGTGTGTTCAGAACTTAATGGCTTTGGGACAGCGAGGTAGACAACGAATTGTACCTGATCAAGAGGACCAGACTGATTTTATGAATACGATGCAAGATATTCATGCCATGCGAGAACAAGTGGCTATAGCAACTCAAATGATGGTCTAATTGGGAAGACAGCCTGAGGCTGGTCCTATAATAGATCTAGAGTATCTTAAATTTATAGAATTTAGAAAAGCTAACCTGGCTAACTTTAGAGGAGCATTTGATCCCGATAAGGCAAATGAGTGGGTTAAAGCCATGGAAAAAGTATTTTCTGTTTTAGATTGTACAGATCATCAGAAGGTGGCCTTCGCCACCTACATGTTGAAAGCATACGCAGAATTTTGGTGGAATGGTGTACGACAGTTATTAGAAGAATCCCAAACTAAAATCACTTGGGATGTATTTAGAGATTCGTTCTATCAGAAGTATTTTCCTGCTTCTGTCCATAATGCCAAGGAACTAGAATTTATGCAACTCCATCAGGGAAACAGTAGTATATCGGAGTATATCGCTAAATTTGAGGAGTTGTGTAAGTTTTCCACAATCTATCAAAAGAACCCCAATGAGGTTTGGAAGTGCGTGAAGTTTGAAGGTGGACTGCGAGAGGATATTCTTACAACCATAGGGCCAATGGAGATAAGAGATTTGCCTACCTTGGTTAATAAGTGTCGATTAGTGGAAGACTGTAATAAGAAGTTAGTTGTTGTTAGGTCAACCAGTAGTAACTTTAAGAAGGGATTTTTATGCAAGCCCCAAGGTTCAAGTCTAACTTTCAACAACAGAGGAAGTTCCAACCTACTGGTAATGAAGGCAAACAACCTAAGAAGCCTTTTGGGAACCAGATCTGCAATCAATGGAGCAAGAATCATGGCAACTGGCCGTGCCTAGCAGGTCAAAATGTTTGCTTTGGATGTGGCAAACCTGGCCACAAGATCTACAAATGTCCAACCAGGAATCTGTAACAAAACTCTAGACCTCAATGTCAAAGGCGAGTTTTCACCATGGATGCACATGAAGTTGAAAACTCTGAGGGATTAATTCGAGATACATGTGAAGTGAATGGTGAGACTTTAATTGTACTTTATGATTCAGGTGCTTCACATTCATTTATTTCAGGTAATTGTGTCTATTTTGCAAATTCCAATTTCTGAGTTATCATACGATTTGTTGGTTTCTACTCCAACCAACAAACCTGTTAAAACTAGTCAGATCTGTATGAATGTTCTTCAAATTAAAGATAGAACTTTTTCAGCCAATTTGATTTGTCTTCCTCTCTCTAGATTTCATATAATCTTGGGCATGGATTGGCTTTCTACTAACCATGTCATGCTCAATTGTTCTGATAAGACTGTAATATTTTCCTTTGCTTCACTTCCTATTTGAAACCCTAAACTCAAAACTTAGTAAACCTCTATTTGAACTCCATAATTGTAAATCATCGCGGACTAGAAACCCAATGTTTCCTTCTTCTGTCAACCAGTGTGAAAGAAGTTAATCAGAAAATGGAAGATATTCCAGTTGTCAAGGAATACCCTGATGTATTCCCAGAGGATATTCTCGAATTTCCTCCTGAAAGGGAAATAGAGTTCACCATTAAACTGGTGCCAGGGACAAGGCCAATATCTATAGCTCTATATAGGATGTCACCTTTAGAATTAGTAGAACTTAAGAAGCAGATTGAAGAACTCTTGGAAAAAGGATTTATACAACCGAGTGCATCATCATGGGGAGCTCCAGTTCTGTTAGTCAAAAAGAAGGATGGAGGTATGTGGCTATGTGTAGATTATAGACAGTTGAACAAAATGACAATTAAGAATAAATATTCATTACCAAGAATTTAGTTTATGCTTAAATCATAATTACTAAATGCAGTAGTTGCATTACATTAATTAAAAATTTTGTTTATTCCATTCCTTCATTTCATATTGATTTTTTGTAGTAAATTATCAGATGTATAAAGGAGCAAAACATTATAAAAACAAAAATAAAAGAAAATCAAATATGGAAATAACATGGATAAATATAGTAATTAATGTAACTTATACATTTTACAGAAAGGTAACTAGATACATATATGTATATATGACACCATGTTATTTACATACAGTCAGGAATACATATAAGGACCACTACATACAAAAAGATCAGTGGCCCGTCTCATCAAAGTGGAGTCCTAATGAGATTTCATAGGACAATTTAGAACTAAGATTAGTGTCCTACAACTACTTTCATGGCCCAGTAAACTATCCTACCAAAAGAGGGTCATACTGTATAAAGTTAACTACTCCACCAACTACTCAGACAGAAAATCATTGGCCATAGCAGGCCCAGCAAGAGTATAGTCATCAGGTCCAGGAGAGGATGATGATGAGTCTGTAGCTTCTGATGGGTCACTTTTAGATTCAAGCGGATCTCTAGGGATCACCCGCAAAGGCGAAGCAGATATAGGTTCTGTATAATCTGCATGAGCAGGATGTGTTACGAACAATGGAAATGCAAAATATGGAGTAGCAGAGTCGAATGTAGGATGAAAAAGAGGTACAGAAAAGTCCCTATTACTAAAGAAATACACCCTAAAATGACATGATCCAACTATATAAAGAGATTTAAAGGTAGGATCATAATGTAGCTGCATATCTGGGAGCTCAATGTAGATCACTGCTATTGCGTCCATCATGTAGATCTGAGAATGAAACGAAAACTAAGTAGAGTGAGAATTTCTAAAAATTCTCAGTAGGGCTATGTGTTTCTATGTGACATCGCTTTCATTCTTAGTTGCTTCAGTTTTTATTTAAATAAAGGGTTGTTAAACCAATAAGGAAATATTTCAATTATGATTACTAAAAACATGGCCCGAAACAAAGTAAATCTTATGTCTAACATTTGCAATACACAAGATCATAATGATTATGATACAAATATACCAGAAATTAAATAAATAATTAAAGGACTCAACATGAATCATACATGTGACATAACAGTACTTAAAGTTGTAATTGAAAGCAACATTGAAATGAATTAATATTAATTAAAATACTTTCAATCACATAATAAGGTACTTAATTCTCATATATGTTCCTATCCTTAGTCCCCTGGGAGTTCTTGGCCATAAGACTCCTGGGTAATAGTGTGTTTATCAGGATCGAGCTCGTTCATATATAGAATTTGTCATGTTTACTTTCCCCAATGCTCCCACTGACTTATTCCCCTCAACTTTTTATCCGGGACTGGCCCAAGTGATATAGGACTTTTTTATAACTTTCAATCATCTTAAACTTCCATAACTTTCATATTGTATCTCACATGTCTCTTTGAAATTTTACAATTTATCCATAATTCTTACAAAATATGTGTAGCATAATAGATCATATTTGCTTTCCCATAAATAGTGCCAACTCACAATTAGACATTCACAAATATCATAGCAAATAAATAATTAAATAATTAAATGAAACCTTAAAATTCATGATCCTTTCCTTAAAAGGATAAATTTTTCCTTATTTTACTTTTACTACGTTTATTGCTATATGACTTCAATAGACCTGAATTCTTTCTTTATGTTGAAGCCCTATTTGTCTATTTTCGAACCTAATTGGTCCCATTTAGTTTTGACAACTACAGCTCAAGATTTTTGCTTCCTACCATGACCTGTCCTGTGATTAGCCAAAACAACACTCAAAAATGTTAAAAACCACCAAAATTCGAATTCTAAGTGTATGACTGTGAAATTCATGTTATTTTAAAGTTAAGAAATCAAATTTTAATACCCAAAAATTTTCATTTCATTTGGTTAAATAGAATTCAAGCTATAAGGTTCTAAAGTTGGTTATTATAGGTTACTTTGTTTCTGACTCAATATCAATAGGGGTAACTTTGAAAAAATTCTGGGAACTGTTCAAAATGAATTGGACTGTGAAATTTTTATGGTATAAACTAATATATCTTAGATTTTTAAAAAAAAAATTTTCACCTCAATCCAAGTTATGTGGAAAGAGTTATGTCTTACGCAAGCTTACCTGCCCAAAATCAAAATCTAAAACTTAACCCAAACTTCAAAAATTCATAACTAATTCTATACTAATCCAATTGCTTAATAATTTATATGTATAGAAATCTATGGATGTCTAGTTTAAGTTAAAAATATTTTAATAATATTTAAGCCATAAATAATTTATCGACATAGTGTATTTGTAGGTATAAAATTATGTTTTCAGAGTTGCTGTTTTCTTTATCTTCTTTGTTTTTCTACTTGATCTACCTTCAAACTAACCCAAACCACCATTAATCCAACTATACCTCATAAAAAAGAAACACCACATATATCATATATTAAAAGATTTAAAACATAAAATAGATAGGCACACACATCCATATAAGCACCCTACCTCCTTTGAGCACCAATTTGATTCCAAAGATGTTTCTAAGTTGCAAGTGTAGGTGAGCTTGAGAGAAAAGCTTATGGAGGTAAGAAAAGGAAAGAGATGGAGAAGAGAATGAGAGAGAGAAGTGATCAATTTTATAAAGAGATGAGGGAAAGCAAAATATCCAAGTGGCCATGATGAATGGAGTTACTTGGCAAATTTTGATTAGTTCATAAATTTTGTGGTCTCAAATGAGCCGCAAGGTGGATTATGAACCATTGGATCAAGGTGTGGTGGATGACATTTCCACCGTTGGATATAGGGCAAATAATATTATTTTATTATGATAATTTAAATTACTAAAACTATACCGGTCTCTCTTCTAAGAGAAAATTCTACTATAAATTTTTAATTCTAGTCTACCTAATTAACATAGATTTGAATTCTAATAAATATTCAATTAATCTCTTATTAACCTTATTCTTGTAAATTAATCGAGAAAATCAATTAATAGCATAAAACTCATTTAAAATTTTAAACGTAACATTATTTTATTCTGGTAATTTAAATTACTGAAATTATACCAGTCTCTCTCCTATGAAGAAATTCTACTATAAATTTTTAATTCTAATCTACCTAATTAACATAGATTTGAATTCTAATAAATATTCAATTAATCTCTTATTAACCTTATTCATGTAAATTAATCAATAAAATCAATTAATAGCATAAAACAGACATTTAAAATTTTGGACGTTATAGCAGTGACTTATCTGGTCACATATCACAACCATGATCACTTTAGGAGACCATTGCAATGGACAATCGAGTGGATCACAAGTACCCAGGTCATTGCAGATCCGGGTGATGTGTATCTTGGCTCAGATGACGATCTGAATGCAGAAGACATAGCGATGATAGAGGGTTAGCACGGGAATTACTAGTGTCGCTTGATCATATGATAGACATACTGCTTATTAGGACCTATATTATTTTGAATAGATAGTCCTAATATATTTTGATAATTTTTATGAATATTTGTAATTATTAATATATTTTTGTATACTATGACAACACTGAAGGATCATGATATTTTGATGTTTTTCTTAAATTAGTTTAATTATTATGATTTTAGTATTCAAGCTTTTGTAATTGTTTAGAAACAATTGAATGGAATATATTATTATCATATTATTATATTTGTTTAATAACATAACTTCACTAATTTCTTATATTATTTCAAGTTTATACTATAATTAAAAAAAATTAAGATATTACAAGTGATATTATGTTAAATTTCTTTAAAGTTAAAATTTTGGCACTCTCTTAACTTTCTCTTTCTCCAAGAAAAAAAATCAAATTTATATTACTTTTTATAAAATAGCTCTACTATTAAAAAAAATTAAATTCATCATTTAGTAATAAAGATATATATTATAAAGAACCTAAAAGTTTAAAGTAGATCCGCGAGATCATCAAATGATATAGAGCTAGCCTTTTTTTATTTTGACATTTTATCTGTTTTTTTTTTTATATAATCACACCAAATAATAAGTAATTTAAACAAATGATTTGACAGTAAAAAAAAAATTGAGATTAAGGAAAGTAAATAAATTGAAAAAAAAAATTTCTATTTATTTGATATACATCTAAAAAAGATTACAAGTCTCAATGGAAAATGTGAAGTAACTCAGGTAAATAGTAATTACAGCAAGAGATTTAGTATATCATTATCAGTGAATTTAGATTTTGAGTGTGACGATTTTTATATTAAGTGAGTCTTCAATAAATAAACTTAAAACTACATTATAATTTTTTTTAATATTTTAATTTTATTTATAAAAAATAATTATTCAAATTGAGATAACATGGTAAATTGTAACTGTCTCGTAATTTCGTGACTACACGGTGTGAGTGATAAAATTTATTCTTATTATTTTATTATTTCTTGATGCGGAAAAAGGGCATGACTTCACTTCTTTTGATGTATGCAAGGGAACATCATCTAAAGAGGCTGACAATTACACAGCTATATGTCAGAATAACATGCTAATTATGTGAAAAAATATTGTTTGGATTCCATTATTTATTTTTCAGAAAAATTTGTCTACCTAATAAATCAACATATGTTCAGCTTATATATAAAGCTTTTCATTTTTTATATGATGAAAATGTTAGATTTTGTTGTCATGGAAATGAGATTTTTATTTTAAAAGAACCACAAGACTTTTAATAAAAATAAAATAATTTTATTAAGAATAGACAAACTGATAATTTCAATCAATCACATTTTATAAGATAAAATGTCATGTAAATAAAATGTCTATCTAATTTATTATATTTTCTTTATAAGATGCAGCATGGACACACATCAAAGTTTGATGAAAATTTTTATTAAAATTTCCTTTTTGGATTATGAATGTTAATAAAACAGCTTTATTCTTTTTAAGAATATACAAATAATAAAATGCAATTTTATTTTATTTTTTTACAAAATGTCATGTTATGTTATGCACCGCATATATATATATATATAATTCAAATAAATTTTATTTTTTTAAATAATAATAAAATAATAGAATCAAAACATTTATTAATTTTTAAAAATTTAAATAATGTACACATTCTTATTTTATTTTTATTTTGTTGATAAGGTATTTATTTATTTAGGTTGTAAAATTCACTTTTTTAATAATAATAGTAAGAATAAAGAAGGATTAAAATGATAGAAACATATTAATTTTTTTTTTTCATGTTATATTTGCGTCTTTTAATTTTACATGTAAAATTAATAAAAGTGATTATGGGTAACATAAAAAATTAAAATTCTCATTATAACATATAAACTTTATTAGTATTATTTTATTTAATCATTCATTTATTTTGTTTGTTTATTATTACTATTATCTCTACTATTATTTTTTTATATATACAAAGTGAATATTGTAACATTCTTTGAAAATTTAAATATTTTATTTTATTAAAAATATAATTTTTTATAAACTTGATTGAAATAGTTTAAAGATATAGATAGTTTGAAAAGATTTTCATGTATATAAATTTGAACTGATAAAAATTATAAAATTTTAAAATTTTATATATAAATTTTATTCATAATAAAAATAAAAATATATTTTTATAATTTAAATTTATAATTAAAGTAAAAGTTAAAATTTCATATTTAATTATTAATTATTAAATATTGTGTATGCACTTTAAATCATTATTTACAACGAAAGCTATCAAAATATTATAAATTCTAAAATCAACATTTAAAATAATTAGTATCATTGTTAATTCTTAATAGAAACTTAAGCAATATTATTATCGTTTACTAATTAAATTAAATCTTAACAAAGCAATTTCTTTCCTTATAACATAACTAAGAGTATGATATCAATCTTCTTTTATTTTCTTCAATTCATTTTCGGATGTAAGCATGGGCATTCTCTACCCCACTAAATCTTCATTATACAAAATAATCAAAATAATGCAAGAAAATATTCTCTAATAAAGCATGCTCCAAAATAGGAATAAATCTTTTATAAACTTTTAACCAAGATCATCAGTGCACAACATTGCACATTTCACCAAATATAATCATTCAATTCTTGAATTCATGTCAATTTATTCATTTAAATTCTAATGGATTCATCAATTATTGATACTCTTGGTACTCAGAGTCCCTAAATCGTTGTCTACATACTTTTTCTAGTTATGAAGGACTTATGCTAGCATAGATAGTTGCCAGTTAGCCACCATAAATGGATACAACATGTGCATTATATGGCCCTCATAGCAAATGTATAGTTAGGAGTGTTAGTCATGAAATGAATATGAGACGTGAATGCTTTTACTTTCAATCATGTACACATTAGCGAACAACATTTAGCACTCATTTTCCCTAGTTTTCACAATCGACTCTTAACTTAATATTCCAGTGTATCTCTGAACTATTCATACATAAACTTAACAATGACATACACTAAGATCATATTGTTCTTATCAATATTGTCAGAATACATGTATTACGATTACACCAATTAATATGTCATAAAATATGTATTATAATCGCATTCGTCGATGTATTACAACACATATATTGTAATCACATTAATTAATGTATTTATGATACATGGATTAATCACCCTTTCTCTTTTACTCACATTTTCTCATAAATTCTCAAATATTCACCTCAATTTCTTTCATTACTTTTCACTAATAATACATTTTCTTTCATCTCTTTCTCATCTTTCAGTTGAATAAAACATATCTAAGGTCGCACATGGACAGACTTATTCCAATTCATATATACAGAATAATATGCATTTCTTCATTCAAGAATAATCAAACAATCTTCATCAATTTTATACAACAATTAAATTTCTCATTTAAGCATATATTTGTATAAAATGAAACACATTATCATACAAATCAATACAATGCATCTAAAATCAGGCTCTCTGATGCTTGTAACACCTTAAATTTAATTTTTCAATAAATAAGAAATTTAGCAAGTTTTCAAAATAATCAAACTTTCATTTTAATTCAAGTTTCATCGACCATTTCAAATAAAGAAAGGGGTTACAAATTACAGTTGCTACAGGACTTATTATAATATAACAATTTTTCAAAATAATATCCTAAGTCCTATAGCAGTTCCATCCACCCCTTTATTGAGCCCGGTGCTGATCGTCTTGATTACCTGAAAAATGAATATAAGGGTGAGTACTCTACGTTACCAAAACACAATCAAACATAGAGTCTCACCTCCTACACATTTCCAATACCTTAAACAAACACAATCACAGGCAGCATTTCACATCCATAAGTACAAAACACAAATCCATGCATACGCACACCGGCCACACTCACTATAGTACTGTGATAACAGATTTACACCATGAATGGTCACCGGTTACCCCAACCTCACGGATACCACGTGGGCAGTCACGGGTTGCTCAGCAAAAGTAATGGTCAGGAAGAGAGTGTGTGGCCCGTAGTGCACCTATTCCACAGTCGGTGTCACCACCACTCCCTCTTTCCCAAGGTATTTCCACCATCTTCATCTCCCACACCCCTAGTGTATCGCTGAACCGTTCACAGTACATTACAACGGTGCTAACACGCTCATTCACACATATTCTATTCACGCATGCAATAATCATGCTTACACACGGCACACAGCCCATATTCATTTCATATTATACGGCACAGAGCTAATATTCATCTATATTACACCACATTTACATACAATCCACATCCATCAAGTTTAGGTCAACACACATAATGTTCACACCTCACAGCACATGGCCCACATTACATTTCTCAGCAATTTTCTACCCACTAACTCAGCCACAACATAATATTAAGTAAAATAACAACAATTCATGAACAAAAGAGTAGGATAGAGTTCCCCCCCCTTACCTTAGATTGAAGATCTACACTCAGATTCGACCACGAACGTGCTCTCTACACATATTGCAGCCTAAAACACATGGAAGAACTCCATGAGAACTCCAAGAAACCGAGAAACAGAGAAATGGGGATAAAAAATGAAACCCTAATCATTAAAACTTACCTCTAAGCGTTCCCCACACGGATTCAACCTTCAATCAAGCTCCCAAACAGCTTTGGAGGCAATTAATCGGCGGAGTAGGGCTTTGGGGATGAGAGAATTGAAGGGAGAGGGAGAAATAACTCTCCCCGAACCCTAACCCCTTTAAATCTTTTTCTGGTCACGACACTCTCGCTACAGCGACACGCCCTCTCTCTACAGTAAAAAAACTAGTATAGTAAAAAAACTAGAGAAAACTCCACTCTAGTTTCTGCAGAATCTCGCTACAGCGAGGCCCTCTCAAATATAATTTGACAATAAATTTTTGAATTTTTTTATTAAATGTCATTCACAATAATTTTGTTATTTCCATTTTTAACATAATATAATAATCAATTCAAATAAATTTTTCTTAAATATAATTTAAAAATAATAAGTATAAATAAAATATAATTTTAATTCGTAAGTTATGAAAAATGTTATAGTTAATTTTAATAAACTTTAATTTTTGGCAATTTATAGTAAATTTGTTAATATAAAATATATGAAACTAATTAATAAAAAATTTAAATCAATACCACTCAAATTTTAATAAAACTTAAAATAAAGTATATTTTTTTTTGTAATTGAAAGATAACTCAAGAACATTATTAGATTAGTTTATAAAATAAAATACAATTTTTTTGTAATTGTAAGATAACTCGAGAACTTTATTTATTATTTATATATAAAAGTGACTCTAAATATTCTGAATTTTAATGAGTTTGATAACATTGGCCATCACACGTAATGATACACATTCAAAACTCTAAAGAAGGAACTTCTAATGCCCTATGTTAAGATTTTTTATTTTTTTTTTCAAATGCATTAAAGACAACACATTACTTAGTGCATGTGGTTGTGAACAAATATGTTTTTATGGAGAAATAGATAAAGAACCCTTCTCGAAAAGTATGCTAAAGACAAATAATCTGAAGATGAAATCTTCTAACTCTAATGCTAAGGTTTAAGTGTATCTTATACTTGTCTTCTTTCATCACAGTCATAATAGATTACAAAAATTTTAATGTATTGGAGTGAACCATTTTGTGAAAAAAGAGTCCTATACAAGAAAAAATAAGAACCATTTGGTGAAAAAAGAGTCATATACAAGAAAAAATAATCTTTCAACTCTTTAGCCAAATTTCATACAACACTTGTAGTTTATCTTGAAATACTACTTCATTTTATGCTTCAATTCAATTGATGCTTCATGTAATACCTTAATTTAATTTCAAATATAAATAAATTTCACAAAATGAGAGTAATAAAAAAAATTTCATTCAAATAGTTCCCAATGCATCATTCACAAAGTGCTTCAAAATAAGGATTGATTATAATTTGAACCAAATAATAGCTACAAGACTTGAATAATACATTTCAGCTAATAAATATTCTAAGTCCTCTAGCAGTATCATCCATCCCTTCACTGAGCCTGGTGCTAATCGTCTTGGTCACCTAAAAAATAAATATAAGGGTGAGTACTCTACACTACCAAAAACACACAAGCATAGAGTCTCACTTGACATGTTTCCACACATTCCTAACATATTTCAAATCATTCTTCAGCTAACTCAAAGAAACAATTTAAATATTACATTCTCATTCATGCACAGGTGCGTTCACTGCACCATCAAACAATCAACACACGGGTGCGCTCACTGCACCCTCAATCATTTCACACTAACACGTGTGCTCACTGCACGTAGTTACGCCCACTGTGGCACTGTGATCACAGATTCCTGATGCTCTCAATCTCAAGGACTTATTCAGTTCACACCATGAATGGTTGCTAGATAACTCCCGCCTCACGGATACAACGTGTGCGATCACGAGTCCTTTAGCAAATATGCTAGTCAGAGACTGAGTCAGGAGGAGAATGTGTGGCTTATGGTGCACCCACGCTCATTGTTGGTATTACTACCACCCTTTCTTCCCTAAGGTACTTCTATTGCCCCCATCTTCCACACCATTAGTGTATCACTGAACCATTCATAGTTTTCAACCATTCCAAACACATTCACATTCACAATTACATCTAATATGTTATTCACATACATTTCTAACCATTCAATTTATTCAACATCAATCAATGACATGCTCATGCGTATCAACCACATTGTAACCAAACATTTCACTACGCATCATAATCAATATCAAACACATTGCATTTCACACAAGTCCTATTACAATTCAATCATTATCAAACCATTCCATCATACACAACACCCAACAACTACCATATTATATTTCATACAAAATTTCCATCAAACACACAATTTTTTTACCTTCTATCTCAACCACATTGCAACCCATAGCAAATAAACGAATTCAAAACGAATGAGATAGGGTAGAGTCCCTTCTTACCTCAAATTGAAGACCCAAACATGAAATCAACAAAGAATGTGTTCCCCACGAGTTTTATCATAAATACATGGAAAACTCCATGAGAAATCGAAAGAACAAAGAAGAGGAATGGAAAACTAGAACCTTAACTCTTAGAACTTACCTCCAAGCATTCCAAACACAATTTCAACCTTCAATCCAACTCATGAATGGCTTTGGAGGTAGTTTGATCAATAAGAATGGGTTGGGAATAGAGAGAATCGAAAGAGAGATGAACAGAAAAGAGTGGGAATGTGTTTACCAAACCCTAAACCCCTTAAATACCCTTTTGGTCGCGACACTCTCGCTGTAGTGAGGGCTCGCTACAGCAAAAATCTCAAAGGAAACTGCACTCTGGTTTCTATAAAATCTCGCTACAACGAGACCATCTCACTACAGCAAGACTGCACTAAAAAATGCACCCCTATAGCGAGAAAGCAACAGAATCACCCAACTCACCCAGGGCCTTCTCACTACAGCGAGAACACCCTTGCATTACACACTTAGCCAAATTTTCAATCAATTCCAAACATACTTAACAAATTTCAAATTCAACCATAAACCAACATATAAACTTATACTCACGGACTTATCCATATATATTCCTACACATGTATTCATATCACTATCCAACACACCTCATCATCATATGGCTCAAGCATACAATCACATGGCAATACACATACATGTATATTAATAAATCAATATTATTATTACAAAATCTGAGGCGTTGCACTTCACCTACTTTCTTATTCTCATTAATAAATTTGTCTTTCTAACCCTTTTTTGAGTCTTTGATAATAGATATGAAATCTACAAATTGCTTAGTGTGATATTTGACAACAAATTGAACATGATATTTACTCTTCTTTAACGACTTTTTCTATTAAGAAATAATAGTAATCATGCAATCGGATGTTTCAAAAATGTTAAATGAGAAGAAAGTGACTTGTATTTTCCAAATTGGTGGCTGTAAGAAGGTTCATAGACTTTAGCTTGTTACAATAGTGTACCATTTTCAACCTAATTTCATGAACACCACTCACACTATAATAGTTGGTGTTATCAAATTGTAAAAATAATGACTTTTTTTAGCCTTGTCAGTCTTGAACATGTCACCAACCTTTTTCAAAAAAAGTTTTAGCATTGGTGCTCTACGAATACTTTGCCTAATGATCTTCTTCACGGTGTATTTTATCACCACCAGACATACTTTATTAGAGTGATCCCATTTCTATCAAGCAATCTTCTAATGATATAAGGAGACTTAATAGTAGTAGTTGGTGGCTCGTCTACCCTTAATGAGGTCAAATTCATATTGGCAATATTCAAATACATATAAAGAGATTCCTTTGGGTCCTTATGATTAATCCAATTTAATATTTCTTGTAAAAAAACATTACAACTTGCATAAAAGACAAAGGAACTATTTAATATGCACAAGTCATTGAGCAATAGAGAATTAAATGACCCTATGTGCACAACTAAATATGTCCACCCAACAAATTTCTTATTAGAATTTCTCCTAAAGGTCATGAATCACAATAAATAAGAAATGTAATTACAATAGTAATTAACAATAAAAATACAATGTGCATAACCATATTCGTAGAAATTTGATATGATATGATACTCTTGGTACTGTTGTGAAAGGTTTTATTTTTGTGAAATCTAGTTAATGGTTACATGGAAAAGTTGATTATTCTTTCTAAATTTTTATAAATTTGATACATTTTGATGGAGAAAGGTAGGGTGTTACGAATTGGTATCAGAGCAGTTCATCAAGACCAAACTGGGGTATGGGACTAGTTCGCTTGTGTTACGCACTCACAGTTCTTGTTTTACTAGGATGTGAAGTGAATGTTTGTTGGTATGATTTATTAAATGTAAATTATGTGATTAGTTTAAGCTAAGTATATTCGTGTATATACGAATGATAGGCTGATAAGTTATTTGATTCCTTTCGAGATAAGAAATATGGCTGGTAGAGGTAGACTTGCTGGTGTAACAAATTGGCGCGCATGACTCAAGTCTTAAAGACTATGGCATAGAACCAGGGTGCCAAACCAATAGAATATCAAGGGCTCTTTTCATTCACTAAGCATAACCCTCTGAGGTTTGAAAGACAGTTTGACCCGAAAAGAACCCAAAGATGGATAGCTGACATTGAGAAGATTTTCAATGCCATAGGTTGTCATGAGGAACATAAGGTGGTTTACGCCACCTACATGTTGACTGGAGAAGTAGAAGACTGGTAGAGGTTTGCCGATCAGACTTTGTCACAAAAGAATGGGTATATTTCTTGGGAAGCATTCAAGGCAAGCTTCCTAGGAAATTATTTTCCTAGAGATTTGAAGAAAAAGAAAGATAGAGAATTCCTTGAATAAAAAACAAGGAAGTATGCTTGTGGGAGAATATGCTGCAAAATTTCATGAACTTATGAAATATTGGCCTCATTTTCAACATGTTAGCATATTTGAATTGATTGACCTGCCAACGTTAGTTAGCAAGTGCAGAATTTTTGAAGCAAATTCTAAAAGAAAGACGATGGATACAAGGGTTGGAGGCCCAATGAAGCAAGATCGGAGACCTCCAAGGTTTCAAAAGGGACCCTATTCTAGAGCCAGTCAGTCACCATCAAGAAGGATTGCATCCCGAATAAGCAGTAGTGGTGATTTCAATGTCCAAGAAGTCCAATTAAATGTTTTAGATGTGGAGGACCTTATATTGTAAGGAACTGTCCACAACCACCATCTACATGTAGTATTTGTGGGAGGATGGGACATTCTGCAAATACTTGCTAGTATGCTCCTCAAAGAAGTAGAAGTAACAAACTTGTATACAAAGGTAGTAGTGGAGTAAAACCAACCACACAGGGCAAAGTTTTTGTTAGGAGTGGAGTTGAGGCATCAAAGTTAGATGAACTCATCTAAGGTAAATATATAATAAAGGACAGACTTTTGGATGTTTTGTTTGATTTTGGTACTACACATTCATTTATTTTTATGGATTGTGTGAAATGTCTTACTCTAACTATATCTTCTATGCAGTATAATGTTGTTGTATCTACTCTTTTAGACAAGTCTGTTATGATTTCATCTATATGATTGGGTTGTATAATAATGATTCATGGTAGGACTTTTGAGGTAGATCTAATTTGTTTACCGTTATCTCTATTGGATGTTGTTCTGGGAATGGATTGGTAGGCGTTCAATCATGTTCATACGTTAGAAAACTCTGACCTTCTGAGTATGAGTGATTAGAGTAATATGACCAATACCAAGGCTTTTATGGTATTGTTCTCATTAGAAGTTGAGAAGAGTGTGAAGAAAGAAAATCTTCCAGTAGTGCAAGAATTTCCAGAAGTTTTTTCAGATGATATAGATGAATTACTACCAAAAAGGAAAATTGAATTTGTAATTGATCTTATTCCAGGGACAAGTTCGATTTCTATAGCACTGTATCAAATGTCACCTGTAGAATTGACTGAAGTAAAAAAGTAGGTAGAAGAATTGTTGCAGAAAAGATTTGTGAGACCAGGTGTATCACCTTGGAAATACCAGTACATTAGTAAAGAAGAAAGGGCAAGCCCGATTTCTATCACACCGTATCGAATGTCACATGTAGAATTGACTGAAGTAAAAAAACAGGTAGAAGAATTGTTGTAGAAAAGATTTGTGAGACCAAGTGTATAACCTTGGGGAATACCGCTACATTAGTAAAGAAGAAAGATGTGAGTATAAGGATATATGTAGATTACGTCAATTGAATAAGGTGATGATTAAGAATAAATATCCTCTACCCCGAATTGATGACTTGATGGATCAATTATGGGGAGCATCAATATTTTCAAAGATTGATCTACGATCTGGCTACCACCAGATTTGAGTAAAGGATGAGGACATTCCTAAGACTGCTTTTAGGACTCATTATGGTCACTACAAGTAACTAGTTATGCCCTTTGGTGTAACCAATACCCCGACCATGTTCATAGACTACATGAATAGAAGCTTTTATGAGTTTTTAGATAAGTTTGTGATGGTATTTATCAATGATATTTTGATTTACTCTAGGACTCATAAGAAACACGCTAGACAAATAAGGATTGTTTTGTAAATTTTAAGTGAGAGTAAGTTGTATGTCAAGTTTTCAAAATGTGAATTCTGGCTTCCACAAATACAATGCCTGGGGCATGTAATGTCAAAGGAAGGAATTATGGTTGATTGGACAAAGGTAGAAGCGGTAGCCGAATGGTCAAAGCCTACTACTCCAACAGAGATTCGTAGTTTTCTGGGATTGGCCGGCTATTCTAAGAAATTCATTGAGGGATTTTCTAAAATAGAGTACACTACACTATCACATACAAGCATAGAGACTCATCTTGCACATTTCACATATTTACTAACATAACTCAATCGTGCATCAAATAAGCACAAAGTAATAATTTCAACATTCCATTCTCATTCACACAAAGGTGTGGTCACTACACCATCAAATAATCCACACACATGTGCTCACTGCACGTTAGTCATGCTCACTGTGGCACTATGATCACAGATTTCTGATGCCCTCAATCTCAGGGACTTAGTCAGCTTATACCATGGATGGTCATAGAATAGCTCCCACTCCACGGATACAACATGTGCGATATTAAGCCTCCAAGCAAAGGTGTCAGTTAGAAGCCGAGTCAGGAGGAGAGTGTGTGGCCTGTGGTGCACACACGCTCACTGTTAGTGTCACCACCACCCTTTCTTCCCCCAAGGTATTTCTACCGCCCCTATCTTCCACACCCTCAGTGTATCACTGAACTATTCATAGTTTTTCAACATACTCAAACACAACTAACATGCCATTCACACATTTCATATTGTTTATCATCCATCAATGGCATGCAACCATATAAAATCACCCACATGTTCAATCACATCATAGTTTTCATCTTCACACAAAACATGTACACACATAATCGGTCATATTACACTTGAACACACCATAATTCCATCATAATACCATGTTAATCAAATTCATTTCATCACACACATCACCTAATAACTACCTTATCATATGTCACATGAAATTTCCACTAAGGTACACACTTTTCTACATTCTATATCAACCACATTTCATTATCCAGCTCTAATAACGAATTTCAAACCAAAAGAGATAGGGTAAAGTCTCTTCTTACCTCGAAATGAAGACCCAACGCAATCTAATGATAAAAAAATGTTTCCCACACGATGCTTCATCCTCAATACTTTGAAAACTCCATAAGAATTCAAGAAAAGGAAGAAAAGAACAAAGGAACGAAACCCTAGCCCATAAAACTTACCTCCAAGCTCCCAAACACGATTTTAACCTTCAATCTTGCTCACAAATGGCTTTTGAGTCAATTTGAACAGTAAAATAAGGTGAGGGTTGAGAGAATCATAGAGATTTAGAAGGAAGGAATGAGAAATGAATTTTCTAAACCTTAAACCCTTCAAATACCCTTTTGGTCGCGATATTGAACCTTGCTGAAGCAACACTCCTCCTCGCTACAGCAAAAATATCAGAGAAAATTGCACTCTAGTTTCTACAAAATCTCGCTACGGCGAAACTGCAACCCAAAAATGCACCACTCTCTATTGCCTTCTCGCTACAGTAAAAACGCAACAAATCACACCCTTCACCAAGACTTTCTCACTACAGTGATAATCCTCTCGGTATAGTGAGAATGCCCTTGCAGCACACACTTAGCCTATTTTATCAATCAATCCAAACCAACCACAATCAAACATTCTCAATACAGAATCAACATTTAAACTTATACTCATATTCACATATTCATACATGTCCACATCATCACATATATTCATATCATCATGTACATCAAATACACATTAAAATGAAACTTCATATTTTATATTAATATAATATCATTACAAAATTTGGGGTGTTACAAAGTTAACTTCGACTCCCGTATTAATTTTACCCAATCCAGAACAGAAATTTGAAGTATATTGCGATGCATCGAGGCAAGGTCTTAGATGTGTTCTGATGTAAAATGGAAGAGAAGTTGCTTATGCATCGAGACAATTATGTCTTTATGAAATTAACTATCCTACCCATGATCTAGAGCTAGCTGTTGTGGTGTTTAAGATCAAGATAAGGAAAAGCAAGATTTGAAGTTTTTAGTAATCACAGGAGTCTAAAGTACTTGTTCGATCAAAAGGAGTTAAATATGTGGCAACGAAGGTGGATAAAATTTCTAAAAGACTATGATTTTACGTTGTTTTATCACCCAGGAAAAGCAAATGTAGTTACGAATGCAGTAAGTAGAAAGTCTCTTCATATTGCAACTATGATGGTAATAAAGAGGGAGTTAATTGAGAAGTTTTGAGACTTAAATTTGGCAGTAGAATTACAACCTAACAATCTTTACCTCAGGGCTTTAAAGATCAATAATGATTTCCTAACTCAAATCCAAATTGCACAGCAAAATGATATATTTTTGCAAGAAATGTGAAAGTAGAAGGATGAAGGAAAGAGTTTTGAATTTTATTGTGATGAAAATGGATTGATTAAGTTCAAAGATCAAGTGCTTATTCCTCAAAACGAAGAGCTTAAACAAATAATATTAGAGGAAGCACATAAAAGTAAATTGAGTTTTCATCCAAGAGTAACAAAAATGTATCAAGATCTCAGAAAAAGCTTTTGGTGAAATGGAATGAAGAGGGAAGTAGCAGAATATGTGACAAAATGTTTAACTTGCCAAAAGTCAAAAGCAAAACATCAACGGTTACCAGAAGTATTACAGCCTTTAGAGATTCCAAAATGGAAATGGGACAGTATTTCTATAGATTTTGTGTTTATATTGCTGAGAATAAGAGGTAATTTTGACGTAAGTGATTTTGGATCATTTGACTAAAACTACTCATTTTCTCCAGTCAATATGAAATACAAGTTAGAGAAATTGGAAGATATATATATATAAAAGAAATAGTTAGATTACATGGAGTGCTAACCAAAATTGTGTCTGATAGAAACCCGAGTTTTACATCGAAGTTTTGGAAAAGTTTACAAAGAGCCTTAGGAACTAAGCTGAAACTTAGTTCAACATATCATCCATTCAATCTTTGGAAGACTTGTTACGAGCTTATGTTATGGAACAGCGAGGAAGTTGGGATGAATGTCTATCTTTAGTAGAATTCACATACAACAACAGTTATCAACGCAAGTATTGGAATGACACCGTATGAAGCTTTATATGGTAGAAAGTGCAAAACACCTTTGTGCTGGTATGAAGCTGGAGAAGTAACCTTGTATGCGCCAGATATGGTCCAACAGCGGAACGATCAGATTAGGATGATCAGAAAGAAAATGAAGATCGTGCAAAATATACAGAAGAGCTATTATGATCCAAGGAGAAAACCTCTAGAACTTCAAGTTAGAGATCATGTATTTCTGAGAGTCTCACTTATTACTGGACTTGGTAGAGCATTGAAATATATCCTAAATTTATCGAGCCATTTGAAATACTGGATAGAATTGGCTCTATGGTATATCTTATTGCTTTGCCTCCAAACCGTTTCAGTTTACATCCTGTCTTCCATGTGTCCCAACTTAGAAATATGTTCCTGATCCTTCCCATATCATAGAACTTGACCATATTCAAGTTAAGGAGAATCTTTCATACGATGTGTATCCAATGAGAGTTGCGGATCATAGAATTAAACAATTAAGAGGTAAGAATATCTCATTGGTGAAAGTAATATGAAATACAAATGATGAAAGAGATGCTACCTGAGAACCGAAAGGCAAAATGAGAGAAATATACCCACACCTCTTTAAAAGCTGATGAATTTCAGGGACAAAATTCTTTAAAATGTAAGAGTATTGTAATATTCCTATTTTTATATAAATTAAAATTACATGGTTATAATAAATATGCATGTGAGAGTATGTTAAGAGAATTTTAAAGTGTTAGAACTGTAAGTCTCTGCTGTAGCAAGATAATTCTCGCTATAGCAAGAGAGAGGCGGTGAAATTTGGAACATTCTGGAGCATTCTCGCTGTAACGAGGATGTTTTGTTGTAACGAGAATGGTCTTACTGTAGCAAAAAGTACAAAAAATATAGCGCAATTTTGTTTGATATTTTTGCGAGAAATGACTAGCTGTAGCAATGAGTATTATGAGTAATCTCTCACTGTAGCAAAAATGTCGCGTTTCTGAGGGTATTTAAGGATTTTCAGGTAAAACTCCTCAAAACGTTGATTGTTCTTCGAATTTAAGATGGTAGAATCATTCTACACAATTCTAAGTAAGTTTTTTTTTTTTTTTTTAGTTTACTTGTGTCTTTACTGTTCGTTTTCTTTGAATCTTTGTCGCAACTGGGCAGTTGCAACAGTACGGCAAAAAAAACGTGTTTAAGAAAAACATCTTTTAAGAATAAAAAAATATTTTTCTAAAATTTAGAGGAGTCGCCGCCAACGTTTATTTTAAGAAAACCTTGGAAAAACTTTTAAAATAACATGATCTTCGAAAACAAAATGAGTTTGGAAGTTATTTACCTGTAGGGAAGGTATTAGCACCTTACAATGTCCGTTTAAATAAATGATTATCTTAAATTAATTATGCAAATTTATTTTAATTTTAAAAATATTTATTTAACCCCTAAACAATAATTATTATTTTTTATTTTAAAAGAAGAAAAATTATTCATTAAAATTTTAATTAGTATCTTAAAAGGAAAAAATTATTTTAACTTGACCAGTTCGATTCCTACTCCTGCGTATCCCCAAGTGCAATGAAGAACTCAAAGCCACGAAGTTCTATCTAAAAATTATAAAGTTAGTTGATTAAAAATTAAGTTCAGTAAAAGAAAATTTATTTTTGAAATAAAAATTATTTTCATAAAATTATAATATTTAGGATACAAGATAATGTGATTATACATGTACCATACGAGAAATAATACAGAAGGTGAAGGAAGATCACACAACTATAGTGCAAATTGCAAAAAAATATTTTATTCGTGAATGAAGTATTTGAATTTGAATTTTGATTATGATTAATGTTGAAAGAAAATTTAAGATGGCGTAAGCTATATATAAATCTCTTATAATTTATTGTGTAATTGAAGGCAATGTAAATTACACATCGATATTGCGAAAATTTGTATAATAAAATGAAGAAATGATTGGTTATTTAATTCATCAAAATTAGAAATAGGACTTGAGAAAAATTGAAAATATGAAATTATTCTATTTAATGAAAGGAATACATATATTTGAATTGATAAAAAAAAATTTAATAAAAAGATTAAAACTTCGTTTGATAAATTTATGTTATATAGAACCTAAGGTAACATTGATATACATAGATTTTAAAAATTTATAACGTGTAAAGGTATAGTCGCTACACATTAATATTATAAATTATTGTGTTAATAAAATAGTTTCTATTTAAATTGATTGATTAGTAAAATAGTGATTATAGGAAATACATTTTGATTGATTATTAAAATAATTTTCTAATTAATTAAAAATAACATATGATAAATTAATATTGCCTAAAGTCTCAGTAACGTAAGTATACATAAACTTTATCAATTTATAATACACAATAATAGAGAAACTACATGTTAATGTTATAAATTGATTTAATTATATTATTTATTATTTATTGATTATATAAAAATAATTTACTATTCGTAATATAAAAGAAAATAATTATAAATATAAAATTAAATCACATTATTTACACATATAAAAATAAAAGAAACAAAATATAACAATCCTAAAAAATAAGTAACTAATGTAAAAATTGACATAAATAATGTAATATCATGGAAAATAAGAACCTATTATTAAGGTTCAAATAAGATAAATTAAAAAAAAAAACTCAAATAAAAATGATAAAATATGTTTAATCAATTTTAATTCTCTATGTTATTTTTATATGGTATAATCATAGTCATTTATGGATCCAATATTTTTATATTTTGACTATAAATTATTAGATCTAGAATAATTTTTTATTTACCAAAACTTTTCAGATTTTAGTTGGTCCCAAAAAAATAAAACATCATCTAATAACCTTATTGAAATTACACTATTAAATGAGATAAGCATTGGATGCTTGTCCAACCCTTTTGTTCGTTAAGAATTACAAATTTGAACTTTGCCATTCAGTTCCATACAATAGGGTGTAGCCAACATGATAAGGGTGTACAGTAGATTAGCTTGATAGGATAAAAGATAAAAAGTCAAGCTAGAACCTTTTGTGCGATTTTTTACTTTTCAAATGTAAGGCACGATGTTATAGCTAATATCCACATATCATCCAACACATTGAATTATTATAACACCTTATATTTCTTTCCTCAATATACGATAAATTTTCATAAATATTTAAATGGTAAAATAAATTTTTCTTTCAAAAACTCTCTAATGAGAAAGAAACAATAAAATGATATCAGTTTCATTGAGTAAAATTTCATTAATTCATAAGTACTTTAGAAAAATAAAGATTCTAAAGTTTTCATCAGCAACGAAGAGAAATAATAGTTTTACAACTGTTTCAAAAGAATGCTATAGAACTGAAATTATCCATTACATAACTCAAAATAACTAAGTACTCTAGCAGTTCTTATCCATCCATGCACTGTGAGCCTAATACTATTTATCCTGGTTTCTTGAAAAATGTTGTGTAAGGGTGAGTCTCTACCCTACCACTCATACATAACACATATTCATCACAAAACACATCTTGTCACGATTAAAGAAAACATCATGGCATTACATATCACAGTGTCATATAAAGCATATTCTCATCTCAACACATCTTATATTCCACAAATTCACAATTTCTTTTACTTTTATCCGCGCTTAGTATGCCCTGTGACCACAGTTATCCGATGCCTCTATCCTGAGGTCTTACACATCCATGTAAATAGTCGTCGGATGGCCCAATGCAATACAGATACAATGCATGCAACAGACAGCCCCTTAGTAAAGGTAATGGTCAGGAGTCAAGTCAAAAAACGAGTGTGTGGCCATGTGGTGCATTCGAACACAATATTCCATGCACAATCCCAAATGTCACTCACCACTCTATATTTCCCCAAGATATCTCATATGTCTCCATCTTCCACTCCCCCAGTGTATCTCTGTAACTATTTACATCATATCTTTTTCCATCTCATACTCTTTCAAGTATATTCACATGTTCACATATGCAATTTCTCATGTTCACACATATTTTTTCATCATATTTCCACATACTTTTTATTATATACATCAATCCATGGCATATTCACAATACACATCATTTTTACATGAAACACAATATATTCAAACATGAAACATCCATCTCTTTGTATATTTCATATTTCATGTTAAAAAACTTGGATTATAATCCAAGTTTTGAGCTTTTCCTCCGTTTCTTCGACCTCTAACTCTCCCTTCTTAGAAAATTCCGCTAAAACCTCAACTTTCTTTCGAATCCAAGTTTGGGAACTACATCAATCAACTCCAAGTAAGTTCTTGGAGCTTTTGTTTTCTCTTTTTGGTTATTTTTCTAAGTTTTTCCCTTCTCAAAATGTTCTCTTTTGTGATATCTAGGAAGATATTAGTTTTTTCACCAAAAGCCTTCACCAAATCTCTTTCAAAACTTCGTTTCAAGGTAAAGAGAGCTCTATTTTTCTATTTTAAGCATAATAAATATTTTGTAACCATGAGAGTACCTTATGTATGTGTTTTTATCTGATTCTTATGATTGATTGCCATTAAATTGTTATAAAAAGTATGTTTGGTTGATTTTGGGTGTTAATGATATATTCGAGTAGTATATTTGTTCGAAACTTAGTTCGGATGTGCTTTACTAAGCACGATCTTTTACTTGAATGACAAGTTTAGTACAAAGAAGAGTATGAGATAAGTGTAAAAAAAGCTGAATGAATCTAGTGTGAATAGTTATAGAGATACAATGGGGGTATAGAGTCCGGAGACGATAGAAAATATGAGGAAAATGTAGGGTAGTGAGTGACATTCGCACATGTGTACACATTCTTTCTGAGAGCGAATGTGCCACTTGGCCTCACACTCGTTTCCTGACTAGACTCCTGACTATACCTTTGCTAAGAGGTCTGTTCCTGTATACATAGGGTAACCAGCGACTATTTACCTAATTGTGTAAGACCTCAAAAACTGCTGGAGGCATCGTATATTTGTGATCACAGTGCATTGGCAGTGCATATTCAAAAGAGAAGAATGTAATGAGTTGTGATGGAATATATGTATATGTGATATATGTTGCTTTGAGATTCATGTTATTATGATTCCTTGCATTGTGTTCCATGAATGTGGTTGTGCTATGATGTTGGTCTTTAAGTTAATATTATGTTTAAATGATAAAATAGAAGCTCATCCTTACTAATATTTTCAAGAAATCAGGATGATAGAGCCTCACGAAAGAGTTAGGCTAGTAGATAGTTCAGTACATTGTAGGTTAAATTATGTATTAAATGAATATCAACAACTTTGTTACTTTAAATTTGCTGTTTTGGTAGAAACTGAACCTAGAACTCTTGTTACATTAGAAATGGATTTCTTTTGTAGTATTTCGTTTGATTTTCCTAGGAATAGAAAACATCAAACCCTATGTATTTGTATGTAAAGTGGTACTGTTAAGACCCTGACAGCCATCACATATTTGTTTACTTATCATAATCATAACCATCTCGGAAGATCATCCAGATGGACTTTTAAAAGAGTTACTGGTACTGAAGCCACAGCTGATCCAAACGATCTTTATCTTGGATCAGACGATGATCTTGATTCTGAAGATCTGGTAGAGATAGAATGCTGGCATGGAATCAACTAATACTAGGTTCTCAATTAAAGACTTTGAGATGTAATTATTTTCTATCATGTACATATTATTTTGAGTCCTATTTGTTTTACTCTACAGTTTATAAATTATTATATGAAACATGTATTAATGCAGGTTTTGTACCAATGTTGTAAAAATTTATTTTGAGTAATTATGATTTATGTTTACCGGTATTTATTTAATAATTTATGTATTGGTAAACCTTGTAAACAAGCTTAATTACAAATAGGTATTTTATCTATTTATATTGACAATATTTTTCATATATGAAATATTTATATAGTATTTTGAGTTGTATAAATAAAATAAGCAGCTTTAAAATTTAAAGATTTAGGATGTTACAATGCGGTTCCTTTTAATTTTTCAACAAGTGATCAAATTCATTAGTCTCTCAATTTTTATCTATACCAGGGAATAGAAAGGCCTTTGCAGATCATAAATAATGTATTTACTTATCATGATCATGATTTGCTAGTATAGAAATGGCGGACTCCAGTGACACCTATCTTGGAGAGAATGATGAATTAACTACTAAGGACTTGGCAAAAATTGAGGGCTAACATAATATAGATTATTAGTTTCAGATCTTCAATATGTGAGATTGAGTATGAACTGCTGTAGTTTCTTATATATCTGAATAATGATATGTAAATGCAATATATTAATTAATATTTAGAATCTTTTAGTGTGTAAATATTAAATTGCAGTATATTTTATGCAGTTTATTTTTTTAAATTGTCTTATACATAAATTATATACATATTTACTATTGTCAAAGGTTTTATTTTTAGAAATCTGGTCAATGGTTATACAGAAAAGTTGGTTATTCTTTCTAAATTTTTATGACTTAATATATTTAAGATGGAGAAAGATAGGGTGTTACACATGACATATTCGCAAATAGAGTGTAATTTATCTTAATGTCACATGAATCATCATGTATATATATCAACAACTAATAAAAAAATTAGGCTTAAATTTCAAGTGTACAATAACTAAACAAGAAATTTAATCGCAAACTAATTGATCAAATTTTTTTAAAATTTCATAATTTATATCAAAATTTTAAAAATTAAAAAATAATGGATTTTGGCATCAAAAAATAAAAAACTAGTTTTGGAGGTCTAATCACACGAGAGCCAATGTATAAGAACAAAACAACTTAATTTTTTGAAAGTGGATTGTATGAGCTATGACTTAAACTTTGAAATTCTCCCAATTTGAGTATATATATATGGATCTAGATAAGATTAATATTGTTTGCAAATGAAAAATGAGTAAAACCCTCAAACAATTTAAGAATTGATGCACTGTGTAAAAAAAAATTATAATTTAACTTAACTCTGAGTGACTCGTTTAAAACTCCAATTAGTTAACCAAATGAAGTAATTTTTTAGTATGTTATTTGTCCAATATTATCAAAGAAAAGCTCCAAAACACTTTTGAAAACTGATAATCTAGTTGTAAAAATTTGTAGATTGAAGGTTAGTGACATTCATAGTGTGTTTTTCAAAAGTGGCACATGAAAAATAATTTGATTCTCACAAAATATATGATAAAATTCAATGAAAGTTTGATATGTTGGTTGAAATATAATTCCTAACAAAAGCCATCAATAAGTTTAAAAAAAATCATTGATTTATTAACATCAATTTAGTCATGAATGATTTTGCGATTTATGTGAATGCATTTTCAGACCTCGAGTGAAAATATTTCGATTCTCACAATATATATAATAAAATTCAAAGAAATTTTGATATGTTTCTCAAAATATAATTCTCAACAAAAGTTCTCTATCAATTTTTAAATTGATTGATCATATTCAATTTAGTTAAAACAGTTATAGAGTTTACAAGTCTCTAGTTTTATTGTATGATTTGAAATGTGGAATTAACAATTCAAAAAATACAAATTATAGTATAGTTATTTTAATTTATCACAAAATGATGTTAGATTTGTGAACCTATCATCAAATTATTAGTCTTTCCTTATTCCTTTTGAGGTAGAAAATTGAAATTGAAAAAAATAAAAAATTGCTCTATGTCTAATGAGACAAAGAACAAAAATTGTATTTGTTCAATGGAAAATTAATTACTTAAACTCACTAAATAAAATCAGAGACCTCTCTCATCTTGCAATCATTATAAGGTCAAATAGTTTAACCAATCTCAAATTATTTTTAGTTAAGCCTAATAATAATATATTTATGAATTAGTCATACATAAATTTAATAAATAATATTATAATTATATTAATAATTTAAAATATATTCTAAATAATTAATTAATTCTAATTCATAATTAAATAAAATATTAATATAACACAAATCTCAAAGTTGAAATTTATTTTATATTATAAAGATAGCACATATGTCATAATTGTTCAGTGTACAAAGGAGCACATGTGGTATTATTTATGTGTTTAAGTATTATGAACTAACAATTTTGAGCATATGGGTATTTGTTCCTTGAAGCTTTTTGTTTCTTGGTAATTTAAATATTTAATTTCACAGTTCTTAGCCAAAGAATACCAATTATTTTTTTTGAATTTTCTCAAATTAAATGATCCCTATCTATTTTTATCAACAATAGTTACCTGTCAGATCGTAAAAGTAAAAGAAAAAGTTAAGAAACTTCTTCATATGTTTGTATTAATTATTTCTTTAATTTTATACCAAAGTTACTTTCAATTTTTTTTCTAAAATAACATTTTGTTTTTCTGAAATTTATATATTTTTTTTAATATATTCACTAGATATATTGAACTTGGTTATTACTTTTTTTATAATTAAATTATGGTACAATAATTATAAATACTTTTATTTAATGTAAACAAAAGTTAAAAATATATTACTTTTTTATTTTGGTATAAATGATATATGAAAAAAAGTAAATTTAAATAATTTTGAATTATAAAAAATTTAAATAAAGATAAATTTAAAAATTAAAATAATTTTAAATAAACTAAGATTGCAAATACAGTCATTAAAATACCAAATATAGTCTCATCTCTCTCTCTCTCTCTCTTTCTCTCTCTCTCTCTCTCTCTCTCTCTCTCTCTCTCTCTCTCTATATATATATATATATATATATATATATGAAAGGTTGGAGACGGGCATGCACCAATTTCACTGAAGTCTAATTTGTGCCGATGACATATATTCCATTTGCTGGCATATTTTTGGTATGCCATCATATCAAATCTCGTCCTTTTGTATTGTTCCATTGGATTGCAAATTTGCAACAAAGATTTTTTTCAATTTTTAATGGGATATTATTGCACCCTTTAACCAACATGAACAGTTAGAATATCAGCAAGGGTAGCAGAGGGGCTTCAGAGGAACGCAAACAATTTCAGATACATCACTGTTGTTCCTTATTGTATGTTACCTTTTTGGCCACTTTCTAAGCCTAGGAAGAATATCAGTGCCAAATTCCCAAAATGACAGAGATAATGAAAAGTAGTAGAAGTGTCCCATTTCCACCTGGAATGATGGACGACCTGAAAAACAATTGCATTATGGTTAGATGCCAATGATCAAATTCTTTTCCTTCACAAAACTGAAGCATTGGAAAATTAATAAATTGAATAAAAGTGTTATCAACTTCAATACGGTTTACAAATCTCAAAACACAGTTGAAGGGTATCATAATACGTAATTGTATAACAGAGGAAAGGAGGAACCAAGTGATTAGAGCTGAGAACTACACATTAGGCAAAGTTACAAACTGATGATTATATAATTCTAGAACAAGACTCCATTTTATGGGTATGGTCAGTTTTTAATTTGATCTGCCACAGTACATTATCACAGCAGGCTAAAATTAATATTAAAAAATTAGGCTTAACAAACTCTCTCAAAAGCTAGTTAAAGAAGATAGATGGTTGAAGCTTTATAAAAAAGTATTCTAACTGTTTTTTACCAATGAGATATCTTACCAGTTAAATATGATGGTATCTAAAAGATGACACTTCTCTAGAAAAAGTTGAGGCCTCAACCATTATGATATTTGTCTTATTGACTACATTATGTAACTCAAATATGTAGCTTGTTTTCTCTTCTTGAGAATTCTTATATTGTTAAGTGGAACAGCTAATAGCGTTACATACCGGATTTTCTTCTTGGATTGTTGAATGTAAGCCATCACAGGAGGAATAATGCCAAACAAAAAGCAATTGGCATAGACACCAGCAAAATCAAGAGCCCTTGAAAATGTAGAGCGTAAAAATGAAGCTATCAGCACTGAGAAAACAAGGACTAGTAGTGTCACAAGGACTTTAAATGTTGGCTCATTTGATCTCATTTTAGATCCTGTTATTGTCTCATTTCTTGAACCTATGAAGCAAACCTTCCCTGAATTACCAACACTAGACCCTCCTGAGTAAGAGGCCAGTCCAACTCTTCCACTGCCATGCTCATCACAAGCTTTGGCTTTTCCTGATACCAACTCCAAAGTGTCAAGAAGCTGTTTGGGAAGGCTCACAGCATATCCTACCAAGCTAGTTGCCATAGCAGAGAAGGCAAAGCCTTGAACTGCAGATAAAGCTGATGGATTCACAGAAAGCAAAAGGGATATAGGGTCACCAGAGGTGGTGGTTGTGTTGTTATTAGTCCCTACAAGCCCTAACACAATCAAGTTCCATGACAAAACCATGACTAAAGGAACAGCCCCACCAATTAGTATTGCTTTCCTAGCATCATCTACAGTGTTCCCAGCAACCTTGCATATAAAAGGAGTGATTACATGAAATCCCATTGTGAGCACAGCCACAGGTATAATAGGAAGTATTGATGAAAGTTTCCATGAGGCTAAAGCAAATGAGCTTATTATGTTGACCCTTGCCACAGATATTCCTATAGCAATCAATCCAGTTATGGAGAATAGCATAAGGAAGCATAGAAGTCTGTTTGCAACATCAATAGTCTTAAATGGGAAAAAAACAATCAATATTCCTAAAAGAAGAGGAAACAAGGAATGAACAATAAACGCATTCATCCCTTGAAACCATGGAGAGAAAATTGATCCAATACCAGCAACGCAGGCCACAAGCAAGGAAAAACACAAACTGGAGTAAACTACAGCAACAAATGCACCAAAACCACTTCCCAATGTCCTAGTTGCAAGGCTTGTGAAGCTCACCTCTTCAACACCATCTTCTTCCATTGCATCAAAGCAAAGTTCAGCAACAATGATTATTGATGAGATGACATAGAGCCATGATATGAAAATTATGATTGTTGAAGGAAATGGGCCTGATTTTATGGTCAAAGAAGGCAAGCCCAACATTCCAGGGCCCACAGCAGCACCAATGATCAAACCAACGGCACCCCAAAAGCTCTTTCCCTTGGCACTTTCATCAGAAACCTCAATAGGACTCTGATTCTTATTCATGCTGAAGTTGTTAACAATATCTGAATCATCCTCAGCTGAGAGTGTAGGGCATTCTCTTGCACTACAAGTTGCTAAGTTTGTGATGAGAGGAAGATTGAGGCCATTGGTTATGAACAAAGGAACTAAAGTGGTCTTATAACTTGAAATACTAGGTTGAAGATGGGTTTTATGTCCAAGAAAATGTACTGTACCATTAACTTTAGGAGATGTCAAAGGCTTGGGTTTGAAAAGCTGGGAGAGATGAAGCTGTTGCATGTTTGTAGAATGTTTTAAATGCAGAAGTGATGGACACTAGCTCCCTCTGCCTGCTTGTGAGACAATCTTAAAATGGCTAAACCTATGTCTAGACTAGACCTCAATGAACATTAACAATGTTTCGAAGTTTACAAAAATAATTTAATAGTTTTTATAAATTTTTTAAAACACGTTTTAATAAATTTTTAATGTCATTTATTAAAATAAAATATTTTATTTTAATAATTTTATAATTAAGTTTATAATATAAGCTATGATATAAAAATTATTAAATAAATATTTAATTAAGTTATGTATCAAAACGCGTTCTAGTTACGTTTATTAAGCTAACTTTAGTGCTACAATGTTGCTTAATTTTGAGTATTGCTTTTAAATATAAAAAATAATAGAAAATTTAGACATATATTATTATTTTAAATTGTCATTTATATTTTGGAAAATACACATTTTCCAATTACATTGCGAGGACAACACGATCCCTTCCTTCTCGATCCACGTTTAGGCCTATAATAATAATTATAAAGTAAAACACCACAGTCAAGAAAGGAGAGCTATAACATGGTGGGTCCCCCTTTTGTGCTGGCTCCAAATTTTTAAATTGAAAATATAGTGTGTTTTTGAATTACTTAAAACGTTAGACTATAATAATAATTGATTAATCTACAATTAATTATATAAAATAAATTTTATTTTTTGATGTGTTAATGAAAAATAATTTATTGTATTTAAATACAATATTTGTTTTTATAATAAATTTATAGAAATAAATAAAAAATTAAATATATTATTTTTTATATTTAAAATAATTAATTATGAATGATAAAATTAAAAATAACATTTTGTTGTATATGTCCATTTTTTATTGTAAAAAAGCGTTAAACTCATACAACATTCTTTATACTCGTTATAAATTTGAATTTGTTTATAAGTTTTTTTTGTTTGAGAAAAAAATATGCATCGATTATTTTTCACTACTTTTAACTTTATTTGCTTCAAACCTTTTGAATTTGTTCCAATTGATATTACATGATTTTTATATATAATTTTACTCATTACATGTTATTTATTATAAACCAACTCACAAATTGTCACTACTTTCTAATATTTTAAATCAATAATAAAATTAGTTTTTTCGTCCCTTAACTTTAGGATAAAATTTACGTTAGTCTTTTAATTTTTTTTATTTAATTTAGTCTCAAAGTTTTATTCAATTAAAAAATTGAATTAAATGATTGATAATTGGACATTGATTGGTACTTTGCTAATTTATTATGTAAAACAAATTTTATGAAAAGAGAAAGGATGAGGGCTGTGGGAGGAGAGGAAGCCGTAGAAAAAGGAAATAGAAGCTATGGAAAGAAGAAAGGGGGCTATGGGCAGGAGAGACATGGTTGATGGGTTAGGAGAAAGAATGGGAGAGCTGCGAGAGGAAAAATGGGAGGAAAGGGAGCTGTGGGTTGGTAGGTTTTGGAAAAAGGGTGAGAGAGCTGCGAGAAGAGGAAGGAAAAGGAAGGGAGCTTCGAGAAGGAGAAATAGGGGTTGCATGCCAGTGGCTTAGGAGAAGGGTGAGGGAGCTATGAGAGGAGAAAAGTGAAGGGCTGCAGGAATGAAAAATGGGAATTGCAAAAAAGGAAGACAAAGGTGGTGAGTTTAGGGGGAAAGGGGTGGAGGAGCTGCAATAGTATGAGGGAAAAGGAAGAGTTGCAGCAGAAGAAGGAGAGAGAAGAGAAAGTAGGGAGTCAACGCCACCTAAACAAATTTCATTATTTTCAAATAAAAAAATTTCAAGTTGAATTAAATAACAATGTTAGGCTATCTCAACGTCACCTAGGACATCTATGTTAAAAAGCCATATAACAAAGCTAACAGAAAAGATTAATCACAAATATGCCTTTATTGATTTTAGATTTTATTTTAAGACTCTAAAATTGTGATAACTTATTATCTATTCGAACTTTTTATACTAAAAAAAGACAAGCCAAAGTTAATTTCCTTTTCATGGCTTTCTTTTATTTTATTTAAGGTTAGATTAATTTATTTAAATTTACCATAAGTATGCTAACCGATTCTAGGTAACCTTTATATAGATAGTATCTTTTCTTGCCGGTAGTCAACTTCAAATCTCCTTTTAAGGCATAATATTTTTTTAACTTTTCAATATTTTTCCTTAATAATTAAATTTTGGCAGTGACTCTACCCTGTTTATAAGAATTGATTAAATTTTGTTTGTGTGATTATGGTTGTGTTGTGACAACATTCATGTTAACCCATTTTGGTTTAGCAAGTATAGCTGGATAAAATTAACTTGACAAATTGGAGAAAAGTTGTAACATGTAATTTACACATGATAGATGGATAGGATAAATTTAAACAAACATAAAAAATTTAATTAAGTATTTATTCAAAAAAAAATTCACGAAAAAGGTTATTTTGTAAATTAAATCATTAATTCATTGTAATAAATTTAAAAGAGCATACACAAATTATTAATTATTTAACAAGTTCTTAAAATCTTAAAAGAAGCATAGGCGGACACATTATAGTAAGAATTGAATCATATGATTACCATGAACGCTTGCTTTAAGTGGGTGTTTGGTAGTGCACTTTTTGCTCTCAAATGCACATATGTATCCAACGAACGTGAATCTCATTTTTACCCTTTACGTTGGTAAGCTCAACAGTCAAACGTGAGTACTATTGATTTAAACAATTTGGTTGAAAAACATTGGATTGTTTTCTACAAAAACTCTTTTTTCAACCAAAAAGTCAACCATAAAGCTATTATTCAATTTGGTGGTTTGGGTTCTCTCCTCTTGATATAGAGACACACACAAATTTTATGCTCACTGTTTTTGTATATTAAAACACATCTTCAGTCTTAAACATATAAAATCATGAAGTCCTTGTAGGAAATATCGACAAAACTCTAAAATCTCTGAGAATGGCAGCGTATAGGTTACCCAAGAATGAAAATTGTGTACGGAAACCTTGGGAGGCCTATAAGAAAGTTCAATTACATGTTTAATGGACCAAGAAGGTAGAGTGCAAAATTAGGGTCACAACATTTACTATAGAAATGTGTTGAGCTGTGGTACAATTGGCGTCACATGAAATTTGACACATAAGGTGTTAATTTTCTTTTTGTGTGTTTGTGTTGATAGGTGTTAATTTCATGGAAGGCCCAAATTGAAATGATACAATTATGATAGGGTTGTAACCTTGGATTTGGAAGTACACTATGGGCCTTGAGAGATGGGTATTGGAGAAATCTTTTTTTGTGCCTCTTATTCTTATACTCGAATCGTTTTGAATTTTTTTAATTATTTTATCAAGTTAAATTTTAGAAGTGATTCCGTAAGAAAGTTTAATACATTTCAGAAATGTGATTTACAAATTACTTTTAATATTTAATTTTCGAGAGAGTAATTTAGAATTAAATTTTAAATTAAAAACATGGGATGTAAAAGGAATTTCTCATTCAATTATTTTAAACTTTTCATAATTATTGCAACAAAGCAAATTAGATCCTTAACTAAAATTAAGAACAGGTGAATTACTCATAAGATAGGAACGATTTTATATTTTCAATTTTAAGATTAGATATTTAGATAAAAATTAGGTGGAAGAAACTCAATTTTCTCCAAGAATTTCTTTTCTTAATTTTCTCTAATTTTCTTCTTACTCCGCATGCATTTTTTTCATGATGTCATGGAGGACTAGACTTTTGTACTCAGTCAAAGGAGTTTTAGATTTTGTTCAGGAGTTAATTTTTAGAGTGAAGAAAAAAAATTATTAATAATAACCTTCTTTTAGATATTTTTAAATAATTTTTTTTATAAATTCTTTAAAACTCTTATAAATTCATTTTTTTTATGTTCAATTCCCTACCTAAGAGGTTTTTTTGTTTACCCTCCTCTCTTCTTTTCCCTCACTTTCTTTACCCCTCAAACTCCTCACTCCCCTCCCTCTATGCTCTCTCAAACAAAATCTTAAAGATCTTGTGGTTTGAATTGCTGAGACTTTACTTTTAGTATAAATTTAAATGTAATTAGGTTCCTTTTTTCTCATAATTTACTCTTGAATTTGTAAGTGGTGATTCTTTCTGTACTTATAACATGATTTAGGTTGATTGATTAAAATTTATTTTAAACTAGTCAAGTTTTTTATCCTTAAATTTAAATAATTTTAAAAATAAAAATTAAAAGTATATCATATAAATATTTTTAAACTTAATAAAATTTATAATTTAAAAAAAATATTTTGTTATTGATAATTATATTAAATAACACTTAAATAAAAAAATAAAATTTAGAAATTTAGAAATAAATTATAAAAATTTAAAATTAAAATTAAAATTAAAAATTTTATGTAAAAAACTATTTAAGATAGCTCTTAAAAGCATTTTTATTTATGCATGGGAACTCATTTAATAGATGGCGAGGTAAATTTCTAACAGATAGGTTGATAACGTAGATATAACATGAATTGTGCAATGGAAAGTTTGAACGTCAAGTGTTTGAATCGTAGGTAAATCTACTTAGAAACATCATGATTCGGTGTTGACATTTCAGTTGCATATAATATAAGTTAACGAGTAAATGTTTACTTTAGTAATCTTTGAAATTAAGAGTTTCTAATTATTAATTTTTTTTGTTGTAAAAAAAAATGTTAAAATCGGATAAGTGTCCAAGACAAAACAAAAGTAGGGAAAAAATTTTAAAATAAAAAATAAAACTTAGAAATTTCAGAAATCAAGGATAAACATGAATTATTCTTAAAATATTTTAAAGCAAAAATATTTTGCATTCAAAGTAAACTCTAACATGTCACTTAATATTATAAATCATCACTCTATTATCATATTTTAACATTTTTAATGATAATAAATAATATGATTAATAACTTTTAATATTAAGAATTAATGTTTAAACTTTTAATGGTAAGAAGTCAATTTAAACAAATTATATATTAGTGGGTAAGTAAAAGTTCTATTCACTTACAATTTCAACTATGTAGAATGGTTTAGGATAGATCCAATATGATTTTAGATAATCTTCTTCAGTTGATTGTTTGTTTTGTTATGTTTCTTGCCAATGAAATTATCGCTTGTAGTCTGAAAACTTTAGAAACTCATTTCCTAACTCTTGCAACTTGATTGATGTCCTCCTTGAACGAACTTGTAAATAAGTTTTTACAAGAGGAAAAATAATAAAAATAAATAAATGAAATATATTATTTAAGTTAAAATTAACTCTTTTTTTTTAAAAAAAAAAACTCTCATTTAACTTCTCTAAAACTAAAAGAGATAGATGAATTATTTTTAACTTATAAAAAAATTATTATTTTTCTTATTTACAAAGACTTATCTATAACTTTATCTAAATAAAACCTAAAAATGGTCGAGAATGGACATAGTTCGTTTCTGTGGATTAAGCTTGACACTTGTCACACACTGCTATGGTTACAAGCTCAACAAGATGACCATATGCCAACATAACCATTCCACGGACTGATATCTATTTTCACTGTTCAATTTTCAAAATTAAGGATAATAATACTCTGTCACATTTGAGTTTGAGTAGCAGTCAATTATGGAAGTGAAGCTTCGGTTTGGACTCAAGGTGTATACACCTATTAATCGCTAATTCTCCTTCATGATGATTATAAATCTGTCACTGAGCTTATACAAAATTATAGAAACGATTTGTCATCATAAACTTGTAGAAGGGAAATTAAGGAGCCCCATTTGAAGTTCTAATATCTTTTGGCTGCATTCAATTTGATAAGATTAAGAGGCATTTCAAGGTCGTATAACATAACCTTATTATATTACAGTTCCAATGATAAGGGTGAAATCATTGCCAGCATTCATCATATACCTATTCTTTCGTGTTTTTCATTTAAAAGAAATTATCAGTCGGAATACAATATATTGTTTGCTACCTAAAGAAGTTTATCGACATAATGATTTCAAAAAGGATAGAATAGTTTAAGATTGTCGGCTTTGGATTCCATTCACTTTTAATCAAGTTTCTCTCTCGGTTAATTACATTGAAAATTAATAATACAAGTTCATAAAACAACAAAGCGATATGATTCAAGTTAATCAAATAAACTTCAAACCACTAATTATACGCGGTTTATGGATTTTTTCACAATCATTTTTTGTCTTTAAAAATAAAATACAAAATTCTAAAATGAGATGACATAGTTTTTTTATTTTTATGAAAAAAATGATTTATTAAGACTAATTAAAAATAGTTATATATCATAAGTTTATAAAATATTTTAAAAATGCTTATGATAATCAATATTTATATTCATAACTCATATATTAAAAGAATGAATATATTAACTTGTATGAGAAATGGATAGATTTCTTGTTCATACAAATCTCACAATAATAAGAGTTTAAAAAGAATTTAATAACTAAGGCATACAAAAATTAATTTTATTTCTTAAAATTTAAAGAAAAAGAATATGAATAGTTATTTCTTATATATTATATTAGTTGTTATTTCTTATAATTAATACCCCTGAGAATTAGAAAACAAATGAAAATTATGATGCCTTAAAGTTTAACTAATCAAAGTTGAAATTTGTTTACATATTATATACAATTTTATATATTGAAAGGAAATTAGTAAATTCATTTTTTAATTCTTGATTTTATTTTAATCTTTTTTACTCCTTTCGATCTCTTAACTTATAAAAATATTTTAACTAAGTTTTTTTATTAAAAAATTATTAATTTTATTAAAAAATTATATATATATATATAAACTTTGGTAAAAATATAATATATTTTGACAAATTTTTTTGTTATCTCTTCTTTTTATTATTCTATTTTTTTTTACCTCCCATATACTCCTTCATAACCCATTTCCTTTTACTCCTTAGCTTCTTCTTCTTCTCGCTCCTCGTTTCCTACTCATATAAAGTGCACATACAATCTCAGCACCATGTTGCACATAAAATAATGAAATAATTATTAATTTATTATTATTATTTATTCATTTCTTGTTTAGTTGTGAAGAAAATGTAAAATTAAGATGAATATATGCTAAAAAACAACATGAATTGCTCGATTGAAGTAAGAGTTGACTCTCTATTTATTTTGCTCTATTTTTTATATTAATTTTCTATAGTAAAAGTAATTCATCATCACTAAGGTTTGCTAGATTCATTCTTTTATAATATTTCTTTGCTTTCTTTGTGTTAAAGTTTGAAAAGGGAAAGAAACATAGATAAGGATTACAAGAAAGAAGAAAATGAAGAAAGAAAAGAAAATAAAAATTTGTTAGATTTTGAAGGAAAAAAGAAATAGATCACAAAGGTATAGATGAGAGGGAATTGAGAGGAAGAAATTTTTTTTTATCATTTTATATTTATCAGCTAATTTTACCAACAGCTTTTAATTTAATCAATTAACATATTATCTTTTAGCAAACTTTTCAACGTTGAATACTTTTAGTAAGTTTATCCACTAATTTTGTCAAATATTCTCTCTAATAATATGTACAATGATTATAATGACATACATTCAAGAGAATTAGGTTTATTTAAGATTAACTTCTAAGGAAGTCTTTATAAAACAAAATCAGTATAAAAATAAATAAAAATTTTTCTATAAGTTAAAAACAACTTATATCTTTAACTTTTAGAGAAGTTAAATAAGAGAGCTTCTTAGAACTTCACAAAAATAGAGAAGAAAGAAATTTTATTAATTTTTTATATTATTTTTTTTCTATAAAGACTTTTTATAAGTTTACTTAAATTAGACCTTAATCAATTGAGTGTTAACTAATGTTTGAATTAAGAAAATTATTTTTACAATAAAATAAAAAATAAATGCTAAGGCCTAATAAAGGAAATTAAAGATATGTAATAAGGAGTTAATAATTCATCACTAATAGAATATCTAAAAATATAAAAATTTCCTGTTTTAGAAAGTCTAAGCTTAATTAAAGAATCAACATAAAAACTATCTTCTATAAGAGTATGATCAACAAAAATATTTTAAATCTTTAGAAATTTTTTTTAATTGTTCTAATAATATTATCATCATTATGAAACGTATCACTATAACTATTAACTAGATGAATTTATTCTATACAATTTATCTAAAAATTAATTTTTCTATAGCCTTTACTTCAAGTTAAAGTCAAGTCATTTAAAATAAGAAGAAACTCTACAAAAATATTGTCATAATTTTTAATATATTCATGGAAGTTACAAAGCTAACCATAAGAGTCTCGAATCAATCCACCAAAATTACCATTGTTAAGATTATCTTGAACACTTTCACTAACATTTAGAACTATTATATTAGCTATATGAATTATCTAATAAAGAGGATATAAAAATGATAAAAGAAAATCAAGAAGATTAAAGAATCTTATGACCTCTCAAATTACTTTAGAATCGATCTCTAATGTAATGCATAATGTCTTCCTCAAGAGTATGACTAGAAAGTAGCAATATAACAATTGAAGTGAAAAACAATTGAAGCAATGGAGTTAAGAAAAATAAACCAAAAAAAAATGTTATCCTTTTGAAATATTAAGCCTTTAAAGATATTTTCATTTAGGATCATGAATGGATTGAGAAGGTTGTCAAACCTTAACTTACCAATAATAATCCTCCTTTGTAGAATATGTCATTCAAATGTTATCTCCAAATAACAATGTTTGGCATGTCTTCATCAAAAACAAAAAATATGTATCACTATTCAACTTGTTTTGATTATATGTACGTAAAATTTTGTACAACTAATTAAGCCTGAAACTAAAACCATTGCACATCCCCTTAATGGTTAATTCAGTGTCATGTATGTGAACATAAGGTACTAATTCAACAAGAATCTTTGAACCAAGCCAATGGAAGAACTAACAAGAACTATGTTCATTATCAATTATTGCAGATTTTAACTTAAAAAAAAAAATTAATTAACAAGAAAATATACTTGTCAATTGTAGTAAAATGAAGTATTTAAGACTCTTATAATATTGTTTCCACATTGACTATAGTATAAGAACTTACTACTATTGTTCCTTAGATGCTAAGCAAATTTAAAGGTTGAGAATGTTTGAATGAAAATAAAGTTTGGAATTAAAAAGAAAACAAAAAATAGAGAAATCAAAAAGTTGATTTGATATGGATAAATGTTTGGCTTTAATTTTTCTTATGATTACTTATATGTTTTTCAATCCAACTCTATTAAATTGTATTAAAGTAATTACCAATCATTTAATCAATTATTACCACTACCTAATGATCATAGAATAATAACAATTTTCTTACATATATATTACCCTAATGATGATAGCAAGCAACAAGACAAATAAGAGCATTTAGAAACATCAAATTTGTTAAAATCATTTAACTTACTCAAAGTCAAGCGCGAAATTGTTCCTCTCAACTTTAAAACTTAAATTTCCTCTTAGTTTCACCAATTAATTGTACAATTACCTATCAATTGGTTAATTAAGATTAATCTTTGACGATTAATTCAAGAATAAAAATAATAACAAAAAAGTAATTTTAATTAACAAATAACTTTAATTATATAAAATCAAATAGGAGTTTAGAAGGGACTAGGGATCACAAGAGTTCACCTCAACTTATAAAAGAGGTATTTAGTTACATATAGTCATAAAAGATAAAAATGGAAGTAATTAAACACAACATATCTATAATTATAAATAATAAGAAAAGAGAAAACTCTCGTGACTAGTCTCTTATGACAAAAGCATAACTTTGTGATAAGAAGGAAATGAAGAGAGAAACTTAAGATGAAAGCTTTATAATTTCAATGTGTAGATAAGATGATGGATCAAGTGTGTCTTTATTACAAGACGTGTTGAAGCTAAGCACGCCTTCTCCATATAATTCATAAGTTGAGCATGAGGCATGCTAATAGCAACAAAGGCGTGCAATCATTCCTTACCAATTCCATATTTTTTGCTATATTTAGCAACTTTTCTTCATAATTTGTTATGTTTTGTCCAAGTTATAAAACATTACTGTAGACAATGAAAGTGAGAGAAATTTAGTTAATTAAAAAGAATAGAAATTAATTAAAATATTAACTAAAATTTTTCACTTTATCAAAAAAAAAATATTGTAACCAACAAGCTATTTTGACACTTTTTCACAATAAAAATTTTTTTTTGTTCTGCCATTAAAAATAAAAAATCTCAAATATTTATGTATATTAAAAACAATTCTAATACTAAAAAAAAATATTATTCACAAGATTTTTAGTGTAAAAAATTATAGACTTATAAATATTAATCTTTACTATGATAAATACTAACAAATTATCCACAAAGAGAAGGTAAAAAATGTGAGTGTTATTCTTTGTGATAATAACACGATAATATGTTCTCATTACAACTTTTTTTATTAATAAGAATATTCTATACAAAGAATAAATAAATAACGAGATAAGAGTTTTTATTGGCGAAAGTTTTTTATAGGATGACAAGATGATATTTTTTCTATTCCAAAAAATAATGATAAAAAAGTAGTGATAGAAAGCATAATTAAACTGACAAGAGTATTAAGAAAAGATAACCCTTATAAAGTGTTTTTAAGAAAGCATGAATCCACTTTATTATAAGTCTTTAATTTTAAGATGCACTTCAAAATCAATATTTTTAGAATAGGACACAATGTGAATGATCTTTTGTAAGATAATAGCATTATATGATGTATTTTTTGTGAGATGAAGCTACTTTGAAGGGTCAAATAATAATAATGAAAGGTTTAAGCCTAAAAATAATGCCTAATAAATTTATATAAAATCATTATAAAAGCTTATAGGATGAACATTCTTAAAATGGAAAGTATTATGATTTATCGGAATAAGAACCAACCAACAATTTTGCTAAAGAAGTAGGATAAATACTTTTGAAAAAAATCTTGCTGTACTAACCTCTTAAAAATGATAACTTAAAAGTTATTAAGACCAAAAGATTTTTAAAGCTTCAAAAAATTAAGAACAACAAAGACCTTTGCATATATATCATTTTGAAAGAACTTTAGTCTATTTTTATGTAAGCGGAGATTTAATTTAGTTCTTCAAATTTTATAAATTTTACTTTAATTGTTTAATTAATTTTACTTGATTTAGTCATCTAAATTAGTTTTTCATGTCAAAGTTTTCTCCTAATTTCATTTTATCTTGTAAACTTTAGTAATTTAAAGGATATTTTGATGTTTGATATAATAAGAATTTATAATAAAAATTATTTAAAATATTGATAAATGTATGAGATTTGACAAATAATTAAGACATGAGAGTAGATTTTAGGCATTTAATAAAAAACATTATTTTTTTATCAAAGTTTTCTTCTAATTTCATTTCACCTTTTTGATTTTTAGTAATTTAAAGGAAATTTTGATGTTTGATATTAATATGAATTTATAATAAAAACTATTAGCAATGTTGATAAATGTATGAGATTTAATTACTAATTATGACTTGACAGTAGTTATTAGGTATTTATATTAAAAATATAGATCAGTTTTTTTCAAATTTTTCTTCTAATATCATTTCAGCTTTTTAATTTTTAGTAATTTAAAGGATATTTTGATGTTTGATGCCAACATCAACTTATAATAAAAATTAACAGTGTGTATAAATGTATGAGATTTGATCAATACTTGACAATAGTTGTTAGGTATATATTTATCATTATAAAAAACATAAATGACAATAATTCATGAAAAAAAAAATTTAACAGTAGTTTAAAAGTTTTAGACGATAATTTAATATTAAAAATATAAAAAATTAAAATAAAAAGGCCTTATCAAAAGTTATATATTATTTTAAAATTTTTTGATAAATTAGGAGTTGAGAAAAATTTTAAAAAGCTTTAAAATAGAATAAAGAAGTAAATTAAATAAAAAAATCGGTTAAAAAATGAAATGAAACTTAAATTGAACTTAATAACATAAATTAAATAAAAGTTATAAATTTAAATAAAAATTTCAATTGAGTTTAAAGGAAGAGAATTACAATTTAATGTTAAAAAATTAAAAATTGAGTACCCGGAGAATGTTATTCAACATCTCATAAACTAAAGAAATCTATATATATGCTTATTAGTTGAGTGAGAGGCAACCTAACTCCGTTGTTTTCATGGAATATATTCTAGAACACATTTGAATGGGGTCAAGCTCCTCATTACAATTCGCAAAAACAGATTTAAGGGAAAACATTAAAAAAATAGAAAATAATAATAATAATCATAGGAAGAGAAGAAAAAAAGCAAACACGATTTGGATTGATATAAGCCTAGTCGAATGAATGGACATGAAATTCTAGAAAAAAAAGGATGACATGTATGATGAGGTTATAGCTATCGCGATATCGTTTTCATTGGGACATTGATGATTATTTGATGGAGGCTCCTCATTGGTTGGTGAGCTCCCAACATCAACCTTCACCCCATGTTTTCATGCAACAAATCAGGGTTTTCTGATTCAGAAACAAGCATGTAAATGTGTACTACTTCAATTTTCCATTTTAATCTCTCTCTCCACCCTTTTTCAGATGGATAAGTATTATTCTCTTTCTTCCTTTGCTTCTCATAAATCACTTTCTCGACCTTTCCATATTTTCACTCCTTTTTTCCCCATGAAAGAAAAGGAAAGAAAAACACTAAGATCAACAATTAGTAGTGCATTTAATATAAATAAGCCGAAGAAGTCACAGCCATATACATATATGATAGGTCGGTTAAGTTACCCGCAAGCATAAAACCACATTGGACGCTTTGCTTTGAATGGAAAGGAATGTGCATTAACATATTTATATATATATATATTTTTCATTTTATCAAATCCACCCCTCTCCAAAGATTCCATACTCACGAGAATGATGAACCTTTCTTTTCTTCCAATATCCGATAGCATGCCCTTACCCATTCCTTGGCCAGCTCCACCGTATTTCCCATATATCCCCATTATCCATACCATAAATAAATGATGATCTTTCTCATATATACCCCTTTTCACCCTCTTATTTTTAAATTCTTCATTCTCATCCCTTTTCTTTCTTAGCACACTCACATGTATTTCTAGTTTTGTTCTCTTCCTAGGACCTTATCTCTTTAGACTCAATTATGTACCTAGGTGACACCTACATACACAAAAATGGGCAAAAGAAGGAAAAGAAATTACTAGACACACACGTTTATATGTACGCATAGAAATGAATATATGTATAGATGGTCATTGAAAGATAGCTTGAAGAAGGTACATTTGTACCCACAAGACATGTATATTATGCGTATGTGTACGAAACATGTATATATTTTGCACAAATGTAAAAAAAACAGGTATAACACAAAACAACTCAATGTGTTGTGTATTTGGGTAGGTAGACATGTGGTGGCTAGGTTTCTTTGGACAGAAGATTCAAGCGGCAGTCAAGAAACCCACCATTGTTGTTGTCGTGGTCACAAAAACAGTTTGTAATTATTAGTATGTCTTTTTAATATTCTGGAAATTCGACCACCAGAGGCATCATCTGCACGGATTCAGGGAATTATTCACGTGCTTCATCAACTTGATTAATTACTGCTCACTCATAATTTGTGTCTTCACATTCACCCTTAAATAATTTCCATTACTTCCCTTATAATTTAATTAATAATTCAATTAATAGTTCCAAGTAGTGTTGCTTATAATTTAAATATGTATATATGAATGTACTATATTTGTTTATTTACTTTTACACTGTGAAATTTTGTAACAATGATTTATTTCAATTAATTGCTAATTCACTTAATAATAATAATGAAATTTATGAATATATTAAAAGGATTTACGAAATTTGGTTCGAGTGATGAGGAGCATCGTATCTTTGGGGCTACAATTGAAACTTTAAAAGGCCAACAATAGTCATGCCTTGGTGAGAGGCACTAGCAAGGAAGCCACAACCTTTAAATTCCAAAGTTGAAAAAACAAATGCACAATTTCCTTGGGAATTAATGCTCCCCACTCTTGGTGGGATGTCACATAGATATATTCCACACAGCATAAAATATATATTGTGCAGCAGCAAGAAGAATTGAAGGGCTCCGAAATGGGTCCTAAAAATATCGATTAAACATGTTTGGAATATCAACAAGAATAATAAATGAATAATAAGTACTCGGAAGCATTCAACTAGATTATTACAAAGTACAAACAAAATTACTTTGAATTATACAAATGCAACTGAAAACAAATTAAAGAAGAAATTAATAAAACAAACCCCACTAATATAAAACGAAAGAAAATGTACACGCACGATCAAATCCTTCTCCTTGAGATCTATATATGAAATAAAACCTAACTTTAATAACACCAGGATAATCTAATAAATCATAAAATCTATATATACAGTATATGTGTATCCAAGAACTTTTTCATGTCTAATATATAACATCTATATATGACTGTCTGAAAAATCAGAAAATATACGGTATGTAATAACTACATAAAAACCATAAATCAACAAACATGTTTTCTCTCTTCATCACATCTCTCAAATATTCTTCAGTAATCATCCCAAAGGCATTCCAAATCTGAGAGTGTAGCAACTGATGATGGACCTTCAAGATCCTCATACAATGCCTTATTCTTTCCCATTTCTTGCTTTGAAACCACAGACGAAGTGTCAGTGTTTATGTCATTGCTCAGACACGTGTCTTGAGAGACACTGACCACAGGCTGGTTAGTGTTTGAGAACTGCTCCATTTTGCACTGTTTGTTCAACCCAGGAAGGTATTTGGCACTGTTCTTGCCTTGGTGCATATAATAATCCGAGAAATGGAAAGGGGAACATGGATTTTGGATTTGAATTTGAGCGTGAGAAAGAGATATGCTTGTGTTTCCCATTGGATTTGTATTAGTACTGAAGTTCTTTGGGTTGGTGGTGGAATAGTTGTTGGTGTTCTCGTCTGGCTTGATCATTAGCATCTGGTGCTGATTGTTGTTGACGAAGTTGGGAAGGTAGTAGCCATCTGATGATGATGATGGTTTGTTAGTGTCCTTGAAATTATTGCCAATGTGCTTGTTTGAGGTGTGGTTATAAGGAGGATCCACTAGAGGTGGAAGTGAAGAGAAATCAAATAGATCTTCTCCAATTGAGTTCATTCTCAGAAGGCCAGGAATAATTGGGACCCTTTTGTTATCATCTGTGTTGTTCTTGTGGAAAACCTTGCACACAACCCATTCATCCTGCAATAAAGCATCACCAAGAAAAAAGAGGAAAAAATGACTATTATAATCTTGACAACTGAACTAAATAAAGAAAAAGGTATGATTAGAGGACCACCACATGAAAGAAAAACTCTCAAAACAACACAAAAGGCACTTTCCAAAAAGTGATAATTAAAAGCCAGGAAGATTCATGAGAAGAAAATCCATGATTAAAATCTCAACCTTTTCCTTCCTCAAAATCCAGAAAAAAAAATGTTAAGAGAGAGAGAGAGAGGGTGTATGATTACCTTTGCAACCTTAGGAAGGTGGTAACATGCGAATTTGCCTTCCAATCTGAATTCATGCATAACCCAATTTGTCTTTTCCCCTTTTGGAGCTCTTCCTCTATAGAACACAAGGGTCTTCTTCATGCCCACAAGATTGTTTTTCCCTTTGTAAATCTCTTTATCTTTGCCAGTGGCCTTCCAATACCCAGATTGGGTTGCTCTATTGGTCCTCATCCCCGTTGGATACTTTCTATCTCTTTGGCAAAAAAAGTACCAATCTTTCTCCCCCATCTTGGCTTTCTCTACATACCCAATAAACCAAAAAATACTATTTCAAATCAATGAAAAACAATCACTCACAATGAAATTAAGATCATCATAAATCAACAACAACAATATCAAATCAATAATCATCAAATTTCAAACAGAAGGAGAAAAACAAAAATGAAAAAGTGATCGATCATGCTATTGAGAGAGACTCACTTGGCAAGTCCCAAGGCTCACACTTGTTCAAATCAGCTTCCCCAACAGCAATTGCACCGAAACTGCTATTCAACACTTTCTCTGTGAGATAACAAGTGATGATCTCTTCATCTGTAGGGTGGAACCTGAAACCTGGCGGCAAATCCAAAGGCTCATCTTTGTTCACCACAACCGGCTCTTCCATCATCAAAGACTTAAACAACAAACCCAACTTGTTCTACAAGAAGCAAGTATATATATATGTATGCTTGAAGGATTCAGTTGTATGTATATATATATATATATATATATATATATATATATTGATATCTTATGTTATATGAAAGAGAAAAGCTGATTAAGCAAAGAAAGAAGAAGGAAATTAAATAGGCGTAGCTAGGTAGAGATGAATAGAAAGAAGAATTGAAAGAGAGGTTTTAAGAAAGTAAAAAGAAGAGAAGATGGTGTGCTTAAATAGAGGACCGTCTACACACAGCTCATACATACATTACACGCTGTGAGATCCGTGGTGTGGAAGGCACTTACTGAGGAAGCCTACAAATTTTGGTTTTTCTTTATTTATTATTATTATTATTTTCCTACTGCTTCAAATACGTGTATTAGATTCTTATGTCCTATCTGTCTGCTCGTTTCTTTCTTCGCCCCATTTTCCTTTTCTTTTTCTTATATATGTTTTGCAATTTTAAAAAATTAGTCAAGTTTGTTATGTCTTCAATTTTTATTTAATTTCTGATTATATTGCATATTTGTTTCGTTTCTTCTATTAGCTTTATTTCGTTGAATAGTGACATCATATATAAACGGATCATTCATACTTGACATAAATTTAATTATATCATGCAATAGTTAATAAAGTAAAACTATCAACAAGAACTAAAAACATATACATTTTAATGATTTTATAATGACTAAAGTGAAAATGAGCTATTTTTTATCAAAATAAAAAATATATTAATAATATAATCCGCTATACTATAATAAATAATTTTAATAAAAAAATTAAATATCTTATAAGAACATAATATAAATATATAACAAAATATCATTCTTGTGAAACCATGTAATCAAAGAAAATGCTAAAAAGAAAAATAAAAGGGTGCATTCTTGTGGACCCGGTTTCCGTGCCCCATCGCTTTTCTCTCTTTTTAAATAAAAAGTTGCAATAACTTTATCCACTTGGTTCAACTCAACCTAACATCACCGGAGATTTTCATAACCTGTTTCCATCACTACATCGCCACCGTCTCTCACGAGGTTTGCTATTCAAAGCTTAGGGAGAAGAAAACAAAAAATAAATTAAAATATTATATATATATATATATATATATATACTCCTTTTTCTTTTTAAATTTCCTTTTAAAAAATGTGGCGAGTGTTGCATAGCTGCTGCTGCTACTTATTTAGTTGAATTTTATTTTTGTCAACACACACTCGCAGCTTTAGGTGGGTGGTGGTAGTTTTTGTTGGTAGCTAGCTGCTTCGTACAAGTTCACATTTGCTTATTCCAAACTTTTTTAGATTTTATATTAAATGAAAGTATTTTTGTTTTTAACATTTAAATAATTTAATCAGAATATTATAACAAGTTAAAAAATAATGTTATCTTTTCAATTTATTTGTTTAAGTTTTGCTTAAATTAATTATGTGTATGTTTGTTTTCTTATTTTATAAAATAGTTTTTCTTTTAGTTTAACTTTATATATTATAATTATATTTTAACACATTCGTACAATACATAAAGTATTTGTTAATAAATAGTTCTCTTTACAGAGAAAATTATTGGGGACGGCACGGCAGCAAGGATTCTCAATTCAAATACATAGTGATTGTTAATTCATTTGTTTATGTATAAAATGTATTTGTTATATAGTTTTTTATATTTCTAAAATTACGTTTTAAATAAAAATATTTAAATAACGTTATGATTTTATAAAAATATGCAATTATTATATATTTATCGATATATATTTAGTTAAAATTAAGACTTTTAAAAATAATTCAAAAATAAGAATTGCCTGTTAGAGACAATCGAGGGGGTTTCGCAACCACGTAAGTCAAGAAAAGAGGCAGTAATATGGGGAGATCAATTTTCTAAGAGGTTTCCAATGTTTAATTTTAGCCGGCAATGACGTCTAGCCTCTAAAATTATGATTTTTTTTAAAAAATAATTCAACTTTACAACTGTTGAATTGCACAGGTTTTAAAAAAATTATAAATTTTTATCATAAGTCTTAAATTGAATAAATATTTTTTATTAAAAATTATAATTGCTTAAAATTAATTATAAGAATTGATTTTCACAAAATCATTTATATAACTATCCTTCTACTGATTGAAAGAGAACGCTATGGGCATTGAAATAAAAGAATAATATTTTTAAAATGTTTAATATTAATTAAATGTTACTAATATAGTTTATCTTAATTTTAAATATATTTTCTATTTATTAATTTTTTATGAATTATTTTAGCTATTTATTAGCTAGTATGATTATAAATTAAATTATGAGTTTTCTTTCGTAAAAAGATATAATTAATAATTAATGATAATAGACTAATGAATGCCTCACTTTTAAAAGAAATTAAGAATGTGGTTATCATTAAGTAATCTTGGACAGGGAGAGCTGAAACTCATTATTACCACTGCTATTGCCTATTTCAATTTGACTCTCTAAACATTTTTGGCTCTAATGAGTCGTAGCTTCCGAGTTTGCTTTTCACAAAGCCGTAAACATATAATTAAATTAAGTGAAAGGAAGTACGTCACAATATTAATTAACAATAATTAGTAATAACTAATGATTAATGAGGATGAAAAGGTCAGCATATGGGTTCGACATGAAAACTAACTTATTAATAAGGAAAAATATTCTTTAAACTAATCTATTCAATTTGTATTAAATAAATTATAATATTTTAATGTATATTATTATAGTAAGTTTTTATTGAATATTACATAATAGTACATAATCTATTATATTGATAACATTAAATATTATTTTTTAATAAAAATTATTAGTTTTTATATGTGTCCAAGACATATTTTCAAAAAATCTTCCTGATGAATGCATTAAGAGCACTGGATAAAGAAAAATATATATACTTTTTTATTAAAATGTAAAAGTACATTGAAAATCATAATGAATGTACATTTAATAATTTTTTAATAATGTTTTCCTCTTTTTATTACTTAATAATGTCTTAAAGTACTATTTAACATTCTTTTAAAAAATAATTAGTTAATATATAATTATTAATTTTTATAATTTACAATTCAAGCAATACTAAAATTTATTTTTTTCCTCAAAAAAGAAAGTGTTTGATTCTTACATTAGAAAAATAACGTTAAAGCAAAAGATGAGAGGAAGTATTGATTGTGAATAGTAATAGTATTATTGTAGATTAAGAAGAAATTTATGCAATACCTCTGAAGTCCCATCTTGATTGGCACTTTCGTATTACACGTTACAAAATTTTGTGACCAACAAACTATAACCCAATTGTAAAAACTAAATTACATTTCAACCACAGCCTCTTAATTTTAAGAAACTATACCCTATAATGATCTCAAATGTTTCTTTCAATATTTAATGACTTAGTTAAAAAAAATTAACAATTTGGTGATGGGATCATTGCGACTATACTTCTAAATTTCCTTTGTTCACTTGGTCGTAAATAAAGGGAAAATTTATTTTCAATATACTTGCTTCATGAGACACATGATTCTTTGTCAAATTAATAATTAATAACTTATTATAATAACCTTGTAGATTTCTGCATTGTAACTCATCTTTCACCTAACAGTGAATCAAGTCAAAAACACTATAAAAGGTTATTATGTATTCAGCTTCATATGAGAGTAATTATTGATTATCTTTTTTAGCATCAAAAGATTGGAGCATTCAAAAATTTAAACATAATTATAGTTGTACACTTCTTGCATTAGTTTTATAACTCATCAGAGTTACAAAGTTAGACACCAGTTGAATGTATCTAACCATTATTATAAGAGTAACTTAGTATCTCAAGTAGTATCAGTTATACATATTAATCTTTTATTTTTTCAAAATTGTCTCGTTAATCATTAATACAGAAATTCATAAAAAAATTAGATCCTCGACATTAATAAACATCTTAGAACATTAATTTTTTTTAGCATATCATGTTAAATGATATAAAAAATGTTAAAACAATATTTTACCCGCCATTGTGATGTCGTATCTTGATTCTTCTCCTCCGCTAACTCCACCTCATTCACCACCACCTACTCCTAAGCCCCTACCATGTTCTAAACCTCCGACGTTTCCTTCCTTTCTCAGCACCAAAATCTCCACCATGACTCACTCCACCTCCTCTTCCTTACCCACATTGTTCTTAGTTGTAAGTGTCTAGCATTGCTAGAATATGTGTAGTAGAAGAGCAACATCGATAGCATTTGGTTTGGTGATTGTCAAAGAAGGTAGAATCACTATGCTTGTTAAAGCCATTGAAAATGGGTTAGTGAAGGTTGAAACAATTGAAGAAGGTGATTGTCATGGTCATGGCAGCAAGTTATAGTCATGGTCATGGTCACTTAACTTGACATGTCAGTAAAAATTAACAATTATCAGAGTTCATTAATGTCAAAGATCTAACTGATTGACATAGTGTTATATTAGGAACTAACAAGACAATTTTAAAAATAAGAACTAATAAACACTACTATTACTATATAAGGGGCTAATACGTGGGTTTACTTGGAATCTCACTTTTATCTTGCCTATTCCTCCTCTTCTTATCAAGAATGTATTTGAAGCACATTGACCTAAAAATTTTGAGGCATTTCACAACTGGTTTCTGGCCTATCCAAATTCTTTTAGGTAATTATGAATTTAGCCTTTTGTAAAATATGTTTTTTTAGCAATTTAGCCTATCCAAACTGGTTTCTCCCAATAGTGATGTGGCAAATCCTTTTTCTTCAGCATGCTCTTGATCATGTCAAGTATAATTTTGTTTCTCCTTTCAATAAGTCATTACACTGAGGAGTATATGATTGAGTGACTTTATGTTGAATTTCATGTTTAACACAAAAAAGCCTCAAACTCGTTAGATGTAAACTCACTCCCTCTATCTGTTCTATGCACTTTAGCAACTCCACTTTGTGTTTTAGCCATTACTTTGAATTTTTAAAATACATCAAATACTTTTTTTTTTTATTATTAGATATATCCACATTTTGTTTGTTAGTTGATTTAGTCTTTAAAATTTAAATGTCTAAATCTTGAATGTCAAAGTCAATAACATTTATCAATTGTAACTACAACTGCTAAACACTGAACTCAATAGTCATTGATATTGGCTTGAAAAGTTCTATTCTTAGGAGAAGTTATAAGAATTAGTTTTCAATTGAAGTCAAACATCTCACGCTCTATTATCAACTTGAAGCTTTTCTCAACAAGTTGGCCTAAGCTACAACACATATAAAACATATTGAATCATTTTTAGCTTCCATTCCTTTTTTTTATTGCCCCATTCCCAATTCTGTTATTTGTAACTATTCTAAATTCAACAAATCTTACATTGCCCATTTAATTGGTATTAAGGTTTGTTAACCATTCTTTATGAAATGTCATATAATTTGAGCATCATGTATCAATATATTAGTATTATGCCTTACTATAAAATTACTAGTGCTTATATTTGTTAGTAGCACTATATCTGAGTTTGAATCATCTTGTGCTAAGTAGATTTTATCATCATTATTCTTTTTTTTAATCTTTTTTATTAAATCTATACTAATCAACAAGCATTACCTTTTTTATATATAATTAATTTGTCAAATTTCTTTCTTTTTCCCTTGTTCATCTAGATCATAATTAGAATAAGATTGATCTTAACCATGAGAGAATCTAGCATTGTCACTCTTTTTAGCTCTCATATTTTCTTTTTCCTTTCCATCTTGCACCTTTGTCCTTTCCTTTATTTCTTAGCACTTGCACTTGCAATGCTTGATCAATAGGTTTCTCAACATTTCTTTCATTCAACATTTCTTTGTATGCCTCAAGGGAGCCTTGAAAAATTTTCTATTTTCATGTTCTATGGTCCTTCAATTCGTCAATTGCAACTCTAATGTAACAAAATCTTGGAGATAGACTATGCTTCACCTTCAATTATCATTAGATCTGTAAGTTTTCTCACCTCATCCTTTCATTAAGTTTGTGAGACTCAATGCCCTAGTAAAATTGTAGTAATTCAAACAAACTCATTAATGTTTGAACTCTCATTGTCTTTAATTTGTCACCACTAAGTTCATTATTTTCCAACATTTCCTAAGCTTCTTTTGTTGTATCTTCTAAAGTAAAATTTTAAAAAATATGCTTCATCAATGCATTGATGAACCGAGGACATGGTTATGAATTTTTTTTTATTAGCCTTCTTGAGTGCTATTTTTTGGGCATTTATAATAAAACTCAATTCTTGATACCTACCTTTCATTTACTACATCAGAAAGGAGACGTGAGAGCAGTTTTGTTTTAAATTAGAGAGCATTTAAAATTATTTTAAAATCTCATGCAATCCAATGTATTGCATTTAAGAGAGCTGTTAAACAACTGCTCTCAAATATTGATATTGAAGAGCGGTTCTATGAGAGCAGTTCCACATAGAACCGCTCTCTAAAGTATGAGTATAAATCACGAATATGAAATTTTAAATTTATTTTGTCGTGAGTTTTCTATTACAAAATAAAATTAATTTATTGTTACATTTAAATTTTAATTTATAGGTATGAATTCAAAATTTCTTCATTTTTATCACTATTAAAGTTGAATTTTGAGTTTATACATTATGTTAATCAAATAGTCCATATTTGCATGAACCAAACACAAGTAAACAGAGAAAAAGAGAACAAATTAGTAAGATAATTTACCATTAATAGAGAGAAAAAGAAAGAAAGAGAAACTAGATGATTTACGTTAATAAAGAGGAGAAAAAAAGATACTGGAGAGAATTGTGAAAAAGGTACCTATAGATGTGAAAAAAGACCAATTTGTTAGCGCAGTGAAGATGAAGAGAGCAGAAAAGATGAAGAGGACACGAGGAGACCAAAGATACAAACTTTGTTAACACAGAAAAGATGAAAAGAATTTATAGAAGTAAAAGAGACTATCTTTGTTACAGTACGAAGAGATTCATGAGTTGAGCGTATTTCATTTATAAAAGTTAAAGATTTCAGAGAGTGGTTCTTTGTTAACCGCTCTCAAAGAGTAACTTTAGAAAGCAATTCTTTAGTAACTATTCTCTAAGTTTGACTTTAAAGTGCGGTTAATAGAAAATCGCTCTTAGAAGTATAGATCTGAGAGTGGTTCAACGCTAACAGCTCTCTAAAATATACTCTAGAGAACAGTTAACAAAGAACTACTCCTAGAAGTATAGATCTGAGAGCAGTTTAATGCTAACCGCTTTATAAATATATTGTTACAAAGCGGTTTCTACTAATCGCTGTATAAGTTAACGTTTCAAAAGTTTATTTCTGGCGTAGTGATTACAACCACACATCTTAGAAACTAAAATGACCTTCATCTATATAAACCATTCATCTCAATTTGCCATCAACAGTAGATAGATACTTTGAGAGGTTCCCATTTGAGCCTTCAATGAAGTGGAACATCACATAGGATGCAACACATTTTTATAAGTAAGCCCCACTACTTGTACAAGCCTGCAAATTGACAAAGCTCTAGATACTAATTATAAGAGTAAGAATGTTAAAAGAGAGAAGATGAGAGGAAGTATTGATTCTAAACATGCACTTATATTATTGTAGAATGAGAAGAAATAATTTTATACAATATTTAATGTTCCACCTTAGTTGACACATTAGTGTAAAAATAACTTTTAATGTTAGTTAAAAATAATATTGAACATCAATTAAAAAACTTATGTAGATACATCTAATATAGAAAGTCGGACTTTTAACTTCAATTGTAATAATCGATGTAAACATGTTACTTTTTACACTAGTTATGAATGTTCCTCTAACAATTTAGCAAGCAATTTTTCAATATTATCAATGTCATCAATGGTGTTAATAATGTCAATGTCTATTGCTAATGTTCGTCAATATTTATTGGAGCTTTAATCTTTGTTGAATTTGTAAATACTAAATATGCAATATTAGTCAATATCATCTACCAAAACAAATTGGTTAATGGAAAAAAAAATACAAAATGAAGTAAGATAAAATCATTAATGTACCTGATAAGAGTTCATGTTTGTTAATGACATAACCAACAATGCCAATAGAAGTTTGAAAATGTAAATAAAAGTTCGTGTTCACTAATGATATTGACAAAAGTTTGAAAATATAAGTAAGAGTTCATATTCATCATCTCTAACTTATATTGCACTTACTCATGCGTCTAAAATATTATATTTTGAATTGATTTTATATCGACTGAGGAAAGAATTAGTCTAAAAAGTGACATTTTATGTCAATTCTAAAAACCATCAATGTAAAATGTTATATTTAAATTTTTTGTTACATTGGTCCAACAAATAATTGACGTTTTTTTACATTAAATATTTAGCAATTAATTTAAAAAATTTTGTAATTCTTATCTTTATAATTGTAAACTTTGAAAGGTATGATTTTTAATATAGAACTCCTATTTATATAGATAAATAACTTTAAAGGAGATTTAGATATTTTTTTTCAAAAATTCTAACTTTTTTTTATTTTTTTAATTTATTTTTCTATTTTTTGATTTTTTATTATTTTTTAAAAAGTTTAAAAGTACTTTTTACATGGTTCAATTTGAAATTACTTAAAAATTATTTTCTATATCAGTTTTGATAACTAATTTAAATTTTATTTTAAATGTAACTAATTATTTTATTAAATCGGTTAATTATTAACTAATATAAAAACTTGATACAAAATCATTTTCTTAAGCAGTGACATTACCAATTTTAAAAACTTTCCAAAAATTATTTCCGCAATTTAGACATAAATTAACTTGTAGAAAATTAATTATTGTATAAAAAAATAACTAGATTAACTTACTAACATATTTAATTTAAAGGAAAACTTAGAATTCAAATCATTAAAAAAGAAGAAGATTATATTACTCATACAATATAGTTTTTATAATACTTTTACGACTTTATTCTTTTATATTTCCATTACATTAATTGTTCTCTCTCACATTTTATTATTTTCTATTTTTCTCTTAATTCATGGAATACATTCATAAAATTTTGATGAAATATCCTTAAAATTTGGTGGATTGTATTCTGTAATTTTTCAAAAGACAGAGAAAGAAATATTCACAAAAGAAATACTAAATACATATTGATTATTAAAATTCCCTTTCATTAAATCAATAGTAAATTGGTCGCAAAAAGAAATAAATCATTTTAACTAATCAAATTATACACACAATGTTATAGATACAATTTTCGTAGTTATTATGCTATGAAGGGAAATTATATAACACCACGTTTTGCCTATGAAGATATTTGATCAAAACCTCTTGCCCAGTTTCACCACCAGTTAATGAAGTCAACTTTTTTGCATGATTACTTAAAAATTAAAATCATCAAAATGAATGATAAATTAAGATCCATTTTTTACTCTATATTTTAAAGGAAAAATCATTATTTTCTCTCTCTAATTATATTTTTAAAATTATATCCTTTGATAATTTTTTATTCAATGTTATTTTCTAACTTTATTTTCATCTCAAATTAGTTTTTTTTTTCTGTTATAACATCTTTAAATTTTGTTAGATAATAACTTATTCTTTCAATAATTATTGAATTTGATTTGAAGATTCTTCAAAACACTGTATTGCAATCAACACATAAAATCTTATATCGTTGAGTTTGCCTATTTTTAAAAAAGTATATATAAATATATTATTCTGTTATTTAAAATTTTATCTATTGTGTTAAAATCTCTTATTATTAATATATAATTATTTAAAATATAAGTTAAAATAATATAAGATGCCAAGCTAGGTTAAAAAAAACTTGAAATATATTCTAAAATTGTTTTTAAAATATACTAAATCTAATTTTTCAAACACAAATGGGTTAAAATTAATTTTAAGTTGACAAAAGTTAATTAAACAAAATAGATGATGAATATCTTAAGTTTTATAAAAATAATTACGCAGCCATACATATAATGTGATAGTTTAATGGATCATTTAAAATGAATAAAGTTTAGTTTAAGTAAATTTCAGATAAATTTTTATAGGAGTAATAAATTAGTATACAAAATAAATAAAGTTTTTCTCATAAATTCTAAATAATTTATCTTTTTAAATTTTAGACAAGTTGAATAAGATAACTTTTCAAAAATTAAAAAAAATATGAATTGTTTCTAATTTATGAGAAAAAGTTTATTATTTTTCTATATTAATTTTTTTATAAAGGCTTTTCTAAAAATTTATCTAAAATAAACCTAAAATTTTGAATTCTAAAAGAAATAAAGAATAAAACTATATTCTTCTAGAATCACGAATGTTCTTTTCTTGTCTAATTTGATTTACAAGTTTCGAACACGAAGTCCTAGAGACTTGCAATGGCGTATCATGCAGTGAAACTGGTAGTCAAAGGAATTTTATTTTGCACAGAAAATGTTATTTATGTTTTTTAGTTTTAATATCTTAAGACTTAGGAAGTTATTTTCGATTGTAAAGTTTAAGTAAGCTAGGAACTTTCTCAAAGTTTATGTTATTTATGCTGATAGAAATATTTATAACTTTTTTATTAACTAAGTTTTCAGATTGAAAGTGAAATTTGAACATGATTTATCATAAGATACAAATTTAATGTTTATTAAATCAAAGTTATTGAAATTTGAACATGTATTATCATAAGATACAAATTTAATGTTTATTAAATCAAAGTTATTAACTCAATCAACTTTGATTATAATATCAAATTTATTAAGACTATTAAAAAATAATTACATGTCATATATGTATATTCTATTTAAAAAATGTTTGTAATATTAAATTATTAAATTAGTGTCTTGAGAAATGTTAGTAACATACTCTAAAGACTTTTAGTTATTAAAATAGCTATTATTTAAAATTTAGTAATATGTGAGTTTCACTCTTAAGTTAATATTTTAAATAAATTTAATTCAATAACTAGTAGTATTTTAAGAAAATGTGTTAAAAATAAGTTTTTTTCTCACTCCTCTTTGTGGTTATATATTAAACGAATAAAATGTATCTACATAAATAGTAATGACTATATTAACATAAATCCTATAATAAATAAGAATGAAGAATATATTTATTTTTTTAAAATTTTTTACATTTAAAATAAAAAATATTAAGAAGGAACAACATTTTAAAAGGAATATGTACATGGGATAATTTTTCTTATTTTATTTTTAAAATTTAGACTCAAATTACACGTGTTGACAAAATTTGAGATTAATTGTGAGGGAAAAATATGAAGAATGTAATTAAAATGCGAAATCCAAAACCCAAAGGGAAGGTTAAGTGCAAGAATTAAAATGCCCACGCGCTCTCCAACGGGTGGCCAAAGCTGCCACATGACGTCCCCTCCGAATTTAAGAGACAATAATCAAACCCCACCACATGATTCGGAATAAATTCCGCTAAAGCTTTCTTTTTTTATTCAACATTCAACTTGATGCCCTTTCTGCTCCTACATACTACTCACACTAATTTACCTCTTTTCTATTATTGCACATCCCAATTTTCTAACCCATTTAATGAGATTTATAATTTTGACATAATCTAAACAATTCATCAAAACGTGTGGACCCCTTCTCCCTTCTAGCCCTTCAAATGCCTATTTCATTTCTATATTTCCTTATATAATATTATTAAAATTTAAACCCATTATAACTTTATTTTTATTTTATCATTCAAATAAACTATACGTTTATTTTATTTGATGAAACTTAAAATTCGAATGAAGCTGCTCCAAATGGACCACACTGTGGATTTTGATAGCTCTACACAGAATATAAGAAAAAAGGGGTTTGGATTATAATGGAAGGCTTGTGAAGTTCTTTAACTTGCTCTTAAAACTGTTTGACTTTTGCTCAACGAAACTCCACCGCAAAGCAAAACCAAAGCGTTGCGTTTGTCCATAGAAGGCTCTCATGAACCCCTCAAATGGGTGACGTTGTGTGACGTATTCAGAGGGTGAATTATCGTTGTGAATGCTTGGTTGCTAAGTAGCATGTAATAGAACACCCAAGACCATGCCTCGTTGTATTGTACGCCATCATGCAATCATTGGTAGTCACTAAACGATTCTCCACCGTCCGATCAGAATCCCCTGACGTCATTCACCATGATTGTGGTCTTTCTTTAGTATTATTATAAAGGATGCACATCATCCTGGTTTTCTTTTCCTTAAAATTGTTTAAAATTTATATAAAGGATGTAGCATAACGAGTGAGGAAAAAGAGTTATCGCTTTTTAATTGTTTATCTACGAGTAAATAATATGAATTTGTATAATAAAATTTCATTAGGAGTTACAGCTATGATTTTTATATAAAAAAAAATACTGTTTTATTTTTCTGAACTTTGTTTAAAATTTAAATAAAATAAATTACAATAATTCTTATATTAAGTAAATTAAATAGAGGTAAAATCTTTTTAAATAAAAACTTTTATACTTATTTAAACTTTTTATTTAATTTATATTTAATGGATTATAATTTATTACTTTACTAATCATTAGATATAATTTAAATAAAAAGTTTAAATTAAATATAAAAATTTTAAATTTAAATTAATATAAATTTTTTTTACTAATTAAATATATTTTACTTTAAAGATCAAGATTAGTATACTTTGAAAGAAGCTTCTATTTATAATCAGATATTATATTTGCACAAGTCTTATATTTACGAACTCTTTCAACACTTTTATATGAAATGGCAGAAAATATTAAGTGTTGATTGTAACTATTCTGAAGCGCAGCAATATCTGAAAAGAATTGGAGAGGGCAGGGTAGGGACCCTTCATCCTGAAGCCAAATAGTACTGTTTCATGGGCTGAGACAGTTGGCTTTCAATCAGACAAAAAATGACATTATTAAATATTTCGCCTTTTAGGCTAAGAAAGCTTATTTTCTACTAATCAATGGTCATCGCCTGAATTTAAAAAAGCATGAAAACCTATTAGACGTTTTTTCCATTTTCATCAACATTATAATGCCCAAAGTTAGCACATACTTTGACATCCAATTAGATGATTTTGTCTCTATTATAACACTCCAATCCAGGTTTCTTTATTATTATTATTATTATATTTATTTTGTTTAACCCGAATGTGAAAACATAGGACTAAAATTCAAACTTCAAACGTAGACTAATACCTAACGATGAAGTCTGCGCCTAATTGGTGGTTACTATCTATACTACGTACCTTGCTAATCTCTACTTGTGAGTACAGAATCGTAATTAATAAACCCAGAAAGAACAAATTGAACATCGTTATCGTAATTCATTGTAGTTAAGAAACTTGTTTGGGACTACAAATATGATTACCGTTAATCATATTTTAATGGACTAATGTACCTAAAAGTGGCATGCCACGCATAGAGAGTGTGTCTCATTTCTATCCGTGCGTGAGTGGGAATAAAACTCTGCTTTTTTTATTTTGTATTTCAGGAAGAAAAAGTCTAGTTCACACATATGACCAAATCATGTTGATAATATTATATATAGAATAAAGAAAAGAAAAGAAAAGAAAGGGAAATATGTTACTGTTGATAATTACTCTTATTTGTTGTTATATGAAACAATCATCTTTCAAGTCAGTTAATTAGCATTAAAGAATCTAAAAGTTCAAGATCTTTCAAGTTTTGAACCATAGTTTAGGTACTTTCAGTAGGCCAATACGGAAGTGTAATCCAAAATTTATCACTAAGCATCTAACTACGTAAGATAATTATCCAAGGATCGATCATTTTCTCTATTTATTTGGCTTTGAAAAATATAAAAAATTGGGGTGACGGGGATAGGTAAAATAAGCTTTTCTTTCCCAAAATTCAAACATTTTGATTTCACTGTTCCAAGATACCATAGAATATACTTAACAAAGCAGGAAGTATTCATGAACCGCATCAGCTTTTATTTTTTAACTAATTAAAAATTAATATTATAAATCATATAGTATCTTTTATAATTATTTTAATTTTCTCATGCACACGTTTTAAAATACATTAAAAATTAATTAAATAGTATATTCTAAAATCTAGCGAAAAAAAAACAAAAACAAAAACATTGCGGTAAATCAAAGCACCTCCGCGAGTAGATCGAAGAAAAAAATAATTAAATAAAAAGGGGTGGGTCATGTTCTTCTTGAAATCACATTACAGTGCTAGTCCTAGTGGTCTTTAGCCATAGAACAGTGCAATCATTAACAAGGGAATGAGAACATGAAAATGATGATGCCTACTTTTCTTTATGCTGGAAAAGATCACAGTGTTGTTGAGTCGATAATGCAAATTCTTGTTTAATCAACGTCGGTATAAATATAGCACTATTTGTTAATCAGTGTTTTCATGACACTAATTGTGAAATATTAGTAATTTTTTATTAAAAATTATTTTAAGATAAAATTATGAAATGAATGTATTCTATTTTTTTATTAAAAATAATTTATAATTATTTAACTAATAATTTTAACATTTTCCTATATAAAAATAATACTAGGCCACCCTCCATATTCACATGTGGATAAAAAAAAAAAAAAAAAAAAAAAAACCAAGAGCACAACTCTTAATACTTTCGCTGCTAGCAAAGCTTGTCCCATGTTAAACATATATTAGCAATTGGATCTCATATAAGTGAAAAATAAAAAATATTGAAGCGAGATTATATAGAAATAGAATAACAAATTAAGTTTTAAGTTTCCTCGATGGAGATGTAGTTTTTGTCATAAAAATCATTATACTTAATCTTTTTTTTTTTTTTCTAAACATCAGGGTTAACAAGCCCAAAAAAAAACTATTGTAATCAATATTTGAATCTTATAATGATTGATAGTTTAATTTAGGAATTTTTGTTATTCAATTGCCTTACAACTTTTGAATTGACAAGTTTTGGAGCAAATTAAATGATGTGAAAATAGAAGAGATTTAGGTAAATAGTATGTATAAATTAACTCTACTGTTCTTTGGGCTAAAGCTTAAACTCTAACCTTCACTAATCAATATTGATACTTTTATTATAAAACAATTACAATTAATTGCATTCCATAAATAATTATTTGACAACTTTAACATTGTCATAGACTAATGACATTTTATATGAGTTGGTAAATTAAATTTATATTGATTATAAAAATGATGTAAAAAATTTTACAACAATTAAGGATAACCAATCTAAAAAATATACATTTTTTAAGTATAAAATTAGAATTATATTAGTTTTGGTTGTACTCAAAATCAAAAAAAAAAAAAAAACTTATGAAAGTAAGGAGATTCGTATTTTTTGTTGTTGAATTTATAAATAAAAAAGGCACAATGTTAATTAATATCGTCTCAAAACAAATGAGTTAACAGAGACAAAAACAAAAAATAAGCTTAAGATATTTATTAATGACATATTTAAACTGGAGTAAAATTAGTGTTCGTCATACTCAAAATGTAAATAAAAACTCAAAAGTGTAAGAAGATTGCAAGCAAATCTGCACTTATAATTAAGTTTATAAATGATGAACACACAATATTTATCCATGTCTATTAAAACAAATGAATTAATAAAGACAAAGACACAAAATGAAGGTTGAGATTTTTTATTAATGATATACATGAATGAAAATGCGATTAGTATTTTATCAATAATATATCAAAAAATGCATTACTAGAGTGCTAGATAGCATTAATGTACAAGCTCTTAAAACAAATAAAAGCAATTTCCTTAATTTTGTCATAATTATACTCCCAAACATTATTACAATTCTTCAACCAATAGCTTTATGAAAATAAAATTAGTATTTCTATCTCCTAATTTGAGTTATTTAGAACGATAATGACGAAACCAATAAAATTCTTTCTGATTATGAAAGTTTTCATATTTCTGTCATAATGATTTCATAAGGTTTATACAAGAAGGATTATCGTCTAAAGCTAATCTATGAATCTCTTCCATCCTATTGAAAATTTTATGTTTCTTATTAAAGTTTTTTTTTCAGAGGATTTATTCTAATAAGTAATGTTTGTTTAGATCCTATTAATATTCTCTAACTCAAGAAATATTTAAAAAAATCAAGAATTTTTAACTTGATTTGAAATGTTACTGTGGGTAAGTTAAGGACCTAAAAATTTGAGGGGTTTCTAACCATGAGTTACTGTGGGTAACTTATTAATATTTTAAAAATTTGATGGTCCTGAGTTAATATTTTTTTAATTTCTCTAAATATAAAAAAAATTATACAAATTGTTATTAAAATCAGGTCGTGACAACGTTTCTTTCAAATTATCTTTCTATCAAACAAAGGATAAAAAAAATTATACAAATTGTTATTAAAATCAGGTCGTGACAACGTTTCTTTCAAATTATCTTTCTATCAAACAAAGGGAGTTCCTTTGAAACCCAAATCACTTGTGTAACACACTCACTTTTGTTGTCCTTATATGGGAGAATAGAAATTTTGTTGCAGAGTTTCTTGCTCAAGTAAGATAGGTTTCGCTCAAGCGAAACAAAGTTTTCTAAAAGAAAGTGTTATGGAGCACCCTTGCTAAAGTGAGATAAATTTCACTAATTTTTATAATAACTTGTATATCATAATACATGTGTTATACCACATCAATCAATATGTCACAATACATATGTTCTAATGGCCTCTGTCAATGTATTACAATACATATATCCTAACAACATTAATTGATATGTTACAATGCATATATTATAATCGTATAATTTCTATACTATTTCATATTAATCACACTTTCACATTTAATACACTGTCATCATTCATTACCCCTAAAATCCCTTGAGGACTTCATAGTATAGATAGCTGCTGGTTGGCTGCAACAACATGGATACACACATGCACCGACCCTACTCATTTTTGCAAAGGTGTAGTCAGGGATGTAGATCAAGACATGAGTGTGAGGCCTACGGCGCCTTTTCTCTCTATTTTCGTTAATTTTGCACAATCATGGAAAAGCATCAACCACCATCATTTCTCCCAGATCTTTACAATCGCCCCCATCTTCCATACCCCAATATCTCTATAACTATTTATACTTATTCTCAATATTTCTTAAATCATTCTTATTCCTTTCTATATCCTTCTCGTAGATCAACGTGTCATATTACGTGAGTCTTAATCATATAACTTAACATATTGCAATATGTGTATTATGAGTACACATTTCAATGTACCACAATACATGTATCATAATAACATCCATTAATCTATCTGACTCACGTATTATAATCACATCTTTCATAATTCCTTCATCATGTCATATCATTTACTTTTATATATAAAAATCTTTCTTCATTTGAGAATAGTATAACATTTTTCATTAATAACATAATTTCACCTATTTCAACATACACCAGTCATCAACAAACATTCATATTTATAGTATCATATCCATCTAATATAAAAGGTTATCAAACAAGTTTATACCACACAGATTCTTACAATGTGTTGAAGGTCAAGCACCTTTAGACTCAGCCCAATTGTATAATTTTAATATATATATTTTTTAGTATCAATACAATCATCTATCCTAAAGTTTGGTAACATTTAATATTAACAGTATATCTATTATCTAATATTGAATGATCGGATTTACTTTTTTCTGCAACTCTCTAAAATAAATCTAAATATTTTTGTTTTTCCATACACGGACTATTAATTAATTATTTTACAACGAGGGTTTAAATTTAGAATAGAATGACGAATGTATAATTTGATTTTAATTTAAATTAAATTTTTTTTAAAGTTTAATTGAACAAGTTACATGAGCAAGTTGTTTGTTTTTTGTTTTTTTTAACTCATCTGACTAACTCACATGTTTAGGAAGATTTAAATCTAAACTATAATATTTTTTGAATGATTTGTCGGTCGTTTACAATATTTCTGATTAGTTAAACCTCCACTGAAAAAAAAAAAGTTATATAGTTTTTTTTTTTTCTATTTTAAACTGTTTCAAATTTAGAGTACAATTTTTATTATCAAACTCAGAATCTTTTCATTTTTTTCTTCCATTTTTTTCCATTACCATTAAAATTATTACTATATAAATTTTATTTTAAAATTATTCTTATTTTCAAAATATTTAATATACAAAATTTTGTTTATTTCATCTGAGTAATGGAGAGAATTAATTATCTTTACTTTCTCAACTTTTATATATAATTTATAAGAAAATTACAAATGTTAAATGTATAAACTATTTAAAATATAAAGTGTTAAATGGATATATTACATACTACATATTTTTATAAATTACTAAAATATTAAAATAAGAAAATGAGTAATAGTCTAATAGACATAAAACAATAAAAGTAATTTCATGTATATTTTATTTTAAGTTTAATTTTATAGGTTTCCTAAAATACTCTTTATGGAAAAACAAGAAACTAACAGTTGTGGAAATTCAATGTTAGATTTATATATTATAGACATATTATACATTATAGATATAAATTAATTATTGAAATATTTATAGAAAGAAAATAATCAATAGATGTAAAAATTAATAAAATATAAAAAGTAAACCACATTTATCGATTTAATTTGATAAGTTTGGTAAAGTATTATTAATAGAAACATTTAACATTTTTTTAAGAAAACTATATATATAACAACATGTGACAGCTGTAAACGTTTGTAGATTACATAATATCAACTTGTTAACTAGGGTATTAATTGTAGATTTTGTTTAAGATTAGTTTATTAATTCAATTTCTTTTTTCTGAAACATTCAGATTAAAATTTAAATTTACAGATTATATAGTTTGTCAGCGATAATGTTAGAATAAAATTTAAAATATTAGATAACTAATGATTTCTCCAAGGATAAGATTCTCTGCCATAACTGAAAGACCTCTTAGTTCGAAAAATCAGCTAGAGTTCAAATTCAAGTCTATTTCTTTCATTATAAATAAACCGTGAGAGTTACTTTTGTTTTGGTACGGTGATGGAAAAAATGGGGAGAATCACTTTAATTTTCTTATTATGTTTGGTCTCTGTTAGCACATTTATCGAAGCTGCCAATGTTTCGTATGATGGAAGGGCAATTACGATTGATGGCAAGAGAAGAGTCTTAATCTCTGGTTCAATTCATTATCCTCGTAGTACTGCTGAAGTAAGTATCATCGTATCATCATTCTTTCACGTTATTTTTTCTATTTAAAAAATTCCCAATTATTAACGATCGATTATGACTGTTTCATGATTTTTATAAATCCATTTAATTATATTCTTACTTTCACATTATTTTTTTTTTCTGTTTCGAAGACTCTATTGTTAACCATTGATCTATGTCTCACTATTACAATTTGTATAAAGCCATAAATGATTATATTAATTTTGATCTTTTCTTTTATGACAGATGTGGCCATCTTTGATTGAGAAAGCAAAAAAAGGTGGACTTAATGTTATTGAAACATATGTTTTCTGGAATGCTCACGAGCCTCAACGTCGCCAGGTTTTATATATATTCTAGCTAAATCTTATAGTTCATCATATAAATTTCGTTTTTGACACTATTTTTAATCTTTTTTTCTTCTTTGTATTTTCAGTATGACTTTTCTGGAAATCTAGATCTCGTGAGATTTATTAGAACGATTCAGAATCAAGGGCTTTATGCCATGCTTCGAGTTGGTCCATACGTGTGTGCAGAATGGAACTATGGGTAAGAAATTTTAAATGCTAACACTTTTGCTTACTGAATATTAAAACAAGTTTTTCATGGTTACCTAAATCATATATTTGCTTAGCTAATTTGATCTATTTACTCTTTTGTAATCTTTCAGGGGTTTTCCGGTGTGGTTGCACAACATTCCAAACATCGAATTTAGGACCAACAATGCTGTTTTCGAGGTAAGTAACTATGCTTCCTTATATGTTTTACGGATCAAAATAAATAAAATGTTAAAATATAAAATAAAAAAATACAAAAACTAAAATTAAAATATCATATATTTTGTATGACACACATATAATCAAAAGTGAAATGTTTTATTTTTGCAGGCTGAGATGAAAAACTTCACGACTTTGATAGTTGACAAGATGAGCAGTGAGAAGCTCTTTGCATCACAAGGAGGACCCATTATTCTTGCTCAGGTTTAGTTTTAATTTGTAGCACTTTCCCTAATAATTAATTATCCTTATTAATTATAACATTTATCTTATGTTTTGTGTATATATACTGACTCTGTGCACTGAAATAGATTGAAAATGAATATGGAAATGTGATGCAATCATATGGTGAAGGTGGTAAACAATATGTCCAATGGTGTGCTCAACTGGCTGAATCTTACCAAATTGGTGTTCCTTGGGTCATGTGTCAACAGAATGATGCTCCTGATCCCTTGGTAATACAAATTAAATTTGTTAAATTAATTTTTGAATTTTTTTATTTATAAAATAATTACTAATTTATTTATTTTCTTGGCTGCCCTAAATTAGATTAACACGTGTAATGGGTGGTACTGTGACCAATTTTATCCTAACAGCAAGAACAAACCGAAGATGTGGACCGAGAATTGGACTGGCTGGTTTGTTCTTCATTTTCAAATTTCAACAGATTTTCAATTCATTTTTCTGTTGTTTTTCTTAATTGCAAAATAATCATTAAAATAATGAGACACTTTCAACTAGGTACAAGAATTGGGGAGGACCAAACCCACATAGAACTGCTGAGGATGTTGCTTTTGCTGTTGCACGATTTTTCCAATATGGTGGCACATTCCAAAACTACTATATGGTAGTTAACTAGATAAATTGACTTGCTTTTGTATTTTAATTATAAATTATCTTTTTTTGTTAAAATTTTACTTTCTGCTTTTCTCACAATAGTACCATGGAGGTACCAATTTTGGACGAACTTCAGGAGGCCCATACATCACCACTTCATATGACTATGATGCTCCTCTGGATGAGTACGGTAAATCATAGGTTTAAATTAAAAATTGTCATCCAAGGTCTTCCCATTTTTTAAAACATATAATATTATCATCATATTTCCAAAAATTATTATATTTTGTTATGTCACATTTTTAAATGATATGGCAATGAAATAATTTCTTAATGTAGGTAATTTAAATCAACCTAAGTGGGGACATCTAAAAAGACTTCATGAGCTCCTAAAATCAATGGAAAAAGTCTTGACTCTAGGTTCCGCCAACAACATTGAATATGGAAATATGATGACAGTAAGTTTTTAATTTCATCTAGCAAGTTATTTAGATTTATAGTTTTAAAATATATGTTATATTTCTTGCTATTTTAATCATTTCATTCTGATTGATCCCCAAATATTGATTGTTTCTAGGCCACAGTTTATAGTTATGCTGGAAAATCAGTTTGCTTTCTTGGAAATGCAAATTCGACAAATGATGCTACAATTAACTTTCAAAACAACCAATACATTGTTCCTGCATGGTCTGTGTCTATCCTTCCAGATTGTTATACAGAAGTTTACAACACTGCAAAGGTGAGAATCACCATCATAATTAATTGTTGAATAATAATTCTTTTTTTTGTGTTACATGAGTAATTAAGTCAAGTAGCTAACTAATTGGAGTTTGTATGATTAATACTAATTAAATAATATGAAATTAGGTCAATGCTCAAACATCCATAATGGTCATGAAGGACGAAGAAAATAATAAAGAAGAATCACACACATTGAATTGGCAATGGATGTATGAGCCTTTCATTCAAATGAAAAATGGAACAATTCTTGGTTCTGTTTCTATGACTTCTCCTCAACTTTTGGATCAAAAGGTTGTCACAAATGATACTAGTGATTACTTATGGTACATCACCAGGTAATAATTTCTTTATGTTACCTAAAAATTTTGTACTGAGCAATGTATATTACTTATTGGTCACTGACTTGTATGAAAAAACTATCCTCAGTGTTGACATTAGCAAAAGTGACCCTATTTGGAACAAAGATGTTAAGCTAAGAGTGAAAACCAACGGGCATGTACTTCTGTTATTTGTTAATGGAGAACATGTTGGTAAGTTTATACTGGAAAAATTTTAACCCTACTTTCCATTTTATCTTTTTATATAAACCCTATTTCTAAATTTTAATTTTATATTCTTTTATTATTGTTCCCCCTCACAGGTTCCCAATATGCTAGATATGGAAAATACCAGTTCACTTTTGAGGCAAAGATCAAATTGAAGCTTGGGAAAAATGAAATAACTCTCCTTAGTAGCACCGTTGGTTTACCTGTGAGTAACGACCAACTGACTTCGTAAATACATTAATTGTGTCAATATTGATTCTTGTTATGGAACTAACATTGTCCCCTCCATTCAAATAGAACTATGGTGCCCACTTTGACGATGTGCCAGTTGGTGTTTGTGGTCCTGTTCAATTGGTGGCACAAAAGAATAACACTGATGAGATCGTCAAGGATATCACAAAAAATGTGTGGAATTATAAGGTGGGAATACACGGTGAGAAGGTGAAGAATTACTCCCCTAGTAACACCAGAGAATGGTCCACAACTGGTCTTCCAACAGATAGAATCTTTGTTTGGTATAAGGTATAATTACCATCTCTGTCAAATGCTTAGATCATTTTCATGGTAATATTGCACTTTTTTTAGTAGTTGAGTGATGAACAAAACGAATTGCTTTCAAGTTCGTATAATATATAGTCCATTGTTTGTCATTCCATAGATACAAATTATAAATAAGCTATAGCGGCTTATGTTTAAAATAGCTTTGGCTTGCGTCATGAAATCATATCATATATTAAAACAAAGGGAGATATTAACTTATTATAAATTTTACTTAACATTTCAATTTTTTTTTCTTATAGACTATTTTCAAGAGTCCCATAGGAACCGAACCTGTTGTGGTAGATTTGAAAGGTTTAGGAAAAGGTCAAGCTTGGGTAAATGGAAACAATATTGGTAGGTATTGGCCTAGTTATCTGGCAGATGAGAATGGTTGCAGTTCAACGTGTGATTACCGTGGAGCATATACCTCAAACAAATGCTTGACAAAGTGTGGAAGGCCAACTCAAAGATGGTAACATGAATAATTTGAAATGATCATTGAAGAAATATTATGTATCAATGACATGTGTACTAGTTATTTTGTTACTTTCTTTTTGTAGGTACCATGTCCCACGCTCATTTCTTCGTGAAGATGATATAAACACATTGGTGTTATTTGAAGAGTTAGGAGGTCAACCCTATGATGTTAAATTTGCTACTTTAACTATTGGAAAAGCATGTGGAAATGCCTATGAAGGACATGAATTGGAACTCGCATGCGATGAGAACCAAGTCATATCTGAAATTAAATTTGCTAGCTTTGGTGTGCCAGAGGGTGAATGTGGATCCTTTAAAAGAGGCCATTGTGAATCTCGTGAAGCTTTATCTGTTGTGAAAAGGGTATTTTACATTTTTTTTTCATCATCACTTTATTTTAATTTCCATCGTAAAGTGCGGGAAAAAAAGTGAAACTAATTTCTATTCTTTTTATTTTTTGCAGCGATGTGTTGGCAAGCAGAGATGTTCCATTCATGTTAATGAGAAAATGCTTGGACCTACTGGGTGCAAAGTCCCAGAGAACAGACTTGCAATTGAAGCAGTTTGTAAAACAACAATAGGCAATGAAATGAGGAAGCACTAGATTTTAGTATTTTCTTGGAATTTTTTTAGAATTTTGTTTATAATTTTATATATAATAATAATGGTTCCCTATTAATGAAGCATGCTTCCTATTATTGAATCTTTTTTTATTCTTCATACTTCTGATTGGAACAATCTTGGGTGAAAAAAAGGAGAGTTTATAAAGGTATGTGAGGCATGGAATAGACCATGGTGAAGGTTATGTGGATACTCATGAAACAAGTATATGCTCTCAAATTTGTCTAAGTAGTAAAATTAATTTATTTTTGAGAGGTAATAAAATAAGAAAATAAATTAAAAGTGTTTTGGGGTACAATTAATTAATTTTAACACAACTCAATAACTCATTTTTCTTTAAAAATTGGCTAGTATGTTAATTAATCCATTTGAGACCCAGCTCAAATGCCAAAAAAACATTAACTTGTTGATGGGTTTTGTTTTTTTCTTTACGTTGTGTATGTTTGTTTTACTTTATTTTAAGAAATAACATATTTTTTAACTTTTTTTGTAAATCTTATGAAGATTAAACAATTATTTTTCTATATTTAAATTGAAGTAAACATGTTACTAATACATTTTCTAGCATTGATATTTTGTTGGTGGTTTAAGGGCATGCGGCTTGGTCTAAGCACAAGCATGGTTCAGAGATCGTGATTGATGTGAAAAATTGGCGTCAAAAGGTGTTGCTTAATATACATATCGAAATGCGTTAGGCAAATAAAATAGACGAGCAATCATTAATAAAATGAATTATGGGTTCAGGCTTCCTATATCCTTAGCTATAGTTGTGCACTTAGAGAATCTCATGTGTATTGTGTTGCATTTAAGATTGTGAGCTTTTATTTTCTTTGTTCAAAGATTGTGTACAATTTTGATAGAATAATAAGTGTATGTTGCATTTATGATTGAGGCCCAATTCATGGTATGAAGAAAACTGATTACAACAAAACAAAGGGAATATATATATATATATATATATATATAATCATAAATAGATTGTTAAAATTAAAAAAATCAATGATTACATATTTATTTTATAAAATGTCACATGATTTGTAATTTTCTTAAAATTTAAAATTAGATTAAATAATTAAAAGTTATCTCCTTTAAAATTTATAATGATTAAGTATTTATTATTATTATTTTAACTGACTAATAGAAAAGAGTATTTTATATATTTTTTTTAAAATAGATTACAGCAATAAACATTTTGGAGAGCCAATAGATGTATTCATTATTTTTTTTATAAGGTAATTTCGTTATAAAGTTATCATAAACTTATAAGTGAGTACTCTATACTATCACATACACGTACAGAGACTCACCTCGCACGTTTCACAACAATCATTAATCCACTCCTTTCAACAATACTCACATATTTGCACATTAAGTCATACATAGGTACACTCATTGCACCTTCAATCATTTGACACACCAACGTATGCTCATTGCACGTTAGCCATGTTCACTGTGATCATAGATTTCTGATGCCCTCAGACATACTCAATTTCACACCATGGATGGTTACTAAATAGCTCTTGCTCCACGTGTAACACCTTAGTTTAAATTTCTAAATAAATAAATTTTGCAAAAATGGGAATAATAAAATTTTATTCAAGAGTTCCCAATAAATAGTTCAATAAAGTATTTCAAAATAAGAAGGGATTATAATTTGCATCAAATCATTGCTACAGGACTTAATTAGTACATCATAATTTCAAAGAATAATTTCCTAAGTCATATAGCAGTTTCATCCATTCCTTCACTGAGTTTGGTGCTAATCGTCTTGGTCACCTGAAAAATAAATGTATGAGTGAGTACTCTACACTATCAAATACAAGCACAGAGACTCACCTTACATGTTCCAACATTACATAATTGAATCGAATTCATTAGTCACAACTACATGCACATCAAGCACATATTAACCATTTACACGTTTACACTCATTATACACATAATTAAATCACATCAAGTTTCACACGGGTGCGCTCACTGCACCTTCAACAATCTATATACACACGTGCGCTCACTGCACGTAGTCACGCTCATGCCCTCAACCTCAAAGACTTACTCAATTCACACCATGGATGGTCGCCAGATAGCTCCCACCCCACAGATACAACGTGTGGAGTACTGAGCTCCCAAGCAAAGGTATGTTAGTCAAAGGTTGAGTTATGAGGAGAGTGTGTGGCCTGTGGTGCACTCACGTTCATTGTTGGTGTCATCACTACCCTCTCTTTCGCAAAGTATTTCTACCGTCCTCATCTTTCACACCCTTACTATATTGCTGAACCATTCATAGTTTTCAATCATTCCAAACATCATCATAATCACACCCAACATGCCAATCACACATATTTCTATCCATTCACATTATTCAATATCAATCAATGGCATTTAAACACACACATTCACCCACATTCTCAATCAAGGGCATGTCCACTTATGTTCAACCATATTATATCCAACCACACAATTTCTATTCTAACTTTACCACAGTCAAGTCATTTCATCATACATTGTACACAATATTAATCACATTGTATTCAAACACACAACATTTTTCATCACAATCCATACGCATCACTTCATTTTCATTAAAACACACATCTTCCTACATTTCAATCATTCACATTTACAAACATAACCACATAAATTAATTTTAGGCATATAGAGATAGGGTAGATCCTCCCTTACCTCAAAATGAAGGCTCAACACAAATCAATGGTAGAAAACGTCCCTGCACAGTATTTCACCTTCCAAACGTCCCAAACACAATCTTACACCTAAACGGCCTTGGAGGTTTTAAATAGTGAAATAGGATTTTGAGTCGAGAGAATCAAAGAGATTTCAGAGAGGAATGAGAAATTAATTTTTCAAACCTTAAACCCTTAAATACCTCTTTGGCTGCAATATTCTCGTTACGACACATCCCTCGCTGCAGCAACACCATCTTTCGCTGCAGCTAAAATCTCAGAGGAAACTGCACTCTAATTTATGCAAAATCTTGCTACAGCAAAACCCTCTCACTACAGCGAGAATGCCTCTGCAGCACACACTTAGCCTATTTCAATCAATTCAAACCAATCATAAGTCCACACTACATTTCAACCACATTATACATATATCTTCACATTATATTCATATCCAAATCATCACACAGTCAAATGCACATTCAAACATCAATTAACACATTTATATTAATAAATCAATATATTGTTTAAAAATTTGGGACGTTACATCACGAATACAATGTGTGCAGTCTTGGGCCCCAAGCAAAGGTATTAGTCATAGGCCAAGTCAAGAGGAGAGTGTGTGGCTTGTGGTGCACCTACGTTCACTGTTGGTGTCACCACCACCCTTTCTTCCCCAAGGTATTTCTACCGCCCCATCTTCCACGCCTCTAGTGTATCACTGAACCATTCATAGTTTTTTTAACCAATTCAAACATAATCACACTCAGCATTCCATTCACATAAGTTCTCACTTATTTCATGTTATTCAACATCAATCAATGACATGTCTACACATACATTCACTCACATTCTTAATCACATCAGGATATTGATTTTCACACATGGCATATATGCCCACATTCAATCACATAACACTCAAACATCCAAATTTTCATAAAAACCCTACCACAATCAAGTCATTTCAACACACACATTACCTAATATTCATTACATCATGCTCAATCATGAAACTCCTATCAAAACACGTATCTTCCTACTTTATATCTTAACTACATTGCAATCCATAGCAAAATAAACAGATTCAAAACACAATGAGATAAGGTAGAGTCCCCTTTACCTCGGATTGAAGACCCAAACACAAAATCAATGATAAAAGTGCTCTTCACGCGGATTTCATCCTAAACACATGAATAACTCCATGAGAAACTAATAAAACAAAGAAGAGGGATGAAAACCGAAACTTTAACTCATAAACCTACCTCAAAATGTTCTGAACACGATATCAACATTCAATCTTGCTCCCAAACGGCTTTGGAGGCAATTTAATCGGTGAAATCAGGTTGAGGGTTAAGGGTTAAGAGAATCAAAAGAGAGTTTAGAGAGGGATGAGAATGAGTTTCCCAAACTCTAAACCCCTCAAATACCTTATGAGTCACGACACTTTCACTACAGCAAGACCCCTTCTCACTGCAGCGAAAATCTCAAACAAATTTACACTCTGTGTAACACCTTAAATTTAATTTCAAAATAACATATTTTGCAAAAATGAGAATAATAAAAATTTTATTTAAATATAATTTCCCAATACAAAGTTTCATCAAGGATTTTTCAAAACAATAAGGGATTACAAGTTTATATCATTAACTATTATAGGAACAATCCAATTATATTGAAATTCCAAAATAAAATCTAAGCCCTATAGCAATTTCATGCACCCCTTCACTGAGTCCGGTGCTGATCGTTTTGGTTACCTGAAAAACAAATGTAAGGGTGAGTACTCTACACTATCCAACACACAATTAAATATAGAGTCTCACCTTACACATGCGTCACATTATTTCAAATACAATTTACATAGGTATAATCACAAGCAACAATGTCAAGTAATTCATTTCATTTCACAACTGGTGTGCTCACTACACCAATAACAATATTTCATACACAAGTGCACTCACTGCACTTAGCCACGCTCACTGTGGTATTGTGATCATAGATTCACACCATAGATGGTCACCGGTTACCCCCGCCTCATGTATATTGCGTGGCCAGTCACGAGTCGCTCGACAAAGGTAGTGGTCAGAGGTCTAGTCAAGAGAAGAGTGTGTGGCCTGTGGTACACCCACGCTCACTGTTGGTGTCACCACCACTTTCTTTTCCCCAAGAAATTTCTACTGTCCCCATCTCCCACACCTTCAGTGTATCGCTGAACCATTCATAGCATCATTACAACGGCGTTTAACATGCCCCATTCATACACATTTCAGTCACATAAAATATTCATTCATAGCACACGACACAATGGCTATAGTCATTCACATTACACGGCACATAGGCCCACATTCGTTCACAACACACCACATAAGTGCCCATATTCATTCACGTTCCACATCAATTCCTTATCCAAATCTACTCATAATGGGCTCCAACATAATCAAAATCACACCCAACATGCATTATCTATCAAAACACACCAGTTCACATATACTATCTCAATCACATTACAAAAACATAGCAAGTAAATTGATTTCCAAACAAATTGAGATAGGGTAGAGTCCCTCCTTACCTTAAATCGAAGACCTAACACTAAACAATGGTAGCAAATGGTCCCCACTCATATTTCATCCCTAAAATACGTGGAAAACTATATGAGAACTCAAAGAGAACCCAGAAAATAGATAAGAGGAACAAAAATCAAAACCCTAACCATTAAAACTCACCACCAAGCGTCCCCAACACGAATCCAACTTCAATCTAGCTCATGAACAACTTTGGAGGCAATTTAATTGGTGGAATTGGGTTTGGGTTTGAAAGGATCGAAGAAATTTCGAAGGTAGATATGAGAAATGAGGCTCCCCAAACCCTAAACCCCTTTAAATCCCTTTCTGGTTGCGACATTCTCGTTGGACCTCATTGCAGCAACATCTTCTCTCGCTAGACCTCGTTGTAGCAACATCCTCTCTTACTTCAGCGAAAATCTCAGAGGGAATTACATTCTGGTTTCTGCAGAATCTCGCTACAGTGAGACCCTATCGCTACAGTGAGACTGCACCCAGAAATGCACCACAAATTGTCGCTTTGTCGCTATAGCAAGGGCCTCTCGCTGCAACGAGAAGGCGACAATTTTACTCCTTCCTCCCAAAGCCCTCTCGCTACGGTGAGAACGCTATAGTATTACACTCTTAACCTATTTCTCAGTCTAATTAATCCATTCTAATCGTATACAAATACATTTATACACATAAACATCATCATCATGTACTCAGGTGCAAATTCCAACATCTATTTACATTTATACTTATATATATATATATATATATATATATATATATATATACATACATACATACATACATAACAATAATCAATAATACAAAATTTGGGGTGTTACAACTCTCCCCTCCTTTAGAAAATTTTGTCCCTGAAATTCAAATAGGCTACATAAACAAATACGGGTACAGATCTCTCATTCTACTTTGTTTCCCATGTGACATCTCCCTCATCACTTGAGCTCCAAATCACCTTCACTAATGAGATCTCCTTGCCCTTCAGCTGTTTAACACAATGGTTCGCTATCTTCACCAGATACACGTCATAAGACAAGTCTTCTCTCACTTGAACCGAGTCAAGATCAATCACTTAGGAAGGATCCGGCACATACTACCTGAGTTGGGACACATGGAATACCGGATGTAGATTCGAGAGATTCAGAGGCAACACTATCTGGTATGCAACATGATCAATTCTACTCAGCACTTCGAATGGCTCAATGAACTTAAGAGACAACTTCCGAGATTTCAAAGCTCTCCCAACACCGGTCACAGGTGAGACCTTCAAAAACACATGGTCATCCATCTGGAACTCTAACGGTTTCCTTCTCTTATCATAGTAACTCTTCTGTCGATCTTGGGCAGCCTTCATCTTTTCTCTGATCATTCTAAGCTACTTATTCTGCCGTTGGATCATATCTAGTGCACACAATAGCCTCCCCATTCTCATACCAGCACAAAAAAGTCCTACATCTCCACCCATTAGAGCTTCAAATGGCGCCATTCCAATGCTGGCGTGATAGCTGTTATTGTACGTGAACTCCACCAATGGCAAACATTCCTCCCAAGTCTCCTACTGCTTAAGCACATAAGCCCTCAGTAAGTCCTCCAGGCACTGGATAGTTCTCTCGATCTGGCCATCTGTCTATGGATGATATGTCACGACCCCTTTTTATAAAGGACCGAGAACATTGTTTCTACACCACATACTTATTTAAAAATAGGTAAATAATAGAGAATATAAGTATAAAAATTCACTTCTCATTCAAAGTAAAAATGAAGTTCCTTACAACAAATATCCAACAGATCAACATAATATTACATTTAGTTTATAATATTCAAAATACCAAAAAAATTATAATACGTGACTCCCTCGACATGAGGTCTCATATATAAAGAAAAAGGACTTTGATGCATTATTACTCAACTCCAGCTTCTAACTTTTCTTCGCGGCCCCTCGGCTGTGAAGTAGATGCAACACTGCTACATCCGCTCACGTACCACCGTACGATCATCGCGATACACACGCACACAACGACATAGAAAGAAATGCAAGGGTGAGCTTACCAAACATAAAATAAAATTATATATATATAGATCAAAATATTTTTCACGCAATAACCCCATGCATTTCCAGCCCATCTAATGCACAGCATGAAAACGGCTTCCAACCGGTTTCACGACCTAATTAATCCGAAGGAACCGAGGCGGTCCGGGAGCGACCCATTCAGGTATCCGGATCCAAGACAAAGACAAAGCTCAAAGCATGAACTTACCGTTACATGTCTACCCACCTAAACATGTAACTCGGCTCTATAATGATGCAAATCATATATCTCAGCATGATGCACGCCACCAAAATTATTTTAACAGCTCAACTACGGCAAGTTTATAATAGATCAGCCAAAATCTCAGCATTTTAAACTAATTAACAACGATTCTGACTTAGAAAATAGCTTTTATTCAATAGATCTAACAAAATCATATCAAAATATCTTGAAATAACATATTAAACCGTTCAAAACATAGTTCATAGGTTAAAGTAAACTCCCTTACCTCGTAAAGATGATTCACACTAGATCTACCGAATATTACTTGATTATAACAAAATTTACCGAAGATTCAGCTTTAGAACGGAGTTTCTCCTAAGAACACCATGAATTTTTATAAGAAAGAGAAGGAGAAGAGAAACGAACGGTAAATCTAGCTTCAAACTTAAAGAAACTTACTTCCAATCCTTCAGAATAGATGTAGAATCTCGAGATCGCGAGAAATCTAAGTTTAGGAAGGTTTAGTATGAGAGAAATGGTGGTTTACGGCCTTAGAACCTTTGAGAACCTTGGATAGAGGTGAAGAAATGAAAATTTCGTGTGAAGCCCCCTTTTTATAGAAAATTTTCGAAATTTACTGTTCACGCGAATTCTTGTTCATCGCGGAAACACTTGTTCACCGCCTTACTGTTCATGCCGGAAAATACTGTTCAGGGGTACTATTCATGCGGAAAACACTGTACACGCGTCTTGTACACGCCTTTGTACGCGTATGTGACGTCACCGATGACGTCGGCGATCCTTGTACATACGCGGTTGGTACTGTTCATACACGGTTTGTACGCGGTTTGCACTGTTCATTGCACTGTTCATACACGGTTTGTACTGTACATACGCGTTGGCACTGTTCATTGCACTGTTCATACACGGTTTGTACTGTACATACGCGGTTTGCACTGTTCATTTAAATATATTCCAATACCAAATAATCCTTCAATTAACATTGAACAAATATAAAATATTATAGATTACTCAATAATAAATTAGAAGCCTGACAATTCTCCCCCCGAAAAATAAATTTTCGTCCTCGAAAATTTCCTTCCCCAGAGAAAAGATGAGGGTACAATTCTCTCATTCTTTCTTCTAACTCCCATGTGGCATCACCAGTTATTTGATCCCAAACAACCTTTACTAACCGAATAGACTTACCTCTAAGTTTCTTAACTCTAGTTTCCTCGATACGAGCAGCTGGGACCTCCACAGACAAGTCATCTCGTAACTCCACAACATCAAGCTCAATTACATGAGACAAATCTGGAACATACTTCTTTAGCTGCGACACATGGAAAACATTATGTATTCCAGACAACTGAGGTGGTAACGCTAATTCATAGGCTACTGGTCCTCGACGATGTAATATACGATACGGTCCTATGAACTTAGGTGTTAACTTCTTGGCTCTTAAGGCTCGCCCCACACCTGTAGTGCGTGATACTCTTAAGAATACATGATCACCAACCTCAAATTCTAGGGATCTTCTGCGTCGGTCAGCATAAGATTTACGTCGACTTTGGGTAGCTCTTAGCTTTTCTCTAATAAGTTCAACTTTCTCCTTAGTTTCTTGCAGCATTTCAGGTCCAACCATCAAATGTACTCCATCTTGGAACCAACGAGATAGAGGTTCTACACCTTCTACCATACGAGCTTCAAATGGTGCCATATCTATACTCGAATGATAGCTATTATTATAAGTGAATTCTACCAAAGGAAGCATATCCTCCCAATTACTCCTCTGTTCTACAATGCAAGTCCGCAATAAGTCTTCTAAGGTCTGAATAGTACGCTCGGATTGACCATCTGTTTGCGGATGGTATGCGAGAACTCAACCTCAACCGTGTGCCCATAGATTCTTGGAAACTACGCCAAAAGCGGGAAGTGAATCGAGGATCCCTATCGGAGATAATACTAGAAGGTACTCCATGCAACCCGACAGTCTCTCTAATGTACAATTCTGCTAATTTCTCCAAGCTAAAGGTCATGTTAATTGGCAAGAAATGTGCACTCTTGGTTAGCCTATCAACTATGACCCACACCGCATCATGATTCCTAAGCTGTTCTAGGTAGATGGGACACAAAGTCCATAGTCACATGGTCCCACTTCCACTCTGGAATTTCCATCGTTTGTAACTCTCTGGAGGGCTTTGGTGCTCGCTTTTGCCTTTTGACAAGTCAAGCAGGCTTTAACAAACTCAGCTATCTCTCGCTTCATGCCCGGCCACCAAAACATCTGCTTTAAATCTTGATACATCTTGGTAACACCGGGATGAATGTTGAGACTACCCTTATGTCCTTCTTCTAGAATTGCTCTCTTTAATTCGGTATCTCTAGGGACACAAACTCGACCTTGACATATGAGAATACCATCAACACCTTTCTTGAAACCCTTTGTCTTATACGTCCCTAAGAGAAATACAATCCGACATAACATTGGATCCCACAATTGTTTATCTTTAATTTCCTGTAAGAAATTATTAGTCACCACAATTCGGCTACAACTAATCTTTTCGGGTGATAAGTCCACATGTATGTTCAGGTCTCGGAATTGTTCTACCAAAAGGGTTTCACTGACTCTTAGGGAGAATGCCTGAACCACATTCCTACTTAATGCATCGGCCACCACGTTAGCTTTTCCTGGATGGTATTGGAGCTGAAAATCATAATCCTTAAGGAATTCCACCCAACGTCTCTGCCTCATATTTAACTCTCGCTGATCAAATAAATACTTCAGACTCTTATGATCACTATATACATCAAATTGAGCTCCATAAAGATAGTGTCGCCACACCTTCAGAGCAAAGACTACAGCAGCTAACTCAAGGTCATGAATCGGGTAATTTCGCTCATGAGTTCGCAATTGACGAGATGCATAAGCTACCACTCTCTTATCTTGCATCAACACACATCCCAATCCCTGATGAGAAGCATCACAGTACACCTCAAACGGTCGACTAGTATCAGGGAGAATCAACACCGGCGAAGAAGTTAGTCTCTGTTTTAACTCATTAAAGCTTTGCTCACATTCCTCAGTCCACACAAAGGGTTGATCACGGCGAGTTAACCGTGTTAATGGTGCAGCTATCTTCGCGAATCCCTCTATAAATCTCCGGTAGTAACCTGCTAGGCCCACAAAACTACGAATCTCGAAATTTGTCTTCGGCCTTTCCCATTGCAACACCGCTTCAACTTTGGAAGGATCAACTGCAATTCCTTTAGCTGAAATAACACGACCAAGGAACTTCACTTCCTCTAGCCAAAACTCACACTTAGACAGTTTAGCATACAACTGTTTTTCCCTTAAAACATTAAGTACAGTCCTCAAATGCTCTTCATGTTCTTCTGACGAACTAGAATAAATTAAAATATCATCAATAAAGACTACCACAAATCGATCCGGGGAAAGGCCTAAAGATCCGATTCATGTAGTCCATAAACACAGCTGGAGCATTTGTAACTCCAAAAGGCATCACTATATACTTATAATGACCATATCTAGTGCGAAAAGCAGTCTTAGGAATATCTTCATCCTTCACTCAGATCTGATGGTACCCAGACTTCAAATCAATCTTAGAGAATACCTTAGCACCTTTCAGCTGGTCCATCAAATCATCGATTCGCGGTAATGGGTACTTGTTCTTAATTGTCAACTTATTCAACTTACGATAATCCACACATAATCTAGAACTTCCGTCCTTCTTTTTCACCAAGAGAACTGGGGCTCCCCAAGGCGATACACTTGGTCTAATCATCTGTTTACGCATTAAATCCTCGATCTGCTCCTTAAGTTCAATTAACTCTTTTGGCGCCATTCTATACGGTACTACAGACACTGGCTCAGCTCCGGGAATCAAATCTATAGCAAACTCTACCTCTCTACGTGGAGGTATTCCAGGAATATCCTCTGGAAAAATCTCAGGGAATTCTCGTACTACTGGTATTGACTGAAGGCTTTGCTCCACTTCTGCATTCATAACTCCCAACAAAATAAAACAAGATACTCCCTCACCTAAGGATGTTTCTATTTGGCGAGTAGAAATCAATTCTACACAATCTTGCTGCTCGGGAAAGATTAAACACCTCCGCCACAATCAATTAGCACACGATTGGCGGTTAGCCAATCCATACCCGAGATTACATCTAACCCGGACCTCGGGATACAAATCAGATTTACTTTGTATCTTCGTCCCTCAATTGCTATGGGACACCTCACACAACCCGTCGAAGTCTTAATTGAACTTAAAGTAGGTGTCGATACTACTAAGTCTCATCCTAGATCGCCCACCGTGTAATCAAGTTTCTCACACAATTGTCCGCAATAAAAGAGTGTGTGGCTCCAGAATCAAACAACACAGAGAGAAGTACTTGCCACAGCCTCCATGGCGTGAGCCATTTGGTTCACGTCAACAGGAGGAGGAGGGTTTGCAACAGATTTTCTCGGTCTAGCCATCCTAATATATAGACTAGCTTAGATTACTAATGTTTAACACATTCAGCAATACCACCACATAGCTATATTCACATATTCAGCTTACAGTAATATATTCATATTTAGTATGTCATAACAATTTAATCAATTTAGCACTGAGCACAACGTCATATCAGCATTTCAAACAACATAGCAAACACATTTATCTCAGCAATCATGTACAATCTTAGCTTAACAACCTATTATTCACGTAGCATGAATCGCCTATAGCTCACCCAGTATCATATACCAAAATTTTCTACATCTGTCGTGTCTGAGAACTGAGGTGATCAAGCTAGTTCCCTCCCAACTTGATGAATAGAAATTATGATATATGATTCACAGCTAAAACTTATATGTCTAATATGCACAACTGATGCCTAACAACCTCACCCCGTAGGTTTACCTAGACCATGCTCTGATACCACTAAAATGTCACGACCCCTTTTTATAAAGGACCGAGAACATTGTTTCTACACCACATACTTATTTAAAAATAGGTAAATAATAGAGAATATAAGTATAAAAATTCACTTCTCATTCAAAGTAAAAATGAAGTTCCTTACAACAAATATCCAACAGATCAACATAATATTACATTTAGTTTATAATATTCAAAATACCAAAAAAATTATAATACGTGACTCCCTCGACATGAGGTCTCATATATAAAGAAAAAGGACTTTGATGCATTATTACTCAACTCCAGCTTCTAACTTTTCTTCTTGGCCCCTCGGCTGTGAAGTAGATGCAACACTGCTACATTTGCTCACGTACCACCGTACGATCATCGCGATACACACGCACACAACGACATAGAAAGAAATGCAAGGGTGAGCTTACCAAACATAAAATAAAATTATATATATATAGATCAAAATATTTTTCACAGCAATAACCCCATGCATTTCCAGCCCATCTAATGCACAGCATGAAAACGGCTTCCAACTGGTTTCACAGCCTAATTAATCCAGAAGGAACCGAGCCGGTCCGGGAGCGACCCATTCCAGTATCTGGATCCAGACAGCACAGCACAGCAGCTCAGCATGAACTTACCGTTACATGTCTACCCACCTAAACATGTAACTCGGCTCTATAATGATGCAAAACATATATCTCAGCATGATGCACGCCACCAAAATTATTTTAACAGCTCAACTACGGCAAGTTTATAATAGATCAGCCAAAATCTCGGCATTTTAAACTAATTAACAACGATTCTGACTTAGAAAATAGCTTTTATTCAATAGATCTAACAAAATCATATCAAAATATCTTGAAATAACATATTAAACCGTTCAAAACATAGTTTATAGGTTAAAGTAAACTCCCCTTACCTCAGAAAGATGATTCACACTAGATCTACCGAATATTACTTGATTATAACAAAATTCACCGAAGATTCAGCTTTAGAACGGAGTTTCTCCTAAGAACACCATGAATTTTTATAAGAAAGAGAAGGAGAAGAGAAACGAACGGTAAATACTGTTCACCGCCTTACTGTTCATGCCGGAAAATACTGTTCAGGGCACTATTCACGCCGGAAAACACTGTACACGCGTACTGTACACGCACTGTACGCGTATGTGACGTCACCGATGACGTCAGCAGTCACTGTACATACGCGGTTGGTACTGTTCATACACGGTTTGTACGCGGTTTGCACTGTTCATTGCACTGTTCATACACGGTTTGTACTGTACATATGCGGTTGGCACTGTTCATTGCACTGTTCATACACGGTTTGTACTGTACATACGCGGTTTGCACTGTTCATTGCACTGTTCACACGGTACTGTTCACTTTTTTTTTTTTTAAATAATTTCAACTCCATCTAAATATATTCCAATACCAAATAATCCTTCAATTAACATTGAACAAATATAAAATATTATAGATTACTCAATAATAAATTAGAAGCCTGACATGATACGCTGAACTAAGCTTCAATTTAGTGCCCAATGCCCTTTGCAGGCTCTCCCAGAACCTCGAGGTAAACCTCAGGTTTCTATTAGACACCACACTGATCGACACTCCATGTAGCCTGACTATCTCTCTTACATACAATTCTGCAAGTCTCTCTAACTTATACTTCACGTTAATCGGGAGAAAGTGTGCGGCCTTTGTCAACTGATCAACTATCACCCAGATGGCATCATGGTTGTTCCTGGTCCTCGACAACCCAGAAACAAAGTCCATGGAAATACTGTCCCATTTCCACTTAGGGATATCCAATGGTTGCAACAACCCAGGTGGACGCTGGTGTTCTACCTTCGCCTTCTGGCAAGTCAAGCATCTAGCAACATATTATGCCACATCCCTCTTCATTCTGTTCCACCAAAAGCTTTTCCGGAGATTTTGATACATCTTAGTCATACCAGGGTGGAAACTCATTTTACTCTTATGCGCTTTCTCCAGTGTCATTGGCTTCAACTCATCCACTTGGAGAATACACACTCGGTTCCAAAACTTAATCACCTTGTTCTCATCACAGTGGAACTCTAAATTCTTTCTCTCATTCTTCTGTCTCATCATATCTTTTAGAAAAGCATCTCCCTGCTGTGCATCTCGGACATACACCAAGAAATCGTTATGAATTGTTGTCGCTTCCAGATACAAGCTTCTCGGCCTTACCTCCATGGCCAAGTTCATGTCCCGAAATTCTTCAATCAGCTCCATCTCTTTTACCATCATTGCGGCCACGTGCAAGGACTTCCGGCTCAATGCGTCTGCCACCACATTTGCCTTACCAGGATGGTAAGACAAGGTGAAATCATAGTCCTTGAGGAATTTCATCCATCTCCTCTGCTACATGCTCAGCTCCCTCTGATCAAACAGATACTTCAAATTCTTGTGGTCATTGAACACCTCAAACCTCGCTTCATACAGGTAGTGCCTCCATACCTTAAGAGCAAAAACCACCGCGGCTAACTCCAACTCATAAGTTGGATAGTTGACTTCATGAAGGCGCAATTGCCTTGAGACAAAGGCAACCATTCGCCCGTCTTGCATCAAAACACACTCAAGTCCATGCCTGGACGCATCACAATATACATCAAACTTCCGTTCTGGGTCGAGCAGAACTAACACAAACGCTGAAGTCAACTTTATTTTCAGCTCTAGGAAACTAGCTTCACACCCCTTGGTCCATTTAAACTCCCTGCCCTTACGGGCCAGCTTCGTTAAGGGCAAGGCTATCTTAGAAAATCCTTTAATAAACTTCCTATAATAGCCTGCTAGTCCCAAAAAACTGCATACCTAAGTCACATTCGTCGGTCTCGGCCATCCAGCCACTGCTTCCACCTTTGCAAGGTCCACAATAATTCTTTCCTTCGACACTATGTGCCTCAGAAACTGAATCTCTAACAACCAGAACTCACACTTCGAGAATTTTGCATACAGTTGTCTTTCCCTCAGAATTTCTAGAACAATTTTCAAGTGCTCGACATGCTCTTCCTGAGTCTTTGAATATATTATGTCGTCAATGAACACCACCATAAACTTGTTCAAAAATTCATGGAAGATTTGATTTATGTAATCCATGAACATCACAGGCGCATTGGTTACTCCAAACGGCAACACCAAATACTCAGTGACCATACCACGTCCTAAATGCCGTTTTGGGCACATCCTCATCCTTTACCATGATCTGATGGTATCCTGACCTCAAGTCAATCTTAGAAAACACTGCAACTCCTCTTAACTGGTTCATCAAATCATCGATCCTCGGAAGCAGATACTTATTTTTGATCGTCACCTTATTCAGTTGCCGGTAATCCACACACATCCTCATGCTCTTGTCCTTTTTTTTTCACTAAAAGCACTGATGGTCCCCAAGGTGACACACTCGGCCTTACAAACCGTTTCTGCAACAAGTCCTCTACTTATTTCTTGACCTCCATCAACTGCACTGGTGACATCCTATATGGTGCCATAGAAATCGGGCTTGTTCCTGGAATGAAGTCAATAGTAAACTCTATCTCTCTCTCAGGCAGTAACTCAGAAACATCTTTAGGGAAAACTTCTAAGTAGTCCCTCACCACTGAAATATACTCTGACTCCACCACACTTTCTGACTCTATTGAAAATGTCACTATGAAGGCCTTAGCATTTACTGTGTTCTCCCACACATCATGACTTAACAGCCTCAAAACTTTCGACATCGACACACCAAAGATAAGTGTCTTATCTCTGCAATCCAACAGTTCATGGTTGGCAGTTAGCCAATCCATTCCCAATATCACGTCCAATTGAAGAAGAGGCAAACAGATCAAGTCCACCTCAAACTCCCTATCATGTACCATCATAGAGCACCGCAGACACACCCATGACGTCACAACTGGCTTACCCGTAGGGGTAGTCATAATAAAGTTGCATGGCAATTCAGTCACATACAAATTCAGGCTCTTCACACAATTCACAGATACAAAAGAGTGCGTAGCACCCGAATCAAATAGCACATCTAGGAATCGGCCCTTAATAATGCATTTACCTTGAATCAATTCCCCAGATTGTGAAGCCTTCACCCTGCTCATGGCAAAGACCCTACCAGGATACTCGGTTTTGGCCCCGTACTCGGCCCTGTGCTCCTTCTTGACTCAGGCCTCTGAACTGTACTCAAACTGCCATTCCTTTTAGCAGTCCAGTACACATTAGCAGTGTGCCCCTGCTTCCCACAGTTACTGCAGCTTGTCTTTGGCTATGGATAGTCTCTCATCATGTGGGGTCCTCCACACCTAAAGTACTTGATTGACCTTTTGAAAGAGCCTGATCCTGGATCACTCCCACTGCTATTCTCTTATGATGAACTTCTTCTGGACTAAGAATTACTCAAGCTTGAGTATGGCCCCTTTGAGAATCTAGAGGGTCTTCTATCATGCTTCACTAGATCAGCTTCCTTAGTGTCCACAGTCTTGCTCCTCGAGTTGGCTTCAAAAATTCTACTCTTGCTCACCAGAGTGTGTAAGTTTGTCAGCTGAAACACACTGACTGTAGCTCGGATGTCTGGCCTTAGCCCGTGCTCAATTGAGCACATAAGTCTTCCTCTCCATCCCCATGTTAGTAGTGAGGCCAGTACTACAGCAGCTCTTAGAACTTTGCTGCATACTCCCCCATTGTCATGCTACCTTGCTATAGCTCAAGGAACTCTGTGGCCTTCTGCTTCTTCAGATCCCAGGGAAAGTAATTCCCTAGGAAGATCTCCTTAAAGGTCTCCCACTGAATGTAACCACCCTCTTGTGGCAATGTCTGACCGGCAAACCTCTACCAGTCTTTTGCCTCCCCACACAGCAAGTAGGTGGCATAGTTCACCTTGTGCTCCTCACGACACCCCATTACATTAAAGAACTTCTCCACATTCGCCAACAACCTTTCGGCTTCCTTAGGGTTGAATCCACCTTTAAACTTTGGAGGATCGTGCCTAGTGAAGGCAGACAATCCTTGGTACTTGGTCAGCTTTTCCTTTGGTTGTGCACCAAGGTCTCCAAAATTTGAGCCATGCGCTTCATTAGGTCATTGGTATCTCTTGCACGTCTACCTCCACCAACCATCTTAATCTTAGCTAGTAAACAATGTAACAATCACACTGAATTCATCAGATTAATACAACATTTAAATTTTCAGACAATCAAAACACATCAACACTTAGCTTGGACACTTCAGCCTTTTACCCCAATCCAGTTTGGATGAACTGCACTGATACCAAAATTGTAATACCTTAGATTTAATTTTAAAATAACATATTTTGCAAAAATGAGAATAATAAAAATTTTATTTAAATATAATTTCCCAATACAGAGCTTCATCAAGGATTTTTCAAAAAAATAAGGGATTACAAGTTTATATCGTTAACTACTATAGGACCAATCCAATTACATTGAAATTCCAAAATAAAATCTAAGCCCTATAGCAGTTTCATCCACCCCTTCACTTAGTCCGGTGCTGATCGTCTTAGTTACCTGAAAAACAAATGTAAGGGTGAGTACTCTACACTATCCAACACACATTCAAATATAGAGTCTCACCTTGCACATGCGTCACATCATTTCTAATACAATTTACATAGGTATAATCACATGCAACAATGTCAAGTAATTCATTTTATTTCACAACTGGTGCGCTCACTACACTAACAACAATATTTCATACATAAGTGCGCTCATTGCACTTAGCCACGCTCACTGTGGCACTATGATCATAGATTCACACCATAGATGGTCACCGGTTACCCCCGCCTCACGTATATCGCGTGGGCAGTCACGAGTCGCTCGATAAAGGTAGTGGTTAGAGGTCTAGTCAAGAGGAGAGTGTGTGGCCTGTGGTACACCGACGCTCACTATTGGTGTCACCACCACTCTCTCTTCCCCAAGAAATTTCTACTATCCCCATCTTCCACACCTCCAGTGTATCGCTGAACCATTCATAGTATCATTACAACAGCGTTTAACATGCCCCACTCATACATATTTCAGTCACATAAAATATTCATTCATAGCACATGACACAATGCCTATGGTCATTCACATTACACGGCACATAGGCCCACATTCATTCACAACACAGGGCATAATTGTGCATATTCATTCACGTTCCACATCAATTCCTCATCCAAATCTACTCATAATGGGCTCCAACATCATCAAAATCACACCCAACATGCATTATCTATCAAAACACACTAGTTCACATATACTATCTCAATCAAATTACCAAAAACATAGCAAATAAATTGATTTCCAAACAAATTGAGATAGGGTAGAGTCCTCCCTTACCATAATTCAAAGACCCGACATAAAACGATGGTAGCAAATGGTCCCAACTCAGATTTCGTACCTAAAACACATGAAAAACTCCATGAGAACTCAAAAAGAACCCAGAAAACAGAGTAGAGGGATGAAAACCAAAACCTTAACCATTAAAACTTACCTCTAAGCGTCCCCAACACGAATCTAACCTTCAATATAGCTCACGAACGACTTTAGAGGCAATTTAATCGGTGGAATAGGATTTGGGATTGAGACGATTGAAGAAATTTTGAAGGTGGATATGAGAAGCCCTCTTGCTATAGCGAAAATGTCAGAGGGAATTGTATTTTGGTTTCTGCAGAATCTTACTGCAGTGAGACCCTCTCGTTACAGCGAGACTGCACTAAAAAATGCACCCCAAACTGTCGCTATAGCGAGGGACCTTTCACTGCAGTGAGAAGGCAACAGTTTCATACCTTCCTCTCAGGGTCGTCTCGCTATAGAATGAACGCCCCAGTATTACACCATTAACCTGTTTCTCAGTCCAAATAATCCAATCCAATCGTATACGAATACATTTATTCGCATCCATATGCATTTATACACATAAACATCATCATCACGCACTCAGGTGCAAATTCCACCATCTATTTACATTTATACTTATATATATATATATATATATATATATATATATAACAATAATCAATAATACAAAATTCGGGGCGTTACACTCTAGATTCTACAGAATCTTGCTACAGCGAGAGCCTCTCACTACAGCGAGACTGCATCCCATAAATGCACACTCTTTGTTGCCCTCTCACTATAGTGAGAAGACTCTCCCTGCAGCGAAAATACAATAGATGTATGCCCTTTGCCTAGGGCCTTCTCACTATAGTGAGAATGCCATTGCAACACACACTTTGCCTAAATCTCAATGAATTCCAGCCCAATAACAAGTTCACATTCACATTTCAACCAGAATACAAAAATACATATGCATCCATATGTATTTACACACATACACATCACTACATAAGTCAAACGCACATTTAAATATTAACCCACATATTTGTATTGATAATCAAATGCTATTACAAAAATTTGGAGCGTTACACATAATCCATGATAACTTATTTTACTAACTTTTTGAGTTTTCTATTTATACAAATATAATACAATCCAAAGAAAAAAGAAGGTCTTAGGAGAAGTCCAAAGCACACATAATATATAACTTTTCTTTCATACTTGCTCGTTTTCTCAATCATCTAATCAATCAAGAGGAGGATCATCATCAAGTTTCAAATAGATTACTACATAGTAAAGGAGAAAAGGAACCTCAACTCTTAGTTGGTCTTGTATAACTACAAGTGCAACATAATTATTATTCATAATATATATAGTTTATATAATAAAACTTATAAATATAATCATTTGATTAGAACTATTAGAGCTCTATTTTCCAGTTTTCATACTCAATGTCAAGATTTTCATAATGTTAATGGGTGCATCTCTACCACTCATCTGCATTCATACACATTTAATTGACAAAACATAAAGAAAGAAATGACCATAAACATTCAAAAATCATATCATACCACAATACTTAATGCTAAAATGAATAAAAATATGCTCAAATGATTATCCAAGTAATCAATAACCAACAACTATTGCAATGTCTTTTATTTATGTTTTCTCCATCAAATAATTAATTATCCAACATTGTTGATCTTGGTTGAAGATTAGGAGTTTTGTGTCTACAATCCAACTAGTAGGTACATTCTCTCTTATTGGAGACATAATTGTTAGTGAACAATTTCCTTTATAGTCACCCTAGCAGCACACACTCACACCAATCATAGAATGCTTTAGTGTCTGTCAGGATAGCTTATCACAATTTCCACTGCCTTGGCACAAGTTACCCAGACTTGGTCTCTTGTAGTACTTGAGTATTCAACTATCTGTTATGGTTACACCAATAATATTGGGCCTATGCCTATACCTAGCATTTTCAATCACTTTCTTTGTGAAATTAATTCACATTTACAATCATTTACTCTTAGATTTTTCAAAATTCACACACTAACTTGTAAAATTCATAACTAAATCAATATAAGTTCAAAATCATGAAATTACTAGGATTTTCTTTCTTTAAGCGTCCACTTTCATATGAAAATGCAAGTATAATTTAGACACTTATAGAGAGCTAATGAAACAGTTTCTCTCTGCTGTTCACAAATTACTTTTCTCAGTACTCTGCATATTGAAAAATTTATAACTAATTCATTTTAATTCCAAAAAATATGAAATCAGTGAATTTATTCTCCTATGTATGTTTATTTTTAAGTAAAAATACCTGAACAGTAGTTTAGAGACTTACAAATATCATTTCAAGTTTTGGTTTCTATTTGCATATCACATGTTGTCATGTTTTATAATAGATTATTGAAAATATAACTCATTCGTTACAACACCAAAAATTATGAAATCAATGGCATTTTTTTATTGTTTAAGTTCCTAGTTTCACAAAAAAAAAAATACAACCAGAAATTAAGATTTCAAAGTGAAGCATAATTTCTCTTTGTTGATCATACAACATCGCTTCTTAATATCAGTTTAGTGGAAAAATCTTAGCTATTTCATTTCAAGTTCAAAAATCATGATATCAATAGTAATATTTTCATTTAAGTGTCTACTTTCATAAAATAAATACAATTAAAATAATGGCATCCTACAAAATTGAAAAGTAAAACAATTTATCCATGTTATTCTTAGAAAGTTACTTTTCATGCAATAATATATTTGAAAAATCCTAATTAATTCATTTCAAATCCAATTTTAATAAAACTAGTGGGAAATTACTTTTATTCAGTCCTTTATTTAAATAGAGTATGTTTTTACAAAGAAGTCTCTGTATTTTAAAAAATTCTAGTTTGATCCCCAAACTTTCTATTATTTGGTAAAAGATCCTTTTATCAAAAACTTCATATATTTTAGATTCTGCGACACGTTTCCACTAAGTTTATAGGTTATAATCTAAGTCTTTACATGATCTAAAACATTCTTTTGGTCCTACCACTCATGTGGTCAAGTATTTTGAATTTTTAAAGTATATTTAAGGTAAAAGTCATGATATTTTATTGTTTAAAAGTTTAACCTTCCAAATTTATTGTAATATCTTAGTCACCATCATAAACTTCACATGATCTAGGGATTCTAAATGTGTCCAAGGTTCCAAAAGTTTCTTACATAGTCACTTTCTAGTTTTAATTTATTTTTTTTGAAAGTCTTTTACCAAAAAAATTTCAAAAATATATTTAAAATATCATTTTAATTTCAAATAATTCTAAAAACTTCAAAATAACATATTCATATGTTCTAAGCTATTAGAAATTTTTTTCATGATTTTAGGAATATGCTAAAGCCAAAAATAACAAAAAAAATAGTTCTACTTTATTGAAAATGGTAATCTTTTTGAAAATTTGGAAAAGTCCCTTTTTATGCCCAACAAAAGAGATAGTCACAAATTTTACTTGAATAATATTGTAATCAAGCCATACAAACATAAATCAAGGGTTAAAATTTCAGTTCATACCTTTAAAATAATATTTGCAGAAAATAAAACTTATTCACCTAAGTTCATTGTAACATCCTTAATTTCTTATTTCATATAGATAATAATTTATAATGAAGAAAGAAAATGAACTGAATTTCTTTATATTTATAACTTAAAGAATTGAAGAAAATATAGAACTTACATTTCTTTTATTCAGTTTATAAAAACTCAAAGGTCTTCAAACTACTAAAAGAAATGGTTTCAAAATTTTAAATTTATAAATAGAGAAAAATAAAACTTTACATCTTGACAATTTATTTAATTCGTATTACATGCTTCTAAGTTAAAAAATAAATCAACAACACTACCTTTCAGTAAAGTAAATTTCTATCTAAAATTGAATGGATACTACAAATTAAAAGTAGCTAACTATTAAAATTGCAATTACACTTCAAATCATTATTTCCAACAAAACTTATCAAAATATTATAAATTCAGAATAATTAACATGAAAATGATTATGTATTCTTGTCAACTTTGAATGGAAACTAAATTAGAATTATTACAATTTTCAAAATTAATCAAAGTCCTAACAGAACAGTCTTCCATATAATTTCACCGAGGATATGATCTTAGAACGGATAAACTTTCATTTATTCTTCAATTTCATTTTTTAGAAATTAATTTGTAAACGTAAGTATCCTTTGTCCCACTAAATCCTTTATTTGATAAATGAATCAAGTAATACATAGAACATTATTTAATATAGAATACCTGTCAAAATAGTACTACCTAATGTACTATATCAATAAGATACAATAGATCAAGCAGCATAAGAATCATACCAATCCATGACATTTCACACGTAACCAAATTCAATCATTTCATCCTTGACTCTGTACCACTTTATTCATTTCATATATCAGCATGTCAAAATAAGTGCATTATAACCATATTAATTAATGAATTACGATATATGCATCATAATTACACTCCTCGATGTATTACAATACCTGTATTATAATCACACTAATCAATCTGTTATGACTCATCTATTATAATCATACATCTCACAATTCACAATCATTGCCTCCAGGATCCTTTGAGGTCTTCCATAAGTATAGATAGTTGCCGGATAGTGTAACATCCTTCTTTTAATATATAAATAATTTGCATTTATAACTGATATTGTTAAAACATGATTAGGAAAAAAATTGATAAAAACTTGTATATTTGGAATAAATGGTACAATATGAAAATACGAATTAATAAACTTTACGAATTTATAATATTTCTCCTTAGAAGATTTCCACTGTCAATGAATAAAATACGTAAGTGATTTTATTACATTAAATCAAATTTATCTGAGCAGTTTCTTTTCCATAATCCCTGCCGAGTATGACCCTAGTGTCACGACCCCTTTTTTATAAAGGACCGAGAACATTATTTCTACACCACATACTTATTTTAAAAATAGATAAATAATAGAGAATATAAGTATAAAAATTCACTTCTCATTCAAAGTAAAAATGAAGTTCCTTACAACAAATATCCAACAGATCAACATAATATTACATTTAGTTTATAATATTCAAAATACAAAAAAAAAATTATAATACGTGACTCCCTCGACATGAGGTCTCATATATAAAGAAAAAGGACTCTAATGCATTATTACTCAACTCCAGCTTCTAACTTTTCTTCACTGGCCCCTCAGCCTGTGAAGTAGATGCAACACTGCTACATCCGCTCACGTACCACCGTACGATCATCGCGATACACACGCACACAACGACATAGAAAGAAATGCAAGGGTGAGCTTACCAAACATAAAATAAAATTATATATATATAGAGCAAAATATTTTTCACAAAGAATAACCCCATGCATTTCCAGCCCATCTAATGCACGGCATGAAAACGGTTTCCAACTGGTTTCACGGCCTAATTAATCCAGAAGGAACCGAGCCGGTCAGGAGCGACCCATTCGGTATCTGGATCCAGACAAAGACAAAGACAATGACTCGGCATGAACTTACCGTTACATGTCTACCCACCTAAACATGTAACTCGGCTCTATAATGATGCACAACATATATCTCGGCATGATGCACGCCACCAAAATTATTTTAACAGCTCAACTACGGCAAGTTTATAATAGATCGGCCAAAATCTCAGCATTTTAAACTAATTTAACAACGATTCTGACTTAGAAAATAGCTTTTATTCAATAGATCTAACAAAATCATATCAAAATATCTTGAAATAACATATTAAACCGTTCAAAACATAGTTCATAGGTTAAAGTAAACTCCCTTACCTCGAGAAAGATGATTCACACTAGATCTACCGAATATTACTTGATTATAACAAAAATTCACCGAAGATTCAGCTTTAGAACGGAGTTTCTCCTAAGAACACCATGAATTTCTATAAGAAAGAGAAGGAGAAGAGAAACGAACGGTAAATCTAGCTTCAAACTTAAAGAAACTTACTTCCAATACTTGAGAATAGATGTAGAATCTCGGATACGGCGAGAAATCTAAGTTTAGGAAGGTTTAGTATGAGAGAAATGGTGGTTTTCGGCCTTAGAACCTTTGAAAACCTTGGATAGAGGTGAAGAAATGAAAATTTCGTGTGAAGCCCCCTTTTTATAGAAAATTTTCGAAATTTACTGTTCACGCCGAAATTTATCGTTCACCGCGGAAAACAGCATTCACCGCTCTTTGTTCATCTTAGGAAAATCTGTTCGGGGCACTATTCATGCGGAAAACAACGTACACGTCTTGTACATACGCGGTTATCACTTGTTCATACGCGGTTTGTCTTGTACACCTTTGTGACGTCACCGATGACGTCACCATCCTTGTACATACGCGGTTTGTACGTTTCATACGCGATTGCACTGTTCATTGCACTGTTCATACGCGGTTACACCGTTCATTGCACTGTTCATTACACTTTGTTAAATACGATCTTGTTCAAATAATTTTTTTTTTTTTTTTTTTTTTTTTTATAATAATTTCAAACTCCATCTAAATATATTCCAATATCAAATAATCCTTCAATTAACATTGAACAAATATAAAATATTATAGATTACTCAATAATAAATTAGAAGCCTGACAATTCTCCCCCCGAAAATAAATTTTCGTCCTCGAAAATTTCATTCCCCAAAGAAAAGATGAGGGTACAACTCTCTCATTCTTTCTTCTAACTCCCATGTGGCATCACCAGTTATTTGGTCCCAAACAACCTTTACTAACCGAATAGACTTACCTCTAAGTTTCTTAACTCTAGTTTCCTCGATACGAGCAGCTGGGACCTCCACAGACAAAGTCATCTCGTAACTCCACAACATCAGGCTCAATTACATGAGACAAATCTGGAACATACTTCTTTAAGCTGCGACACATGGAAAACATTATGTATTCAGGACAACCGAGGTGGTAACGCTAATTCATAGGCTGCGGTCCTCGACGATGTAATATACGATACGGTCCTATGAACTTAGGTGTTAACTTCTTGGCTCTTAAGGCTCGCCCCACACACCGTAGTGCGTGATACTCTTAAGAATACATGATCACCAACCTCAAATTCTAGGGATCTTCGCGTCGGTCGGTCAGCATAAGATTTACGTCGACTTTGGGTAGCTCTTAGCTTTTCTCTAATAAGTTCAACTTTCTCCTTAGTTTCTTGCAGCATTTCAGGTCCAACCATCAAATGTACTCCATCTTGGAACCAACGAGATAGGGGTTCTACACCTTCTACCATACAGAGCTTCAAATGGTGCCATATCTATACTCGAATGATAGCTATTATTATAAGTGAATTCTACCAAAGGAAGCATATCCTCCCAATTACTCCTCTGCTCTACAATGCAAGTCCGCAATAAGTCTTCTAAGGTTTGAATAGTACGCTCAGATTGACCATCTGTTTGCGGATGATATGCGAACTCAACCTCAACCGTGTGCCCATAGATTCTTGGAAACTCTGCCAAAACTGGGAAGTGAATCGAGGATCCCTATCAGAGATAATACTAGAAGGTACTCCATGCAACCTGACAATCTCTCTAATGTACAATTCTGCTAATTTCTCCAAGCTAAAGGTCATGTTAATTGGCAAGAAATGTGCACTCTTGGTTAGCCTATCAACTATGACCCACACCGCATCATGATTCCTAAGCTGTTCTAGGTAGATGGGACACAAAGTCCATAGTCACATGGTCCCACTTCCACTCTGGAATTTCCATCGTTTGTAACTCTCCTGGAGGGCTTTGATGCTCGCTTTTGCCTTTTGACAAGTCAAGCGAGGCTTTAACAAACTCAGCTATCTCTCGCTTCATGCCTGGCCACCAAAACATCTGCTTTAAATCTTGATACATCTTGGTAACACCGGGATGAATGTTGAGACTACCCTTATGTCCTTCTTCTAGAATTGCTTTCTTTAATTCGGTATCTCTAGGGACACAAACTCGACCTTGACATCCGAGAATACCATCAACACCTTTCTTGAAACCCTTTGTCTTATCTGTCCCTAAGAGAAATACAATCCGACATAACATTGGATCCCACAATTGTTTATCTTTAATTTCTGTAAGAAATTATTAGTCACCACAATTCGGCTACAACTAATCTTTTCGGGTGATAAGTCCACATGTATGTTCAGGTCTCGGAATTGTTCTACCAAAAGGGTTTCACTGACTCTTAGGGAGAATGCCTGAATCACATTTCTACTTAATGCATCGGCCACCACGTTAGCTTTTCCTGGATGGTATTGGAGCTGAAAATCATAATCCTTAAGGAATTCCACCCAACGTCTCTGCCTCATATTTAACTCTCGCTGATCAAATAAATACTTCAGACTCTTATGATCACTATATACATCGAACTGAGCTCCATAAAGATAGTGTCGCCACACCTTCGGAGCAAAGACTACAGCAGCTAACTCAAGGTCATGAATCGGGTAATTTCGCTCATGAGTTCGCAATTGACGAGATGCATAAGCTACCACTCTCTTATCTTGCATCAACACACATCCCAATCCCTGATGAGAAGCATCACAGTACACCTCAAACGGTCGACTAGTATCAGGGAGAATCAACACCGGCGAAGAAGTTAGTCTCTGTTTTAACTCATTAAAGCTTTGCTCACATTCCTCAGTCCACACAAAGGGTTGATCACGGCGAGTTAACCGTGTTAATGGTGCAGCTATCTTCGCGAATCTCTCTATAAATCTCCGGTAGTAACCTGCTAGGCCCACAAAACTACGAATCTCTGAGGCTGTCTTCGGCCTTTCCCACCGCAACACTGCTTCAACTTTGGAAGGATCAACTGCAATTCCTTTAGCTGAAATAACATGACCAAGGAACTTCACTTCCTCTAGCCAAAACTCACACTTAGACAGTTTAGCATACAAGCTGTTTTCCCTTAAAACATTAAGTACAGTCCTCAAATGCTCTTCATGTTCCTCTCGACGAACTAGAATAAATTAAAATATCATCAATAAAGACTACCACAAATCGATCCAGGAAAGGTCTAAAGATCCGATTCATGTAGTCCATAAACACAATGGAGCATTTGTAACTCCAAAAGGCATCACTATATACTCATAATGACCATATCTAGTGCGAAAAGCAGTCTTAGGAATATCTTCATCCTTCACTCGGATCGATGGTACCCAGACTTCAAATCAATTTTAGAGAATACCTTAGCACCTCTCGGCTGGTCCATCAAATCATCGATTCGCGGCAATGGGTACTTGTTCTTAATTGTCAACTTATTCAACTTGCGATAATCCACACATAATCTAGAACTTCCGTCTTTCTTTTTCACCAAGAGAATCGGGGCTCCCAAGGTGATACACTTGGTCTAATCATCTGTTTACGCATTAGATCCTCGATCTGCTCCTTAAGCTCAATTAACTCTTTTGGCGCCATTCTATACGGTACTACGGACAACGGCTCGGCTCCGGGAATCAAATCTATAGCAAACTCTACCTCTCTACGTGGAGGTATTCCAGGAATATCCTCTGGGAAAATCTCGGGGAATTCTCGTACTACGGTATTGAGAAGGCTTTGCTCCACTTCGCATTCATAACTCCCAATAAAACAAAACAAGATACTCCCTCGGCTAAGGATGTTTCTACTTGGCGAGTAGAAATCAATTCTACACAATCTTGCTGCTCGGGAAAGATTAAACACCTCCGGCCACAATCAATTAGCACACGATTAGCAGTTAGCCAATCCATACCCAGGATTACATCTAACCCCGACATCGGGATACAAATAAGATTTACTTTGTATCTTCGTCCCTCAATTGCTATGGGACACCTAACACAAACCGTCGAAGTCTTAATTGAACTTAAAGTAGGTGTCGATACTACTAAGTCACATCCTAGATCGCCCACCGGTAATCCTAAGTTTCTCACACAATTGTCCGCAATAAAAGAGTGTGTGGCTCCAGAATCAAATAATACAGAAAGAAAAGTACCAGCCACTACCGTTGTTCCTTGAACAAGATCGTTGCACTGGTGCCTCTGATGCAGAAGTAGTGAATACACGTCCCTCTGCTCTCGATCTGGTTGTTGTTGGAGCCCTAGTTGCTTTAGGCCTAATAGCGTGCAAGGCGCTAGCAGAAGACGAAATTGCCCTACTAGGCGTAGGACAGTCCCTTGCAAGGTGCCCTGGCTGCTGACACGAGAAGCAAACTCTTACATCAGTCTGTGGGCACTGGCTCAGATAGTGTGGTCCACCACACCTAAAACATCTGACAATCTGTGGCACTGAGACTCTAGGAGAAGAAGAAATTGCTCCCCTAGGCTGAAATGTAGAAGTAGCAGTCCCTACTGGCACCGGGCCGATCCGCCGATCCTCTTGATCGATATGATCGAGACTGCTGTTGGCGTAGCGACCGACTGTAGGGACCCTTCTTAGTGCCCTTACCTCCATTACCATAACTGCTAGCAGCTCTACTAGATGGAGCCTTCCCAACTCCACCAACATCCTCTGCATTAAGACTCTCTATAATGGTGGCTTGATCCACCAAGTCAGCAAACTCCGTGATCCTGAGTGGGATCAAAATCCTCTTTATGTCAGTTCTCAGCCCGTCCGAAAACCTCTGACATCTCCACTCCTCTGAAGTCGGGTGAGAATAAAATCTGTAGAGCCGCTCAAACTGTATTGCATACTCATAGACCGATGAGTTTCCTTGCACCAAGTTTAGAAACTCTCGTTCTTTGGCAGCACGAACATGAGAAGGGAAAAACTTTCCCAGGAAACTACTTCTAAATACAGCCCAAGTAATGACTTCACCTCGGGCCTCTAGCATAGTACGAGCTCCGTGCCACCACATCTCTCGCATCCCCTATCGGCATATACGTAGCATATATCACCTTTCTCTCCTCGGCGCAACCCATGGTTAGGAAGATCTTCTCAATCTCACGATCCGAGTTCGGCGACATCTGGTCCATCCACTCCTGTGAATTGAGGAGGATCATTCTTTACGAACTACGACAACCCATGGTATTCGGGAAGAGGTGCGGTGAGGCGATGGCTGCTGCTTGCTGTCTTTGCGACGGCTTGATTTGCGGCTTGTTCTTCTTGAATCATATCTAGACTACGCCTAACGGTGGCTGCCATGGCCTCCATGGCATGAGCCATTTGGTTCACATCGAGCGGGAGGAGGATTTGCAGCAGATCTTCTTGGTCTAGCCATCCTAATATATAAACTAGCTTAAATTACTAACGTTTAACATATTCGACAATATCACCACATAGCTATATTCACAGATTCAGCTTACGGTGATATATTCATATTTAGTATATCATAAAAATTTAATCAATTTAGTACTCGGCATAACAACATATCAACATTCACATAGCATAGCAAACACATTCATTTCAGCAATCATTTACGACTTAGCTTAACAGTCTCTTATTCACACAAGACAACTCACCTATAGCTCACCCAAGTATCATATACCAAGTTTCCTACATCAATCATGTCCGAGAATCGAGGTGATCAAGCTCGTTCCCTCACAACTTGATGAATAGAAATCATGATATATGATTCACGACTAAAACTCACATGTTTAATATGCACAATCGACGCCTAACAACCTCACCCCGTAGGTTTACCTAGACCATGCTCTGATACCACTAAAAATGTCACGACCCCTTTTTATAAAGGACCGAGAACATTATTTCTACACCACATACTTATTTTAAAAATAGATAAATAATAGAGAATATAAGTATAAAAATTCACTTCTCATTCAAAGTAAAAATGAAGTTCCTTACAACAAATATCCAACAGATCAACATAATATTACATTTAGTTTATAATATTCAAAATACAAAAAAAATTATAATACGTGACTCCCTCGACATGAGGTCTCATATATAAAGAAAAAGGACTCTAATGCATTATTACTCAACTCCAGCTTCTAACTTTTCTTCACCGGCCCCTCACTGTGAAGTAGATGCAACACTGCTACATCCGCTCACGTACCACCGTACGATCATCGCGATACACACGCACACAACGACATAGAAAGAAATGCAAGGGTGAGCTTACCAAACATAAAATAAAATTATATATATATAGAGCAAAATATTTTTCACAAAGAATAACCCCATGCATTTCCAGCCCATCTAATGCACAGCATGAAAACGGTTTCCAACTGGTTTCACGACCTAATTAATCCGAGAAGGAACCGAGCCGGTCGGAGCGACCCATTCCGTATCCGGATCCGACAAAGACAAAGACAAAGACTCAAAGATGAACTTACCGTTACATGTCTACCCACCTAAACATGTAACTCGGCTCTATAATGATGCACAACATATATCTCGGCATGATGCACGCCACCAAAATTATTTTAACAGCTCAACTACGGCAAGTTTATAATAGATCGGCCAAAATCTCAGCATTTTAAACTAATTTAACAACGATTCTGACTTAGAAAATAGCTTTTATTCAATAGATCTAACAAAATCATATCAAAATATCTTGAAATAACATATTAAACCGTTCAAAACATAGTTCATAGGTTAAAGTAAACTCCCCTTACCTCGTAAAGATGATTCACACTAGATCTACCGAATATTACTTGATTATAACAAAAATTCACCGAAGATTCAGCTTTAGAACGGAGTTTCTCCTAAGAACACCATGAATTTCTATAAGAAAGAGAAGGAGAAGAGAAACGAACGGTAAATCTAGCTTCAAACTTAAAGAAACTTACTTCCAATACTTCGAATAGATGTAGAATCTCGGATCTCGGCGAGAAATCTAAGTTTAGGAAGGTTTAGTATGAGAGAAATGGTGGTTTTCGGCCTTAGAACCTTTGAAAACCTTGGATAGAGGTGAAGAAATGAAAATTTCGTGTGAAGCCCCCTTTTTATAGAAAATTTTCGAAATTTACTGTTCACGCCGAAATTTCTTGTTCACCGTGGAAAACACCGTTCACCGCCTCTCGTTCATGCCTTGGGAAAATACTGTTCAGGGCACTATTCATGCCGGAAAACAACGTACACGTCTTGTACATACGCGGTTATCACTTGTTCATACGCGGTTTGTATCTTGTACCGTGACGTCACCGATGACGTCAGCTGTCACTGTACATACGCGGTTTGTACTGTTCATACGCGGTTGCACTGTTCATTGCACTGTTCATACGCGGTTACACTGTTCATTGCACTGTTCATTACACTGTTCATACGGTACTGTTCAAATAATTTTTTTTTTTTTTTTTTTTTTTTTTTTATAATAATTTCAAACTCCATCTAAATATATTCCAATATCAAATAATCCTTCAATTAACATTGAACAAATATAAAATATTATAGATTACTCAATAATAAATTAGAAGCCTGACACCTAGAATGGATCAACCATCATTGTTTCTTCTTTTTCATTACTTGAAAATAATCAGTAAGGGTGAGTACTTCCTGCCCCATTAAGTTCCTTTTAATATAAATTAATTACCAGTAATTAGAGTTATAACTTAATATCCTATTCTAATTCATTATTAACAGGGTATAGTCCATATTTACATTCATCACATCCAAATACATACAATCATACAATCATCCATCAGGGCACATACCACAATTCACTCATCATACGTGCATTTCTATGTTGACCTGTATGTTATTATACATGTGTCTTATCATTTCAATTCATATATCACAATACATATGTCCTAGTGACACCCGTCGATATAGTACAACACACGTATCATAACAACATAAATTGATCTGCTACGATATATATATATATATATATATATATATATATATATATATATATATATATATATATATATATAGAACATAGATAGCTGTTGGTTGGCCGCAATATCACCGATACACATGTGCCGCCCCGGCCCCTTTTAGCAAAGGTATAGTCAAGAGCTTTGTCGGGAGATGAGGTGTGGCTTGTGAATGTTTATTTTCAATAATTTATTGTGCACCCTTTTCATTGTTAACATTCACCATCCACATTTTTCCAAGATTTCTGAAATCTTCTCCTTAACTCTATACCCCAGTGTATCACTGTACTATCTATACTCATTCTCTTTCTCATTTTCAATATTTCTCATTTCACATTCTTTATATCAATCAGCATATTATGATTCATGAGTCACAATTTGTATAAATTCATGGTTTACAATATATATGATAACACATCCTTTCAATGTGCTATAATTTATATCATAATCACTCTGTTTCAAGTTGCGTGGACTCATGCATTATAATTACGCTTCATATTCTTTTGTCAATCATATTCTCATTTCTCATTCATACATCACGTGCTTTCACTTTCATTCAACACTTCATTCATTTCTATAATTCTACTTATATTGCATACATTTCAGTCATCACTTTATACCTACACTTATTGCATCATACCAGCTCAACATATAAAGTGATCATACAAAGTCATATCACGCAACCAATACAATACATCAAACTTATTACAGAGACTACGACACAATGTCGCACCATACATGCAATACAATGCCCCGAAGGTCGGACACCTTTGGACTCAACCTAACTTGTACCATCTCAAGGTAGTCTCTTAACTTAGAGTTCATTATTGTATATCTTCTATTACTTAATCCATATACATTCTCTAAGAATCCGATTTCACTTCTTTTAAAGAACTCAAAGTCTTTCTTTTACCCAAAATATCCTTTCACCATAAAATCATAGGTTTTTACTAAAATAGGTTATTCACATCCTCCTAGGGTCGTTAAATACGTATATACAAACTTAAATATCAGAAATACTCCCATTACCTGGTAACGGTTCCTCCCAACTAGTTCTCTGAGTGATCTACAGAGAGATTCCACAATATCCATGGAGAAATCTTCTGAAAGATAAGGTTTCCTAAGTATTTTGAGGTAGAGATCTTAACATGAGAAGAGAACCGAAGAAAAGGGATAAAATGGAGATTTGAGCTCCGAGAAACTTACTTAGATTCGAGAAGAGCGAATGTTTGAACTCAAATTTGAAAGAAATCCAGAGTTATTAGAGGTTTTCTCTGAGAAAGAAGAGGGAGAGAATGAAGAGGATGGAGAGGGATATGTGATTTGGTTGAAAATGCAGATTTTAGGGCGAGAGTTCTTTAAATATCTCTCAAACTTGCAACTTTCTCGCTATAGTGAGAAGTTCTTGCTACAGCAAAAAAACCAGAAGTTTTCTTTCTTTGCTGTCTGTCATTCTAGCTACAGCGAGAGGGCTCCAGAATGCTCCATTTTCACTGCCTCATTCTTGCTACAGCGAGATATCCTATAGTTCACATCAATTAAACACTTCTAATTTCAAATAACATACACAAATAACTAACATTAATTGCAATAATAATAAATTACAAAAATAAGAGTGTTACAGTTAGCCATTGCATACAGATACAACATATGCAATAAAAGGATCCCTTAGCAAAAATATAGTCAGGAGTCTAGTTAAGAAACGAGTGTGAGACTGTGTATACATAAGCGAATGTCATTCACCACTCTATGTTTTCTCCAGATTTCTCAAATTGTTTTCATATTCTATACTCACAGTATATCTCTGTAACTATCCATACACATTTTAGTTAGTTTTTCATGACACATATTTCCTCATAATAGTACAATTTTCACTTTTTTTCTTTCCCTTCATAATAAAAGGTCATCATATTATGTCATTCATATACAATTATCAATCAATCATTTACATCAATTCTCTTTCATAATAATTTCCTTTCACATGTAATAAAGTTCACACTAATTCCTTTTATTACTTTTCACTAATAATAGATTTCATCATTCAAAAACAGTCAAACACTCTTCATCAATCAATTTCACATCATACAAATTAATACAATATGTCAAAGGTCGGACACCTTTTGACTCAACCCAATCGTATAGTTTAGAAATACATTGTCGGAGATTACATTCTCTCGATCTTTATAAAAATCATCTATTCTAAGGTGTATCCTTTTTTCCAAACACATATACATATATATTGAATAACACATTTACGAAAATCTTATTAAAAACTCATTCTTAAAACATATCATAGACTTTCTACACTCAAAAATCCATTTTTACACTGTAATTAGTATGAAAACATTAGGGATCTTCCATTTTAAGCAAGATAATCTGAATTTTAAGCTAAAAACATATAAATAGGAATTAGGGTTTGGGGTCAACTCCTCTTACTTGGAAATGGATCTTTGAAACTATGTTTTTCACGAGATTTATAGTAAAACACAACGTTTCAATGGAGGTATCATCCAAAGACTAAGTTCTTCCTATATATATTACGAAGAAAAGTACTTTTAAGAAAGGAAAAAAAAATAGAGAAATAGAAGCAATATTGAAAGATTGAGCTCCAAGGAACTTACTTGGGATCAAGAAGAAAGGATATTAGAACTCAGATTCAAAAGATATTCAGGGTTTATGGGAGTTTTGTCTGAGGAAGGGAAGAGAGAGAATAGAGAAAGAGAGGTGAAGGGTTTCCTACTTAGAGATATGGGGTTTTAGAAGCTCAACATCACTTAAATACTAACTTTTTTCGCGAATTCTCGCTTGAGCGAAAACAAACCTAAAAGCTACTATTTTCTGTCACGAATTTTTGCTTGAGCGAGAGATTTCTCACTTGAGTTAAAAGGAATATTCTTTCTATTTTTTTTTCAGGATTTTTTTTAGAAAACTCTTCAATTTTAAAACAAGAAACATGCAATTGAAAATCTAGGATGTTAAATTCACAGAAAATTTCCAACAATTATTTAACCAATTCCAAAGCATGGAACCACATGTATATATCATAATAAAATGAACATAATACATAACAAGTAAATTCATTAACAAAGTTACATTAAAATTGTCAGATCAGTGTATTTTTATATATATTATTCCTTTTGATTTGTGTTGGGTATGCTTGAATTACACTGATTTTTATATGTTGAAATATGAATATAAAAGCTGTATGATTATTGATTTAAGAGCTATGCAATTGCAGTGTAAAGTGGTTGCTGTATTTGGTATTATTAAGTGTATTATGCATGTAGTAATCCAAGGATTGTAGCCAAGGGCTTGTATTGCCTATGTTGGGAGTTCTGGGTGCAAAGTGTCTCACTCAGGCTACATAATTATTGCTTAAGTGAAGCTGAGTCATGCTAAATTGAGCATTCTAGAGTGTTCTCACTCAAGCGAGATCAGTCTTGCTACATTGAGATCAGATAGGATCGCCCTAATTGTCCCCTCGTCCAAGCAAGAAACGATCTTCCTCAGGTGAGAAAAAACCTCACTCAAGCAAGAGAAGATCGCTCAGGCAAGGAGTCGCAGTAAAAAAGGGTGGCTTTTTGGAACCAATCTTGCATATGTGAGGCACAACCATGTATCAGTTATGAGCATGGCCTTGCATATGTGAAGCATGGTCGTGCATGAGGCGAAATCATACTTCTACTCCTCATACTTAAAAATCAAGCACTGCCCTAGTTTTCTCTCAATAAAAACAACGAATATAATACAAATTTAAAAGAAAAGATAAACATTTAAACAAGTATCATAACACAAGATGCCTCCTGAAAGTGTTTGTTTAACGTCTGATGAATCCATATTTTATCAAATTTTTACTAGTCTTTTTAGTGTTCTTTAATAGAAAAAGCAAACTTAGAAAGTGTAAATAAGATGAAAATTTCAATTAGGCCAATTATCATAGGTTTCTTAATTTTTGGTTAATTTACATTGATTTACGTAGATATATTTTGTAATTTTGATCATTTGAATAATTGTGCAGAAATTTCTAGACTTATTCCATGAATTTTTAGCCTTTGAGAAAAATTGAGTTGAAAGTGGCCACTTTCAAAAGTGATAGTGGACGTTACAGCAAGCTAGATCCACAGGGCAGACCAAAGCGATCACTTTCAGAAGTGATAGTGGACACTACAGAGACCCCATATTGCAATAGGCCTGCGCATAGCTACTTTCAAATCCATAGCATGCATAGCTACTTTCAGATCCCATGGTGACAACTCTATAGAAGAATGACAGGACTGGGAGGCTGCATGTAGCTACTACCATTTTCATAGTAGCTACTATAATTTTCATAGTAGCTACTATGGACGATGACTACTTCACTATAAATGGATTTTTGGAAATTAGGAGGGTGGCTATATCCAATGGGAAGAATTTAAAGCAAGTTTCCTAGGGAATTACTTTCTCCGGGATTTGAAGAAGCAAAAGGCTCAAGAGTTCCTTGAACTGAAGCAAGGGAGTATGATCGTGAGAGAGTATGCAGCAAAGTTCCAAGAGCTTATGAAGTATTGGCCTTACTATCAGCATGAGGATGGAGAGGAAGACTTATGTTCTCAGTTTGAGCATGGGCTGAGGCCAGATATCTGAGCTGCAGTCAGCGTATTCCAACTAACCGACTTGCCTACTCTGGTGAGCAAGTGCAGAATTTTTGAAGCCAACTCAAAAGGCAAGACTATGGACACTAGAAGGAGTGGTCCGGTGAGGCAAGACAGAAGACCTCCTAGGTTTTCAAAGGAGCCATACTCGAGCTCCAGTCATTCTCAATTCAGAGGGACTTTATCTCTGGAGAGGAGCATTGGTAGTGGTAGTGGCTCAGATTCTGGCTTTTTTAAAGGACCAATTAACTGTTTCAAGTGTGGAGGACCACACATGTTGAGGAATTGCCTACAGCCACGGACAAATTGTGGCAATTACAGGAAGTTGGGGCACACTGCCAATGTGTGTTGGGCCATAAAGAAGAGTAATAGTACAAGCACAGCCTGGAGACCTGAGTTAAAAGGGAGCACGAGGCCAAGCACGGGACTGAAGCTGAGCATCCCTGAGAGAGTCTTTGCTATGAGTGGGGCAGAGGCTTCACAATCTGAGAGGTAAATGTGTTATTAATGGCAGACTACTTGATGTGTTGTTAGACTTGGGTGATACACACTCTTTTATGTCTATGGAATTTGTGAAATGTTTGGGCTTATATGTGGCGGAATTACCGTGCAATGTTGTGGTGCTTACCCCTACAGGTAAACTGGTTATGACGTCGTGGGCATGTTTGTGGTGTTCGATAATGGTGTATGGTAGAGAATTTGAGGTGGACTTGATCTGTTTGCCTCTTTCTCAATTGGAGGTAATTTTGGGAATGGATTGGCTAACAACCAACCATGTGTTGCTAGATTGCAAAGAAAAGACGTTGATTTTTGGTGCGACAATGTCAGAAATTTGGAGACTTTTGAGTCATGGTGCATGGGAGAACCCAGTGAACGCTAAGGCATTCATGGTCTGTTCTCAATGGAGGCCGAAAGTGGAGTGAAGTTGGAGTATATCCCGGTGGTCAGGGACTTCTTGGAAGTTTTTCCTGAAGATGTCTCAGAATTGCCGCCTGAGGGGGAGATAGAATTTGTTGTTGACCTCATTCAGGGAGTAAGCCCAATTTCGGTGGCACCATATAGGATGTCACCGATGGAATTGAGAGAGGTCAAGAAGGAAGTGGAAGACTTGTTGCAGAAACAGTTCATGAGACCGAGTGTGACATGATGGGAGTGTCAGTGCTCTTGGTGAAGAAGAAAGATGGAAGTATGAAGATATGCATGGATTACCGGTAGTTGAACAAGGTGACAATCAAGAATAAGTACTCACTTTTGAGGATTGACGATTTTATAGACTAATTGAGAGGAACTGCAGTGTTCTCAAAGATTTACTTGAGATTGGGGTACCATCAGATCAGGGTGAAGGATGAAGATGTACCTAAGACAGCTTTCAGGACGCGATATGGTCACTACAAGTACTTGGTGATGCCGTTTGGAGTGAATAATGCGCCTGCTATATTCATGGACTACATAAACGGAATCTTCCATTAGGTTTTGGATAAGTTTGTGGTGGTGTTCATTGATGGCATCCTAATTTATTCGAAGACTCAGGAAGAGGCAGTTGTCTCAGATCCAGTTTCTGGGGAATGTAGTGTCAAAGGATGGAATTATGGTGGATCCAACTAAGGTGGAAGTGGTGGCCCGATGGTCGAGGCCGAAGAATGTGATGGAGATCCACAATTTTCTAGGACTAGTGAGCTTTTATAGGAAGTTCATTGAAGATTTTTCTAAGATAGCTTTGTCCTTAATGAAGCTGACTTGAAAGGGACAAGTTTAAGTGGACCAAAGGATGTGAAGCTAGTTTCCTAGGGCTGAAGGTGAAGTTGACTTCAGCACCTGTGTTGGTCTTGCCTAACCTAGAGCGGAAGTTTGATGTGTACTGTGATGCATCTAGGCATGGTCTTGGGTGTGTCCTGATGCAAGATGGGCGAGTGGTTGCCTATGTCTCGAGGCAGTTGCGTTCTCATGAAGTCAACTATTCGACACATGACTTGGGGTTAGCTATAGTGGTTTTTACTCTTAAGGTATAGAGGCACTACCTCTTTGGGGCGAGATTTGAAGTGTTCAGTGATCACAAGAGTTTGAAGTACTTGTTTGATCAAAGAGAGCTGAAGATGAGGCAGAGGAGGTGGATGGAATTCCTTAAGGATTACGACTTCACGTTGTCTTACCATCTTGGCAAGGTAAATGTGGTAGCCGATGCATTAAGCAGGAAGTCATTGCACGTGGCAGCGATGTTGGTGAAGGAAATAGAGTTGATTGAGAATTTTCGGGACATGAATCTGGCTATGGAAGTAAGGCTGGGGAGTTCGACGATTCATAACAACTTCTTGGTGTATGTCCGAGATGCTCAACAGGGAGATGTTTTTCTCTAAGACATGATGAGACAGAAGGGTGAAGGAAAGGACTTGGAGTTCCATTATGATGAGAACGGGGTGATCAAGTTTCAGAACTAGGTGTGCATTCCCTAAGTGGATGAGTTGAGACAGATGATACTGGAAGAGACATATAAAAGCAAGATGAGTTTCTACCCCGGTGTGACCAAGATGTACCAGTACCTCCGTAAGAGCTTTTGTTGGAATGGAATGAAGAGAGATGTGGTGGAATATGTAGCTAGATGCTTAACGTGTCAGAAGGTGAAGGGAGAACACTAGCATTAACTTGGAGTGTTGCAACCGCTGGAGATCCCTGAGTGGAAGTGGGACAGTATTTCCATGGACTTTATTTCTAGACTACCAAGGACTAGGAACAATCATGATGCTATTTGGGTGATAGTGGACCAATTGACCAAGGCTGCATACTTTCTCTCGATCAATATAAAGTATAAGTTGGAGAGACTTGCAGACTTATATGTAAGGGGGATAGTCAGGCTACATGGAGTACCAACTAGTGTGGTATCCAATAGAGACTCGAGGTTTACCTCAAGGTTTTAAGAGAGTTTGCAGAGGGCGTTGGGCACTAAGTTGAGACTTAGTTTGACTTATCACCCCCAAACTAACGGTTAGACTGAGAGTAAAACGGGGTATTTGATTCAAATTGAAACTGAAATGTATTAATTAAGTCTTGTAGCAATTATTTGATTCAAATTATAATCCATCCTTATTTTGAAATACTTTATTGAACTATGCATTGGGAACCATTTGAATGAAAATTTTATTATTTCTATTTTTACAAAAATTTATTTATTTTAGAAATTAAATTTAAGGTGTTACAAACTTTACTTGCACAATATAAGAATCTAGAAAGAATACCTACAGCTTGCAAAATATCAGGCCCTGGGCTTGTAAGATACATGAGACAACCAACAAGACTTCTAAAATAAGTCTCATTAACTTTTTCTGTACCATCTTCTTTGCAAAGTTTCAACATCTGAAACATGCGAGTACTCATAGGCTTAGAGTTTTCTATTTGAAACTTCTTAAGAATTTCTTTTGTATATTTCTTCTGACTAATAAAAATTCCTTTTTCATTTTGTTTGACTTCCATTATGAGAAAGAAAGTCATTTCTCCACAATTTGTCATCTCAAAGACTTTTATCATATTTTGCTTGAATTCCTTAACAAATGCAATATTGTTTCCTATCACCAAGAGATCATCCACATACAAAGAAATAATTAAAATCTTAGCATTCAAGCATTGCACATAAAGAGTTGACTCACTAAGACTTTTTGAGAAACCAATACTCAGCAAGTACTCATCAATCCTACTGTACCAAGCCTTTGGTGCTTGCTTTAACCCATACAAGGCCTTCTTTAGCAAATAAACCTTGTCTTCTTGTCCTTTAAGTGCAAAACCTTCAGGCTGCTCAACATATATCTCCTCATGCAAATAACCATTCAGAAAAGCAGATTTTACATCCAATTGAAACACCTTCCATCCTTTTTGAGCTGCAAAAGCAAGAACCAATCTGATTGTATCAAGCCGAGAAACTAGAGCAAATGTTTCAGAGAAATCAACTCCAAATACTTGAGCATATCCTTTCGCTACAAGTCTAGCTTTGTTCTTGTTAATAGAACCATTTGCGTTGTGTTTGGTCCTAAACACCCATTTAACACTAATAACATTTTTGTATTACGATCTAAGAACCAATTCCCATGTTTGGTTCTTCTTAATCATTTTAAGCTCCTCCTACATTGCAACAATTCACTTTGGATCCTTTTTGGCTTCAAGAAAATCTGCAAGTTCTAATACAACAACATTACATTTTTCATAAATTTCAAAAAGTAATCTAGTTCCTCTTAAAGGTGGATCATCAACATTTTCCTTTTCTTCTTCTTTAAAATAAAAATTAGGAACATGTTTCCATTCATCTTTCTCCTAGCTCCATTGTTTATCTTTAGCAAAATAAACATCTCTGCCTATTAGAATCTTACCAGTTTGTGGTTGAAAGATTCTATAAGCTTTTGAAGTTGTGCTATAGCCAATGAAAACTCAGGCTTCTGCCTTTTGTCTAACTTGTCTCTTTTCACCTTTGGCATAAAACAAATACATCCAAAGACTTTTAAAGTTTTGAATAAAAGGTTTATAGCCATACACTACGCCAGAAATGAGTTTTTGGAGCGCTAACTTAGTTAGCAGTTAGTAAAAATTGCTTTATAATTATATATTTAGAGAGCGATTCTCTATTAACTGCTCTTAAATCTATACTTCTAAAAGCGGTTAACAGAGAACCGCTCTCAGATCTATACTTTTGAGAGCGGTTTTTTGTTAACTACTCTCTAAAGTCATTCTTGGAGAGCGGTTAATAAAGAACTGTTCTTTAAAGTCGTTTATAAATGAAATATGTTCAATGTATTTCTTCTTTTTAGTTAACAAAATTGATCTCTTTTACTGTAATTACGTTCGTCTTCACTGCCCTCTTATGTTGATCTTTTCTGTTAGCCTGCTCTCTTCGTCTTCTCTTACTAATAAATTGATTTTTTTTTCACATTTATAAGTACATCTTCATCCTGCTCTCTTCATCTTCTTTGTGCTAACAATTAGTTTTTTTTTCATATTTGTAGGTACCTCTTCATTCTCTGTTGCTCTCTTCATATTTCTGCGCTAACAATTTTTTTTTTCACATCTATAGGTACTTTTTCATTCTCTATTTCTTTCTTCTTCTCTTTGTTAACGGTGAATCATCCATTATCTTATTTTTTTTTCTTTTTTCTCTCTTTTAACGTTAAAAATTATCCTACTAATTTGTTCTTCTTTTTTTCTGTTTGGTTGATGCAGATATGGATCGTTTGGTTAACACCAAATGTATAAACTTAAGATTCAATTTTGATTTGTGATAAAAATGAAGAAAACTCACAAAGAAATCAATTCCAAATTTTGATTTAAATGTAATAATAAATTAATTTTACTTTGCAACAAAAAATTCGAAAATAAATCAATTTCAAATTTCAGATTCGCGGTCTACATTTATACTTTGAGTGGAACTGCTCTCTGATGTTACACCTATACTTTGGAGAGCGGTTCCGCGGAACCGCTCTCCAATCTTGACTTTTGAGAGCGGTTGTTTAATCGCTCTCTTAAATATAACACATAAGATAGCGCAAGATTTTAGAGCAATTCTAAATGCTCTCTAATTTAAAATAGAACTGCTCTCAGATCTCCATTCTGGCGTAGTGATACCAGGCTTCATAAGGAGTTTTTCCTTTCACTTCTTTTGTAGGGAGCCTGTTTAATAGAAACACTATAGTGTTTGCAACTCACCCTATAACTTCTTTAGAAGTCCTTTCTCATGCATCATGCATCTAGCCATCTCTATTATTGTTCTAATTTTCCTTTCACTCACTCTATTTTGTTGAGGAGTGTATAGAGTAGTAAGTTGGTGCTCAATCCCAGCCTCTTCACAAAAGAAATTAAATTGGTCTGAGGTGTACTCTTTTCCATTATCAGACCTTAGAACCTGAATTTTACAACCAGCTTGATTTTCAATCCAAGCCTTCAACCTCCAAAACACTCATGCAACTTCAGACTTGAATCTCAAAAAATAAATCCAACACATTCTTGTAAAGTCATTAATAAAAACAATATAATATCTACTCCCTTGTAAAGATATTGTGCTTCTTCATTTAAAGCAATGCAGCATGGTTGAAATGACCCATTCTCTTATGCCAAAGTTTAGTGACATTGATGGAGCTTGAAATAACAGCTTGCACTTCCTCCATTAGATCTAAAGAGAAGCTTTTTCCTTTCATTTTGACCTTGAACAAATCTTGTCCACTTGCATCTTTGATCAAGAACATTTTGTCTTTAAACAAGACTTTGTAGCCTTTTTCAAGCAACTGGCCAACACTCAACAAATTTTGATTAATATTAGGTACATAAAGCACATCAGTGATTATTTTTATACCTGAGTAGCTTTCAATTGCAATAGTGCCCTTCCCTTTCACAGCTATGCACTTTCCATTGCCAATTCTAACTTTTAAAACCGTGGTTTGATCTCTTTGAACAATTCTTCATCATAGGTCATATGATGTGTGCATCTAATGTCAATTAACCAACTTTCATTGTTGCTACTGGTGGCAAAACAGGTTGCTACAAATAACTGCTTCTCCTTTTCTTATTAATCAACCACTTAAGCTTCAATTTTAGGCTGTTTTTTGTTTTTGCAAATTTTTGCCATGTGACCAAGCTGGTTGCATTTGTTGCAGTGTATGTTAGACCTCTTCCAGCATCTAAAGTGAGGATGATTCCTCTTTCCACAATGCTGATAAGAAGAATAATTTGGCTTCTCATCTTCTCCTTTACTGCCTTTGTTAGAATTCTCTCCTTGCTCAAAGTTGCTTCCTTAAGCATTCTTTTACTTTTCTTTGTAACCATGATTGAGTTTTAGTTTGACTTGTAATGCACCTTCAATCACACCTTCCTCCCTCATGAGTCTCCTTTGTTCTTAAGCTTGCAAAGCATATAACAATCCTATCGAAGTGATAATTGACAAATCTTTTGAATTTTTCAAAGACGAAATAATGGATTCAAACCTCTTAGACTCAACCTGCAGCAAAGAATGCTCACCAGAAAAACGAGACACAACCTGCAGCAAAGCATGGTGATCAACTCAGACTCTTTTGGGAATGTTTTTGAATTTTTGAAATGAGAAACGTATAGGCAATGTGTCCACTGAATTATGAACACAAAATCTAGGCCATTTATAGACACGATGAATTGAAAGAAGCTAAATCATTATTGGTGATGTCCCTTGTGAATAGATGATTCCTTTCAATTATACTCAATAGCATCACTTGAAGTCAACTAAACGAGAGTGAGGGGCATGACCTTTTTGGTAAAGTTAGACAATTGTTTGATGAACTTTATGAACTTCAAGTCAACCAAATGTGAGAAATGGCAGGAATTTCAAGCACCAAGAAAACTGTTTGATAAACATCATTAACTTCAAGTCAACTAAATGTGAGCAACGGCAAGACTTTTGTGAAACAAGACGATTGTGTGGTAAACATCATGCAATCACAAGATGACACCTACAACCCCTGCTCAGTTATATATCAGAAATATATAGCAAAAAATCAGTTCAGATACGTAACCCACAGTGAAAATGGATTACATTGTGCAGTGAAAGGAAACCTTAATCCTCGTTGGCTGAACTAGGTGCAATTCAAAAGAAAACAAAAGAAAACAAAAAACAGCTAAAAAATGAAATAGTTACAATGATTGGTTCCAACCTAATTAATTATGGGATATTACATTTTGCACCAGCGTTTCTGCTATGTGCATGCTCTTTTTATTGTCCCTTTTAGAATTTAAATTCTTGAAAGGTCTTTAATATCTTTTGAAAATTAATTTGTAAGTTATTTACAAATCACTTTTAAAATTTAATTTCTTAAAGTGATATGCAAATGACTACCAGAATTAATTATCAGAGGGTATCAAATTAATTTCAGAAATTAAATTTTGAAAGTTATTTATAAATTACTTCTAAATTTTAATTTATTAATTAAAATTTGGGAAATTAAATTCCCAAAAAGTCTATAAAAGGAGTAGTGTGAATAACAAAATAGGGTAGTATAAAAAGTAATATCTTTTCCTTGATAAATTTATATTTTGGTTTGGCCATAACCACGTTAAATTCAGAGTAAACTCTCAATTTTAGTTAAGCTGGCAAAGGTTTGCAGAATTTTTTTAAATCCACATATCACTACAAATCAACTGGATTGGATGTTTATTCAAATAAATATAGTGCACATGGAGTACTGTTTTGTTGAAATCATAATGGGTTTAAATGCAAACCACTTGTTTATAATCTAGCTCAATTAATGAGGAGCTCTTGATCTTAAACAAGAGCATCTTAAGAAGCTATGTTAACTAAGAGCATTTTTAAAAGTTATTTTCTTTCTCGTTCATGTTACTTCTCTTGTATTTAGTAATTAGTTTTTTTTTTAATTCCGTATTCATTTAAATTTTAAATATACTTTTGCATATTAAATGCGAGTGATTATTCTTAAGCGAGTGTGTTTTTAAAAACTTTCTTAAATGAGACTGTTTATAGGAGTTGTTCTCTTTCTTGTTATATCATGCGGAGATTCTACTACATCCAACATTTATTTCTTAATTTAAAAAATTCTTATTTCTTGGGTTTAAACTTATGTAATATAATATAATATTTTTTATTAATAATAAGAATATTACTCTTTGTTTTAAATTGCGTAAGTATATAATGTAGAATCATAATTTTTATATTTAAATTGCGTAAGTAATTAGTGTAAATTGTAATTTTAAGTTAAATTTTAATATCATGGATTAAGGATATACATTCCATAAAATAAAACATTAGACTTGTAAGTTTAATTCTAAAAAACTTACGAAAACCATCACTAAAATTCGAAGGTTTAATTCCAATATCATACCTCAATTGCATGCAAAGGACATTTTTAATATGAAAATATCAACAGCTATAAATTCACTGTTTTTCTCACGGCTACTTTAAGTTTAATATTAAAGTTTAAATTATGTTATTTCTGTAACAATTCTTTATAACAAAACATAATAATAATTTTTTCTCTCTTCCTCTTTACTATATTACCCATTTAATCATTCCCTTCTTTCTCTTATCTTTATATCTCTCTCGTTTGTAAGAACAAAACAATAATTTTTTTTTAATAATAAAATTTTTCTTAAATTTTTATTTTAATGTTATGTGGTTTATATTATTTATAGGTATCATTGGTTAATTTTAAAATTCGGTCTAATTATCATCTTAATATCTAAGTATAATAAACTAGAATGCTTAGTTAGTATATTTAATATTTAATTTATTAATAGTCATTATATTATATTTATTTGATATTACCATGACATTCTTCAAAATATTTTCTTCATACATTATGTTGTAAACGATATTACAATGAAAACAAAGTTAAAGTATTTAGTGTGGAAAAATTTATGCATTTTAAATATTTTCTAATTTAATTGGTAATTTTAGAATATGTTTGAACAAATTATTTTAAATGAGTAATTCATTTTTTAAAATAATTTATAATTTAATTACTCTGTCTTAAAAACAAACATCTAAAGTGATCAATAGAAGTTGATTCGAATATCAAGCCATTCGGTATCGCTTAAGTAAAATTTTGAGTTAGAAATCTTCAAGTGGTAGATTTACCTACCACGTCTCTAAGTGTGTGATTCGAGTCAGATTCAAATTTAAAATATTTTTATAAATTTTAAATTTTTTAAAATAATTAATATACCTATCCAAACACAACCCTAGTCTTATTGCGATAATAATTAGTAACGATGTAAGAAAATATTACTGGAAGTCGGTATATATATCCAGAGAGTGATGCAATGGTCGCAAAAGGAGAACCAAGAACAAAGGAAGAAGAACATCAAGTTGAAGCTGAAAATGTAGATGACAAAACTGAAGAAACTTAGATTTCATGTCATCCAAAGTTAAAGCTACATGCGCATCTCACATCGTACTTAACCTGCATGCCTCATCAGCATTTTCGTCAGCCTATTAAACATTAGCTATTTCAGAAATCAAAATGACTGATGATTGTAAATATAAATCAAGCTATATTAAAAATGGCAGTAAATTTAGATTTTACAATGAAAATAAAATTGTTCAAACGTCGAGATTCATTTTGTGCATGAAATTCAATTGCAATTTAGAATTTTAATTTTAATTGTGCATGAGAATTGTAATGAAACACAAATTACAAAGAAACGTATAGGCTAATCCTTTTAGTTTTTATCAAAATAGAAATTTCAGATAGATCAACAAACAAAAATAACAAGAAGGGAAAGTGAAGGAAAATCCATCTAACTTGCAAGATGATCCATCAGCACATATTTTTCATTCCTGCCAAAAACCAGCTACTATTATTACTCTCTCTCTCTGGGAATCCAAAATAATTTGAAATCCTGAGATTTATTGCTTAATTCTAATAGTTTCTTAACGACCAACCAGTAAATTTTAACAAAGTGCTTCCTACAAAATAGTAATCATACTTGAACGTCACTTTAGGCTAAAATATTGAAAATTTGAGTAATTTTCATATTAATAAAAAATCAAATACTTTACCTTTTAGTCTTGAAGTTGGAATCTTCTTTTCATTCGAGCCATAAAGACAAATGAAGGTCACACATATCCAGTCATTCAAGTTGTTGAAGAACTGAAAATAGGCATGTCTCCATGAACTTTTTACAATTAAAGTTCCACAAACACCCCAGAATCCAACACAAAATCCAAACCCCAGGGTGATGTAAAAACCAATGCTTACGAGTTCATCTTCGTCTCCATTTCTTCAACACTATTTTTATCGATCCTTCCATTTGGCGAAACAGCATCCCCTGGGCAATGATTTGGGAGTGGTGGACCACAGAGCCCAGCATTCCCTTTATATACAGAGGCATCAAAGGATTGTAACTGAGTGCTCTTTGGAATTTTCCCTGACAAGCTGTTGAAAGACAAGTCCATGTAACTGAGGAAAGTCAAATTTGAAAAGCTTGCTGGCATTCTTCCATAAAGATGGTTTCTTGACAAGTCAAGTGCTTCCAACATTTTCATATGACCAATGCTGTGGGGAATGAATCCTGTGAGATTATTTCTTGAGAGATTCAAACCAGCTAATGCGGCAAGTGTTGTTATACTTTCTGGTATTTCTCCTGTTAATTGGTTGCAAGAAAGATCAATGATTGTCATAAGTCCTAGATTTTTCTGGTATTCTCTTTTTTGTCCTTTCCATTCCACATTGCGTTGTCAATGAATCCGGGAATTTCTTTATCATGCAACCAACTGAATCCTCTATACGAAATTATTTTATCAAGGATCCCGGGGACTAGTCCATCCGGATTATGCAAAATGGTTCCTCTTGAAAACGTCGTATTTGATAAAGCAATTATGCGACTGAGACATTGTGGAATTTTCCCCATAATATTATTGTTAGAGAGATCCAGCACTTGAAGAAATGGAAGACTACAGAGGCTTGTAGGTATGCTTCCATTGAATTTATTTGCCTCTAAACTCAACACCATCAATTGGCCCAAGTTATGGCCTCCCCATGCTGGTAACGTTCCTTGGAGATTGTTATTCCCAAAATCAATAAATCGTAATCGGCTACAGAAGGTCAGGAATGGAATTTCGCCAGAGAAGTTGTTGCTATTTAAATTAATCGACTCAATACGTTGTAAAGTGGCAAATGACTTGGGTATCCTCCCTGATAAATTATTTTTTGCCAGATTTAGAACTCCTAATCTTTGAAATTTCCCCCAACAATCTGGAAGTGTCCCCGCTAGTAAGTTACTAGACAAGTCGAGAATAGTTAACATCGCTGGTGAAGTTGCACAAATAGAAGTAATGGACCCTGAAAACATATTATTCGAGAGAATCAGAGAATCTCCTCCTTCTCCTAGATATGGGAATGGACGAAATGGGAATGGAGGCAATCGGAATGTAGGCAATGGACCGGACAAACTGTTGAAACTAAAATCCCATTCATGCGGGACCCAGATATTTCCTTTTACATTTGGTAACGATAGTGGCAATGATCCACTAATTTTGTTATGTGAAACATTCAAGTTTGATAAACTTGAAGACAGGTTCCAAAACCAATTAGGAAATGAATCTGAAATACCACTATCAGAGATATCCAAGATCCTAAGTTTTCTTTGGTTCTTGAGCCAGGTTGGAAATTTAGGACCCAAAATGCGTGCAGAAAATCCACGGAGTTGGAACGGTGGAACCCAATTTGAATTAAAATTGAATTTGAGTGCATTTCGAGCTACATTCAAATCTTTCAATTGAGACAGGTTTGATAGATGTGATTCATTAACGACACCATTCAACTTATTTGAGGAGAGATCCAAACTTGTTAGATTAGAAAGTCCCCAAATATTATACGGAAGTGTCCCATTCAACTGATTATGGGAAAGATCCAACATTTCTAATGAGGCAATTTTACTAATCTCGAATAATGGTTGTGATCCACTTAATTGGTTATATGCGATGTCAAGTTCTGATAAGTTTGACAAATGCCCCTCACGAATGACATCTACACCAGTCAACTTGTTTGAATAGAGCACCAATCTCCGAAGTCTTCTAGAAAGTTGCCGAATAGTAGAAGGAAGTGTCCCATCCAACTGATTATCGGAAAGATCCAATTCCTCTAACGAAGCAAGTTTACTAATCTCAAACAGCGTTTGTGATCCACTTAGTTGGTTATGATAGAGATATAGATTTAATAGATTTGACAGATGCGACTCACTAATGACATCAATATAATTCAACTTGTTCCAAGAGAGAACCAATGTCCTAAGACTAGAAAGTTGCCAAATAGTAGAAGGAAGTGTCCCATCCAACTGATTATCGGAAAGATCCAATTCCTCTAACGAGGCAAGTTTACTAATCTCAAACAATAGTTGTAATCCACTTAGCCGGTTATCCCTGAGATCTAGATGTAATAGATATGACACATGCAACTCACGAATGACATCGATACCGGTCAACTTGTTTGAATGGAGAACTAATGTCCTGAGACTAGAAAGTTGCCATACAGTAGAAGGAAGTGTCCCATTCAAATGATTATGGGAAAGATCCAATTCCTCTAATGAGGCAAGTTTACTAATCTCAAACAAGGGTTGTGATCCACTTAGTTGATTATGATGGAGATATAGATTTGATAGAGTTGACAAATGCGACTCACGAATGACATCAATACCATTCAACTCGTTCCAAGAGAGAACTAGTGTCCTAAGACTAGAAAGTTGCCAAATAGTAGAAGGAAGTGTCCCATTCAAATGACTATGGGAAAGATCCAATTCCTCTAATGAGGCAAGTTTACTAATCTCAAACAAGGGTTGTGATCCACTTAGTTGATTATCACGGAGATTTAAATGTGTGAGATGTTTCAGTTCACATATTGAAGAATCAATCTTACCTCCGAGCGAGGAATGACGGACACTACTAGAAAAGTGCTAAATACAGACGGATTTTACAGACGGATTTATAGACGGATTTGTGAATTTTTTTTTTATTTTTTTTTTAAAAATTTGTCTGTAAATCCGTCTGTAATATAGACGGATTTTAATCCGTCTGTAAAATCCGTCTGTATTTCGCCCGCCTTTTGGCGCCAAACGTTATAGACAGCAAATACAGACGGATTTTTCCGTCTGTAATTTGAAAATAGGAGGGAATATTTAAGCGGAAAATTACAGACGAATTTTTCCATCTGTAAATTGGATTGACGCATTACAGACAGAAAAATGTGGAAATAAAAAACGCACCGTTTCATTTAACCAGTTACAGACGAATTTTCCCGTCTGTAATGGCTGAAACCCATAAAACCGCGCCTCCTCTTTCCCTCCCCCATTATCAAATCGGTTTCTCTCTCTAGCTCCCCCCCCCTCTCTCTCTCTCTCTCTCTCAAAGAGCTCAGTGTTTTGGCCATTGCGAGTGATTGGAGCAACCATTTGAAAGTTTTTTTGCATCATTGTATTCCTAGTACGATACTCTAACTATTAATCAGTTTAGTTTTTTACTTTTTTATGTTTTTTAGAGACTTAAAATTTCTAAGATAGAGTTGTAGGATTGGAGATTGTATGACTGGGGGGAAGGGCGTACAGGTCCTTCTCCGAACGTGATTATTGTGTGCTGTGGGATTGTTTGTGTTTGTGGAGTTTGTAGAATATGCATGTTGTGGAGTTACAAGGGGATGTACTCTAGAACGGTTTAGGATTGTGATGTATTTTTGTTTGATGTATCGAATAATTTATTGTTATATAATTTATTAGTTGATTTTAGGTGAAATTTTCATTGTTGTAAAAAAATGGTAAACAAATGTAAGGAAATTAACATGTATTAGGGGAGATTCTGCCAAAATTTATATTAAAATTTTCTGTAATGTATTTTAGAAGGTTAATACAATATTGTATATTTGTATTAGGTTTATATAGTTGTTGAAGAAGATGTTTCTCAGAAATCGTCAGTGGATGTATGATAGGTTGCACCTAAGTCGAGGGTGAATAAAACCTGAATTCTTTGAGGGTGTAGAGGAATTTATACGCGTCTGTTGTAATTCGCAGCAATTCATCACCAATCAGGTCGTTAGGTGTCCATGTTCTTAGTGCAAGTGTAGAAAGTTCTTGGATATTGATTCAATTAGATATGATTTGTATAAGTTTGGATTTAAACATGATTATTGGAGGACATGGTCTGCACTCAGGTCCATGCCCTTAATGAAAAACTCCAGAAGCAGAATAAGGAGATGTGGAAGAGTAAAGAAAGTGCATGGAAGAAGAAGTGGGCAAAGAAAATGGAGAAGAAGGTGGCATCGAGAATGCAAAGGGAGGTCCAGCAGCAGATGACGCAACAGCATATGCAAATGCAGCAGATGCATGCTTATTTTGAGCTCATGAGAGCAAGCAGCTCCACACCTCCTCCTCCTCCTCCTCCACCAGCTCCAGCACCACCGGTTTTCACCTCCATGCATCATTCCTCTACTGACTCCTCTTCTACTGATGATGATGCTCCTTCGGATTATGACTTCACAGATTATAATTGATGAAGACTTGTATTTTATATTTAAATGTATTTATTTAGATGCTTTTTTGTCTTCCTTTGTAATAACATTTAAATTTTATAAATCATTTTGGAATGTTTAGATGCCGAATCTATAGTTTCTATTTTATTTATAAATTGTAATAATCAAGAACAGCATGAAATAACTTTCTATATAAATAAAAAAATATCAATAATAGTAAAATATATCACCGACGGATTACAGAAGGAAAAATCCGTCTGTAACTCACAGACAGAAAAATCCGTCTGTAAGTTACAGACGGATTTTCAAATCCGTCTGTAATTCTTTACCGACGAGGATATTACAGACGGTTTATGTCCGTCTGTAAATCCGTCTGTAATAGAAAAAACTGTCTGTAATACTCTAAAAATCCGTCTGTAAATCCGTCTGTATAAACAGACTTTGTAATAGTGGGAGATCCAAGCTGGTAACATGAGCAGTTAAATTATCGCATGAAATTCCTTCCCATTTGCAGCAATCTTCACCTTTCCATGATTTAAGAGAGTTCCATTCATCAATGAAACCGTCTTTCAATTTAAGAAGAGCTTGCCTGTCAGTCTCAGCACATTTATTTGCATGGGAACTTCCAACGTAGAAACATATGCAGAGAAAGGTCACCAGAGAAAAGAAAGAGATCTTGCTACTAAGAATGGTGGTCATCTCAAACTCTTTGGGGAATTGTTTTTGGATATTGAAATTGAGGAATGTGTAAGAAATGTGTGCAGTCAATTATGAACTCAAAACCATGTTAATTTATAGACAACAATTAAACGTTAAATTTCGGACATTTTATGACATAATTTTCCATAAAACAGATTTTGAACACCAAAAGTGTGTCCCATGCCATGCGTTTCCAGGAGGATTCTTTGGTTATTTGTTTATTAAAAAAATGTGTTATTTATTTTTAATATTTAGAAAATAAATAAATACCTATTAATAATAAAAAGAAATCAAATAAATACTATTTTGTATTTATACAATAATGTTCATATTACATTCACACCGTGTAAAGATGAACATTTCCTGCAATAATTTTGTAAGACCAAGAAAAAAAATACATTTTAAACATAAAAAGCAGTAAAGTAAAAACAAAGTTATGTATTCTACCTATAACCTATTGCAAAGGATAAGAAGTAAATAATTATGTTTCAGTAACAATTTTCCCTAAATTAATCAAACATTGGAAAAATTTTATTTTGTCCACAAGTGAAAACTGGTCTTGAATGGAAGAGGCCAGCATGAAATAGTTACTATCCTTGACTTATGTTAATAGACATTGCAAAACACAAACGTATAGGAAATTGCCTCCGTCGATGTTGGGCATTGATTATCATCCCCACTGAATAGATGTCTCTTTATCAATCATGCTCAATGTGATGTACATTAATTCAAAGTCAACTAAACTTGAGCAAAGGGCAAGACTTATATGCAACAAACAAATTTTTGATAAATCATGTACTATGTCCCCTTTTTGTCATTTTAAGCTTCCAGCGGCATATGTACAGTACTACAGTTATACAAGTGATGCCACATGAATTTTTGCCCCATTTTAAATGATTTAATAAATATTTACATCGTAAATCTACCTTTAGCAATTCATATAACTGAGACAGAATTAAAGCAAATATATCATATATACACAAATAAAGGACACAATAAGTATCAAATTAGATTTGCAGCTACATATGGTAGAATTTGAGGTAGAATTTGAATGGTTAATTGCAAATAAAGATCGACAATAATTGTTAAATAATGCCTCACACAATTCATACGAACTTGCACCCAGAGAATTTAATGTCACTATTTTGAAAAAAAAAATAACACGTGAATAATTTTTATGATGTATGTACATAATGATCGATTTGTGTACATAGACATTTTGAGAACCCCAAAAGATAATGCATGTCTCATCCTCTACATGTAAATAGCTTAGCTTCAATAATAATTTCATTCTAAAAATAAGGAAAATATGTAACTCCATGTGAGAAAATTATATTTTTATATTTAAAAAAAAGAAATTCATTATAAATTAATTACTATATATAACTGTATAGATGCCTCATAAACAATCATGTTCAATATGTCAACTAAACTTATGTGAAGGGCAAGACTTTGAGCAAATAAGCAATGTGTGGAGCACAACAGCTCTAAGTCAACTAAACTTGAATGTTGTTGCAAGACTTGTGTGCAATAAGGTATACTGTGTGATGTATCATTTTATATCTCTTTTTGTATCTAGCTGATTATGGTGAAAATTTGCAGAATATAAACAAATAAATCTAAGAGCAATATGGGGACTGAATTTTAGTCTTCTTGAGTTCTTTTAACTGTGTTGTTAAATGTAATACCAAATTGACGTCGTAAGCAAAATATTAAGCAAAAATATTAAATAGTAGCTACGCAAAACTTGATTGGACGTAAAAGTTTTACATAAATTAAATTGCAGAAACGAAATTAAACAAACAAACTAGAAATTAAACGCAGAATTTCAGCATGCAGAGATTTTGGGGTGCAAAAAGTCGTTCCCAGGAAATGTGAAGCTTTGTAATATTTATAAGCAATGTATCTCAACCACTCTGCTCCTTTTGCAGGCACTTTTTGATAACTACCTTCTATACGTGCTTCTTCTCAATTGTTGTCGCCCACTATTCATAACTGCTCATGATCATACTTTCTCTATAATTGGTGTCACCCACAATTATTTCTTCGTGTCTCGACCTTCAACTGGTGGCAACCGCTAGTAACTGCTGTCTGGGTAAATACATTGAACTTTATAGTTTTTTCAATATGTTTCCTCACCTTTTGGGCTCCATCTTATCTTTAGAACTTAGACTGATTCCTTTGTCATTTTCTGTTGAAAATCTATCAAAGACTATTATGGACTTAGAATAATTTCTCCCTGAGTTTTTACTTTTCGACCTATTCTAAGAGAAATTTGAGAGCTCATTTAGTCTTAAGGGCTTAGAATAATTTCTCCCTCAGTTTTTACTTTTCGACCAATTTTTGGAGAAATTTGAGTTCATTCAGTCTTATGGACTTAGAATAATTTCTCCCTCAGTTTCTACTTTTCGACTAATTCTTAGAGAAATTTGAGAGCTCATTAGTCTTGTGAGCTTAGAATAATTTATTTCTCAATTTTTACTTTTTAACCAATTCTAGGAAAAATCTGAGAGCTTATTCAATCTTGTGGACTTAGAAATTTTCCTATCAATTCCTATTTTTTGAGCAATTTTAAAGGAAATCTAGGAGCTCATTTAGTCTTGTGGAGTTAAAATAATTTTCTTGTTAACTCCTGTTTTTTGAGTAATTTTGGAAAAATCTGAGAGTTCATTCAGTCTCGTGGACTTATAATATTTTTTCAGTCAATTTTTGTTTTTCGAGCAATTCTAGGAAAATCTAAGAGTTCATTCAGTCTCGTGGACTTAAATTAATTTCTCTGTCAGTTCCTATTTTTTGACTAATTCTAGCTGTTAAGAACTCAAAAATCCTCAAAAACTCCTCGAAAAGCTACCCACTTCAACAAAGAATGAGCTTTCTCATAACCCTTCAAAAATTCCTCAAAATGTAGTCTTTTCAGTATTAAAAGACTCTTCTCTATATCCTCCAAAACTCCTTGAAAAGTAGACCATCAAATAGGATTTTAGGACTTAGATAATTATACAAGTCCATAGTTTGTCAAAGTGAGGGAGCTTAGGATCCTTTAATTTTAGTTGAAAGCTATATCTGTGCCATTAAACTTCGAGGTGTATTTCTCCTTGAAAGAACATAGTCTATTTCTTATAACGAAAGTCTAATAAGGGACTTTGTAACTTAGAAAATTTTTCTTCTCCAAAACAAATGCCCCCAAAAATATTAATTTCTCAAATTATTAAATTTTAATATTTTAAATTTTTTTTAAAAGGGCAGGAAAATTTTCATGATATTAGATTTTAGACTTTTCCCTCCATTTTTGTTCTATTCGAGATGAATTCTTGAAACCAATCAGTGAGTCATCATAAATGCAATCAAGCCAAATTTCCTATCAATCTCTAAGACCGAATTTTCTTATCCTGTGCACGGGATATCTTTGATTGCTAGCAACTCTTGAGGCTTTATCAAGAGCAGCTTGATTTTTGTGGCCTCAAAGGCTTCCTTCCACCTTTCAGCTAAGCAAGTCAAATATTTTATGTACTCAATGGTCAAATATGATTCGTTGGCCTCTAGGACCTCAGCGGCTTTAAGAGCCACTTTTATTTTGTTTTTTAGCCACATAAGTTGAAATTCGAGCCAAAAGGATAAATCATTTAGGTTGTATTTCAAACTCTTCTTGGCCTCCGATACTGCATTCTAGAAGTCATAAAACCCACTGAAGGATCTAGTCAAATTTCATAGGATGCTTGTGAGTTGACATTCATGGTAAAGTAGAGGCCACCCACATCCTTCATGTTAAGTGGTGAAATGTTAGAAAGGGCTTTGTCGAACGTCTTACTGTTGAGGTTACTAACATGAATTTCAGCCTTAAAATAACTTTGGTCTCTGTCGACATATTCCATGACCCCATCGCTGTTCCACAAGCATAACTTCTATTGGAGTGATGAAGGTATCACTCCTACTTCGTGGATCCATTCTCTTCCAAGCAATAAATTGTAGCTTGCATTGGAAACCACTACCACGAAAAATAGTTGCTCGAGACATGAATCCAACTCTTAAATTGACAATTAGTATCCTTTAGAGCTTGAGGTCTTTCCCTCATAGTCTGTTAAAACCATGTTATGGGGCAACTGGTCTTCTTCAAACTTTCTAATCTTTTTTTAGCAAAAAGTTAGCCATGAGGTTGATTGTTGCCCCAGAGTCAACGAGAACCTTATTCACTCGAAATTTGTCATTGATTTGAGCCTCACATATAATGGCTTCATGTGGCTCTTCATCCCATTAGTCGGCTTCTCGAAAGTAGCCAATGACTTCACAAGAAATCCCTCCTTCATTAGGATGCAATAACCCAAGGGGTTATCATCTAATTCCTCATCAGCATATAAATCATCCTCATCTCCCTTGCCGACAACTTTGGCATATTCAATAGGTAACATGGAGACAACCCCCGATATGTCTCTAAGGGCATCATCAAATCCCGACTCAAAGATGTCTGTTACTAGCTCATCATCTGGGTCGTACCTTATCACGAGACTCTTCATTTTTAGTCCTTCTTTCTCAACAGATGCTTTTCATTGAGTCGCACTGACTTGAGCCCTTACCAGAGTACGCTGTTTATTTCTTATGGCGCTTTCTTGAGCCTGAGCTTGAGCCTTATACTTAACTTTCCTATTCTTCTGAGCCCTTCTCCACTGTGTCTTAGTCATGGGAGCCTTATAATAAGGCCTTTTCGCTTAGAAATAATTCTCTGATGGGTTATGGATATTTGCTGTAAGGAACTTTGTTTATTTTGAATGAAAAGCGAATTTTATACTTATGTTCTTCGTTATTTATTTATCTCAAATAAGTAAGTGATGTAGAAATAATATTCTCGATTCCTTATAAAAAGGGGTCGTGACAACCATCAGTATGTCAAGTGGTTCCACAAAGTTGGCGTCAACTTGCATTGGGTCAGAGTCAATCTTCATAGGCATTTTTGACTTCTGCTCAAAATTTAGTTTTCCTTACTGAATAGTGTTTTGAATTAGATCCCTAAAACGAGCGCAATTGTTAGTCCAATAACCATAGACATGATGAAATTTATAATATTTTTGACCCTTTATTTGTTCTATAGTAGGGATCTTATGATCATCAGACAACATAACTTGGCCATGTTTCAACAAAACATCAAAAATGTGATCAACTTTAGTAATATTGAATACATAAATTTTATTAGGTTGAATTTTATCTTTATTCTCAAATGGTTTTAGGGACTGGCAGATATATAAGGGACCTGGTTTCAATTCGGCCACATTAACTTTATTTACCCCTACATTAACATCCTCCTCTTCTAGGTCATTCTCACTGTCCAGCTCTCCCTCGACTAATCCAACAAAAACTACTTTGTCTTTTTGAGGTAATTTCTCACTTTTTGTAGGAGCATATTTCTCAACTTTAAGCTGCTTAATTTACCTAACTTTCGTGACCAATTGTAACATATCTTTCAACTGTTGGTTGATTAACTTCATTCAAATTGAATATTCTAACCTGCCTACGGCCATTTGGACTAATTCACATTAACTTCATTTATCGAAATCTACTCAAATAATCATCAATATATTCATTATGCATTCTTTTCACATTGACTAAATCCACTAGACTAACTTTCATTTCACCACAAAAGAATTGCTTATGAAATTTTCATTCTAGCTGATAATAATTATGTATCAAATTCGTAGGTAAGATAGTGAATCAAGTTAAAGTCCCTTTTGTCAAAGACCTCAGGAAATATTTGAGTTCTAACCCTTCAAAATTACTTGAAATATAGCCTCCTTTTGTCAAAGACTTCAGGAAATATTTGAGTTCTAACCCTTCAAAATTACTTGAAATATAGCCTCCTTATCGATGAAGGATAAGACTCTTTTCATGATTCCTAAAAAATTCTTTGAAATATAGTCTTTTCAGTATGCAATTTACATTGGAATATCCATGAAAAAATAGGCTGTTACATTGAAATTTGCACGTCCTTAAAAATGATCCTAACACCATTTTGAACAAGTATAACCCGCCTAGCATGAATATTCTTGAAAAATCCAAAGGCTTATTCAAGAGCCCATTTCTGACTTATTTCAAGACTCTATCCTCTAGTCCTTGTTCCTCTCTTAGCTCTTAGCCTCATTGTTTCCTCATCAGCTGCATAGCCATGCATCTCACCCCCTCCTAGTGGTATAGGTTGTGGTGGCCAACCTTGAGAGCCTTGGCTGTCCTCCAGGAAATGTATATATTGTCCTTGAGGAACACCACCAAAATAATCTTTGTAAATCACTATGTCCTACTCTTTCTCATTTAAAGTGTCCCTGCCAGTAGTATAAGCTATTTCCCTTGACAGATTTATTACTAGTTTTCCCCCCACTTTTTCTCCAATTCTTGCTTATTTTTTCTAAAGAATGAAAATATGGTGAATGAAAAGTTTTCCCAGTGTCACTTTGTGGTAAAAGTTTCCAGCGCATTCATACGTACTACAATTATACAAGTGATTCCTAGGAATTTTCTCCCATTTTAAATGATTTAGTAAATACGCAGATCAAGCAAAATTGTAAATCTAGCTTAAACAATTCATATAATTCATATACTTGAGACAAAATTGTGGTAAATATATGATATACACATAGATATTCAAATAAAGGGACACAATAAGTATTATTCATAGGTGGAGTCAAATTGGATTTGAAGCTAACTACACATGGCAGAATTTACAGAGGTGGTCAATCTAATTGATAAATCATGCCTCACACAATGGATACGAGTTTGTACGCTCAAAATTTAATGTCACTATGAATAAAAAAAAACATAATAATGGCATTTTGAGAACTCCAAAAAATACTGCATTTCCCATCTTCTACATGTAAATAGCTTAGCTTCAATAATAATATCATTCAAAAAATAAGGAAAATAGTTACTCCATGAGAAAAATATTTTTTCAGATTTAAAAAAAAATAGAAATTCATTATAAACTAGTTAGTGTATGCACGGTAAACCATTGATGGTTGTCCCTTTGGAATAGATGCCTCCTAAACAAGCATGTTTCAACTAAACTTATACGAAGCGCAAGACTTTGAGCAAAGAAGCACTTTGTGAAGCACAGCAACTTAATTTGGATGTTGGGGCAAGACTTGTGTTGGGTGCAATAAGGACTCTGTGATGTACCACTTTGTGTCTCTTCTTCTCCGGTAAAATGATAAAAACGTATTTCAAGTTCACATTTCAATTAAACAGCTAGTTCATGACAATATGAAGTGGTTTAAATTAATAAGAATTACCAGTACATCACAATAAGGGGAAAAAATAGAAAAGTTCAGGCATATAATATTATAGCCAGTATAAAAAGTCGTAGAAGATGAGACAATTGATTCAATATGAATTTTACACCTTTTATAAATGCAAATCAATCAAGGTTGGTAAATAAGGATTTCAGCAAACTTGAGATTGAGAAAAATGGTAAATGTTTGTCTTGAAAAGTAGAATTTGTACATTTTGGTTAAGTACAAAGATTGCACTCTTAATTCCAACACAGTCACATATTAATGAAGCATAGAGAGAGACCACAGCTTCATATTCATCAACTTGCTCCTTTATTTATTATGGGAATAGTGTAACATGAATCTTGAACGATAGCATTAGGGGTATGCAGTATAATAAATGATTTGTCTACAGACCATTTAGCATCATCTAAAACCACTGCATGTCTGATCTTCTACACACGAAGAGCATGGTCTCGATCTTATAATTTGATTCAGGATACTTAAAATTTAGGATATGCAACGAATTCAACATGAGAAATTCGCTATAATAGGTTAACACATGACAATCCAAATTGAAAGAAAAAGGTAAAAATATAAGTAGAAAGGAAAGGGACAACAGAGTAGTAGCATGATCGGCTTGCATGAATATTCTCAACAAATCGAAATACTTTCAAAAGCTTCTTCAAGTGCCCGTTTCCTACTTATTTCTAGACTCAACCCTCCAGCCCTTGCTCATCTCTCAGATCTTAGCCTCATTGTTTCCTCGTCATCTGCATAGCCCAGCATGTCACCCCCTCCTAGTCATAAAGGTTATGGGGCCATGCCTGCTGGCTGCTGGCCTTGAGGAACACCACCAAATCCCACTTGGGAGTTTTCGTTTGCAGTCTGCCTCAAGAGAATCGAGAAAGTTAATCTGGCATAAATTTTACTTAACAAATTTGCTCGATAACTCGGCAGCACAAAATAGATATTTGAGCAAAACACAGAAATCCTTTAACGTGACCAGAAATTGGCTAAGGTTGTGTTTGGATGAGAAAATTTAAAATTTTAAGAAATTTAAATTACATTATTTAAGTTTCTATAATTTTAAAATATTTGTTTGGATAGAATAATTGAATTTCCTTCCTTTGAAATATTTTTGACAAAATTAATTAAAAGCATGAAATTAAAATTATTAAATTAACCATAACTAAATAAAAATATAATTGGAATACATAATAAATGAAAAAAAGCAATTTCACATTCTCACTCTTTTGTTATGATTTAGAATTCTTTGATTAAAATCTTATTAAAATCTTATAAAAATTATTCCCACTAAAATTATTGTATTATCAAAAAATGAATTATTCACTTAAAGTATCTCATCCAATCACACTCTAAGGCAGAACATAGTTAAATCCCTACCATTCTGCTAAAAGAAGAAACAAGGCTTCAAGGAAAAGGTTTGTTCATGTTAAAGGCTTCAACGATCAAAATTTTAACCTCACTAGTTATGAAGTTTCACGTTCAAATTCTCACCGCTAGTATCACAAACAACATTACCGATACAAATTTTGGCAATACCAGCTCAACAGAACGAACAAACACACATGACATATTACATTGATCCATCTCACAAACTGATTCAAGTTTCACTTTCATGATAAGAAATGAAAAAAACCAGTAAGGGCATCCCAAAGCAGAACCATCTAGAAACTCAATCTGTGAATGACACCATAATATCATATACAATGAAAATTTTCAGAGTTGCTGCCCAAACTCAATCACTGATTTATTATGTATGCATACATTTTTCTAAGTCAAATATAGATCAAAATACCACCAAATGTTGATTAAAAGGAAAATAAATAATGATTTACACACAAAAAACAAAGGAGCTAGTTATATCAATAATCAGCTTGTGCAGGTAAAGTATATATAGTAACATGATAAAACAAAATAAGCTCACACTACGTCAAAATGTAGATCTGAGAGCGGTTTCATTTTGAATTAGAGAGCATTTAAAACTGCTCTAAAATCTTGCGCTATCTGATGTATTATATTTAAGAGACTGGTTAAAGAACTGCTATCAAATGTTAAGATTAGAGAGCGGTTCTAGGCGGAACACCTCTCCAAAGTATAAATTTAAACCGCGAAATTTGAAATTGATTTCTTTGTAAGTTTTCTGTTGTAAAATAAAAATTTATTATTATGTTTAAATCAAAATTTAGAATTAATTTCTTTGTGAGTTTTCTTCATTTTTATCACAAATCAAAATTGAATGTTGAGTTTATATATTTAGTATTAACCAAGCAGTCCACATCTGCATGAACGAAACATAAGTAAGCAGAGAAAAAAGAGAACAAATTAATAGGATAATTTTTAACATTAATAGAGAGAAAAAGAAAGAAAGAGAGAATGGATGATTCACCGTTAACAAAGAGAAGAAGAAAGAAAGAGAGAATAAAGAAATACATACAGATGTAAAAAAAAACTAAATTGTTAGTGTAAAGAAGATGAAGAGAGCAGACTAACACAGAATGAAAAGGTACTTACAGATAGAAAAAAAAATCAATTTGTTAGCAAGAGAAGACGAAGAGAGCAGGTTAACAGAGAAGATGAAGAAAACATAAGAGAGCAGAGAAGAAACTTACAGTGAAAGAGACCAACTTTGTTAGCTATGAAGAAGAAATGCGTTGAGCGTGTTGATTTATAAATGACTTTAATAACATTAGAGAGCGGTTCTTTATTAACCGCTCTCCAAGAATGAGATTAGAGAGCAGTTCTTTATTAACCGCTCTCTAATGTGTGACTTTCGAGAGCGGTTAATAGAGAACTGCTCTCTAAATATATAATTACAAAGCGATTTTTATTAATCACTATATAAGTTAGCGCTTCAAAAGCTTATTTCTGGCGTAGTGTCAATCTCCAATAACAGCCCAAGATCAACGAAGTTCAAATACTGTGCCAACAAAGTAAAATTTATAAAAATGGATATCTAATGCTCACCACATCATTATAAGTTCATGCAGGTTGACCCTTACATGCTGCCAGGGCTGCAGCTAATTCTTCAGCCAGTTTAATTAATATCAGCATAAAAATACATGAAAATATGACAGCTAATTGACACTTGCACAAAAAACTTCAATTTCATTCTTTTTGTGATTAAGGAGGAGCATATATGAAAGAGACAATGGAGAGTCCATTCTCAGCAGTACTGTAACACCTTAAATTTAATTCTAATTAAATAATATTTTCACAAATCGGATAAACAAATTTTTCATAAAAGATTTCAAAAAAAGTGAAGGGTTACAAATTAATATCAAATAACTACTACAAGACTAGTTCAATTACAACATTTTCAAAATAAATTCTATGTCCTATAGTAGTCCATCCGTCCCTTCACTGAGTCCGGTGCTGATTGTCTTGATTACCTGAAGAATGAATGTAAGGGTGAGTACTCTACACTACCCAAAAACACATAGTCAGCATAAAGTCTCACCTCTAGCACATTATCAATACATTAAGCAAATACAATCACAAACAGCATTTCACATTCACAAGCACAACACACAAACTCGTGCATACGAACAACAGCTACACTCACTATAGCACTGTGATCATATATTTACACCATGAATGGTTACCCCCGCCTCACAGATACCACATGGGTAGTCACGGGTCGCTCAGCAAAGATAGTGGTTAGAGGTCTAGTCAGAAAGAGAGTGTGTAGCCTGTGGTGCACCCGTTCCGCAGTCGGTGTCACCACCACTCCCTCTTCTCCAAGGCATTTCTACCGCTCTCATCTCCCATATCCCCAGTGTATCGCTGAACCATTCACAGCACATTACAACGGCGCTAATACGCCCAATCACACATATTTCATTCACGCATGCAGTAATCATGCTTACACACGGCACACAGCCCACATTCCATTTCACAACACGCGGCACATAGCCTACAATTATCGTTTATATTACACGGCCCTTGAGCCCACATTTTCACAATATTCATTCAAATATACGACACAAGTGCCCATACTCATTCTATCACAAAACATTTACACACAATCCATATCCGTCAATTTCAGATCAACACACATCATGTTCACATATCACGGCACATGACCCACATTACATTTCTCAGTAATATCCTATCCACTAACTCAACCACAACACAATATTCAGCAAAATAACAATTCATGCACAAAAAAGTAGGATAGAGTCCTCCATTACCTTGGATTGAAGACCCACACGCTAAATCTACCAAGAAATGCTTCCCCTCACAGATTTCATCCTAAACACATGGAGAAACTCCATGAGAACCCAAGGAAACTTAGAAATGGAGAAAAGGGTATGAGAAACGAAACCCTAACCATTAAAACTCACCTCCAAACGTTCCCCACACGTATTTAACCTTCAATCAAGCTCCCGAACGACTTTGGAGGCAATTAATTGGTGGAATAGGGCTTTAGGGAATGAGAGGATTGAAGGGAGAGGGAGAAATAACTCTCCCCGAACCCTAACCCCCTTTAAATCATTTTCTGGTCTTGACACTCTCGCTATAGTGAGATATTCTCGCTGCAGTGAGGAGACCTCGCTACAGCAAAAAATTAGATAAAATTGCACTCTGGTTTCTAGAGAATCTCGCTACAGAGAGGCCTCTCGCTACAGCAAGACTGCATCCAGAAATGCACCCCAAACTGTCGCTCTGTCGCTATAGCGAGAAGGCGACAGTTCTGGTCCTTCCTCCCAGGGCCCTCTCGCTACAGCGAGAACAGCCCAGTATCATGCCCTACATTTAAGCACTTAGCCCATTTCAGCCCTATCCAGTCATGCATACACACAAATATATATATATATATACACACACACTCATCCACAACATGAATATTTGTACATATATTCATACTCATTACACACAAAACACCATCATCACACATCCAATGCAAATTTTCAACATCCCTTTTACGCTTATACACATATATATGCATTTAGATTTATATAAATAACAATAATTAATATTACCGAAATTCGGAGCGTTACAAGTACCTTACGAGCTCGATTAATCATTATTTGTTCTACATTTTCTTCTTGTTATTTGGCAATTTTGCTTCAATATCTAAAAAAAATTATTCCTTCAATCAAGTTAAATGCTGCAATAGGGAAAAAAATCATCAAAACAAAGCAAAAGTCATAAAGTGAAACAGTTGTAAATATTAAACAAGATAATAGAAGCTCATTCATGTCTTCCACTTCCTCCAAGTAATCATTGTATTCTCTCAAAGACGGGAAATCATCTTCACGTTTATTAAATCTATAAATTTATAGTTAAAGAAGCATAATTCGATAATTGAATGAATTTGACAGTGTAACGCCTTATTTTTCCTTTTCTCAAATACATGATATTCAAAATTGTAACGGCTTATTTTCTCTTTTCTCAAATACATGATATTTCATAAAAGAACCAAGAAAATAAAACAAATATTTTTGAACCTTATTGAAGTAAGAAAGAAGTGTGAAAATAATATAAACCCTAGTATAAAATTTCATTAATTTATAAGTACTTTAGGGAACAAAAATTCTAAACTTTCATCTGCAACAAAGAAAATAGTAATTTTACAATTGTTCCAAAAGAATGCTATAGAATTGAAAATATTCATTACATAACTCAAAATAACTAAGTTCTATAGCAGTTCTCATTCATCCATGCACTGTGAGCTTGATACTATTCGTCCTGGTTTCCTGAAAAATGTTGTGTAAGGGTGAGTCTCTACCCTACCACTCATACATAACACATATTCATCACAAAACACATCTTATCATTATTAAAGAAAACATCATAGTATTACATATTACAGTGTCATATAAAACATGTTCTCATCTCAACACATATTATATTCCACAGATTCACAATTTCTTTTTCTTTTATCCACGCTTACCGCGCCCTGTGGCCACAGTTATCTGATGCCTCTATTTTTGAGGTCTTACACATCCATGTAAATAGTCGCCGGATGGCCCAATACAATATGGATACAATGCATGCAATAGACAGCCCCTTAGCAAAGGTAATGATTATGAGTCAAGTCAGGAAACGAGTGTGTAGCCATGTGTTGCATTCGTACACAGTATTTTGTGCACAATCCCGAATGTCACTCACCACCCTATATTTCTCCAAGATATCCCATATCGTCTCCATCTTCCACCCCTAGTGTATCTTTATAACTATTTACATCATATCCATTTCCATCTCATACTCTTTTTGAGTATATTCACATGTTCACATATGTCATTTCTCATGTTCACACATATTTTTCCTTATATTTCCACATACCATTCATTATATACATCAAACCACGACATATTCACAATATACATCATTTTTTTACATGAACTACAATATATTTAAACATGAAGCATCCATCTCTTTGTATATTTCATATCATAAAATCACATCAACCATTCTCAATAAACCTTATCATGCACTATTTGAACATAATAACACATTTTTACCATATATTCATAATAAAATCACATAAACAACCAATTATTCTCACTTTTCACCTATTATTTTTCACAAAACAAGGATTATTCCACATATAATCACATATATGACAATATCTATGAGAATACAAGTAATAAACATAACAAAACAATAAAGTAGAGCACCATTACCTTAAGATAAGGATTTCTCAAAGATTTAACTGAAGATTTTGCTCTAAAATCAAAGTTTATCGTAAAAGCCATAAGATACTTATAAGAAATTTGAGATGAAGAGAAATGAATGATAAATCTAGATTCAAACTTAGAGAAACTTACTTTAAATCGCTTAGAATGAACGTACGATCTCAGATTTGAAGAAAAATCTAAGTTTATGAAGTTTAAGATGAGAGAAAATAGTAGTACATAGCTTTGGGTCTCTGTAGAACCTTTGAGAAGTGTGAAGAATGAAGATTTCATGCAAGGCCTACTATTTATAGACAAAAATTTTGAAAAAAAAATTTGGGTACTGTTCACACCGTCTTATAGTTCATTATTGGAATTACTACTCACACTGCCTTATTGTTCACACTAGAATCACTGTTCATAACCGACTTACTATTCACTTTTTTTAAAAAAAAATTCAAACTCAATCTAAATATATTTCAATCACACTTTATATCACATAATTCTTTAATTAACACTTAAAAATACTGGGTGTTACAACTCTCCCCTCCTTTAAAGAATTTCGTCCCCGAAATTTATGAAGTTACAAAAAAATTAGGATACAACTCTCTCATCTTACTTTCAGTCTCCTATGTAGCTTCTCCCTCATCAGTTGCGTTCCATATTACCTTTACTAATGAAATTTCTTTACCCCTTAATTGCTTAATCAGTGATCAACAATCGTCACTAGTTGTACATCATATGACAAATTTTCTCTTACTTGAACAAGGTCTAGTTCAATCACATGAGTGGAATCTGGAATATATTTTCTGAGCTGAGATACGTGAAATACAAGATGCAGGTTTGAGAGATTCAAAGGTAAAGCTATCTGATAAGCTATGGGACCAACTTTACTCAGTACTTCAAATGACTCAATAAACTTAGGAGATAACTTCTTGGATTTTAGAGCTCTTCCAACTCTAGTGACATGTGAAACTTTCAAAAACACATGGTCACCTACCTGAAACTCAAAAGGTTTACTCCTTCTATCATAATAACTCTTTTGCCTATCTTGTGTAATCTTCATCTTTTCTATAATCATCTTGGTTTGCTCTTGTTGTTTTGAATCATGTCTGGTGCATAAAGAATCGTCTCTCTAGTTTCATACCAACATAAAGGCATTCTACATCTCCCTCCGTACAAAGCCTCATATGGTGTCATTCCAATACTTGCATGATAACTATTATTGTATGTGAACTCCACTAAAGGTAAACATTCATCCTAGACTCCCTGTTGTTCAATCACACAAGCTTTCAGCAAATCCTCTAAGGATTGAATAGTCCTCTCAATCTGACCATCACTCTGCAGATGATAGGCTAAACTAAGCTTTAACTTAGTTCCTAGAGCCTTTTGCAAACTCTCCCAAAATTTTGAAGTGAACCTTGAATCTATATCTGACACCATACTTGTCGGCACTCCATGAAGTCTAACTATTTCTTTTACATACATGTCAGCCAATTTCTCCAACTTATACTTCATATTGATTGGAAGAAAATGAGCAGCTTTAACTAAACGATCAACTATCACCCATATTGCATCATGATTGCATTTGGTTCTTGGCAAACCAGAGACAAAATCCATAGAAATGTTATCCCACTTCCATTCAGGGATTTCCAATAGTTGCAATATTCCATGTGAATGTTGATGTTTCACCTTTACTTTCTGGCACGTTAAGCACTTTACCATATATTCAGCCACATCCTTCTTCATTCCATTCCACGAAAAACTCTTACGAAAATCTTGATACATTTTTGTTGCACTTGGGTGGAAACTCATTTTACTCTTGTGTGCCTCCTCTAATATCATCTGCTTTAACTCGTCATTTTGAGGAATACATACCCGATCTTTGAATTTAATCAACCCATTTGCATCACAATGAAATTTTAGATTTTTTCCTTCACCTTTCTACCTCATAATTTCTTGCAAAAATAGATCTTCTTGTTGAGCGGCTTGGACTCGGATCAAGAAGTCATTATTAATTGTCAAAGTTCCAAGATTTAAAATTCTAGGTCGTATCTCTATTGCTAAGTTCATATCTCAAAAATTCTTAATCAACTCCATTTCTTTCACCATCATGTTTGCCATATGCAAAGACTTTCTACTCAAAGCATCTACAACTACATTTGCCTTTCCAAGATGATAACACAATGTAAAATCATAATCTTTGAGGAATTCCATCCACCACCTCTACCGCATATTTAGCTCTTTCTGATCAAATAAGTACTTCAAACTCTTGTGATCACTGAACACTTCAAACCTCGTCCCAAAGAAATAATGTCTCCATATCTTAAGAGCAAAGACCACTGCGGCTAACTCCAGATCATGAGTAGGATAATTAACTTCATGAGGACGCAACTTCCTCGAAGCATAAGCAACTACCCTTCCATTTTGCATCAAGACACAACCAAGGCCTTACCCATACGTATCACAATACACATCAAACTTTTGTTCTAGATTAGGCAAAACTAAGACAGGGGCAGATGTTAACTTTTCTTTCAGCTTTTGGAAACTAGCTTCACACTCTTCACTCCACATAAACTCCTTTCCTTTTCTTGTTAACTTCGTCAAAGGAAAAGTTATTTTAGAAAATCCTTCAATGAATTACCTATAATAGCCAGCTAGTCCTAGAAAACTGTGAATTTCTATTGGATTAGTAGGCCTTGGCCATTGAGCCACTGCCTCCACCTTTACTAGATCCATCACACTTAGAGAATTTTGCTTACAACTGTCTTTCTCTTAATATCTGCAAAGCAATTCTCAAGTGTGTTGCATGTTCTTCATGAGTCTTGGAATAAATTAGAATATCATCTATAAATACTACAACAAATTTATCCAAAATCTCATGAAAAATTCTATTCATGTAGTCCATGAATACTGTAGGAGCATTAGTCACACCAAATGGCATAACTAGATACTCATAATGGCCATAGCAAGTCCTAAAAGCTGTCTTGGGGATATCCTCATTCTTAACCCTGATATGATGATAACCAGATCGCAATCAATCTTTGAAAATACCAAAGCTCCTTGTAACTAATCCATCAAGTCATCACTTCAAGGAAGAGGATACTTGTTCTTTATTGTTACCTTATTTAATTTCCTATAATCGACACATATCCCTATACTCTCATCTTTCTTTTTCACCAAAAGAACAGGTACTCCCCAAGGTGACCACTTAGCCTTACGAACCTTTCTGCAATAATTCTTCTACCTGTTTCTTTACCTCAGCCAACTCCACTGGTGACATCCTATATGGTGCAACAGAAATAGGATTTGCTCCCAGAATGAGATCAATAGTAAATTCAATCTCTCTTTCCGTTGGCAATTCAATAACATCATCAGGGAAAACTTCTAAAAAATCTTTCACCACTGGGATATACTCAGGCTTCATTTCCTTTTCAGTCTTAATTGAAAATAGAACCATGAAAGCCTTAGCCCTCATTATATTTCCCAACGGATCTGAACTTAAAAGTCTAGCACTTTTTGATACTTTAGTGCCAAAAATCAAAACTTTCTCTTTACAGTCCAATAGAACATGGTTGGATGACAACCATTCCATTCCCAAAATTACATCAAGTTGGGAAAGAGGTAAACAAATCAAATCTACATTAAAACTCCTACCCTGTACCATCACAGTACAATCTAAACACACAGAAGAAGTTGCTACAGGCTTACCTGTAGAAGTAGATATAATAACATCACAAGACAATTTAGACATAGGTAATTTCAGACATCTCATACAATTCGCAGAAATAAAGGAATGTTTAGCATCAGAATCAAACAACACATCTAAAAGTTAGTCTTTTATGATACATTTACCTCTAATAAACTCCTCTGATTTTGAAGCCTCAGCTCCACTTATAGCAAAACTTTGCCTTGCACATTTGGCTTTATTCTAGTGCTTGCTCTAGATTAGAGTCTTTGTACCACACTCATGCTTCCACTCTTTTATGGAGCAGACCAATAGACACTTGCAGAGTGTCCCATTTTCCTACAAATGTCACATGTTGGTAGAAGTTGAGGACAATTTCTTTTAATATGAGGTCCACCACACTTGAAACATTTAGTGGCCTTCTAAAAGAACCAGAACCACCATTACTATCTTCTTGAGATACAGTCCTCTTCACGTGAAACTGATTTGGACAAAAGTAAGGTCCTCTAGAAAATCTTGGAGGCCTTCAGTCTTACCTCATAGGACCACTAGATCTGGTATCCACCGCCTTTCCTTTAGTATTGACTTCAAATATTTTGCATTTATTCACTAGAGTGGGTAAATCTGTTAGCTAGAATACACTAACAGCAGCTCGAATATTTGGCCTCATCACATGCTCAAATTGAGCACATAGATCTTCCTCTTTATCATCATGTTGATAGTGAGGCCAGTATTTCATCAATTCATGAAATTTAGCAGCATATTCACCTACAAACATGTTTCTTTGTTTCAACTCAACAAACTCTCTAGCCTTCTATTTCTTTAAATCTCTAGGGAAATAATTTCCTAAGAAGCTTGCCTTGAATACCTCCCAAGGAATATAACCATCTTCTTGCAGTAAAGTTTGACTAGCAAATCTCCACCAGTCCTCAGCTTCTCCACTCAGCATATAGGTAGCAAAAGTTACCTTATGCTCTTCTCTATATCCCATGGCATGGAAAATCTTCTCCACATCTGCTAGCTCCCTCAAGATCAAACTTTCCCTCAAATTTTGGAGGGTTATGCCTAGTAAAAGAAGAGAGTCCTCTATACTCAGCTAGTTCAGCCTCTTGGTTATGTGCCAAAGTCTCTAAGACTTGGGTCATGCGCTCCAGAAGTTCATTTGTAGCACCAACATGTCTACCTCTACCAGCCATAGCTCTAACCTTGCAATAAACTCAAATCACTTATTAATCTATCATTCACATATACATAGATACAGATAATTCAAACAATTCACATTTAACAGGTCATACTAGTAAATAATCATTTCATATTCTAATAGATCTATTACACAACATAGACATGTTAGTCCCATACCCCAGTCTGGTATGAATGAACTGCTCTGATACAAAAATTGTAACGCCTTATTTTTCCTTTTCTCAAATACATGATATTCAAAACTGTAACGCTTTATTTTTTTCTTTTCTCAAATACATGGTATTTCATAAAAGAACCAAGAAAATAAAACAAATTTTTTTGAACCTTATTGAAGTAAGAAAGAAGTGTGAAAATAATATAAACCATAGTATAAAATTTCATTAATTCATAAGTACTTTAGGAAACAAAGATTCAAAACTTTCATCTGCAACAAAGAAAATAGTAGTTGTACAACTGTTCTAAAAGAATGCTATAAAACTGAAAATATTCATTACATAACTCAAAATAACTAAGTTTTATAACAGTTCTCATCCATCCATGCACTATGAGCTTGGTACTACTCGTCCTGGTTTCCTAAAAATATTGTGTAAGGGTGAGTCTCTACCCTACCACTCATACATAACGCATTCATCATAACACACATCTTATCATAATTAAAGAAAATATTATGGTATTACATATCACAGTGTCATATAAATCAAATCCTCATCTCAACATGTAACACCTTAAATTTTCCTTTGACAGTAAACAAAGTTCCATGGCTGATAAAATAAATTCATTTCTATTCATGGAATTGATAATATAATAAAAATAAAATTTTATATTTCCTTCTTATGAAAATTTCAAAAGACTCCAAAAGAAGTGAAGCTTCCAAAGATAAAACTTTGAAACTTTAAAATAATCAATATAAAACTCAGCTTTACTTCCAACAAACTATTTAGTTCATTTTGAATACATATAAATTTTTAATTTTCACCAAGAACATTTCCAAAATATTCTTTACAACCAAAATCTACTCGAGGATTTTAAATTCTAAAGTATAACATTCAAGTCATTTATAAGCTTTGGTCAACCCACATTATAATTTGATAAAAATAATACAATTTCTCAAACTATTTTAATCCCTACAGAGCAATCTTCCCTATAACACCCTCGGATTATGATCCTAGGACGGACCAAACATCTTTATGTCTTCACATCCATTACCTGAAAATATTAGTAAGGGTGAGTATCTCCCACCCCACTAAATCTCTAATTTAACATAAGTAAATACTCGCATGCATATACAGTACTAAGAATACTGCCCTTCACGGATTAAATCAACAATAACACTCAAATCATCTAAGTTGCCATTATCAGGAAGCACGCACAGAACAAACAATCAATTATACTCACCGCTTTGGGTCATACATTTTTCTATTGGTCTGTAGGCCCATACTACATGTATTATATCATGTCAATCAATATGTCATAACATATGTGTCCTAATCACACCCGTCGATGTATTACAACACATATATCATAACAATACCAACCTACATGTTACAATGCATATATTATGACTGCACAATTTCTATACCAATTCATACACATCACACTTTCACATTCTTTTCATTTTCACATTCAATGTCCCTGGGATCCCTCGAGGACTTCACAGTTTAGATAGCCGCCGGTTAGCAGCAGCAACACAGATACACGTGTGCCGACTTAGCCCTTTCTAGCAAAGGCATAGTCAGGAGTTTTGTCAGGAAATGAGTGTGTGGCCTGTGAATGCTTTTATTTTTAGCAAATCGTTATGCACTATCCAAACTAGCATTCACCACCCTCATTTCTCCAAGATTTCCCAAATCTTCTCCTGATTCTATACCCCCAATTGTATCACTGTAGCTATTTAAACTCACCGCCACATTTCTTATTCTTTTCCACACTTTTTTATAGAGCAACGTGTCATAATATATGAGTCTTGATCCAATAACTTGTTGCATTACAATACATATATTATGAGTATACCCTTTTGGATTGTATCACAATACCTATATTGCAATCACATCTATTCATCTATTCTGACTCCCGTATTATAATCACTTTTATCCAGCATTTCATTAAATTCATTCACACGTGCGCTCACCGCACTTAGCCACGCTCACTGTGGCACTATTATTACATCACACATCACACAGAAAACCTTCTCTTTACTTAAGAATAATTAAACACTTGCATTATATCATAGGTCCACTCATTTGACATACTTCAACCATTAAACAGCATTATACATCATTAATCAATCTCAATTTTCACAATACTCTAATACTCTTCATTACCACCTAGTTCAATCAGTGCCAACACACCACAATCATCATTAAATATTCATCCAACACAGAAAATCATCACACCAGTCACACATCATACAATAAATACAATGTGCCAGAGGTCAGACACCTCCGAACTCAGTTCAGTCGTACCATCCATCATTCACGTTTCTCAATAATAACAATAGAATCGTCTGTCCTAAGATTTAGAATAATCCATCATACCAAAAGTATCAATTGGTATATTTCCCACTATCTCTCACAATGTCTACTTAGTAAAATCCTAACATTCCTTGAGGACCATTTCATTTAGAGCCTTTATTACAATACACTTTTGGATAATCATCAAAGTAGTTAAGGATTCCCCCTTTTTACACTACCCAAGAGAGGTCAGGGTTTGGGATTTACTCCCCTTTACCTTAGAATGGAGATCCACCACGAAATCAACGATAGAATAGCTCCCCACATGGATTTTCGTTCCTAAAACATGGAAATCCCCATGAGAAACCGAGAATACAAGAAAGAGGAACTAGAAACCGAAAATCTTAACTCACAAACTTACCTCCAAGCATCCCAAACTTGATTTCAACCTTCAATCTAGCTTCTAAATGCTTTGGAGGCAATTTAATTAATAAGAACGGGTTGGGAGTGGAGAGAATCAAAAATGGTTTCAAAGGGAGGGATGGGAAATGAATTTTCTGAACTCTAAACCCTTCAAATACCCCTCAGATTGCTACACGCTCGCTACAGGGAAACATTCTTGCTGCAGCGAGGCATCTCTCGCTGCAACGATGCCCTTGTTGCTACAACAAAAAAGTCAAGGAAAACTGCACCCTGATTTTTGCAGAATCTTGATACAGCAAGATCGTCTCGCTACAGCGAGACTGCATCCAGAAATGCATCCTAATCTGTCGCTACAGCGAGGACCTCTCGCTACAGCGAGAAGGTGACAGTTTCACGCCTTCCTTTCAGGGCCCTCTCGCTACAGCAAGACATCTCTCGCTATAGCGAGAATGCCCCAGTATTACACTCTTTACCTGTTTTTTGGTCCAATCTATCCAACCCAATCCAATCATATATAAACACATTTATACGCATCCATATTCATCTCACGTATACGCATATATCCATCTCATGCATTCATACCATCATTCAATATACATCATCATCGCATAATTAATCATATAAAAATACATGGAAAACCCTATATATATACATGTATAGTAATTAAAATATTTTTACAAAATTTGGGGCGTTACACAACACATAAACACATATTATATTCCATAGATTCACAGTTTCTCTTTCTTTTATTTGCGCTTACCGCGCCCTGTAGTCACAGTTATCTGATGCCTCTATTTCTGAGGTCTTACACATCCATGTAAATAATCGCCGGATGGTCCAATGCAATACGGAGACAATGGTAGTACATAACTTTGGGTCTCACTAGAACCTTTGAGAAGTGTGAAGAATGAAGATTTCATGCAAGAATCCCTATTTATACGCAAAAATTTTCAAAAAAATTTTGGGGTACTGTTCACACTGCCTACTGTTCATCACCAGAATCACTATTCACACAGCGTTATTGTTCATGCTGGAATCACTATTCATGACCGACTTACTGTTCACTTTTTTTTTTTTAATTTTCAAACTCCATCTAAATCTATTCCAATCACACTTTATATCACATAATTCTTTAATTAACACTTAAAAATACTAGGTGTTACAGTATTGCTGCTCAGAGGCACCATATCTCATATTTGGATTATCATTGAAGGCATGATTATGAGATTGGTACTGAAACCTGTACAACTGTTGTTGTCTCTAAGGTTGCTGGAAATTCAAACCTCTATATTGGTCTTGTCTTCCACCAAAAACTCCGTGGATAAAAGCTTGTTGGCTACCCTCATGCAGCAAAGGACAATAATCTGAGGTGTACTCTATGGAGGAACAAATATGACATTCTCTACTCATCCCTTCTTGCGAAGTAATTTGTTGCACAAAAGCTAGTTGTCTCACGAAACTGATGAGCTCCTTAATTCTGCTCTCAAGTCTACTAAAATCTGCTGCCATCTGGTTTGGTTGATGCACATTATGCACCTTTCTCATTAGTGTCATGGCTCTTGTATTAAACTGTTGGGAGTTCTCTGCCATGTTGTCAATTAGTGCTCTAGTTGCAAATGGTGTCTTGTCCATGAGAGCTCCACTGCTTGTTGCATCAAGCATACTCCTCTACATCAGAGCAAAGCCTTCATAGAAGTATTGAATAAGCAGTTGGTCACTAATCTGATGGTGTGGACAGGTTGTGCATAGCTTCTTGAATCTCTCCCAGTACTCATAGAGCCTTTCTTAGCTGAACTGTCTGATGCCACTAATCTCTTTTTTTATTTTGTTTGCTTTGGAAGCAGGGAAGAACTTCTCCAGGGCATCCTCTTCATGTTTATCCAACAAATGAGAGACCCTAGCTGTAGGTAGTATAATCAATTTTTCGTTGCACCATCCAAGGAGAATGTGAAACTCCTTCATATGCTTATAAATGATCCTCACCTGCACTACCATTAAACTTAGGCAACAAATGGATTATACCAGATTTTAGCTCAAAGAAAACATCTACATCAAGATACTAGATGCTGAAAGGTTGGTAGGAAATATCTGGTGCAGTCAATTCCTTAAGAGTTCTTTCATGTTGATTATTAGCCATGGTATCAAAATGCAATTGCTCAAAATTAGTTCTAGTCATGCATCAAGAAGCAGATCCGTCAAAATTAACTCAAATACAGTATTTTCTATTTTAATTTTTTCGTGAGTTTTTTTGTCCTAAATCAAAAATAAAATAAAAATTTAAATAAAAAATACCAAAAATAAAATAAAAATAAAAATAAATTTAGAAAAATGTTCTAACGATGGAATTTGTGATTTTGAGCAACACTACGTGTAAAATGAATAATATCAATACTTTCCTTAACTCACAATATAATAATAAATAAATAAATTGTAGCAAGGTAATAAAAGAATATGCTCCCACAGTGTTCTATCACGGTTCCTAGAATTCTAACTTAATCATTTACGATATGCATTCTTAGCTTGGGTAGTTTGTTAGCCTAAAGATAAAATGTCACTAGAGCTAACATATATTTCATAAAGTCATCATCAATTAGTAGGTAGTCTACTAGATGTAGGGATTTATATAGATAAAATAAGCTCTAGCTGAAGTTCTCATGATAGACAAACAAGACATACATCCAAATTGCAATCACTCCACAACTTTTCTATACCTAAAGTTTACTCAGACCCGAGTATAGGGTCTCGCTTATGTTATACATGATTAGTGGTGTGTGAGGAAACAACAAACCTTATACAAATCAATAATGAAAATATGCAAGGGAAAAAATAAAATAAAAATTAAACAAATAAATTACTATAGAAGTGCAATAAAAAGAAAATAAAACAATAGAAATTGAAATTATTTTAATTTAATTTTTTAATTTTTTAAAATATTTATTATTTTTTCAAAAAAAATTTTAATAAAAAAATTCAATATTTAAATTTAAATTAACAAATTAGTTAGATACATTTTTTTTTTCAAAATTTAAATTTACAACTAATATATCTAAGAAAAAACTAATCCTATCTTTAAAACCAAAATAAACTAGATCTAATCTATTTAAATCTTAACTATAATTTAAAATTCAAATTTAAAAATACTTTAAATTTTAAATATATTTTTTAAATCTAATATAAACTAAATATAAGGAATCCTTATTCATTGCTCTTCATCTTTGCAAAATCTACGCTGAATCTCTACAAATCACACAATTTTGCAATAATACGTTGTTAATCCAATATTTAAAAAATCTAAAATATGAATCTAAAATTCAAAATGCACTAAAATAGCAAAATTTAACAAAACAAAAACAAACTGACAAAAATTAAAATTAAATACACTCTATAAAATGAGCAAATAAGAATATCAAATTGTAGTAACAGAGACATAAATGAAACAAAGACGGAAATAAAAATTATGAATTAGAAATTGAAAATGCAAAACTAAATCCTAAAACGAATCAAAACTGACGTCTCCCCGGCAACGACGCCAATTTGATAGATGATGTTAAGTCGCTGGCAAAACAACTAAGTTTTCTAAATGTTTTGTAGTATTGAGCCAAATTTAGGTCAATTTACGAAGACACCAGTCAAATTCAATTTTATGTTTTGTTTTAAAGAATGCAAATAGGGTTTTTAGGGTTTTGAAAATTGTAAATTAATTAAATTAAATTACGGATAGAATTAAAGTGAGTAAAAATGAATTAAGAAACATCAATCCACAGAATATTAATTGCATGTAACTCTGGCTATCACAATATCTAAAGATTTAAATCTGTATTTGAACAATCACCCAATTCAATTATTAATTTAATCAAATAACCTAATTGAATAGAGTTACAAATTAAATCAAATAATCAATTAACCTAATCCACCGTAATTATTAAATCAGAGCATCAATCGAGTTCTAATTTGAATTCAGCAACAGAAAAGTCAATCACGATCGCAATATTCAATTGGGAGATTAGAGAAAAAAGAGAACAAACTCGGAGCAATTTAGCGTAGAACGCAAGTCAGAATTATAGCATTTGGATTCCACGGATTGAACGATAGGTTTAGCCGTCTATCAAAATGATTACCCCACGCAAGAATGAGAAAAAAACAAGAGAGTTTGAGAGAAAGTAAAAACAAAGATTCTTATTTTGGCCAAGTCTCAAAATCTCAAAGTGTCTGATCACATCCTCCTCCTCTAATTCAGAACCTTATTAGTCTATTTATATATTGTGATTAGAGTAAATTAAGTGGCCAAAATTCAGGCCTCAATAATATCTAAAAGCTTAAATACAATTATTAAATAACAATGGTCCAAATACAATCCCACAAAAAATATTCAGCAAATCTGCCTCAGCTTCTAAAAATCATAAGAAATAAATAAATAAAAAAATCCAAATCCAACTATCCATATATGCATTTTGAAGCCCAAGATGTGTAGAATCCAATTCAACTAGAATCATCCAAAAAAGACATGTAGAAAAAGTTATGGTCAAAATAGTAGTCAGAGTGTAAGAATAACTAAAAATATGAAATTAAAACATTTATTTGTAATAGGCCCAATTTATTCAAATAAGTAGAAAATGGTAAAAACTATAAAAATAAAGCATATGAAAAATGTTTATTAATTAAAATAAAACTATAATGTAAACCTAAAATATTTTATATCAGCAGTGCCAACCTATAACTGTATAAACTAATCTACACATAAAATTCTAAAGGAAGAGAGTCTTCGCTAGGGTTGGATTAAATTCCATCAGAAATAGGCAAGTCATCCATCGACTAAGGACAAGGAGAAGGTAGCAATCATCAAGATCACTGTCGATCCATCTGATGGTGGGTGGCGGTGAACGGGAAACAAGTGGAAATGGTGGTGAAGGGCATCGCATAGAAGGTCTAGCTTCATCAGAAGAAGGTACAGGAACTCTCAAGGAACCGCGGGGTATAGGCCAAATGGAGGACTCAACAACTCCATGTCCTTCCACTCAAGTTCGAAAGTAGAGTCAGGGTAAGAAGTAGTTAGAGGTTTAAAACTCATAGAGGCTTTACCTTTGTCAAGGTTTTTAGAAGACTCACAAGGTGGTATTTGGTTTGGTGATGCTAGAGAATTAGGAGATGGGTGGATAATAATACATTCCTCTTATGGTAGGGGTACAGATATGTCAACAAAAAATAGTCGCTCTAATAAGGTTTCTAGCCATCGTCAACAATAGGTCCCAAATTCAGGGTTATCATCCTTGGTATGCAAGACGGCACATTGTTGGGTTGTTCGTCCATACCTCCTTCCCTCCAAAATCCTCTCCTCATATCATCACCTGTTGTAGATCCATCTGTCAAATAGTTATGCAAAACACACAAGAGAATACAAAACAAAAAGGAACACAATAGAAAGGGTGAGTCTAACATGAGAATTTACCAACTGTCAAATACGAAAATAAAAACAAGATAAGAGTTACAAAGAAACATTCATTCCAAGAATTCACATCAAAATCTCACACAATCAGATTGTAATTACCAGTAAAGTCAAGCAAAATCATCAAATGAAATGCATGCCGCTCATGTAATCTTTACTCCCTTGGATTCCTAACGTCCCTCCAGTCAAAGTGACTGGAGACCCTTATTCCCTACAAGAACACCAATATATATACAAGGAAATCCTTCCATTTAATTGATCTTTATTCCTCAGGAATGAGTCTACCACGATCCTCGGCAATGCTTGCTCACGTCAAAATTAGTGAAGATTCGCTAGCAATGTGTCCCAGCCACAATGAGCTACTCTGTGCTATTAGGACGACCCCCCTCACTACCCCTAAGGTTCTTCCCTTGAACCTGAACACTCCACATTCCCGAGTTGTGACCTTGACTCTCCTTTTCACCTCCATGCATGATGCATATGAACAATTACATGAAAACATCCACATTTGATATTTATCACCATCCAACATTGTCATTCTTGAATCATACATTCAGGTTTCAAACAAAATATCATGCTTCGTAATCATCATCACATTTTAAGGTAATGCAGCCACTTGTAATACAACAATCAAAATCTGAGCATATGGGAAGCATAAAATGATTCCATTAACCATGATAAGGCAAAAACATCACATATTTCATATCTTTCTACCAAACATATTAAAAACATATTCAGAACGAATAGTCGTGAGCATACACAATTTTTAAAAAAAAAGAAGGAAAAAATGGAAATAAATGCAATAACCTTATATGAAATTTCTAAACGCAAGGCACGTATTTTGACTAAGTATTATTAAAAATATCTACACGGGACAACCGCAAATTTAACTCCATTTGCATTTGATTTTTTAAACCAACAATCAATAAAAGTCAGGATTAAAGTGTAGAACAAATTATTTGAAATTCAAAGTCAATAGTAAAATTTTGAGTTTTAAAGAAATAGGCTATTTGTTCTCGATAAAAGTAAAAGTCTGAAAGAAAATAGGTTCTTCCTTTGATTTTTATCCAGTTATCCTAACGCCATTAAAAGACGCTAATCCCTTTTTACCCAAAAGATTTTTCATAATAAAACTCATTGTAAACTTAACCTAATTAACATTACCCATATTTGTTGGTCAAAACTCGTGTTTTTGTCTTTTAAAGTATAAACAGAGAAGCAATTAGGTAAGTTTCATAGAAATATTAACATACAATAGAGTGGAGGATGTAAACTAAAAAGGAAAACAAGTGTATTTCATGGGAAAGTAACATGTAGCAACATATTATCTCAAGATCACTTATTATACTAAATCAAAAAGCAAGATTACCCAAGAATCGTGAAAATAACGAGTAATCAGCAACATGCAAACACACTTCAACCATAATTGCATTCATGCAAGTCATAAGACGTCATGTTAAAGGTATCATTCAAGTAAAATCGTTGAGGGATGAAAGAAAAACCATTTGCATGTGAATTTTTGAAAAAGATCAGAGGTGAGAATGAAGAGAAAAAGGCGCATGCAACACCCAACAATTATATGTTCAAACACACACACACACACACTCACACGCACACAATGACTCCCCTTACCTTATTGGAAGTGAGAATGATAAGGAAGTCAGAAGGTTCTCTTTGTCGTCTGCAGTGAAGCGTCCACGGTGTAGTCCCTTGGTAGCGGTGTGAGCATTGCAAGGAAGGTGAAAATGTGGGGTGCAAGGGAGTTTCTTCATGCTACTTTGATCTCCTTAGTGGGTCACGGTAGTGAAGATGTGTTTTTAAAAAAAAAAGAACAAATGAGGGTGAAGAGGGTTTGTATATGATAAGCGTAAGTCGTGTGCGTAAGAGGAGGTATAAGGTGCAAGTAGTGTCTTTTCATTTCAATGAGTGTTATAGTTAGGGTACCATACACAAGAGGTTAGGTTATTGATGAGAATCAAGGAAGGCCCATTGAAGACAAAGACTTAAAGGCATTGGAAGAGCTTCAAGGACCAATGACAAGGGCAAGGGCAAAAAGAATAAATGGAGACTTAGGAAAGATTGTTGCTATCTTATTTGAAAGGAAGCTCAATTTAGAGTTAGAAAGGCCCAAGATAATCAATTACATATGCTTAGAGGATTTGAACTCTAACGAGTTTTATTAGGATTTAATTATTATGTTTAGTTTATTTATTTTAATATTAGTTATTACTTATTTTGAGTTTTTATTTAGGATAAAATCTTGTTATTTTATTTAGTTTATTTGAATTTAGGCTTGTTGGTACAAGAAGCCCATTAGAATTTGCGTTAGTATTAGTTTACAAGTATTAGGCATATATAAGCTCTTGTAAACACACTTTTAATTAGTTTTGAATACAATTTGAAATTGAATACTCTTGTGAGAGCGTGTGACTCTAGGTTCTTAAGTGAGCCAATTTTCTTTGATCTTATAAAGAGGCCAAGACTCTTGTGGCAATCTTTCCTTGACTTATCAATCTTGCGATTGTGGCGCCATTTTCCATCTCTATTCTATTTTCACTTTTTATTAATTTTCTTCTTATTTCAATTCCTATTTGTGCCCTAATAATTTCATTTTTTTATTAAGTGAAATCCAATTCAAGATCGTTTAATTCGGTGACACGGTTTGTGGTTGTCATCAATTGGTATCAAGAGCTTTGGTTAGAATTGGATTGAAAAGTACTGTTCATTGCACGTTGCTCATTAAAAAAAAAAGAGAGAGAAAATATACTACAAAAAAAAATTTGCAACATAACAAAAAAAAAAATAGTAGTTGTTTAACGTTACATAATCTTCTTTAAATTCTCCAATTTTGTCTTATTTGCAATCTATTTTTGAGTGTGCTTATTTCTTATTTAGTCTTTTTTTTTCTATTGTCTTGTTGGCTTCCTTAGTTGTGTCTTAGAGTTTTCTTTTGTTGGCTTCACTTGAGTCTAATTGATTGATTGTCTCTTGGTTTTGGTTAATTGTGTGGATTGGAGGTTGACTTCTTTAAGAACTCTTGAGAGCACTTGAGGGGAAAAAGGAAAGAGAGAAATCCTTACACAAAAGCCAATTTAGAGTGAACCTCACGAGTGAATATCTACTGACTGAAAACACTTAGCGAGTGGAGAGAACCTTTCTTTTTTCATTAACTTTTATTGTTTTGTAGAATGTTTCAAGAAGGAGGATCAAGTAGAGAGTGCACTCTTGCCTCGCAAATTGAAAGACTTGCTCAAAGATTTGAAAGCATGTTTGAGAGGCAAAATGAAGCAATAAGAAATGTTCAAGAGGCGTTGGCAAATAATGCAAGAAGGCGGTCACGTGATCGTTCCCCACATGCCCATGGAGACTCTAGTAATTCTTCAAGAGAAAGAAGAAGAAATAGGAGAGATGATGAAGAAAGGAGGTAGATAGGTGAAGAGATAATAGAGAGAAGAGGAATCAAAGAAGAAGAAGAGAAGATGTAAGAATAAGAGAAAATGAGAGAATTGGTGGAGTTAAAATAAAGATTCCTAGTTTTCATGGAAGGAATGATGTTGAAGCATACTTAGAGTGGGAATTAAAGATAGAGCAAGTATTCTCATGCCATGATTATAGTGAAGAAAAGAAAGTAAAGGTGGTCTCCCTAGAGTTTCATGACTACGCTTTGGTGTGGTGGGATCAAATTTAAAGGGACCGAAGAAGATATGATGAGGAGCTTGTAGATACATGGATTGAAATGAAGAACCTAATGTGTAGGAGATTTGTTCCCACATACTACAATAGAGAGTTCCATACAAAGCTTCAAGGTTTGAGGCAAGGTGGCAAAAGTGTTGATGACTATTATAAAGAAATGGAAGTTGCCATGATACGAGCTAATGTATTTGAAGAAAGAGAAGCAACAATGGCCCGTTTCTTAAATGGGTTGAACCATGACATCCGTGACATAGTGGAACTTCATCCCTATGTGGAACTTGAAGATTTGGTTCACTAAGCTATTAAAGTAGAAGCACAACTAAAGAGAAAGGGTACTTTAAGGAAGAGTATCTCCTCCTATAACTCAAAAGGATGGAAGGAAGGAGTGAAGAAGGAGGGAACATTAACTAAGGACATGACTGTCCAAAGTGGTAAACCTTCACCTAAAACTTCTTTTAATCCTACTAATGCTTCTGTTTCTTCTACTTCTTGACATAGGGATATTAAATGCTTCAAGTGCCTTAGAAATGGTCATATTGCATCACAATGTCCGAACAAGAAAACCATGATTTTGAGAGAGAATGGTGAGATCTCAAGTGCTAGTTCATCTCAATCATCACACGCTTCAATTGAAGAGGATAGTGAGTTTGAAGCTTTATGGCATGAGGGAGATTTGCTTATGGTAAGGCGTCTCTTGGGTAGTTTAGCTAAGGAGGATGATACCACACAAAGAGAAAATATTTTTCATTCAAGATGTTTGGTACTTGGAAAGGTTTGTTCCCTTATTGTTGATGGTGGTAGTTGTACCAATGTGGCTAGTATTCGACTTATTGAGCAATTGAACCTTACTATTACTCCTCACCCCAAGCCTAATAAGCTACAATGGTTGAGTAATGAAGGGGAGTTGGTTATTAATAGGCAAGTTTTAATTAGTTTTTCTATTAGCAAGTATAAAGATGAAGTCTTGTTTGATGTAGTGCCTATGGAAGTAAGTCATATACTCTTAGGAAGACCTTGGCAGTTTGACAAGAAAGCTATTCATGATGGTCATTCCAACAAGTTCACATTTATACATAAAGGGTGCACAATCACTCTAGTGCCCATGACTCCTAGTCAAGTGTGTGAGGATCAAATAGTCATGAGGTTGAGAAGAGAGCAAGAGAGAAAAGATGAAAAGAAAAAGAGTGAGCTTGAGGGGAAACTTAAAAAGAAAGGAGAAAAAGTGAGGACACTTCCAAATGAAAAATATGAGAGTGAAAAGAAAAGTGAAGAAAAAAATCAACATAAAATGAGAGAAAATTTATTTGTAAAAAAAAAAAAAAAGTGAGAAAAATGTTATTGGCCTCTTGGCCTATGTATCTACTTTTATGTAAAGAAAGTCCTCATAGTGATTATATTAATTATTTTGCTAATAATACTTTGCCTAGTAGTGTTTCTTCTCTCTTGCAAGAATTTGAAGATGTCTTCCCTAAAGAAGTGTCTCAGGGCCTACCTCCAATTAGAGGATAGAACATCAAATTGACTTGATTCCAGGAGCAATATTGCCCAATCGACCTGCATACAGGAGCAATCCTCAAGAAACTCAAGAGATTCAAAAACAAGTAGAAGGATTGTTAGAGAAAGGATGGGTGAAGGAAAGCCTAAGCCCTTGTGCTGTACCAGTCATCTTGGTACCCAAGAAAGATGGAAGCTGGAGGATGTATACTGATTGTCGTGCTATCAATAATATTACTGTAAAGTATAGACACCCCATACCCCGTTTGGATTATTTACTTGATGAATTGTTTGGTGCTTGTTATTTTTCTAAGATTGATCTTAAGAGTGGATATCACCAAATAAGAATAAGGGAAGGGGATGAATGGAAAACAACTTTTAAGACTAAATATGGCTTGTATGAATGGTTGGTTGTAACATCCTGTACTTTGATTTAAATAAAATGAGGTTTGTTAAAGTATAATTGGAATAGATTTTGATAGAAATTATATTTAAAAAAAAATGTGAACAGAAAAACCGCCTATGAACAATAAACCGCATATGCACAGTGAAACCGCGTATACACAATGACGATGACGTCATCAGTGACATCATCATGACGTCATGGCTGACGTCACATCCGCGTACAGTACGCGTGCACAGTATTTTCTGGCGTGAACAGTGACCGCGAACAGTGTTTCCGGCGTGAACAGTAAATTCTAGCGATGAACAGTAATTTTGAAAATTTTCTATAAAAAAGGGAGTTTCAGACGAAATTTTCATTTCTTCGCTCCTATCCAACGTTCTCAAAAGTTCTGAGGCCATATCTCTCCATTTTCTCCTATACTAAACCTCCTAAACTTAGATTTCTCTTCAGATCTGTGATTCTACATCCGTTCTAAAGGATTTCAAGTAAGTTTCTCTAAGTTTGAAGTTAGATTTACCGTTCATTTCTCTTCTTCTTCTTTTTCTTATAGATGTTCGTGATGTTCTTAGGAAAAACTTCGTTCTAGAGTTAAATCTTCGGTTAAATCCTTGTAAAAGCTCTGTTTTGAGGTAAGGGGGCTTTACTTTATCATCTTGTTATGTTTATTACTTGTATTCTCATAGATCGTGTCATGTATGTGATTATATGTGGAATAATCTTTGTTTTATGAAAAATAATCGGCTGTTTATGTGATTTTATGATGAATACATGGTGAAAATATAATATTATGTTCAAATAGGACATGATAAGGTATATTGAGGATGGTTGATATGATTTTATGATTTTGTGATATGAAATATACAAAGAGATGGATGTTTCATGTTTGAATATATTATGTTTTATGTAAAAAATGATGTGTATTGTGAATATGCCATGGTTTGATGTATATGATAAAAAGTATGTGGAAATATGATGAAAAATATGTGTTAATATGAGAAATGGCATATGTGAACATGTGAATATATTCGAAAGAGTATGAGATAGAAAAAAATATGATGTAAATAGTTACAGAGATACACTGGGGAGTGGAAGATGGAGACGATATAGGATATCTTGGGAAAATGTAGGGTGGTGAGTGACATTCAGGATTGTGCAGGGAATATTGTGTTCGAATGCACCACATGGCCACACACTCATTTCTCGACTTGACTCCTGACCATTACCTTTGCTAAGGGGCTGTCTATTGCATGCGTTGTATCCGTATTGCATTGGGCCATCCGGTGACTATTTACATGGATGTGTAAGACCTCAGGATAGAGGCATCGGATAACTGTAGCCACAGGGCGCGGTAAGCGCGATTAAAAGTAAAACAAATTATGAATCTGCAGAATATAATGTGTTTGTGTGTTGAGATGAGAACGTGCTTTATATAACACTGTGATATGCAAATACCATGATGTTTTCTTTAATCGTGATAAGATGTGTTTTGTGATGAATATGTGTGATGTATGAGTGGTAGGGTAGAGACTCACCCTTACACAACATTTTTCAGGAAATCTGGACAAATAGTACCAGGCTCACAGTGCATGGATGGATGAGAACTGCTATAGGACTTAGTTATTTTGAGTTATGTAATGGATATTTTCAGTTCTATAGCATTCTTTTGAAACAGATGTAAAACTACTATTTCTTTTGTTGCTGATGAAAACTTTCTAAGTCTTTGTTTTCTAAAGTACTTATGAATTAATGAAATTTTACTCAATGAAACTTATATCATTTCAATGTCTCTTTCTTATTAGAGAGTTTTTGAAAGAAAATTTACTTTACCATTTAAATTTTTATGAAAATTTATCATATATTAAGGAAAGAAATATAAGGCGTTACATTGGTTATGCCATTTGGGTTGACTAATGCACCTAGCACCTTTATGCGCTTAATGAATCATGTGCTTAGGAACTTCTTAGGAAAATTTGTTGTTGTTTACTTTGATGATATCTTAATTTACAGCAAATCTTTTGATGAGCATATGTTGCATTTGAGGTGTGTGTTGGAGGTTTTAAGACATGAACAATTGTATGCAAACATTGAAAAATGCATATTTTGTAAAGATCATGTAATTTTTCTTGGCTTTGTTGTTAATTCTAAAGGTGTGCATGTGGATGAGGAAAAGGTTAAAGCCATTAAAGATTGGCCAACCCCTAGGATTGTGAGTGAAGTAAGGAGCTTTCATGGGTTAGCAAGCTTTTATAGGCGCTTTGTGAGAGATTTTAGTACCATTGTCGCACCCTTAAATGAAGTTGTTAAGAAAAATGTGGGTTTTAAATGGGAAAGGGAGCAACAGAAAGCCTTTAATAATTTGAAGAATAAGATTATACATGCACCGATATTTGCACCCCCTAATTTTGCTAAATCTTTTGAATTGGAGTGTGATGCATCTAATGTTGGGATAGGGACTGTTTTGACGCAAGAGGGACATCCCATTGCTTACTTTAGTGAAAAGCTTAATAGAGCATGCTTGAAGTATCCTACTTATGATAAATAACTCTATGCTTTGATTAGGGCACTCCAAACATGGCAACATTATCTTTTATCTAAAGAATTTGTGATCCATAGTGACCATGAATCATAGAAATATCTTAAGGGTCAAGGGAAATTAAATAAAAGGCATGTTAAGTGGGTAGAGTTCCTAGAATAATTCCCTTATGTTATTAAGCATAAGCAAGGTAAAATGAATGTAGTGGCTGATGCATTATTTAGGCGTTATGTGTTGCTTTCTATGCTTGATACAAAATTTCTTGGATTTGAACATGTAAAGGAACTATATGTGCATGATGCTAACTTTGCTGAATTATATGCATCTTGTGAAAAGGGAGCTCATGATGGGTTTTACAAGCATGATGGGTATTTGTTTAAGGGTAATAAATTGTGTGTGCCTAAATGCTCAATTTGTGACTTGCTTGTGAGAGAAGCCCATGAGGGTGGTTTGATGGGACACTTTGGTGTACCTAAAACTTTAATGATATTGCAAGAACACTTCTTTTGGCCTAAAATGAAACATTATGTTTATAAATTTTGTGAAAGGTGTGTTGTGTGCAAGAGGGCTAAATCAAAGGTAAATCCTCATGGCCTTTATACTCCGTTACCTGTTCCAGATTACCCTTGGATTGATGTTTCTATGGACTTCATTGTAGGTTTGCCAAGGACAAAGAATGGTAAGGACTCCATATTCATGGTTGTGGACCGATTTTCAAAGATGGCTCATTTTATTCCATGTAGGAAAGTAGATGATGTTACACGTATTGCGGACCTATACTTCAAAGAGGTTGTAAGGTTGCATGGTTTGCCAAAGAGCATTGTTTCATATAGAGATTCGAAGTTTCTAAGTCACTTTTGGAGGATCTTGTGGCAAAAACTTGGAACCAAACTTCTATTCTCTACCACATGTCACCCACAAACAAATGGACAAACAGAGGTGGTAAATCGTACCTTAACTACTCTCCTCAGGACTATGGTAAAAAAAAATCTCAAATCATGGGATGAATGCTTGTCTCATATTGAATTTGCATATAATAGGACATTTCATTCAACTACCCTGCATTCACCCTTTGAGGTTGTTTATGGATTTAATCCTCTCACCCTGCTTGATTTGTTGCCACTTCCTAATGTTGCATCTTTAGTACATAAGGATGGCAATGCCAAGGCTGAATTTGTTAAAAAGTTGCATGAAAAGGTGAAGGCTCAAATTGAAAAGAAAGTGGAACAACAAGCAAAATATGCCAACAAGGAAAGGAAGAGAGTGGTATTTGAACCCGTAGATTGGGTTTGGGTACACATGCATAAGGAGAGGTTTCCTATACAAAGAAAGTCAAAGCTTTAGCCAAGAGGGGATGGACCATTCCAAGTCTTAGAGAGGATTGGGGATAATGCATACAAAGTGGACTTACCAGGTGAATATGGTGTTAGTGCTACTTTTAATGTATCTGATTTATCTCTCTTTGATGTAGATAATAAAGAGTCAAATTTGAGGGCAAATTCTCTTGAAGAAGGAGGGATTGATGAGAAACAAGGAATGCCCATTGAAGACAAAGACTTGAAGGCATTGGAAGAGCTTCAAGGACCAGTGACAAGGGCAAGGGCAAAAAGAATAAATGGAGACTTAGAAAAGATTGTTGCTATCTTATTTGAAAGGGAGCTCAATTTAGAGTTAGAAAAGCCCAAGATAATCAATTACATATGATTAGAGGATTTGAACTCTAACGAGTTTTATTAGGATTTAATTATTATGTTTAGTTTATTTATTTTAATATTAGTCATTACTTATTTTGAGTTTTTATTTAGGATAAAATCTTGTTATTTTATTTAGTTTATTTGAATTTAGGCTTGTTGGTATAAGAAGCCCATTAGGGTTTGCGTTAGTATTAGTTTACAAGCATTAGGCATATATAAGCTCTTGTAAACACACTTTTAATTAGTTTTGAATACAATTTGAGATTGAATACTCTTGTGAGAGCGTGTGACTCTAGGTTCTTAAATGAGCCAATTTTCTTTGATCTTATCAAGAAGCCAAGACTCTTGTGGTTGGCTTATCAATCTTACGATTGTGTCGCCATTTTCCATCTCTATTCTATTTTCACCTTTTATTAATTTTCTTCTTATTTCAATTCCTATTTGTGCCCTAATAATTTTATTTTTTTATTGTGTGAAATCCAATTCAAGATCGTTTAATTCGGCGACACGGTTTGTAGTTGTCATCAATTATACACTCGTTCTCTCTCTCCATCCACTATGTACTTGAATAGGCGTAATCGTTCACTTGCTCTTGATTTTTTTCTTGAAGAGTTGCGCCTCCCTTTGTGCATCTTACACACACAACATCATCATAATGGGCAATAAATGCAAAGTAATTGGAGAAAGTGGGAAGGCGAGAATTAATGCGAGATGCAAGTTTCCAGAAACAATTATCTTAGGAGATAATTTCAAGTGGTGGATTGGCGTTGATTGGGATGCTCATTTAATGCAGGTCGACAGTTTTGAATCATTTGAGGAGGGGAATAATTACACGTCCCTTCATATTCTTCTGAAAGTTTGAATGCAAGTAGGAGGCAAAATGGATGGAATTTAATGATGAATTAAATAGCAAAATTGAAGGGTTTTCAGTCAGGTATAATTAAGACATAATTAGTAGACAAGTTTTCAATAAATTGCCACGTAATTGGTGATGATTTATGGTGAAATGGCTAGTCATAGATAGGAGTCTAGGAACATGAAAAGTCTGTATTAAATATAAATAATAAAGGCTTTAATTAGGGCCATTAAGGCTGATCTTTCTCTCTCTCTCTAACATTAATGCAATTTTGGCTACAACAATTAAGAAGGCATAAGGTAATTGTGAAATTGTCTTTTGGGCTTCTTCACGTGGAATATAGCATGAAAGAGTAATTATTGCCCAAAATAAATGGTTAGGCTCCTGCTGTGCTTGGGCAATGGAGAAACGAAAAGGCTTTAACCCATTATGACTAAGCTTGAGTGGATATTAATAGTAGAGAAAGAACATGAATAAATGTTAGGGGAAGGGCAAGAGTAACACTTGTACACTTCTCTCTTAAATGAGAATAATAATAATATTAACAATAAAAAATAGATTAAGAAAAGGAATAATAATAAATGTACCACACGTTTCATGAGTCAGACAAAAAAAATCAACTTAAGGTTTGTCTTGCTTTCCTAGGGTTTCTAAAAAAACTCTCTACATGACTATGAAGACTTAAATACATATATAAAAGAGGAAGAGCACATAAAGTATTATTACACCATTACACAAAATCTAGCCAATGTATAAACAAAAATACAAGCAAGAGCCACAAACAAGGGAAAGAAAAAAAAGTTGATAGTTAAACAAAAAAAAACTTAATTCATAACAAAAATCAAATTAGGGTAAAAGAGAATAAGAAAAGAGGCACTAGCTAGCAATAGACGATTCATGAAAGTGGACCAAATTTAGGGATGTTACACCATCTTCAGAAAGAATGTCTCTAACTAGCCATGATATGGCACGCCATACAAATGAACCCACATTTTCCTATTAACAGCCACCATACGAGGATGCCATCAATCAATGGTATAAAATAGCCTAGATAAGTCATCTTTATACCTAGCTATAACCTCTCCCAGATCCTCTAAACCCTCTAATTCTAACAAAACTATATCGTCACTCATGGTAATGGCTTTGATATTCAGTATGGATTCACGTAAAACGATGTCAGCCACACTATTGAACTCTTCTGATTGCGTAACCTTCCCATCACTGCCTTGTAGCACCTCTCAACTGTATTCTGATCAACATGGAACTTGCTGTGATACTACTGTTTTTTCTTACATACCCACACCGCATTCTTGTTTGACCCTCTAACAGGACCCTTTCCCTTCATCATATCTGTATAGCTTCTCCCACTATCACTATCTCTCCCTTCCCACTTGATCCCAATGCTGGTCAATGGTTTCGACACCTTTGCATGCACAACATCCTGAGTTTATCTCCTAATTTCTTGTTTTTCTCCAGCTCTGCTATATCTCACTACTAGAAAAGTGCTGATTACAGACGGATATTACAGACAGATATTATAGACAGATACAGATAGAGATGGATATTACAGACAGATATTATAGACGGATACAAACGGATTTGTGATTTTTTTTTAAAAAAAAATTTCTACAAAATTCATCTGTAAATCCTTCTTTAGTTTGCCTGCCATTTGACACGAAACAATATAGACAAGAATTATAGACGGATTTTTTCATCTGTAAATATTGTCCTTTTTAACCGACTTTTCATGTGGCAATTTACAGACGGATTTAAAAATCCGTCTATAATTATTTACTGACACACATATTACAGATAGATTGTAGCCGTCTATAAATCCGTCTGCAATGCTAAAATTCGTTTGTATTAGTGAAAAAATCCGTCTATATTTTCGGGTTTTCTAGTAGTGTCTAGACTCATTTACTGTCATCCGCATGTTGCCTAACATTATGAAACTCAGTCTCTTTGCCATGTCATGGACATCACCGACCTCTGCAAACTGCACAAACCTGAATCTGCGTCCATCCTTGTCCTGTTTCTTTAGAATAAATACATCCTCAACTTTCCCATACCTCCAAAATATGTCCCATAGTGTTGACACTCCATAATTGTCTAGAAAATTTGTAAAAGAAAAAATGTTGGTAGTGTTTAGGGTTTAGGGACAAGCGTCTACCTACCGTGAACCTCCACCCCCATCTCACACCCTCTCACTCTCATTTTGTAATACAATGCAAACTGCTATTTTCCAGCACCTCCTCCTTCTCTTTTGATCTCAACACTCCTCAAGATCCTTAATTCACCTCACTCTAATTCTCCTGCACCAAAACATCTTCAAAAAAGATTTTTCCATAGATTTTTTTTTTATCAAAATCCCCGTGTATATATTATAGACATATTACATATAATAGATATAAATTAATTATTTAAATCACGTTTATCTGTCTAAATTTAATTTAATAAATTTGATAAAGCATTATTAATAGAAACACTAAACACTTTAATGAAAAAGCTATATACATAATAAAATTACAGCGATAAACTTTTATTTATTACAAAATATCAAAGTTTATTAGAGTATTGACTGCATATGATTAGTTTATGTATTCGATTTCTTTTACGTGAAATATTCAGTTTTAAATTTATATTTACACAATAATTTATTAGAAATAATATAACTATGAATGAGATTTAAAATATTAGATCACTAATAAATACATAAAATTAACGATGAGATTGCCGAAGACTATCCTAATCCGAAAAAGCAGCTTAATTTTTCCCATATAAACAAATCCTGTTGATTATATCACTCACAACTCCTTAATTCTAAATTCACTCGATGTGATGATGGAAAAATTGGATAAAAATATTGTTTTGTTGAAGTATGATTTGACTTTTTCAATGTTATAAATTCTATTCTAAAAATATTTATTTTAAAATAATTTATTAAATTTTGTATATATTGTATGAAAACAGATGATTGAATAACAGAGATCTTAAAAATAATTTTTAACAAAAGTTGTTGTAAAAGGATTCCAAGACTACATAGGAACTAGTTTTTCTGTCATGCCAAATAATTTTCTAAAATTATATATTTATTTTCTTTTTAATCCAACATCAATTTTAATTTTGAATTTTTTGTATATTTTTTATTTTCCTTAACATAATAAATATTTATTATTAATAATAATTATAATATTTACTGTATTTTAAAATTAAAAAATGATTATATAATATATCTTGAATTATTTGTTTAAAAATATTAATTTAATATAACAATATCCATGTAATGTAAGAGAAATTTACCCGTTTACTTTGAACTTGTACGTTTATTTTATTCTTATTCTATCTAGACTATTTTAATCCATGCATTCCATATCTCATACAATTTTTGTTTTGGACTGTTTCTCTTTAACTCCTTCTTTTTATTAAGTTCCTGCTAAATCCCAACTATGTATTTATGAATTAATTAATTTCGTTCTTCAATGATAATTTTCAAAATAAAAAAATTCTTTTATAATTAAAAAGTATATTGTATAGCTATTTGAAATTTTTAATATTTTTATATTTTAGAAGAAGTGTAAACAATATAATTATTAATAATACAGTCTAACATATGGATCAACTAATAGAGAAATGTTTTAGCTAAACCTAAATCTTAAACACTAAAATACTGTTAACATAGTTTTTTTAAAATTTAATTTAATAGGTTTGGTAAAGTAATGTTAACAGATTATTTATTTATTCAGTTTCTTCATTTGTGAAATATTAAATTTAAAATTTAAATTTATCGGATAGTTTGTTAAAGATAAATAAAATTCAAAATATTAGATAATTAATAAATAATTGGATAAGATTGACTAAAAACTGAACGTTAACCTAAATCGAAAAACTCGGAGTTCAGCTTCAAAGCCTGGTCTACGTTCTCCATTATAAATAACCCAACGTTATATCACTCATTACTTTTGTGACAGTGATGGAAAAAATGGTTAGAATCACTGTTTTCTTGCTGTGTTTGACTTTTATTAGCACAATTGTTGAAGCTGCTAATGTTTCTTACGATGGAAGGGCGATTACAATAGATGGTAAAAGAAGAGTTTTAATATCTGGTTCAATTCATTATACTCGTAGCACCGCTGAAGTAAGTATCATCATATTTTTTCACGTTATCTTTTCTGTTTAATAGCTGTTTCATGATTTGTATAAATCCATTTAATTATATTCTTACTTTCACATTATTTTTTTCTGCTTCGAAAACTCTGTTGTTAACCATTGATTTATGTCTCATTATTACAATTTGTATAAAACCATGAATGATTATATTAACTTTGATCTATTTTTTTTGTGACAGATGTGGCCATCTTTGATTGAGAAAGCAAGAAAAGGTGGACTTAATGTTATTGAAACATATGTTTTCTGGAATGCTCACGAGCCTCAACGTCGCCAGGTTTTATATATATTCTAGCTAAATCTTATAGTTCATCATATAAATTTCGTTTTTGACACTATTTTTAATCTTTTTTTCTTCTTTGTATTTTCAGTATGACTTTTCTGGAAATCTAGATCTCGTGAGATTTATTAGAACGATTAAGAATCAAGGGCTTTATGCCATGCTTCGAATTGGTCCATACGTGTGTGCAGAATGGAACTATGGGTAAGAAATTTTAAATGCTAACACTTTTGCTTACTGAATATTAAAACAAGTTTTTCATGGTTACCTAAATCATATCTTTGCTTAGCTAATTTGATCTATTTACTCTCTTGTAATCTTTCAGGGGTTTTCCGGTGTGGTTGCACAACATTCCAAACATCGAATTTAGGACCAACAATGCTGTTTTCGAGGTAAGTAACTATGCTTCTTTATATGTTTTAGGGATCAAAATAAATAACATGTTAAAATATAAAACAAAAAAAATACAAAAAATAAAATTAAAATATCATATATTTTGTATGACACACATATAATCAAAAGTGAAATGTTTTATTTTTGCAGGCTGAGATGAAAAACTTCACGACTTTGATAGTTGACAAGATGAGCAGTGAGAAGCTCTTTGCATCACAAGGAGGACCCATTATTCTTGCTCAGGTTTAGTTTTAATTTGTAGCACTTTCCCTAATAATTAATTATCCTTATTAATTATAACATTTATCTTATGTTTTGTGTATATATACTGACTCTGTGCACTGAAATAGATTGAAAATGAATATGGAAATGTGATGCAATCATATGGTGAAGGTGGTAAACAATATGTCCAATGGTGTGCTCAACTGGCTGAATCTTACCAAATTGGTGTTCCTTGGGTCATGTGTCAACAGAATGATGCTCCTGATCCCTTGGTAATACAAATTAAATTTGTTAAATTAATTTTTGAATTTTTTTATTTATAAAATAATTACTAATTTATTTATTTTCTTGGCTGCCCTAAATTAGATTAACACGTGTAATGGGTGGTACTGTGACCAATTTTATCCTAACAGCAAGAACAAACCGAAGATGTGGACCGAGAATTGGACTGGCTGGTTTGTTCTTCATTTTCAAATTTCAACAGATTTTCAATTCATTTTTCTGTTGTTTTTCTTAATTGCAAAATAATCATTAAAATAATGAGACACTTTCAACTAGGTACAAGAATTGGGGAGGACCAAACCCACATAGAACTGCTGAGGATGTTGCTTTTGCTGTTGCACGATTTTTCCAATATGGTGGCACATTCCAAAACTACTATATGGTAGTTAACTAGTTAAATTGACTTGCTTTTGTATTTTAATTATAAATTATCTTTTTTTTTGTTAAAATTTTGCTTTCTGCTTTTCTCACAATAGTACCATGGAGGTACCAATTTTGGACGAACTTCAGGAGGCCCATACATCACCACTTCATATGACTATGATGCTCCTTTGGATGAATACGGTAAATCATAGGTTTAAATTAAAAATTGTTATCCAAGGTCTTCCCAATTTTTAAAACATATATTATCATCATATTTCCAAAAATTATTATATTTTTTATGTCACATTTTCAATTGATATGGCAATGAAATAATTTTTTGATGTAGGTAATTTAAATCAACCTAAGTGGGGACATCTAAAAAGACTTCATGAGCTCCTAAAATCAATGGAAAAAGTCTTGACTCTAGGTTCCTCCAACAACATTGAATATGGAAATATGATGACAGTAAGTTTTTAATTTCATCTAGCAAGTTATTTAGATTTATAGTTTTAAAATATATGTTATATTTCTTGCTATTTTAATCATTTCATTCTGATTGATCTCCAAATATTGATTGTTTCTAGGCCACAGTTTTTAGTTATGCTGGAAAATCAGTTTGCTTTCTTGGAAATGCAAATTCGACAAATGATGCTACAATTAACTTTCAAAACAACCAATACATTGTTCCTGCATGGTCTGTGTCTATCCTTCCAGATTGTTATACAGAAGTTTACAACACTGCAAAGGTGAGAATCACCATCATAATTAATTGTTGAATAATAATTCTTTTTTTGTGTTACATGAGTAATTAAGTCAAGTAGCTAACTAATTGGAGTTTGTATGATTAATACTAACTAATTAAATAATATGAAATTAGGTCAATGCTCAAACATCCATAATGGTCATGAAGGACGAAAAAAATAAGAAAGAAGAATCACACACACTGAATTGGCAATGGATGTATGAGCCTTTCATTCAAATGAAAAATGGCACAATCCTTGGTTCTGTTTCTATGACTTCTCCTAACCTTTTGGATCAAAAGGTTGTCACAAATGATACTAGTGACTACTTATGGTACATCACCAGGTAATAATTTCTTTGTTACCTAAAAATTTTGTATTGAGCAATGTATATTACTTATTGGTCACTGACTTGTATGAAAAAACTATCCTCAGTGTTGACATTAGCAAAAGTGACCCTATTTGGAACAAAGATGTTAAGCTAAGAGTGAAAACCAACGGGCATGTACTTCTTTTATTTGTTAATGGAGAACATGTTGGTAAGTTTACACTGGAAAAATTTTAACCCTACTTTCCATTTTATCTTTTTATATAAACCCTATTTCTAAATTGTAATTTTATATTCTTCTTTTATTATTGTTCCCCCTCACAGGTTCCCAATATGCTCGATATGGAAAATACCAGTTCACTTTTGAGGCAAAGATCAAATTGAAGCTTGGGAAAAATGAAATAACTCTACTTAGTAGCACCGTTGGTTTACCAGTGAGCAACGACTACTGACTTCATAAATACATTAATTGTGTCAATATTGATTCTTGTTATGGAACTAACATTGTCCCCTCCATTCAAATAGAACTATGGTGCCCACTTTGACGATGTGCCAGTTGGTGTTTGTGGTCCTGTTCAATTGGTGGCACAAAAGAATGACACTGATGAGATCGTCAAGGATATCACCAAAAATGTGTGGAATTATAAGGTGGGAATACACGGTGAGAAGGTGAAGAATTACTCCCCTAGTAACACCAGAGAATGGTCCACAACTCGTCTTCCAACAGATAGAGTATTTGTTTGGTACAAGGTATAATTACCATCTCTGTCAAATGCTTAGATCATTTTCATGGTAATATTGCACTTTTTTTAGTAGTTGAGTGATGAACAAAACGAATTGTTTTCAAGTTCGTATAATATATAGTCCATTGTTTGTCATTCTACGGATACATTATAAATAAGCTTTAGTGGCTTATATTTAAAGTAGCTTTGGCTCATGTCATGAAATCGTATCATATATTAAAATAAAGGGAGATATTAACATATTATACATTTTATTTAACATTTCAAATGTTTTTTTCTTGTAGACTACTTTCAAGAGTCCCATAGGAATCCGACCTGTTGTGGTAGATTTGAAAGGGTTAGGAAAAGGTCAAGCTTGGGTAAATGGAAACAATATTGGTAGGTATTGGCCTAGTTATCTGGCAGATGAGAATGGTTGCAGTTCAACGTGTGATTACCGTGGAGCATATACCTCAAACAAATGCTTGACAAAGTGTGGAAGGCCAACTCAAAGATGGTAACATGAATAATTTGAAATGATCATTGAAGAAATATTGTGTATGAATGACATGTGTACTGGTAATTTTTGTTACTTTCTTTCTGTGTAGGTACCATATCCCACGCTCATTTCTTCGTGAAGATGATATAAACACGTTGGTGTTGTTTGAAGAGTTAGGAGGTCAACCCTATGAAGTTAAATTTGCGACTTCAACTGTTGGAAAAGCATGTGGAAATGCCTATGAAGGACATGAATTGGAACTAGCATGCGATGAGAACCAAGTCATATCTGAAATTAAATTTGCTAGCTTTGGTGTGCCGGAGGGTGAATGTGGATCCTTTAAAAAAGGCCATTGTGAATCTGATGAAGCTTTATATGTTGTGAAAAGGGTAATTTACATTTTTTTTTTCATAGATCACTTTATTTTAATTTCATCGGAAAGTGTTGGGAAAAAAAAGTGTACCTAATTTTTATTTTTATTTTTTTTTGCAGCGATGTGTTGGCAGGCAGAGATGTCTTATTCATGTTAATAAGAACGTGCTTGGACCTACTGGGTGCAAAGTCCCACAGAATAGACTTGCAGTTGAAGCAATTTGCGAAATAACAAGCAATGAATTTAGGAAGCACTAGATTTTAGTATTTGCTAGGAACTTCTTTAGAATTTGTTTACAATTTTAGGGATAATAATAATTATCTTGAAAATATTAATAAAGCATGCTTCCTACTATTGAGTTTTTTTTATTCTTCATTCTGATTGCAACAATCTCGGGTGAAAAAAGAGAGTTTATAAGGGTAATGGACCATGATGAAGGTTCTGTGAGTGCTAATGAAACAAGTACATGCGCTCAAATTTGTCCAAGTAATCAAATTAATTTCTTTCTGAGAGGTAAATAATGAAAAAAAAATTCAAAAATGGTCTTTTGGCTATAATTAATTTTAACACAACTCAATAACTCATTTCTCTTTAAAAATTGCCAAAAAAAAACCCATTAACTAATTTATGGAATAGTTTGGCACGTGTTCATGTTTGTTTCAGTTTATTTAAAAAAATGGTATTTTTTTAAATTTTTTATAAATCTTATGAAAGTTAAACAATTATTTTTCTACATTTAAACTGAACTAAACATGTTAGTAATCAGCCTATAAGTCTAAGTAGTACATTTTCTAACTTTGTTATGTCGTTGGTGGTTTAAGGGCATGCGATTTAGTTTAAGCACAAGCATGCTTCAGAGATCATTTCTTTGTCATTTGTCTAACAGTGTTTACAAATAAAATGGATGAGTGATTACAAATACAATGAATCGATGAGCTCAGGTTTCCTATATCCTAAGAATCTCAGCTTTTTTTCTCGTACACCAGTTTTGTGTAGCTTTTAAGCTTGTGTAAATTCTTTTTTTTTTTTTTTGTTCAAAAAATTGTGTACACTTTTTATCGAATAAGAATTGTATGCTGCATTTATCATTCAGGTCCAATTCTTGGTTTGCAGAGAACTGAGTACATGCAACAAAACATAAGGAAGAACATATATATATGAGAGTGAAAGAGAGAGAGAGAGAAATGTCATTTTTCTATGAGATATAACTGATTTTGTTAGCTTAAATTCCAACTACATCTAAATCATATTTAAAAAAATTAATGATTACGTATTCATTTTATAAATGTCACATGATTTGAAATTTTAATCTTGATAATTTATAATCAGATTGACTAATTAAAATTTATTTCTCGTGTTATATAATTTTAAAAAAATTACACTCGTTTATGTATGCGTTGAAGAACATGTTAAAATATCTGTATATATATTGATTTAATACAAAAGCTATAATTTATTATCATGTTCAAACCATATTGAACAAAACTAAATATTTAAAAGAGATTTTTCCGGTACTCTCGTGAATTGAGGGGTTTAGGAACCTCTTCTTGATAACTATTAATATCGTGATATTTTGTTTTTATTTAATTGTTTATAAATTTTAATCAAATCCCTTGATTAAAATGAAAGTTGCTGGGCAGTGTGAAAGCTTTTAACTGTAATTTTAAAAATAGAACTAGAAGCTTTTTGAAAGTTCCAAATTCTTTTACTGAACCGATTTTGAACTAGAAACAATCTTAAACATAGGAATACAATTTTGGTTTTTCTTTTATTTCTATCACGATACTTTCTCAAATATCTAAATATAACATAGGAATACAATTTTGGTTTTTCTTTTCTTAGTACGTGTTTAAAACAAGTTATATTAGGATTATTCGAAAGGAAAGTTTCGTAATTAAGTTTAATTTAATGTAGTTCAATTTTATATAACTAAAATTTTTAATCTGTGTTTCCCTTGCAATATAGATTTTCTCTCAAATTCTTTAAAAACTTATTAGGAACTCAAATATTTTTATTTAAAAATATATTTAACTTTTCTAAAAGAAAAATTTATTAGTATTGATTTTAGTTTTAAAAAAATTATATTTACAACTAATTTTGGTAAAATAAAAATCATATTTTAAACTACTTTTAACCAAAATTAACTGAATTTAAAACTTATTTTTGTTAAAAGGAACTAATTTAAAACTGGTTTTACTAAAATTTAGATGTAAAATTAGTTAGAGTCAAAATTAATTGTGTGTTTGTATTAGGTTTGATTAAATTATGGTAGATAAATGTAAGAAATGTGCTACTCAGCATTTTGCTTGTGATAGCATTCTTCCATCAACCATTCCCTCTTTAACATCCACACTAGTTGTAGTCTAAACCTTCCAGGTTGAAGGCAGGAACAATTTATCATGGTATCCAACCCTAGGCATATGTCTCCTCCCCTCTAGTATAACGAGTTTCACAATCTGCTTTACCAACTACATTTATACCTCACTGTCCCCCTCCATACAACATGTAACATCTCGAGTTTTGTAGATTATTTGATGTATATAACGATGTGAATGTATGTGTATATATTGTAAATACAAGTAGATGTATATATAGGCAAAGTGTGTACTGCAGGGGTGTTCTCATGGTAGCGAGTAGATTCTCGCTGTAGCGATAAGGTCCTAGATGAGAGGACTGCATCTATTACGTTCTCGCTGTAATGAGAGACTTCTCACTACAATGAGAGGGCAACAGAGAAGGGGTGTTTTTTGGGCGCAATCTCGCTATAGCAAGATTCTGTAGAAAACTAGTTGCAGAATCCTCTAATACTTTCGCTGTAGTAAGGAAAGGTCTTACTGTAACGAGAAATGTCCCGCTGTAGCGAGAGTGTTGTGACTCATAGGATATTTGAGGGGTTTAGGGTTCGAGAAATACATTCCCACTCTTTCTCTTCATCCCTCTCTCAATCCTCTCGATCCCCAACTCATTTTCACCGATTAAACTGTCTTCAAAGCCATTTACGAGCTAGATTAAAGGTTGAAATCACATTTGGAGGTAAGTTTTTATGGGTTAGGATTTTGATTTTTGTCCCTTTCTTTCATTTTCTCAGTTTCTCATGGAGTTTTCCATGAGTTTAGGACAAAAATCTGTGTAGGGAGCTATTCTACCATTGATTTGTGTTGTGGGTCTTCAATTCAAGGTAAGAGGGACTCTACCTTATGCCTTTTTGCTTAGAATTTGTTTGTATGGCTAAGTGTTGGAATGTGAATGATTATAACATAGGAAGATGTGTGATTTAATGAAAATGAGTTGATTGTAGTGAGATTGAGTTAGAAAGATTGTATGGAATATAATGTGGTTGATGTTGAATAGTGTGTGTGATGAAATGGTTTGATTGTGATTGGATTGTAATGGAAACTTTGTGTGGAATACAATATGATTGATATTGAGTATGATGTGTGGTGAAATGGTTGGTTACAATGTTGTTGAAAATGTGTGGACATGTCATTGGTTGATAATGAATAATGTGAAATGATTGAAAATAGTGTGAATGGCATGATTATTGTGTTCGAATATGTTGAAAAGCTATGAATAGTTTAGCGATACACTGAAGGTGCGAAAGATGAAGGAGGTAGATATACTTAGAGAAAATAAAGTGGTGGTGACACCAACAGTGAGCGTGGGTGCATCACAGGCCACACACTCTCCTTTTGACTTGGCCTCTGACTAACATCTTTGCTTGGAAGATCCAGTACCACACACGTTATATCCGTGGACCGAGTGCTATCTAGCGACCATCCATGGTGTGAAACTAAGTAAGTCCTTGAGGTTGAAGGCATCAGGAAACTGTGATCACAGTACCACAGTGAGCGTGGCTAACGTGCAGTGAGCACATGTGTGTGTGAAATGGTTGAAGGTGCAATGGGCTCACCTGTGTATGACTTGATGTGTAAACACATGTGTTTTGTTTGAAAAACTATGAATTTATGTGGTTTGATGAATGATTTGAATTATGTTGGAAATGTGTGGAAGCACGCAAGGTGAGTCTTTATGCTTTTTTGTGCGTGATAGTGTAGAATACTCACCCTTACATTTATTTTTTAAGTAACCAAGATGATCAGCACAGGGCTCAATAAAGGAATAGATGAAACTATTATAGGAATTAGAAAGTTTATTTTTGGAAACTATGATGTATTTAAATTAGCCCTGTAGCAATGATTTGATTCAAAATTTGTAATTCATCCTTATTTTGAAATACTTTAATGAAACTATGAATTGAAAATTATTTGAATGAAAATTTTATTATTCTTATTTTATTGTAAAATTGATTCATTTTAGAAAAAAAAAATAAGATGTTACAATTTTGGTATCAGAGCAATTCATCCAAACTGTACTGGGTATTGGGGCTGAAGCATCCATGCTGTGTGTTAATATGTTTTGGTTGCCTGAATTATAAATATTATTCTTGATCTGACGTGGAGGAATGTTGTTTATTGAATTGTTTGTTAGATTATATTAGAAATGACTGGTAGAGGTAGAGGAGCTGGAGTTACCAATGACCTCCTAGAGCAAATGATCCAAGTTTTGGAGGCCTTGGTGCACAACCAACATGCAAAACCAGCTGAATATCAAGGACTGTTTGCCTTCACTAGGCATAACCCTCTAAAGTTCAAGGGAAAGTTTGACCCTGAAGGAGCCTAGAGGTGGATGGCAGACATAGAGAAGATCTTCCTTGCCATGGGGTGCAGGGAAGAGCACAAGGTAACCTACACCACATACATGCTATATGGGGAGGCAAAGGACTGGTCGAGGTTTGCCAGTCAAACTTTGCCACAAGACGATGGCTACATCCAGTGGGAGACATTCAAGGCGAGCTTCTTAGGAAAGTATTTTCCTCAAGACTTAAAGAAGCAGAAGGTCCAAGAGTTCCTTGATTTGAAGCAAAGGAACATGATTGTGGGAGAGTATGCGGCAAAGTTTCAAGAGTTGATGAAGTATTGGCCTCACTACCAGCATGAGGATAAAGGAGGACTTGTGTGCTCAGTTCGAGCATAGGCTGAGGCTAAAAATTTGAGCTGCAGTCAGTGTATTTCAGCTGACAAACTTGCCCACTCTGGTGAGCAAGTGTAGAATCTTTGAAGCAAATTCTAAGGACAAGACTATAGACACCATGGAGAGTGGTCCAATGAGACAAGACAAAAGACCCCTAGGTTTTCAAAGGGGCCATACTCGAGCTCCAATAATTCTCAATCGAAAAGGACTTCATTTCAGGAGAGGAGTAGTGGTAGTGGTTTTGGTTCTAATTTCTTCAGAGGGCCAATTAAATTCTTCAAGTGTGGAGGACCACACATGTTGAGGGACTGCGTACAGCCACAGACTAATTGTGGCAACTGCAGAAAGTTGGGGCACATTGCTAATATATACTGGGCTGCTAAGAAGAGTGGTAGTACGAGTACAGCTCAGAGGCCTGAGTCGAGAGAAAGCATGAAGTTGAGTATTCTTGGCAGAGTCTTTGCTATAAGCGAAGCAGAGGCTTCATAGTTCGAGGAACTAATCCGAGGTAAATGTGTAATTAAGGGCAGGTTACGAATGTCTTGTTTGACTCGGGTGCTATACACTCTTTTGTTTCTATGGATTGTTTGACGTGTTTGGGTTTGAATGTAACTGAATTGCCGTGCAATGTTGTGGTGATTACCTTTACGAGTAAGCCAGTCATGACATCGTGGATGTGTCTGGGGTGTTCGATAGTGGTGCATGGTAGGGAATTTGAGGTGGACTTGATTTGTTTGCCTTTTTCCTAATTGGATATGATCTTGGGAATGGATTGGCTAGCTACCAACTATGTGCTACTAGACTACAGAGAGAAGACCTTATTTTTGTTGCGCTGACATCGGGAGTTTTTTCTAAAAATGTTACAAAGTTACCATCAGAGAGAGAGAGAGATAGAATTCACCATTGACCTCATCCCTGAGAGCAAGCCCGATTTCTGTGACACCTTATAGGATGTCATCGGTAGAGTTGGCAGAGGTCAAAAAACAAGTGGAGGATCTGTTGCAAAAGCAGTTTGTGAGATCGTGTTTATCACCATGGGGAGCACTAGCGCTCTTGGTGAAAAAGAAAAATGGGAGTATGAAGATATGTGTAGACTATAAACAACTGAATAAGTGACAATAAAGAACAAGTATCCACTTACCAGAATTGATGAGTTGATGGACCAGCTGAGGGGAGCTACAGTATTTTCAAAGATTAACTTGAGACTGATGTACCATCAGATCAGGGTGAAGGATAAAGATGTACCAAAGACGGCCTTCAAGACGCATTATGGTCACTGAGTACTTAGTGATGCCATTTGGAGTGACAAATGAGTTTGCAGTGTTCATGGACTACATGAACATAATCTTCCATGAGTTTTTGAATAAGTTTGTGGTGGTGTTCATTGATGACATCCTGATTTATTCGAAGACTCAGGAAGAGCATGCCGAGCACTTAAGGATTCTTTAGCAGATTTTGAGGGAAAGATAGTTGTCTGCCAAATTCTCAAAGTGCGAGTTCTGGTTGTCATAAATCCAATTTTTGGGGCATGTAGTGTTGAAGGATGGAATCATGGTGGGTCCTGCAAATGCAGAAGTAGTAACCCGATGGCCGAGACTAATGAATGTGACAGAGATTCGCAATTTTCTACAACTAGCAGACTATTATAGGAAATTCATTGAAAAATTTTCTAAAATAGCTTTGCCTTTGACGAAGCTGACTATTAAGGGGAAAGAGTTCAAGTGGAGCAGAGCATATGAAGATAGTTTCCTAGAGCTGAAGCTGAAGTTTAATGTATAATGTGATGCGTCTGGGCATGGACTTGGGTGTGTTCTAATGCAAGATGGGAAAGTAGTTGCCCATGTCTCAAGGTAATTGCGCTCACATGAAGTCAACTACCTAACACATGATTTGGAGTTAGCTGTGGTGGTTTTTGCTCTTAAGGTATGGAAGCACTACCTTTATCGAGCAAGAGGTGTTCAATGATCACAAGAGCTTGAAGTACTTATTTGACCAGAGGAAGCTGAACATGCTGCAAAGGAGGTGGATAGAATTTCTCAAGGACTATGACTTCACATTGTTTTACCATCCTAGCAAGGCAAATGTAGTAGTCGACGCTTTGAGCAGGAAGTCATTACACGTGGCAGCTATGATGAAGGAGATAGAGCTGATTAAGGAGTTTTGGGACATGAACTTGGCTATGGAAGTAAGGACAAGAAGTTTTTATCTTGAAACGATGATGATCCACAATGACTTCTTGGTATACGTCCGAGATGCTCAGCAGGGAAATGTCTTCATGCAAGACATGATGAGATAGAAGAGTGAGGGAAAGAACTTGGAGTTCCACCCTAATAAAAATAGGGCGATCAAGTTTCAAGACCATGTATGCATTCCCCAAGTGGATGAGTTGAAGCAGATGGTACTTGAGGAGGCACATAAGAGCAGAATAAGTTTTCATCCCAGTGCAACCAAGATGTATCAGAATCTCTATAAGAACTTTTGGTGGAATGAGATGAAGAAGGATGTTGTCAAATATATAGTCAGATGCCTAACTTGTCAGAAGGCGAAAGTGGAGCACCAGCGTCCACATGGACTGTTGCAACCTTTGGAGATCCTTGAGTGGAAGTGGGACAGCATTTCCATGTACTTTATTTATAGGTTGCCAAGGACCAGGAACAACCATGATGCTATTTGGGTGGTAGTGGACCGATTGACCAAGACTGCACACTTTCTCCCAATCAACATGAAGTATAAATTAGAGAGATTGACAGACTTATATGTGAGGGAGATAGTCATGATGCATGAAGTGCCGACTAGTGTGGTATTTAACAGAGATCTGAGGTTCACCTCGAGGTCTTGGGAGAGCCTATAGAGGGCCTCAGCTTACCACCCTTAGATTGACGGTCAGACCAAGAGGACTGTTCAATTGCTGGAGGACTTGCTAAGGGCTTGTGTGATTGATTCGCAGAGAACTTGGGAAGAGTGCCTATCGTTGGTGGAGCTCATGTATAACAATGGTTTCCATACTAGTATTGGAATAATGTCGTTTAAGGCTTTGTATAGGAGGAAGTGTAGAACTTTCTTATGCTGGTATAAGACTGGAGAGGCAACTTTATGTGCACCAAACATGATTCAGAAGCAAAATGAGTAAATCAAGATGATTAGAGAAAATATGAAAGCCGCATAAGATCGACAGTAGAGCTATTATGATAAGAAGAGAAAATATTTGGAGTACCAAGTGAATGATCATTTGTTTTTTAAGGTCTCACTTGTGACCGGAGTTGGGATAGCTTTGAAATTCAGAAAATTATCTCCTAAGTTCATTAGACTGCTCAAAGTGTTGAGTAGAATCGGTCTTGTAGTGTATTGGATAGTGTTACCTCTGAATCTCTCAAACTTACATCTAATGTTCCATGTGTCACAACTCAGGAAGTATGTATCGGATCCCTCTCACGTGATTGATCTTGACTCACTTCAAGTAAAAGAGGACTTGTCCTACGATGTGTACCTAATGAGGATTACGGATCACCATGTTAAGCAGTTTAGGGGTAAGGAGATCTCATTAGTGAAGGTAATATGGAGCTTGAGTAATGAGGAAGATGCCACATGGGAAACAGAGAGTAGAATGAAAAAATTGTATACAAAGTTATTTTGTATAGGTTGGTTGAATTTTGAGGACAAAATTTTCTAAAGAAGAGGAGAGTTGTAATGCCTTGAGTTTTGTAGACTATTTGACTATTAATATGAATATGTGAATTGTTATTTGAATATGTATTTGATGTCTATAATAATGTGAATGTATGTGTATATATGTGTAAATATAGGTGGATGTATATGTGTGTGTGTGTATTATGGTTGAAAGTGAATGTGGACTTGTGATTGGACTGGAATATAGGCCAAGTGTGTGCTGCATGGGGGTGTTCTCGCTGTAGCGAGAAGGCCCTAGGCGAGAGGACTGCATCTGTTGCGTTCTCGCTGTAGTGAAAGGGTTCTCATTGCAGCGAAAAGGTAACAAAGAAGAGGTGTTTTCTAGGCGCAATTTGCTTATAACTAAAGGATCTTGCTGTAGCGAGATTATGCAGAAAACGAGCTGCAAAATCCTCTAATATTTTTGCTATAGCGAGGAGGAGTCTCACTGTAGCAAAAGTGTCGTGACTCATAAGGTATTTAAGGGGTTTAGGGTTTGAAAAATTTGTTCCCACTCTTTCTCTTCATCCCTCTCTCGATCCTCTCGATCCCCAACTCATTTTCACTGATTAAACTGCCTCCAAAGCCATTTACGAGCTAGATTGAAGGTTGAAATCACGTTTGGAAGTAAGTTTTAAGGGTTAGGGCTTTAGTTTTTGTTCCTTTATTTTATTTTCTTAGTTTTTCATGGAGTTTTTCATATGTTTAGAACAAAAATCTATGTGGGGAGCTATTCTACCATTGATTTGTGTTGTGGGTCTTCAATCAAGGTAAAAGGGGACTCTACCCTATGCTTTTTTGCTTAGAATTCGTTTGTATGGCTAAGTGTTGGAATATGAATGATTAGAGCATAGAAAGATGTGTGATTTAATGAAAATGAGTTTATTGTAGTGAGATTGAGATAGAAAGATTATATGAAATATAATGTGGTTGATGTTGAATAGTGTGTGTGATGAAATGGTTTGATTGTGATTGGATTGTAATGGAAACTTTGTGTGGAATCCAATGTAATTGATATTGAGTATGATGTGTGATGAAATGGTGGGTTACGATGTGGTTGAAAATGTGTGGACATGCCATTGGTTGATAATGAATAATGTGAAATGATTGAAAATACGTGTGAATGACATGATGATTGTGTTTGAATATGTTGAAAAACTATGAATAGTTCAGTGATACACTAAGGGTACAGAAGATGGGACGGTAGAAATATCTTAAGGAAGAGAGAGTGGTGGTGACACTAACAGTGAGTGTGCGTGCACTATGAGTTACACACTTTTCTCTTGACTCAGCCTTTGACTAAACACCTTTGCTTGGGGGCCTAGTACCGTACACTTTATATCCGTGGAGCGAGAGCTATCTGACGACCATCCATAGTGTGAAATTGAGTAAGTCCCTAAGGTTGAGGGCATCAAGAAATTGTGATAACAGTGCCACAGTGAACGTGACTAACGTGCAGTGAGCGCACGTGTGTGTGAAATGGTTGAAGGTGCAGTGAGCGCAGTGTGTATGACTTGATGTGCAAACACATGTGTTTTGTTTGAAAAAATATGAATTTATGTGGTTTGACGAATGATTTGAATTATGATGGAAATGTGTGGAAACATACAAGGTGAGTCTCTAAGCTTTTGTGTGTGTGATAGTGTAGAGTACTCACCTTTACATTTATTTTTTAGGTGACCAAGACGATCAGTACCAAACTCAGTAAAGGGATGGATAAAATTGCTATAGGACTTAGAAAGATTATTTTTGGAAACTAATGTATTTAAATTAGTCCTGTAGCAATGATTTGATTCAAAATTTGTAATTCATCCTTATTTTGAAATACTTGAATGAAACTATGCATTGGGAACTATTTGAATGAAAATTTTATTATTCCAATTTTATTGTGAAATTGATTTATTTTAGATAATAAAATTAAGATGTTACACAGCACACAGGTAAAGGATCCACTATTGTTGCATCTTCTTGTGGGCAACAGTCATAGACTCATAAACCATCGAGACTGATTCCAAGTTTGAGATGGGATAAATCAACTTGGTAAGTTATTTATAAAATATGTCACAAAACTTTATTTGATGTGAATATTATCATGATTGTGTTATTTTATTATGTGTTTAGTTGGTATCCACCACAGAAGGGTATTCACCATGTAACGGATACCATTAAAAAGATGTATGATATGCCTTATATCAGTTTTACTAAGGTTCCTAAGGATACAAAGGTGGAGTGGTTCAAAGATTGAAAGGTCAATTGATTTATTTTAAGTTTGATTAAATCTCTATTTCTTGTGTTTGTATTAATTAATTTCTATTTATGTAGAGCAACTTCTCCATTCTCCCTAAAGACAAGAAGATGATTTTCAAAGCCTAGAAGAATCACACTTCAAAGTGACTAAGACAGATGCACATTGAGACACATTAAGACCCATCATCTGCAAATTGGATAGTACCCCACTTCCTTCATGTCTTGCAGGAGTATTGACGTACGGATGGGTTTAAAAATCTCTTCATAAAAAACAAGACAAACAAGACATCCAAAAAAGGGAAATCATTGCATACGAGTGGCTCTACGACTTAATAAAGAGCTCCAAAAGCAAAATAAGAAGATGTGGAAGACCAAGAAGAGTACATGGAAGAAGAAGTGGGCCAAGAAAATGGAGAAAGAGGTGGTATCAAGGATGTAGAAAGAGGTGCAACAACAAATGCAACAACAACATATGCAAATGCAGCAGATGCATGCATACTTTGAGCTCATGAGAGTAAGCAGCTTCACACCTCTTCCTCCTTCCCCTCCAACTCCAGCACTGCTAGTATTTGGAGTGATACAACATTTATGCTTCTCTTCCTCCTCTATTAGTGATGATGACATTGCTTTGATGATGATTATGTCGAATACTCGTGATAGACATTGTTATTTTATTTCTCACATTATTACTTTGTATCTCTGCTCCCAAACACTTCCAATAGTCGTCAAAAGTTAGCTAAGCGAAAAGCTTCCAAGTCTCTTATTATCGTTTGTATCCAGTGTGTAAGGCCTTTTATATAGAGTGTAGAATTCAAAAATATAATGATTTGATCTTCAAAATATATAATTTATCCTTAAAAAACAATATGACTTACCTATAGAGAAATATATGATTTTCTGTTGTCAAATTCAAATTTTAGATTTGCTCTCACAGGGCCTAATTGTTTCTTAAATAGGATCTCAAAAACTTTTGAAAATTTCTTAATTTAAATATCCAAGAGTAAAGCACAGTCACGCTTACCCTCAAACATAATCGTGTATGTTCACGAAGCACCACCATGTTGGCTGTTAAGCAAGGTAATGCTTCTTACTATACATGACTCTACTTTCTATCAATTTTCCTCTGATTATAACCAAAATGCTTCTATAATTTGCTAGCAATCGATTAATGCTAAACTACAATAATTAATAAAGAAATAAGTACAAAATCACCCATCAAATAAGGATCAAACAAATAAAAATAAGTCATAAAAGTACTGTAAAATATAAATTTATCAATTTCCATCTCCTTTTCTATATTTGGTAAACAACTAACAAAGGTAAAAGACTCATTCAGCTGCTTGCCTAGAAAGTGTTAGAATAACTACATGAATAAGAATTTTATGGAGTGCATGGACATGTGATGGTTGTACATGAATCATGATTGCAAAAAGTTTATAAGTTTTATTTCTTTTGGTGTTGTTTGTATCAATCTAGTTTTTGGGATAAGTTGAATGAATGTGGAAATGTTTGAGTAGTTGAGTTGATTGACGTTCCTTGCTTGTAAGTGGTCTAGTGTCCAATACAAATGCTAACGAATGTTGTCTTTCCTTACATTGCCTTGTATGTCATGATTTTGATCCTTGAAATAATGGGAAATGGAATTTGTGATGTTGTGAAGTTGTTCGAATAAATCCTTTAAGGAGGTAGAGGGAACTGAGAGGTAAAAGGGGAAATGATATGTTGACTAATTGGATTTATGACCTTTAAAGAAGAGAGAGTAACTAAGAAGCACATAGAATAGGAATAATAGAGAAGTTGAAATTTTATAACAAAATTAGGACGAACCATTCAAAAGAATTTAAGATATGTGTGGTACTAAATTAAGTGACATTTTGTTGCCTAGGTGTGACAAGAACTAAGACAAGAGTAAGGAAATATTAAAGGGAAAAGAGGAGAACTTTAGGATGTATTAGTGCAAAATGAACTAATGACTATTAGGACAATACCAAACTCTAAATTATAGTTAAAACTCCACTAAAACTAATTAATTAACTATCTCATTAAGGTTAGTAAATAAAGTAATTAAGGATTTAGTAAAGTGATTAGAAATATTTATGTTGTAAGCTTTAGATTGCTAGGCTAAGCTAGAGTAATGAAGCACTAGGAAAAAATGAGAATAATGGGCCTTGAACTAATGAGAAAATGTGTACAAGGATAAAGTAAAATACTAAATAGGAAATTTATTAGCATCAGGACTCAGGGATTTATTGACAAAGAAAATGTACCAATGTGAGAAAAAGAAAAAGACTTCAGTAGGTATAAGTTATGAAGTGAGAGGATAATGTTTGAGTGGAGATGTGGTGATAATTGAGTAAGTAAGAATGAATTAAATGACTGTCATGCATTATGAACAAGTGAAAGAAGGAGTTCTCAAGGCTATAGTTCATGTTGACATGTCACCATTTGAGAGTTTTGCACTGTATATGGCAAAACTGACATTTAATTTCGTCAATCATATTATGAAATTACGTTTATGCTGACACATGTCATAATTTAGTTATTTCACATTTTTAGTGGTAAAATTTATTTTAAAAAATAAAAATTCAATATTTTTGCCAATCATTTTATCGAAACTAGTGTCATGTGGATTGACACACTCTAGACGGAGCAAGTGTATCCATCGAAAAGTAATAAAGGGTTCTTAAATTAAGTTTTTGAAATATCATTCCACAAGAATTGATTTCCAATTACTAAGAATTTTCTAATTCGATTGTTTAAGCTTTAAAGATACGAGATTAATTAAAAATATGAATTTATTAAATCAATTATAAAACTAAGAGCAAGGAATACAGTGCACGTCTTTGTTAAACTTATAGGAGAGGAACCTAAATGAGTTTCTCATTCAATTCTTTATGTTATTTTTCTGTTTAACTATAAATCCGATTTCCTTGTGATTACCAATCATTTATACGAATACTATTAATACCCAATGGTCATGCAATATTAATATTCTTTTCTCTAAATTAACATCCCCAATGGTCATGCAAGACATCAATTTGAGAAAGCTTAAGGAACCTATAAACTTGTTAATTTAATAAAGATTAGAAGAGAAAGATTGGTTTGGTCCACCTAATCCTTTGTCTCGTTTTACTCTATAGATCTATTAATTAACCGAGGTACGGTCTCCTGACGATATAATTAATTAGGATTAAGAGAGAAACACAATAGGATAAAATCTAATCACGAAACAGAAATCAAATTTAAATTCAAACGTCAAAATTCCATAAATTCATGAACAATAATTCTCATGGCCCTAACTATGAACTTAGTTACTCATGCTAAAGAAAAGAATTAAAACAATCATAAACAAAGACATAAAGAAAAGCAAACAAGAATGAGATGAGTTTCCAGTCTTCAAGTACAATCGCTCGAAGCTCCAAGTCTCGCCAAACATGTGTCAAGAATCCCGTGCAAGAGAAAAGAGACGAGAAGTGTATTCGAGAGCAAAATATTAGATGTAAAAATGGTCTTCTTTATGATGCCTGAGATCTCCTTTTAATAGGATTTGAAAATCCTAAAGACTCTTGATAATTAGGCTTCTCGCAGATGAGTACGACCGTGTAAGACCTTAAGCATGACCATGCATGGGCTCGAAGTACCCCATATTGTTGAAAAGGTATGAATGTGATGACTGAAACTTTAATCTTCTATCAATTTAAGTCTAAAATACACTCAAAGTATACTTACGGTATCTTTATACCAAACTACATAATTAATATATAAATTAGTGTAAACATTAAATAAAATAAAGATCAAATATGAATATATGAGTTGTAAAATATGGCCTAATTACATATTTATGAAATGATAATTTCAAAAAAATAATAAATTAAAAATTTATTTTTAATTTTATAATATTTAAATATAAAAGCCAAATAATTATTTTGTTTAAAAAGAATAAGGTATGCAATAATATGTTGGGCCTAGATGGGATGTGAGCAGGTATTGTGTTTCTCGTAGATGGTGACCCACCAATAAACTTCTCTTGCCAACTGCGAACACACTGCAACAGTTGCAGTCAGCATTATTCACACACACAGCTTCACGTTACCACATACCAACGCTGAATCAAACATTGTGTTTAATTAAAGCCTGAGTTTCTTGTCCTGTAATAGGCCTCATGTCATAACCCTGCACCTCTTTCTCAGCCTTGGATCCCCTGACACCCACATTCATGCTCTCCATACACAGTTATTATAAAATGAAAAGGAGTACTTGCAGATGCCTTTACAATGCTAACTAGAATCTTAAGATACTAATTAAAAATTTGAATCATTTTTTATTAAAATATTATTAAACGTATGTTTATCATAATTTTAATATGTTTTCCTTAACAAATATTTTAAAAATACCAATTAAAAAGACCCTTAAAATACAATTACAAAAAATATTCTTTTAAAAAGTATTACTGTTATATTTTAGTATGATTCCTAATTTAACATTATTATGTTTTAAATTAGTAATTTTAATCTAACACTTATTTAACATTGAAAAAATTAATTTTTATACTTTTCATAAAAATACATGTCTCAATATAAATTTATAATTAAACTAATTTATAAATATATTTTTATTATATTTAATCTTATTGAAATTAATAGCTAAAAGTAATTTTTATTAAAATGAATTTTTTACTAATATATATTTAAGGTAAAATTTAATAATATAATTTTCAGTAATTTTATTGTTGATTATTTTAATAAGTGTTCAAAAGATATTAATTGACAAGATTTAACTTATTTTTATTCTTATTTATATTCTTATTTATCTGTTTAGAAATAAAATTTATATGAAAATTTAAGATAAAATAGAATATTATTTTTTACTAATAGTTTTTTATACATATATTAATTATAATAGTAATAATATTTAAATAATCTAAAAATTATAAAAATGTTGTGTAATAAAAACAAATTAAAGTGTTAACAAAATTAATTAAAATTTTTAATCTACTTTCTAACTTTTTAATTCTCTATACCTTTTTTGAATCCTTGGCGAGAGGACCCATACAAAATCTAAGTCACCCTTTGGGTTTTGACCGCGACAAGAGCTAAAGCCTCTCTCTTCACCTCACATCACACAATTCACAACACAACACGACACCTTATAGTTCAGTTCCCTCTTCTCTCTCTCTCTCTTTTCCAAAGGGACCCAAAAGTTGCAAACTTTCTTTCGTTTCTCCCTCGAAGATTCCAAGTTTTCTCGCCCCTTTAGATTGTTATTCTGTTCTGGGTCTCTTTGTATGGTGGAACTAGAGGCAGTGTTTTCTTGTGTGCAGTTAGTGGCTTATCCGACGAAGCTTTAATGGCTTTGCTTCTACTTTGTTACCTGCTTGCAATATCTGTGTCTGCTTATGGAGGTAAGTGGTTTTCTTCTCTTCATTCTGCATTTCCCTTCTATGCTTTTTCAGTTTCTATTTCTATGTTCATTTTGGTATCCCATGGCGTTTTGGTTATTAATCTATCTATGTATTTTGTTTAAGGGGTTTTCCATTTCATAATGACAAATGGGTTTCGTACCTTAGAATTCTTTAGCTTGTATTTTTTTTTGTTTTTTACCTCATTATGTTGACTTCGTCCTTTTATCATTGTACCCACTTCACCCTTGAAAGCTGTAGTTTTTGTCCTGCCCAAGATTCTCCATGTGGATATAGATTTTTTTTTTGTTCGTAACTTTGTTAAAAGTGACATTGTTTTACATGGTTAATGTTTGATCCTCTGGTGGTTATTGTATCATTATTTTGGGCACGATGGGTACTTGTATGGGTTTTAATAATGTTATTTGATTGCATTAGTAATTAGTAATTGATGTGCTTGTGTTTAGAAGAAAGGATGTATAAGATTGGGGTTAACCAGTGAAACTGAAGGGAAAGAACCTAGCTCGTTGAGAATGGTGGTGCTATAAAATGAATAATTCTAAATCTTTCAATTTTTATTCCTACAAATTCTCTTAATTACTCGACAAAGAAATTATTTACTATATTTTATATTTTTAATATAACATTATATAAACATTATCATTTAATACTTATTTTATCAAATAATAAAAAGATTACTAAGAGAATACAGCAAAGCTCTAAATAAATACATCGATATTTTAGTGTCTAGCTAAGCTACTCTAGAGCGAGGGTACACAGTACACTCATAAAATCTATAGTGTAGTTATGAGAATGGTTAAAATTTTAACAATTTCATAATTCAATTTTTTATATGTGGAAAATATAGAAATGCTCTCACTCATATTATTTATGCATTCCAACATAATTTCACATGAGACTTCATTTTGATTCTTTAACCAGTGTCTTATATATAATTATATATTATAATATAAGTTTAATCGTTAGTGTTTAATTAATAATTTTACGTACACTATCTTTTAAGGGTATAATTAAGAATACGTTAAAAATTTTATAAATGTAAATTTAACGTAAAAGTTATAGCTAAATACGAATCTAATTTAAAAAGAAATCCAAAAATAATACAAGTATATGACATTTTAAGCAATTTTTTTATTTCTTTTGCTTAAAGGTAAGGTTTTGTAAGAAAATATTTTTCTACGTGCAGAATCTCCGTTCTGTACTTCCTGTTTTTTAGTGGGATTTTGGGAATAATGTTATTGCGTCCCACCTCATCAGACAGTTCCTTTGTAGTTTGCACTTGACTACATTTTTGTTTAAAAAAAGATTTCAAAGGACTAAAATACCCTTACTCGAGAATGTCGATGGTGGAAAATATAATCAATTGGGTGTCAATTAGAGCAAGTTAGTGACATTTTGACCAATTGGCCTTACTTCCTTGAGATTTGATAATCTAAGTACATCATTCTAATCTCTCTTCATTTATCATGGAAAATGTAAATTAAATATCCATTTTATAATGTTAAACATGATAATCTAAGTGAATTTTTTGCAAATGTAATGTAATATGGGTGCTTTTTATACCTAAGTGTATACCCAACCAATCAGCCATCCTTTGAGTATGTTATACTCATTTTATATCTTACAGATAAGACACAATAAACACGTAAAATAACTTGGATTTTTTCATGATTTATGATAAGATTTTTAACTAGTGAGGTTATTATTGCATGTCTCTTGCTGATTTGTGTTGCACACTAGCAAGCTGAGCAATTTCAACATCTATCCTACCGTTTTTCTTTTGTTATTATAGTATCCTTTCCAAGCTACACTAAAATAATCCTTGTGTTAGAACTCCGTGCAATTAAGCTATCCAGCTAATTAGCTTCTTCCAAGTATGGTATATTCCAGAATTTGGACTATCTACAAAAGTAGAGAGTTATAATACTCTTACTCAAGTATATATTATATTTTCATGCATTATATTTTGTAACGTAGTTATTATATCTATGATTATAAGACTGTGGAACGATGTAATTTTTCAATATTCTCTTCTAGCTGTCTCACTTGAGGAGTTGAACACTGTAGCTAAACGTAATAACAAGTGGAAAGGTATATTGACTTGGATTGTAACATAAGTGAGTAATTCTCCTTTTCTTGAATCATAATATTCTCCAAAACTGTGTATACATCCTTAGATTTTAATATTTTCATATTTTTGAGACACAAATAACCCATAGGTAGCCAGTTGATTTTGTCATTGATTACTGTAAAAAATACAATCCTGAGTATGGTTCTATTAGATGTCCCTTTTTTTCTTACTTGTTGGTATAAAATTATTATCCTTCGTGACTGAATTATTCTTACTGCTCGAAAAACAAAGTAAAACCACGAGGTAGGCTCAGTTGCCAAATTAGTCTTATGTGGGTGAACTTGCGGCAATCCATGGGGATAGAAACAAGTATTTTTTTAATTACCAAATTGGTTATATCTATAGAAAGACTTGTTATGTTTTTGGCATTTCTATGGATTCATTTCCTGCGGATGTGTCTTCTTAAGAAATGATGTTCTTTCATTATTATTCATTGCTAACAGAGTAGTTAATTGAATTTTTTTATTTTTCAAAAATTGTTCTTTTCTTTATCCAATAAAGATGCTGCATATAATAAACTATTTTGTTTCCATGTTAATATTGCAAATTAACAAATCATGGTAGAAAAAATTAAGACATTGAATACTTTAGTCTTCAAACTTTAATTTTTGTTTTGATTTGGGCATCTAATTCTTTTTATTTATGTTAGTCCTTTATTTTTTGTATAATTTTAATTTGATCTTATTTGTCACTAGGGATGAAAATAGGCTAAACTGTTCTATTCAAAGTCTAGCATGAATTGACCTATTTAAACAATAGGCTTAATTTAAACTTTTTAAAAAGTTTAATTAATTGAATAGGTTAGGCTTGAGGATAAGAAAAAGCGTGTAATACATGATGGATGACCTATTTAGGACTCATAAAATTTATAGTTATATATTAAATAATTATATATATAAATTATAATATAATATTATATTAAATAAATTAAATTTTAAAATGAATAAAATCTTAAATTAGAAACTCTAATTTTTTTTTTCTTGGAGAGAAAAGTGTCTCTACTACTCCTTTGAAAAAAGAACATTGTTTGCTGGAGTCTTTTGCTTTTCGTTATTGTAGCTTAATTTATCTTATATGCATAATACCGATATACATTTGTGTTGTCTCATTATGTTTATCGCTAGTTTAACTCAACCATCATCTTCTTTAATTGTGCATGAGTGTGTATATATATATATATATATATATATATATATATATGAAATATGTGATTTGAAAGTAATAAATAGGAATATATAATTTTATTATAAATGTTTAAGATGCTGAATCATTTTATGACTTATTTAAATATATTTATAACTTTTATTGAGACATCTATAGATGGTTTGATAATTTATTTATAAAAAGACTTAATGACCTATCTTAAGATGAAGTAGGCCATTGAAATAGCTAATAAGCCAAATTAGACTCTTAAAAGGGTTAGGCTAGACTTAAGAAAAAGTCTAAGTCAAACTTCAAAATTATTAAATAAGTCAAGCCTAGCCTATTCACATTTCTATTTGTTAGTTATGGCAGTATTTTATTACCACAAATTATGATTTTGTTTATTTATTGTGGTTGTTTTCATTGCAATAATTGACAAATAGGATGAAAATGAAATCAAATAAAATGATAAAAAACTTAAAATAAAAAAAATTTAGAGAATCAAATAAAAAATAAAGTTAGAGGAGAAAAATACTAATTTTGTTAAATATTATTTTGTATCTCAGATTATTGTACCAATTGCCCTTTTATTTTGTTTGTGAAGGTTAATTTTAGGCTGTAGCATCTGTTTGTTGAAAAATTAGTGCAGATTTCACAGCATGTCATAAATTTTTCTCAAGGATTTATGCCTAACTGATCTTATTAGTAATTGAAGATCAATAAGTTACATGGGGTTATGTCCTTAAAGCAACACTATCATTGAAGAGCAGGAAAAAAAAATCCTCTATTCCTTTTACACATTTAGACCTGCTGTAACATGTAGACAAACTCAATTTTCTTCATGTTCTACTTCTACATCTTTTGGATGGTTGCTGCATATGTATTTCTTTTTATACTTCTCATTCAAAGCTTTATTTAACTTTTACACATTGTTCTGAAGAAGGAAGGTTTATATCTGTTGGAAGTGAATTGTCAAGAGTCCTTTATTTGTTGGTGCTTTTCTCTGCAGATGCGTATATCGGTGTCAACATTGGCACAGATGTCACTAACATGCCAAGTCCAACAGAGATTGTAGCCCTTCTTAAGGCTCAGAGTATCCAACATGTGAGACTCTACGATGCCGACAGAGCCATGCTTCGTGCACTTGCCAACACAGGAATCCGTGTGATTGTTTCTGTTCCTAACGATGAACTACTCGGCATTGGTCAGTCCAATGCCACTGCAGCAAACTGGGTTACACGCAATGTCATAGCTCATGTTCCTGCTACCAACATTACTGCCATAGCTGTTGGATCCGAAGTCTTAACTTCCCTCCCAAACGCTGCACCAGTCCTAGTCTCAGCTCTAAAATTCATTCAAGCGGCTCTTGTTGCGGCTAATCTGGATCAACAAATTAAAGTCTCTACTCCACACTCTTCTTCTGTAATCCTTGACTCATTTCCACCTTCTCAGGCATTTTTCAATAGAACTTGGGATCCTGTCATGGTTCCCTTGCTTAAATTTTTGCAATCAACAGGTTCATATCTTATGCTCAATGTATACCCTTATTATGATTACATGCAATCCAACGGTGTAATCCCTCTGGATTATGCTTTGTTCCGTCCCTTGCCTCCAAATAAGGAAGCTATTGATTCCAATACCCTTCTGCATTATACTAATGTTTTTGATGCAGTTGTTGATGCAGCTTATTTTTCAATGTCATATTTGAAGTTTACCAATATCCCTATTTTAGTCACTGAGTCAGGATGGCCTTCCAAAGGTGACTCGACTGAGCCAGATGCAACTCTTGATAATGCTAACACTTACAATAGTAACTTGATCAGGCATGTTCTTAACAATAGTGGGACTCCTAAGCAACCTGGAATCGGAATTAGTACGTATATTTATGAGCTTTACAATGAAGACTTGAGATCAGGTCCAGTGTCTGAAAATAATTGGGGGCTGTTTTATGCTAATGGGGCACCAGTGTATACCTTTCACTTATCTGGTTCTGGTACTGTATTTGCAAATGATACAACAAACCAAACCTTTTGTGTTGCTAAGAGTAGTGCTGATACTAAGATGGTTCAGGCAGCACTTGATTGGGCTTGCGGACCGGGAAAGGTGGATTGTTCGCCTTTGCTGCAGGGTCAACCATGTTATGAACCAAATAATGTAGTTGCACATGCTACTTATGCTATCAATTCATATTATCAGCAGATGGCTAAATCTACTGGGACCTGCGATTTCAAAGGAGTTGCTTCTATCACCACTACAGACCCAAGTAAGGAGTTTTTGCATACTCAAATCATATGGCTCGAAAAGTGTGAATACATTTATTAAAGAAATTAGAACAGTATAGCTAGGGACATACTACAAAACTGGATTTTACAATGAAGAGTGCTAGGAACTCACTAAATTATTGGCTAATATTTATTAGAAACTACAAAAGTATGAGATAGAATCATTAAATTAAGAGTAGGATCCACCTTTTTTTTGTCAGTTTTGATATATTTTAGTTAATAACTAAGATTGTGTTAGTCAATGTGTTACTAGCATTTCTCTCTTTCAATTTGCACCCTTGCACATGTAACACATAGTTAGATTTGACTATAATAGATGTACAAGCAGTGTCGTATGGCCATTTTGCCTGCTTTTTCTTTTTACCTTTTGGAAGATTTTTGTGTGCTTTTGGCGATAATTACATTAGCCATTAACTATGCATTAAAAAATTATGCTCCTGTAGTGATTGCATTCTTTTACTACATTTGGATCAAGATTAAGTATCTTAAAATTGTGAATTATTATTTTTCCATTATTACTTGTTGGGTATTTTTTGCAGCTTTACTCTTTATTGGTCATTTTCTTTTTGATTATTCTGTTACACCTTAGGAAAAGCCTTGCATTCGCAATTTTCATATTCAAGTTGCTTAGAATTTTGACTGATATTTATTGTATTATCATTGTTACAGGTCATGGTTCCTGTATATTTCCAGGAAGGTATAATTTCAATCTTATGTTGATATATATATATATATTCACCTGATGTCATCTTTTTGATTATATGTTCTAGTATGCTAGTATCCATGTTTTAATTTGCCTGACATTAATAATGTCTTTTTCTCAATTCTCATCTCACCACCCACTAAAAGCTGACAATTTTCCCCTCTTTATATTTTTGTTGTACAGTGGTGGTAAAAATGTTACAAATATAAATGGCACAGCATTGGCTCCATCGATCAATTCCACAAATTCAGGATGCTTGTCACAATATTACAGTGGCGGATTTATTACAAGTTATGTGATTCTTACTTTACTTTTGAGTGCAGTTATCTTGTAAAACTAGAATGACACGCTCTTCAACTACCTTTAAAAGGATTGCAGCATACCCAATTTTGTGCTTCTCATTAGGGCATTCAAAGGGTGGCAAGATTGGTCAAAATGTATATTGCCATTTGTAACGTGAGTTCATTATAATTTTTGTACAAACGAACCAGAAAAATTTATTTAAATTGTTGATGTAATTACCTTATTAGGGCTAATATTTTCTTATAACAATTTAATCAGAAAATCCATTAAAGTGTTTGGACTAGTTTATCTTTCGAAATAGTTGTGGTAACTTTCTTATGGAGCTATTAGACAATTACCTTTCTTTTTTTTTCAATTTTTTCATGCACATGAAAATCAATAGTTTACCAAATCTGTGACACATTCATGATGCCTCCATTTTAATTAAATAGCCTTGATTTCACCACTTACATAAGTTCATTCAAGAATACAAGTATTACTAGCAATTCTAAGTTACAGTTACTATAGCTTTGTAAGTTTATTACTTTTAACTATTAAAAAAAAACCCTAAATGAAAGAAAAAGGGAGAAGTTCTCTACTTTCTTGAAAATAATTCTTGTTATTGAAAAGAATTCTCCAAAGGAGTTTATATTACAAGAGGAAAAGAAAATTGATCAAACAAACTAGCTTGGTTGGCAAAAATTGAATACAATGGAATAAATCTCTATTAGCTATCAGAATAACAGAAAAATTCTAACAGAATAAATAGTGGCTTAATATTCCCCCTCAAGTTGGAGCAAAAATGTTGATGAGGGGCAACTTAAAAAAATTGTGATGGAAAGCTTGCAGGAGCAGACAAAAAAGATCAGCAAGTTGATTGGAGGTAGATACATGAAAAAGGTGTATGAGACCAAATTGGAATTGAAGTGACATGACAATCTACCTCGATATGTTTCGTGCGCTCATGGAATGTTGGATTCTTAGCAATGTAGAAGGAAGGACGTAGTAACGTTCAGCTGTAAGTTATCACATAAAAAATTGAGCCATTGTAATTCAGAGGTCAACGAGGCTAGTGCATGATACTCAACTTCAGATAAGGAATGAGAAATAGTGGATTGTTTCTTTGACTTACAAGAAATGAGACCAAAGCCAAAGAAAACACAAAACCCAGTCACGGAATGTCTAGTGTTGATCTTGCCTGCTCAATCAGAATCGCAAAAGGCTATAATATGAGAAAAGGTTTCAGATGAATAAAACAAGCCAATGCCAGGACAACCCTTAAGGTATCGAACAACCCGTGTAGTAGCCTCAAAGTGGTGAATGTGGGGAGTAGCCATGAATTGACTTAATTGTTAAACTGCGAAGGATATATGTCACGACCCCTTTTTATAAGGGACCGAGAACATTGTTTCTACACCACATACTTATTTAAAATAGGTAAATAAACAGAGAATATAAGTATAAAAAAAAATTCACTTCTCATTCAAAGTAAAAAAATGAAGTTCCTTACAACAAATATCCAACAGATCAACATAATATTACATTTAGTTTATAATATTCAAAATACCAAAAAAAAATTATAATATGTGATTCCCTCGACATGAGGTCTCATATATAAAGAAAAAGGACTTTGATGCATTATTACTCAACTCCAGCTTCTAACTTTTTTTCACTGGCCCCTCAGCCTGTGAAGTACATGCAACACCTGCTACATCTACTCACGTACCACCGTACGATCATCGCAGTACACACGCACACAACGACATAGAAAGAAATGCAAGGGTGAGCTTACCAAACATAAAATAAAATTATATATATATAGAGCAAAATATTTCTCACAGCAATAACCCCATGCATTTCCAGCCCATCTAATGCACAAGATGAAAACGGCTTCCAACCGGTTTCACAGCCTAATTAATCCAGAAAGGAACCGAGCTGGTCCGGAGCGACCCATTCCGTATCTGGATCCAGACAAAGACAAAGACAAAGAAATTTCAAAGATGAACTTACCGTTACATGTCTACCCACCTAAACATGTAACTCGGCTCTATAATGATGCACAACATATATCTCGGCATGATGCACGCCACCAAAATTATTTTAACTTTCAACTACGGCAAGTTTATAATAGATCACCAAAATCTCGGCATTTTAAACTAATTAACAACGATTCTGACTTAGAAAATAGCTTTTATTCAATAGATCTAACAAAATCATATCAAAATATCTTGAAATAGCATATTAAACCGTTCAAAACATAGTTCATAGGTTAAAGTAAACTCCCCTTACCTCAGAAAGATGATTCACACTAGATCTACCGAATATTACTTGATTATAACAAAATTCACCGAAGATTCAGCTTTAGAACGGAGTTTCTCCTAAGAACACCATGAATTTCTATAAGAAAGAGAAGGAGAAGAGAAACGAACGGTAAATCTAGCTTCAAACTTAAAGAAACTTACTTCCAATCCTTCAGAATAGATGTAAAATCTCAGATCTGGCGAGAAATCTAAGTTTAGGAAGGTTTAGTATGAGAGAAATGGTGGTTTACGGCCTTAGAACCTTTGAGAACCTTGGATAGAGGTGAAGAAATGAAAATTTCGTGTGAAGCCCCCTTTTTATAGAAAATTTTCGAATTTTACTGTTCACGCCGGAATTTACTGTTCATCGCCGGAAACACTGTTCACCGCCTTACTGTTCATGCCGGAAAATACGTTTTAGTGGCACTATTCACGCGGAAAACACCGTACACGCGTATCGTACACGCCTTGTACGCGTATGTGACGTCACCGATGACGTCGTTAGCGATCCTTGTACATACGCGGTTGGCACTGTTCATACACGGTTTGTACGCGGTTTGCACTGTTCATACGCGGTTTGCACTGTTCACACGCGGTTTGCACTGTTCACACGGTACTGTTCACTTTTTTTTTTTTTTTTTTAAATAATTTCAACTCCATCTAAATATATTCCAATACCAAATAATCCTTCAATTAACATTGAACAAGTATAAAATATTATAGATTACTCAATAATAAATTAGAAGCCTGACAATATATCCAAGAGAGTATTTGTGAGATAGAGTAGTCTTCCAATTAGGCGACGATAAGAAGGATCTGAATGTAGATCACCTTGATCAACATTGAGCGTCATGGAAGGGTCAATAGGGAGGGGCTGGTTGACAACCAGATATCCCATATTCTTCAATAAGCTCTAAACAATATTTTCTCTGGTTTAAGGAGAATTCCAAAAGTAGAGCGGGCTATTTCGAGACCAAGAAAAAATCTCAAAGAAACCACCACGTGAAGCTGCCACAACAATAACAAATCTAACTGTTGTAAACTTAGCAACTGAAGAGAAGGTCTCAAAGTAGTCAACACCCTCTATTTGGGTAAAATTCTTGGCCACCAATCAGACGTTATATCGTTCAATGGACCCATCAGCCTTGTGCTTAATTTTGTAGACCCATCTACATCCAATTGGATGTTTTCTAGGAGGAAGTTTGACCAAGGACCATGTCTTTGTGGTTGTCAAGGCAGTAAGTTCAGTAGTCATGGCCTCCTTCCAGCAGTCTAATTGAGAAGCTTCTTAGAAAGATTAAGGTTCAACTTGAACAGATATGGAATTACAAAAAGAAACAAACGAAGTTGAGCATTTAGAATAAAAAAAATAAGAAGATAAAGGATAAAGACAAGTGAAATTTTCGGGATGGGTATAAGCTAGTTGAGAGACATTATTGCCACAAAAATAGTCCTGCAAATACAAAGGAGTTTTCTTTTGCCTTGTAGAGAAACGTGTGTTAGGAACCAGATTCTCAGTTTGTGGTACGATGAGCATGTTGTTGTCTATAGGTGAATTGTTAGTTTCATTTATCAAGGGTTGACCTTGACAGATAAGTTGAAAAGGTGATATAAGTTCATCAAAGAAGGATGCATCACAAATTGGGATAGCATTGAGATTTGAATTAACTTGTATATCTTTTACATTATTTGAATAGTGAAATGGAAAAATATTTTCACAAAAGTCAATATTTCTAGAGAGGAAAGTGGTACTGGTATGCAGGCTATAAAGTAGATAATCTTTGGTTCTAGTCTTATACCCGAGGAAAACACATTTAGAAGCTCTTTTATCCAATTTTGTGCTACCCGAGGTGATGGTACAAGTATAGGCCAAGCACCCAAAAGTTCTAAGACATGACAAATCAAGTTTTTCAAGATAAACATTTTCAAAGGTGAGACAAAAGCAAGTGTGTAACACTCTAAATTTTGTAATATTATTTTTATTATTAATGTAAGTATATGAGTTGTTATTTGGATATTAATTTTGATTCATGTTGGTGATGAGGATATTAATGTATATAAATGTATATGACTATATATAAGTGTATATGTATGTTACGATTTAAAATGTGGATGTTTACTTGTGGTTGGATTGAAAATGCATGAGAGTGTAGGCTAAGGTTGTACTGTAAGAGCATTCTCACTGTAGTGAGAGCATTCTCGCTGTATAGTGAGAAGGTCCTAGGTAAGTTGGCATGTGTTTGTTGCGTTCTCGCTGTAGTGAGAAGGCAACAGAGAAGGGTAGTTTTTTTAGCTTAGTCTTGCTGTAGTGAGAGATGTTTTGCTGCAATGAAAGATGACTCGCTGTAGCGAGAATATCGCGCCTTCTGGGGTATTTGAGGGGTGTAGGATTCGGGAAACGCATTTCCCACTCTTTCCCTTCACCTGCCGTAAATTCTCTCAATCTCTAACTCTATTTCACTGATTAAATTGCCTCCAAAGCCATGTGTGCCCTAAATTGATGGTTGGGGTTGTGTTTTGGGGACGTTTAGAGGTAAGTTTCATAAGTTAGGACCAAAATCTGTATAGGGAGTAGTTCTACCATCAATTTCAAAATGGGTCTTCATTCTGAGGTAAGAGGAGGACTCTACTCTATTTCTTTGTGTTTAATGTTGGTTTGTATTGTCATGTGTTGAAATATAATTGAGATAGAATGTGAGAATATGTGTGTTTGATGGAAATTTTGTGCTGAGCATGATGTGATAGACATTGAGTATAATATGGTTGAATGTGTAAACGTGTTATTGGTTGAAAATGAATACTATGAAATAATTGAGAATATGGATGAATATGTGTGAATAGCATGTTGATTGTGATTGTGACATTTTTGAAATGGTTGGAACTATGAATGGTTACAGCGATAAACTAGGAGTGTGGAAGATAGGGGGTAGAAATACCTTGGAAAAAAGAGGGTGATGATGATACCAACAGTGAGCGTGGGTGCACCACAAGCCGCACACTTTTCTCCTAACTCAGTCTCTGACCAATACATTTGCTAAGGGTCCATGATCGCACACGTTGTATCTATGAAGTGAGGGCTAACCGGTGACTATCCATGGTGTGAAATTGAGTAAGTCCCTAAGGTTGAGGGCGTCAGAAAACTATGATCACAATGTCACAGTGAGCGTGGCTAACATGTAGTAAGCACTCATATGTGTGTGAATTGATTTCGTGTACAGTGAGCGTACATGTGTGAATGGTCGATCTGTGACTTAATGTGTGCATTGTGGTAATTAATTGAATTGTGCTTGTTCAATGTATGATTTAAATTATATTAAGATTGTTCTTAAATATGGAAGGTGAGTCTCTATGTTTGTGTAAGTGATAGTGTAAATGAGTCACCCTTATATTTATTTTTAAGTGACCAAGACGATCAGCATCAAGCTGAGTGAAGGGATGGATAATATTGCTATAGAACTTAGAAAGTTATTTTAAAACTTGTGGTGTATTAGATAGGTCCTATAGCATTTATTTTGATTTCAAACTTGTAACTCATCCCATATTTTGTAATACTTTATTAAAACGATGTATTTGAAGTTATTTAAAAGAAAATTTCATTATTATCTTCTTTCTAATTTGTGAAAATATAATTTATTCAAAAATGGTTATTTGAAATTAATTAAGGTGTTACAAAGTATAGGCGTGGGGAGCCTATTGATAATATGGACATGTCTTAAAGCAAAAGACCATAAACAAGTAGGTAATTTAGCTTGGAACATGAATGCTCGGCCAATATTTAATATATGTTGTTTCCTCTTTACCACCCTATTATTTTAAGGGGTTTCAATGCATGTGGTTTCATGAATGATCCCTTTATTTGAAAAATATTCATACAGTAAAAACTCCTTGCCATTGTCACCTTTTAATTATTTTTTTTTAATTTTGTATCCAATTGATTTTCAATGGTGTTAATGAAAGCTTGCAATATGGTCCTTGTGTCACTTTTGGATTTCATAAGCTAAATCCAAGTGAAACGAGTATGGTCATCCACAATGGTCAGAAAATATCTGTGACCTTCAATAGATGGGGTACCTAAAGGACCCTAAATATCCACATGAATAAATTAAAAAAAAAAATGTGTGGTAACAGAAGTGTTGGACGAATAAGGAAGTTTATGTTGCTTTGCAAAAATGACACACATCGCAAGCATTTAATTCATAAGCTAGATTTGTCAAGGCCAATTTGACTCGCCAGAAAGCAAAGACAGGGCGTCATAGTCTGCCTAGAGAGTTACATGCCATAGAGATCCCTGAGTGGAAATGGGACAGTATGACCATGGATTTTGTATCCCATTTATCGAAGACTATTAGGAATCATGATGTTGTCTAGGTCATAGTTGATAGGTTGACGAAGTGTGCGCACTTCTTGTCGGTTAACATGACTTATACCTTAGAGAAACTTGCTAAGCTATACATAAGAGAAATCGTTAAGTTACATACAATACCTTCTAGCATTATCTCTGATAAGGACCCTCGTTTCACTTCCCAGTTCAAGCGGAGCTTGTAAGAAGCTCTGGGTACCCATTGAGACTGAGTTCAACATATCATCTTCAGACTGATGGCCAAACAAAGCAGACTATTTTGACCTCAGAAGATTTGTTGAGAGCTTGTGTTATTAATCAGAGGGGTGATTAGGAGAATATGCATCCTCTGGTAGAATTTACCTACAATAACCCATTTGAGTATAGGCATGGCACCTTTTGAGGCCTTGTATGGCAAGAGATGACGAACTCCTATCTGTTGGTTTCAAGATGGAGTTCATTTAATGGTTCGACTAGAGATACTTCAAAGAATCATGAAGCAAGTTGATATTATCCAAAGAAGATTAAGGGCGAATCAAAGTCGTCAAAAATCATATGTCGATTGATGCCGGGGGCCTTTAGAGTTTGAGGCGGGTGACCACGTGTTTCTGAGAGTATCACAAATCACGGGAGTTGGACGAGCTTTGAGAGCGAAGAAGTTCACACCTAAGTTCATTGGGTTGTACCAAATACTGCATTGTAAGAGACCAATAGCCTATGAGTTAGCTTTATCACCTCAATTGGAAAGGCTACACAATGTCTTTCACATGTCATAGCTGAGGAAGTATGTCTCATATTCATCTCATGTAATCGAGCTGGATGTTATATAGATACGAGATGAGTTGTCAATTGAGCTTCCAGCTGCCCGCATTGAAAACACTAGAGTTAAGGAACTTAGAAGCAAATCTATCCGACTCGTAAAAGTCATTTGGGATTCAATTACTGGTGATACAATGTGAGAGTTAGAGGATCGGATGAGAGAGCAATACCCTCATCTTTTCTCTAATGAATGAATCTTCAAAGACGAAAATTTATTTTATGGGAGAGAATTGCTAAGCATGTATTATATGTATACATATTTTCTTTTAAAGATGATGTTGTAATCATTAACTATGACGTTTTTGTGTTGCGTATGCTTGAATTATATGGATTTTAATATGTTGGAGTATGAATATGAAAGTTGTATGATTATTAAATAAAGAGTTGTGTATTCGCAGTGTTGTGTGATGATTTTGTTGAATATGATTAGCAGAGCAGGTTGTGATCAATCATTAAGTGTATTATGTATGTAATAACCTAAGAATTGTAGCCAAGGACATGTATTGCCTTATTTAGGAGTTATGGTTGCAGGGTGTCTCACTTAAGCAAGATAGTTGTCGCTTAAGCGAGACTAAGTCGTGCTGAATTGCGCATTCTGGAGTACTCTTGCTTAAGCTAGACACGATAAGACCTACCTAATTGTCCTCTCGCCCAAGCAAAAAGGGATCTCACTCAGGTGAGAAGCGACCTCACTTAGGCGAGAGAAGTTGCTCAAGCAAGGATCGCAAGAAAAATGGGTAGCTCTCTAGACCCAATCTCGCTCAGACGAGTATGATGCTTACTCAGACAAGAAGTAGCTTACTCAGGTGAGATGTTTGTCGCTCAATTGAGAATAGCAGAAATTTATGTAGTTCAACTATCTGGTTTTCTCTCCTAAGCGAGGATGAGCTCACCTAAGCGAGAGCAGGGATCGCCCAAGCGAGAGCAGGGCTCAGTCAAGCGAGAACGCACAAACCTAGAGGGGTATTTAAGGAATCCTAGCATAGAGAAATATTCATTTCTCACCGAACAACCTTCCCCTCTCATTTTCTCTCTGTTCTCTCACCTTCTTCCCTTAAAGAAAACTTTTTCAAGGTCAAACTTCTTCCTAATCCAAATGAAAAACTCCATTTAGTATGAATCTAGATGAGCTCTTGGGATCTTGTTCTCCAACTCTACTTCTTATTTCTTGGTGTTCAATAGTGGTGTAAAAAAAATAGTATTTATACCTTTTGTACTTTTGAGGAATTATTTAAGAGATTGCTTCAAGATAAAATTTAGTTTTGTTCACAATTAAGTTGTTAAAAAAATGAAAAAAATTTAATAATAGATTTTAATTTATAAGGTAAAGAAACAAAACTAAAAAAGAGATTGTTACTATTCTCTCAAGTAAAAAAAAAAAAAAAACTTTAACATTTGAAAATCAGTTTGTATTTTTTTTAAACTTTCCAAATAAATAAAAGTTATATATATATATATATATATATATATATATATATATATATATATATATATTATCTGAATCATAAAATACTATCTTTTCATTATAATCTTTATAACCACGTTAAACTACAATGATATTGTTTAAAATTATAACTATCTTTTATAGTTTATCATAGACCTCTAAAATATTTTTCAACTTATGTTTGATGGTTTTTTTTTTTTTTTACCTTTACACATTCTTTTTCCAGTCCCTTTGTGAAACATTTTTCTTTTGAATTGATTCCTATATTTGATTTTTTTTTACATACAATACTAGAATAAAATTGTTATGTATAAGAATCATAATGAAAAATATATTATGTATAGAAATCAGAGTAAAAAAAAAATTATGTTAATATGAGATAACAGATCTATAATAAAAGTTAATATCAATAACTAATTTGAAAATGTTTTTCATTTAGGGATTTTTGTTGTCGTTAATTGGGGACTTATTTACAAACTTGTTATATATAAAGAACAAATAAAAAAATGGATTTTATTAAAACTAAAATAGTATTTAAACCTAAAAATATATAATCTTAATTTTTAAAGCTTTAAACTTCAAATGCGGCTGTGCATCCACCGTCTCTTGAACATTTTAGCAGTATTTTGAAAATCGGATCGGACTTTATAGCCACGGTTATTAGTGCAAATGTTTCATTAAATACAAATTAGTGTACGAAAATACCAACTATACAAGTTCATTTTGAGATTAATAATTCTATAAAATGTTATTGTGAGCTGAACAATATGAAAATCTTATGACTTGCCACACCAAATTGAACTCAAATTACTCTCCCAGACAAAAATCCAAATAGAAGTGCATCAAATACATCACAGAATACAGGTATTTAAATATTTCACTTTGTAATTTTTACATATCAGCTGGTTTAAAATTTATTTTTCCAAGGGGGCATAGCTCATAGTTGTGGAAGTTATCAATGGTCCAATGGTTCAACTGCTGTCTTGAAAAGGAGGATATAAACCTTATCGATGGAAAAGTACAAAAATCCACCATGAGAATGTGTGACATAGGAACCAAAGCTAGTGCCCACAATGCAGTGCCAAGCTGGACCATAAGTAGAATCAAATTCCTGTAAGAACAGCAAGTTTCTTTAGTTAGCCATACAAGTAGGTCATACAAGGTTACAAAACTTAAAAGCTCCACTATAAAACAATAGGTTTCTAAGTAATATCAACGTGAAATCTAGCAATGATTCATCTAGTTCAAATATAATAAATCAGGGAAGAACCATTTTTTTAAGGAACTTTCGGCTGCGACTAATCTATTATATAAGCTTTGAGCAAAAGAAAATAAATAAAAATCTAATTAGATCAATGCATGCTTGCTGCGAGTGTATCAAGGAGCAAGCATCAACAAAGAATCTTGCAAGAATCAAATTTGTCCATAAGATACCTTAATTCATTAAAACATCCCCAATACACATTTTATAAGAGACATACTAGATATTCATGCTGTTGGGGTAATAGGAATCCTAAAAGTATAGCTTTTAATATCATCAACCAACCCTGAAGCCATAATCAATGAAATGAAGGACCAAGAAACATTTTCAACACAAAAAACAACATATACCAAGCCACCTATTTATTAATTTTCACAACCAACGTACCTAACAAACATACCTTTTAGATTTTATTCGTACTTGAATACATTTAGTGTCACAAGAAAAAGTCATACAACCTTTAGTACAGAGATACCAAACTCATAAGGATAATTACCCAACTTCACCATTTTATTGAAACTTATTAAGCCTATGCTCATTGCTCAACATCAACTATGTGCAACAAGTACATTTGCCATGGTTTTACATACATCTGATCCATACTCTTCCATTTTCTATGATCAGATGTGAACTGAACAAGCAATTTGCAATATATCACTTCTGATCTGAGTTTTGTTTTCAAGTTGATCTGTATAATATAGAAATAGCAATAGAGCTCATGTCGTATACAAAATCAGTGTATTCTTGATCAAACCAAATGCAAAACCACTTCAACACCTTAATGTAACTATAACTATATGCTCTTAAATCTACAGTTTCTTTCAAATTACTATCCAAAACGTACAAGCTTGGTCAGTTGGTCTTGTTTAAATCATTTCAGTGACCAAATTCCAGATATACATGTGTTTTTTTCCCAAGATGACTGATAGTAACAGTATCTTCGTCATGTCATCCTAAAGCTTTAATTTTAATAGAAGTAAAAGAGAATACATAAGATAAACACCAAATGATCAGTTTTGTGGATTAAACTATCGTGTTTTCTACTTTCTATTTCTTTATTCACATGCCTGTACAAGCAAATATTTCTTGTCAAAAATATTAACATATAAAATCATCAAATTTTGAAGTTAAAAAATAAAAATATCAAGTGCAAGCATACTCTTGATCTTGGTCCTTCAAATTGATGATGGAAAACTGTTTGGATAATTTTACTCAAGCACACTTGTCTAGTCATATAGAGGGAAAGCCTTAGCACGACAGTAAGGTTATTGTCCTGTGACCTAAAGGTTATGGGTTCAAATCCTGGAAACAACCTCTGCTTGTGGGGCTAAAGCTGTGTGATCATCCATGTAACTTCTAGATGTAAAAAGAGGAAAAATATTTTGGGAAAAGAAGAAATGAGAACATTCTGATTGGAAGAAGTTCAATACTGCAAACAATATCAAGTCCTCTTTTCTATGAGCTGGGTTCTTTTCTTAACATTTACTATTCTATATAACTCAAGATCAGTTGTCTATGCACAAATCCATACTAAACTGAGGAAAGGAGAGCAAGAACAGACAGAAGCGGGGGAAAAAACAGGATTTTAGGACTCTGCATCAAATCTGGAATATTGTAACATTATTTATCAATATATCCCCAATTGAGATTCAGATGCCAAATAGAACAGAAATTTCTAGTATTAGTGAACTAAGTGTACCAGAAAATATGTGAGTTGAGATATACCCCCAACCCCAAGTAAGGGATTTTGCAAGCTGTGAATGTGGTCATGGTGCACTTGACAAGGAAGTTGAGATAGAAGAGCAACTGAAAACTCTATGGAACCACCACAAAACTTTTGAAGCACAAATATGTGTTCAGATACCTCTAGAGGATGATTTAGGAAGTAGTTTAGGGTCATGATAAAACAGAAAGCTAGAAAGAATATGCAGACTGTAGGATCAAACTAAAGAGTTCAAGCATAAGTTTGAATCAAGAAGAATCTCTCTAAAGTAGCTCAACAATATTGAAACACAAATGTAAAAATTCTTTTTCAGCATGATACCGCATACAATTGATAAAACTGTCACCAAGATTCTAAGAATCATGAAATAGGAAAACACTTTTCTAACCATTCATAAGAACATGAATAAAAGATTTGCATGTATGAGGAAAAAATGTCTATGCATCAAAGCACAAGCAAACAACTAGTATTAGACCATGTGTGCTTGAAATATACAATTGGCAATAGAGATAAGCACATATTCATGAAGAAAAATCATCATCTGACAAATTAACAGAAACAAGTTAATACTTGTTTGGTTTACAGTTGAAAACTCAATTATCCCACTTTCAATGAAGAACAAACATTCCAGTAAAAATTTCCAGCTAAGATTAATTTTATTACATATCACAATTACGTTAAACGGTTTAAAATTCACTCTATCTAAATCAATCCTACTCAACTTTTAAACAAACACGGTTCACCCAATTGACCCAATATGTTGTCTAGATCAAAATCAGCATTTATTAACTATCAACTAGAAATTATCAACTAGAAAGCTTTTATTAAACATCAAGTTCGGTTGAATAAAAATCACAGAAATAGTGCATTATTACACTTTTCAGTAAAAGTTTTTACTTTAAATTCCTAACCAATGCCCAGTGCACCGGTTAACCAATAGAGAATTAATAAAGAAACTTGAGGTAGGAAAATTAAAGAGCCAATATCAACTATTTGATTAACCATTAATTTAAACCCGTGCAACTTTAACCATAATAAGAATCTATTTTTAGTATGCTTTTATTGAAAATTAGATGCTACAAAATATTATAATTTTCAATAAAAATTAATATTTATTATTTTTACATCATGTACTGCGTTGCACAGGTTAAAAACCATTCGATTAGAAGGGAATAAAGAACATAAAAAGACACAAACTTTAGCTGCAGCGAAGACATATAAGAACCGGTAATAACCCGTTGCAACATCTGACCATATTTGGATTCATAACTCCAGCGGAGACATTGTATTATGTGTCAAAGATGAGAGGCCAAAAACAGGTTTTGGAAGAGAAAACTTTGGCATAAGATTAAAAAAGAAAGAAAGAAAGAAAGAAAGAAACCTTCTTAAGGGCAAGTGCAAGGCGTTTACTGTCAACCTTGGTGCCAGGTGGCATAGAGTGAAGGTGGACACGTGCACAATGGAAAGCACGGTTCTGCAAAGGGAGAGGCATGTCACAAGCTCTGACATGAACGTTGAAGCTCTCATCATTTTGTTCAATGGCTTTCTTCTTCTCTATCAAACTGCTCAGAAACTTACTCCTTCTCTCTAACTCCTTCTCTGCTTCTTCCATGTGCTGTGTCACCCTCTCATCACTCACAAACACCACTGTGCTTTAAGCAATGCCAATGGTCTTCTGCAAATGGGTTTCGAAAGAGGAGAGAGAGAAAGAACGACAGAAGAAAATGGAATGAGTAGACTTAGGAAAGAAAGTACCAAAGGCCTATTTACCCGTGCACTATAGTATTTAGACTCTGACTTCAATTGTTTCAAAACACCTCCGAATTAATTTTCCCACTTTTTATAAATAAACAACTAAATTTTTTATTTTAATAAATTTATTTAAAAATAATAATATATTTAAAAGTGTGTCAAAAATATGTTAGTAGCATTCGTCTTATTTTTAAATATGTCTAATTTAATTTTTTTCACCTTTTATAAATAGATTTAAATATATTTTAACTACTTTTAAATAGAATTTATTTTAAATTATTATTTATTAATTTTTTTAATTTTAATATTTAATTAATTTTTTTAACCTATAGTGACGTAATTCAGAGTTTATCGCACAACTCTCAATCTTTTTTTAAAAAAATAAAAAATAAAATTCAAGCGCACAGTATTTTAATATTTCAAAAGTTGATATAAATTAAAAATATGTGTAAAACTAATTATAATTAAAATGATATAAATGTGAAAATTAAATGTATAATCTGAGCTTAATATATTTAATTTATAAATTATAATTACTTGGATAATTTAGGAAAATATGATATAATACATGTATAAATATATGCATAAACATACTTGGTTTAGAAAGAGGTTTCAACGGCCAAATATTAACACAAAGAAGAAAAGTTGGCTGGTGCATCTTACTCACGAGGGTTCATTTTAATTAACGTTCTTTTTTTGCCAATTGAAAATTTGATTGAAGTTGTTTTTATTATAAAATATCAAACTCGTAAAATGTGATATATTGTCAAAGAAGAATAAACACTAACATAAAAAGGTAAAAATTGAAACAAGTCATTAAAATTGAAAGTGGCTTTTGTTTATTTTTGGTTAAATATTTCGTTCTAAATGGTCCTACATGTGGAAATGTGGTGTTATATCTACACTCGCAAATTTTGAAGATGTGAAGTAAAGGCCACGCGGGACTCAATGGCACAAATTTGTAAAGTAGTGCAAAAAATCATTATTATTATTATTTGCACGCTTTATTTTCTCTTTTAACGAATGATTCCACTTTGCATTTTTGGAAATGTTTATTGTTCCTCAAAAACCAATTTTTATTTAAGATTTTTAGTTAATCAATAAAAAAAGTAACTATAGACATTTTATGGTGACAATAGTCACAATTTTGCATTAACAATATCGATAAATTGCAGCTTGAAGCATGTCTACCACACTTAGAATTGGTCCAAATTTGGCACTCTAAACTTGGTCTTTGCAACCTATCTGTAATTGTGCAAGTTCAATGTATGAAATTGATATCTAGAAAAACTTTGATGATCTGGTCTCGAGTCGTTGTTTCCGAGTCACGACAAAATTAAAATAATAAAATAATTGAGAGTATAGTGTTTAATATGAAATTTTATTTTTTATTAAATATTTTTATTCTTAAAAACTGAACAAGGGTTCTAAAAGTATATGTTAGTATTTATTTTATTTTTAATATATTCCTGACATATATGTTTATCAATTATAAATAAAGTATTTTATTCTTGAAATATTTAAAAGATAAAATTAATATTTCTATACTTCAATTTTATTTTAATTTATTTTAGTTTTTTAATTTTATTTTAATTCATTTTTATCCCTTAACCTTTAAAAACATTTCAAACGAAGTCTTTTTCTAGTTAAAAATGTTACCTTCATTAATATTTTTTATATTTTTTTGTAATGTGTACTGTTTTATATTATTCATTATCTTCTTTTTTATGTTTGTTTACTATTTATTATTTTTTCCTTAAATTTCTAATTTCACTTTCTTCTTCGTATACATGCAATGTCCTATTTTTCTTCTCCTATATTTACTTATGCATCAATAACAAAGACATTAACTACATCTACTTAATACAACAAGCACATGTTTCTTGCTTGATGTTGCATGGTGTAGCTAAATTCTTTTTCAAAAAAAGATATCTTTAGTGCAATTAGTTGGATTACTCCTGCAAAAATCATGAATGCCTTTAAGTTCATTTTAATGTGTAGTAATTCATTCCTTAACCTTCTTCTTTGCAAATCTTGGACTTAATGCTACCACCTTTGTTGTCTGAGTTGAGATTTTTCCTGCTAGATTCTAATCCCTATGCTATGGAATTTCATTAGCAGCAGGGAAGCTTGGGGCTATAGTTGATTCATTTGGGTTCTTATGTTGGCACAAAATAAGGACAAGAGCAAAGCAAATACAAGATATCCTACAAGAATTGGCATGAAAAATACACTAATTGTGTTGAGTGTGGTTAACGTTTAAACTTTTTCTTTACTTTCTTGGTTCCTGATACAAGAGAAAAATCTTTTGAGGAGTTATCACGTGAAAATGATTAGAAAATTAGACTCAAGAAAGAATCAAAGAAATCATAATATGAAAACAATATTGCATGGACTTAAGGAAGAAAGTGAAATAGGAGATTTAGGGGGGGAACAATGAATAATGCATATATTAGAAGAAAAAATAATAATAGTGCAAAATAGTGCAGATGATGGGAAAAAAAACTAAATATTGACAAAGTTAATGTTTTTAAACTTATTTAGAATACTTTTAAAAGTTAGAGGATCAAAATGAAATAAAATAAAGTTGGAGGACGAAATCAAATTTGACTTTTTACTTAGATAATGAAAACACTAATTTTGTTTATTTAAAAATATTAAAGATATTTCAGTAGTTTCAAAATCTATCGTATTTTCATTCAATCAAGTTCAAATTTGAAAAATATAAATTTTTAAAATATAAAAAATCCTTAACCAAGTTAATTTTATCATACAAATCATTTTCAAAGATCTAGCAAACTCCAATGAAACATAATTTTGAAAGGTTTTCAATAGCAAGTAGAGCCTCATAGGTAACAGGACTAGACTTGTTCATTATCTAAAAGATGATAAATAAACAAGGATTGAAAGTTGCAACTTAATGAGATAATAACTTAACAATTAATTCCTTTTATTTGTATATCATTATCACGCCAATAATTTCTCAACACATTCTAGTTTTTAAGGCTTAACCTCAAACTTGTACAAAATTATTTTTCTAACAAAAAAATAAATTCATAATATAGAATTTCATTTATATCCATAATTTTATTTCCTTTCTAGATTAATTGGTTTTGCATTTTTAAAGCTCTATACATATGGAAAAAATTTACTCTAACAACCTTTTGCTCTTCCACTTCTTTTATCTTTGTTCCTCTTCTAAGCTTCTTAGGGTTTAAGGAGTCAAACCTTTAGAAATTCTTAGATCCTTAAGAATTTTCTTTGCTAGATTAGATTATTTAAAGAATTTGTATTATAGATGTATACCTATAGATTATCTCATTTTTCTTAAGTGATTAGAAAGTTTCTAGAACATCACAAAATCAATTTCTAATATCATGTTTATAAAGAAGGCAAGGGAATATATATATATATATATATATATATATATATATATATATATATATGTAGACACACACACTTATGTATGTATATAAAAGACATACATGATTAATTGACTAAATTGAAACTTAACTATCTACTTAATTAGCAGTTACACATTGTAAAACTTTACTTCAAGATGGGGAATGAATATTTGTAACTCTCATCTTGGATAACAGGCATATAAAAGATGTGAATGGAAGAGATTTTGTTAAAACGATTGCTAATAGATGAATTTTTATGTATTTTCTTCTTTCATAGAAGGTAGGATTTGATGCAATTATATGGTCAATTGATTGCTTTAAAATAAGAAGGTTGCTTCCATTAATATTTTCAAGTCCTTCAACAAATATGTATGCCAAATAACCTTACTTATAGCACTAGCTAAGGCTATATTTTCACACAATCTTGAAATAAATTTTTTATTATTATTTTCATAAGATTAAGGAATTACTTAAGAAAACATAATATCCACTTGTTGACCTTTGAGTGTTTTGGCAATTTTCCCTATTCACATCTACATAAGCTTTAAAATGAAAAAAAAAAATCAAAAACAAATTTTCTTGACTTGAAGTAGCCTTTAAATGCCACAAAACATTATGTATAACATTCTAAATGTGACGCTTTAAGGGTTGACATAAATTGACTTAATCTATTTAGTAAAAAACCAAATATCAAGTCTTAATATTGTAAGATAAATTCATCTCCATGTGATTATTTGATTCTTATTAGCATAGTCAAGTAGGATTTGAATTCATGTTTTAAAAGAATATTATGAAAGTTGTCATAATTAATAATGTAACACCCTCATTTTGTAATTTATTATTATTGCAATTAATGTTAGTTATTTGTGCATGTTATGTGAAATTAGAAGTGTTTAATTGATGTGAACTGTAAGATATCTCGCTATAGCGAGAATGAAGCAGTAAAAATGGAATGTTCTGTAGCCCTTTCGCTGTAGTTAGAATCTTTCACTGTAGCGAGAATTCTTTCGCTATAGTGAGGAACTCTCGTTGTAGCTAAAATGACAGACAGCAAAGGAAGAAAAGTTTTGATTTTTTCGTTGTAGCGAGAAAGTCGCGAGTTTGAAAGATATTTAAAGAACTCTCACCCTAAAATCTTCATTTTCAACCAAATCACATATCCCTCTCCATCCTCTTCGTTCTCTCTCTCTCCCTTCTCAGAGAAAATCTCCATTAAATCTAGATTTCCTTCAGATTTGAGCTCAAACATCCATTATTCTTGGATCTAAGTAAGTTTCTAAAGCTCATCCCTTGAATCTCCTTCCTATTTCTCTTTTCTCTTTTTCATAATAGAAATATACCTTGTGATGTTAAGAATAACTCTTGTCCTTGAGTAGTATGTTAGATCGAAACGTGGAGTTTCTCTTTAAAACACACGAAGAACATAGTTTTTGAGATCTATTTCCAAGTAAAGGGAGTATTTTCTGAGCCATACTTTTATTTTTATATGTAGTGACCCATGAGAGCTAAAGTAACTTATTTAGTAATAATCTATAAAATTTTTATGAAACTATATGGTAAAGGTGAATTTTTAGTATAAAGAAAGGTTATGAGTTTATTTGAAATTACTGGGATTAAATTCTTATCAAAAGTCATGAGCTAGAACAATACTAAGAAATTTTATAATTATGTTACTTGAGATGCATAGGAGTTAAGTAATAAACGACAGAAAATACTGAATTATAGGTTAGAAGATTCTATTTAGACTGAGAAAATATGACCTCTGGTGAATTATTATGAAATTGCACGAGTTGGACTGAGTCCAAAGATGTCTGACCTTCGCATATTGTTTGGTTGTATGTTATGAGATTTGTGGTAGATTGATATACTGATATATTGTATGGTATGATGTGAGTGACAACTTTCTATGTTAGACTGGCGTAATGCAATAAGTATAGATATGAATTGATAGTTGGAATGTATTCAGATTAAATAAATTTACATGAATAATTAAAGTATTGATTAATTTTGAAAGTATGTGATATATGAAAAAGAAAAAGGAATATATCTGAGAAAGAATGAGATGCATGATTATGATGTGTGGGTCAAAGTAACTTAAAAAGGGTAATTACAATATATATATATATATATATATATATAATAGCACACTGAAGGGTGTATTATAATATATATTGTGATCATGATATTATATCAATTGTAACTCACGTATTATAACATGCTGATTGATATAAAGTATATGAAAATGAGAAATGCTGAGAAAGAGAAATAGAATAAGTATAGATAGTCACAGAGATACATTGGGAGTGTGAAAGACGGGGGCGATTGAGAAATTTTAGAGAAATGAGGGTGATGAATGTCTTCCCATGATTGCGCAAGAATTAATGAAAATAGAGAGAAAAGACACCACAAGCCTCACACTCATTTCCTGACCTAAACCCCTGACTACACTTTTGCTAAAAGGGCCCAGGGTGGCACATATATGTATCCGTGTTGCTACGGCTAACCAGCAGCTATCTATGTTATGAAGTCCTCAAGGGATCGCAGGGGCAATGAATATGAAAAGGTAATGAATGTAAAAGTGTGACAAATATGATATAGAATAGAAATTGTATGATTATAATATATATATCGTAGCAGATCGATTTATTATATTATGATATGTGTGTTGTAGTACATCGACGAGTGTGACTGTGACAGATGTATTGTGACATATTAATTGAAATGATATGATACACATATAATAACATATAGGTCAATATAGAAATGTACGTATAGTGAGTGAATTGTTGAATATGCTCTGATTAATGGTTGCCTTATTGCATGTGCTTGGATATGATAAGTTTTAATATGAGTTGTTCACTATTGGTAATGAATTTGAATAAGATATTAGGTAAGAACTTTAGTTCTTTTAAGATAATTTATAATAAAAGAGATTTAGTGGGGCAGAAAATACTCACCCTTACTGATATTTTCAAGTAATGAAAGAAAAGAGATAGAGATGGTTGATCCGTTCTAAGTTCATACTCGTCAAAAATTGTGGGAAAGGAATTGCTTAGATATAATTAAAGTAAATGTAATAGATGTATCTTCTAAACCCAACAGAATTATGTTATAATTAAGCCCGAATTAAATTAAACAAAACTCTAAGAAAAATAGCCAATTAGAACTAGGATTTTCTAAGAGTTTTGGGAAAATTAAAAGAACTAAATTGCTCTAATTCACACAGTTTTTTAGTCATAAAGTAGCTAATGGCCTGAATTTATCTATTAAAAAATACCTAGAAACACCTTATTTCATGCCTAAAGAATTTCAAAAGTGGACTAGGTAGCTTCAAAGATTAAAAAAAAAAAAGAGTAGAAATCATAACAAAGTATGTTGTTTTAAACCATGAATTTGAGCAAGACCAATAGAAATTTAAAACCATGATCCTCCATGATTAAATACAAACTAAAGTGGTTAGCTTTTCAGCCTAGAGAAAATAACCATGATAACCAAAAAAGTTAAAAATAAACCAAGTTGCAAAATTAAGTGCAAACACAAAATCTACACTCTAGCAAGAATTTTTTTCAGCAATCAAAATATGAGAGAACCTTGTATTTAGACTCAAAAAATTAACTTTTCTAAGGAGAAACACCCAAAGGAATCCAATCATTCAAATTGTACCCTTGAACTCCTCACAAGAAACAAAAACAATAATAACCTTCCCCTAAATACAAACCAAAATTCACAACCAAATTACCTATAAATAGAAAGAACTTGAGATTTTTTTATGTAACTTAGCAAATTTGCCCTTTTCTAAGCAATTGAGCACAATTAGACATCTTAAGGCTTCCCTAAAAACTTTTCTTTTAAACCTTAAGACTCCATAACAATCATACAAACCAGCAAACACAAACTAACCAAAAGATCTTACTAAAAAGCACTAAAAAACATAATCTTTGTTGGGACCTGCATCCACCTTTAGAAAGTTTGTGTGGATACAAAGAATAGTATATCAAGTTTAAAAGAAAATTCAAGGAGGAGGAAAGGAAACCAAAATAAACCACTCAAAAAATGAGCTAAAATCATATAAGAGAATGAGGGTATTATACATTTGGTAAAGAATAATCATGCTAAATAATTACTTATTATGTAAAAGGAGTCTTTATCTCTTTTTACTTTGAATTATATAAAAAAATGTAGTTTATTAGCTTTGAATTTGTTTGAAAAGGAAATTTATTTTGGAAGATAGCCCAAAATTAGCATTTATATTACTTAAATAATGGATAAATTTTTTAATTTCATTTTTATAAATATTTAGAAGTAATAAAATCTCATCTATTGTAATTTTCTCCTTAATTGTAATCGTTGTTTTGATTTTCTTTAATAATTATTTTTATTTTTTATGTTATTTATTAAAGTTATTATTTTCTTTCTTTTTTCTTTTTCTTCTACTCTATTTTTTATTTTTTTGCTAAAAAGTTTAGTGGTTATGTCATTTTGCTATATGTTGTTATCATATATCTTGAGTAACTATATTATTTAGGTCCTTAGAAAATAATACATAAATTATATGAATAATTATAAATGTTATTAACTAATAAAGCATGTTAATACCTCCTTACAACCTTGAATAAAATAAATAAAAGTCTTAGAGAAACTCATGATAATAAATATTTCTCCTAAGGGAGAAGGTAAGTGATAGAAATTCTATCTTAAAAAGTTATATTATTTCTATATTGTCTAAAGACATTATATTATAAAAGTAGTTGAATAATATTAGATACAAGCATGGACAAATAGTGTTAGTGTGACTATAAAGGATGGCGAAGTATCCAAGTCCTAATAAAATATCAAGTCTAACTAACTTGTGTCGCACACAATGAGAAATGTGCTAAATTATCCTAATAGGCATTAGCGCGTGCTAGGATTGGTTAGAGTGTGTATCACTAAGAGTGGCCACACATGAGGAATTATGCACTGTATGAAATCCTGAAAGAATCGATGCATTAGGTGCCATTGTTTGGACTTGAGCATAAAACTTCCAATGATTCAACCATGAAAACAAAAAAAGGATAATTACTCCATGGAGAAAAACAAAAGATATGAATTAATTCATATTATATGTCTATAATTTCTTAATTATTTGGTTATGTTTATTCCTTATGAAATAGCTCTTGTATTAAACATACTCACCCTTATTGTTATGGTGTTATTATGAATAAAATTGAGAACAAGATGAACATTAGTCCCATCATCAAATGTATGATATTTTCATTTGGAGATGATTTGTGGGATTATAACCCCATAAATCAGACCATTAACTTCATTGAACATGCAGAGTATACCATATTTGAAATTGATATAATCCCTACCTCCCTCCTCTGTTCATAATGAATAGGCTCAGAGTTGAAATCCCATTCCCATTAAACTTTGTAACACATTATCCGAGTATCAACTTGACCTTGCCAAGCATTGGCGAAAATGAAAAAAATCCTTACGAGTAGTAAGTTTCTCATAATAATGTACATAATTATGAATATATAAACTAAGATCCTTAGAAGGACTTACTTTTATCTTTACTTGTAAATAAATAGTTGTAAATGTAAGAAACGTCATCCAATTGACATTACTATATCTCAAAAACTTGAAACTTTAATTATCCAAAATTCTAAACCATCAACTCACCTGCATGCGACAACTTTTCATCCAAAGCAAAAATGTATCATGAAAGAACTTTCAATGCCGCATGTTAAGAATATTCAGAATGGATCAAAGGCAATACATTCCATGGTGCATTTGGCAAGAAACAAATATGCTCTTGTAGAATAAATTAACAATGAATCCTTCTCAAGAGGTAAGCTAAAGATAGATAATCTTAACGGACCCTAATACTAGGGTTTAGGTGCAGCTTATACTGTTCATCTTTCATCTTATTTTTTAAGGTTAAAAAAATCTTAATGTATTGGTGAGAAACATTCAAAATGCAAAGAGTCATACTAGTTAGAACTATACAATTGAGTTGGCTCATAGACATTACTCTTCTTTTATATATTTTGGTTGAAACTTATCTTTTCATAAAATGAGCAAGAAGTGACAACAAATTAGTTATAAACTAATAGGTATTTTTCAGATCCGTGATAAAGCAAGTGGAATTGAGTGTTGATAGAGATAATTTTTAATCATAACTTTATTGTAATTAATATTATAGATCAAATTATTATCATCAAGATAAGTTGTGGCAAGACAACTTAGCTTTTGAGTGCATTTGATCAACTTACCATCAAGATAATTGTTTTAAATAGAATAAAATTTAGATGCTGTTTTTTAAACGTTGTTAAGTTATTTATTAATTAAAATTAAATTTTTATTTTCATAATTTAATTTTAAAGTTTTACCTTTAATATTTTATTAATTATAAATATTATTAAAAATAAAAAAGTGTACTTAGTAAACATTACTGTCAACTTTTATATAAAAAAGAATTACTTAGATGTTACATTTTTAAAATGGTGGAAATGAATTCACAGTTTTAAATTTTGGAAAGGTTGTGAAGTGCACCAAACGAAAATTGAGAAAAGAATCTGCAAGTTGGAAGTTATGTGATTGGCACCTAAAAATGTCTTTATTGTTAGTTAGAATGGGAACAAGTCATAGTTGTCTGTGCCTATCATCAAAGTGGACCCTTCAAATGAGACATACAAACGACAATTGCGGAGAGAAAAAGGAAAGTTCTGCCACACAAGAATCACCAATAATTAATTCAACCCGTGACGAATCAAACTACTCCTTCTGCTTCGTTTTATAACATTTTTCAGAATTTTTTTTATAGATATTCATTATCTTTTTATATTCATTTTTGCAAAAATATTTAAAAAGTTTAACTTCTCAACAATATAATATAAATTTTTAATTTAAATAAAAATAAATTTAACATGTTATAATTAAAATTTTGAAATTAATATATTCATTAATTTTAACACTTTTTTAATCTATATAATTTAGTTCAAAGGATTTTATAACTGAAAAAAATATTATATTCAAAAAAAATAATAAATATTAATCAATGTCTTTAAAATACTAGTTAAAAAATAGAAATATCCAAGAACAAGAAACTTAATATCATTTAAAGAAGATCTCATATTCAAGTTTTTATATATGCAAAAATAATAATAATAATAAACTTACTTCACTATATTTAGGTGTGCGACCCAAATCAGATCTAGATTAAACTAAATAAAAAATAAAAAAATAGAAATATTTATTACAATTGTCATTAATATATCTCTTTATGTTTTTTTTAGTACATCTTAATGTAAATTGTAATAATTTATTTTTATTTTTTAACTAGTGTCCTTATGACGCTGCTTAAAAAACTCTTAAGCTATTTTATCAACACTAATTATTAAATTTTATTTTAAGCATCTAAATATTTATTATTTTATAAGTACAAAATTATAATAAATAATTTTTTAAAATAAAATCTTATTATAGATACCTATTTTTAATTTTAAGAATTGATATTAATATTTGTTTAAAAATAATATCATGACAAAAACATTTTGTTACTAAAAAAATTTAAGATTTGTAATAGAACGAAAGTTTTTTTTTAATCTTGTATTCATTAAAATTATAAAATATTATTGCATTATTTTTATTTTGTTATATCATAAGATACAAATAAATATAAAATAAAAATAATATTTTTTATACATATAAACATTTTTTTTCTCGTAAATGTTCACTTTAATTACGAGTTATTGGTTTCTGTTATGATTATTATAAACTTTAGCTTAGTAGTAAAGTGAAATGATTTATGTATCAAACTAGAGTGTGATGATTATTTTTCTTTTTCCCTTTTGTGATTCAAAAGGAGAGATGACTACGTATTGAATAAATTGGAGATGACACCAAACAGAGTAGAATAAGATTTTATTATGTTTTATTATTTAGATAACTAAAATGATAATGGAATTGAGTGATTTTTGCTAGAATATATAAATCTTGTTAATTTTTTCTTTAGCTTTATTTTTATTTTTTTGTCCTTTTTTAATTATTTTTACTCTTTACTTTCTTTCTTATTTTGCTTTTCAGTTTTTAGTCCTTATCTACTATATTATATATTTTAAAAAATTTGGCATTCAAAATAAAAAATAAAGAAAAACAAAAAGAAATAAGGATTAAAAATAATAGACAGTGACTAAAAACACACAAAAAAAAAACAAAAAACAAAATCAGGGACCAAAATAATAAAGAAAAAAAACTAAAATTTATTTAAACTTTAAGTCTTAACTCATTTCATTTTATTTTTTTATTTTTTTATACTCTTTAATTTGGTGACATGAGATGAAACTAAAATCATCCATATAATTAAAATTAGACTTAATAAAATTTTAATCTCTAAAAATATATAATTCTTTCATTTACTTCTTCATTTTTATTTTTAAATAAATTTTTCAAAACTTATTTTTCTTTTTCATATGGTCTCTTTACAAGTAATTCATTATTTTGTTTTTCAATATCTAACTTGACTCATATAATATAACAGAGTTAATGTAATTTGACTCATATAATATAACATAGAGACATAGAGTTAATGTAGATGATCATGTGACATTTATACTGTTAATTTTTTCATATTTTTTAATCTAAATTTCAAAAGTTCAAACTTTATAAAAGTTATTAATTACACATTTCATATTTTTGAATCTAAATTTCAAAAGTTCAAACTTTATAAAGTTATTAATTACACGTTTCATTCATGTTATATCTCAATGAAATTGTATAAGTCAATTCCAATGTTATGTAAACAAATATCAAAATATGTTTAATAAATTACTAACAAAGAGATTAGATACAAATGGAAAATAATTTTTAAGAGATTAGATTAATAAAAAATTAAAAAGGAGAGACTAAGGGGAAAATTGTAAATTTTTGAGAAATTAAAACACTATTTAAACATCATAGTTATTAATTTATAAAAATTTTATCAATTAATAAAAAATAATTACAAAAACCCTCAACTTTAACTTTCAAAACATTCAACTTAGTGACTCCTCCTAACAATACTACACATTTTTATTTTTAATATATAAAAAAGAAATATTAGAGTCAATGGCAATGTATCGATATGGATAAGATTATAGTTAGAACTTAGAAGTGACTAAAAACTAGACATAACTCTATTATTTATTGGGTGAACCAGTATAAAAATTATGTGTTCTTTCGGTTCCTTCTCTTAATCTTCTTGCAAACAAAAAAGGTTCAATTCAATATGAAATTTATTCATTGTCTTTAAATGATTTTTTTAATCATTGATATGCAAATATTTTAAAAACTAAATTCAATCTCCTTTCTTTTATTTTCTAATCTTAAACTTCAATTTGATATATATTCATTTAAAGTTAAAAATTTGAAATCATTATTTAACCAATTTGTGAGCTTCATCTACAATTTTTGAATTAACCTAACCACTGATGCAAGCATCCAATATAAAACTTAATAGAAGGCTTTAATATACTATAAAATATAATAATGGCATAACATATTCATAATCTTCGCATGCTACAAGAGAGATTGTTCATTCTTTTATTAGAAGAAAGCAAACTCTCCCTCATCTTATTATTGTATTTAGAAGGAGGAAAATATGTTTTGAAAGTTTTAGACATTAATTTCTCCAAAGTGGTGATGCTACCTCTTGGTTGAGCTTGAAGTCTATCATTAGCATAGTCCCTTCACTCTATAGGTTAGATTCAATTCCTTGATGCCTAACCTTTTTGTTTAATTTATGAATTTTAATCGCTTAGATGAACCAAAATCAAGCGAGCGTTAGGAAAAAAAATTTAAAATATTTCTTAATTACTCAAGTCATTTTCCTAAGGTTTAATAAGTAATTAACGTGATTCACTTTAAATCTAACTTGAGAACCAATTTTTCTACTGTGAAATTGGGAAAAACATTAAACATAGAAAAAAGCATGCAATTAATAGAAATTAACTTGAATTGAGGTAAAATAATTTGTTTACAAAAGATTTAGAATAAAATTCATCATGAAAATTTAATTACACGGAATAGAAAGAAAATAGAGTGAAAGATGATGAAATAATAAGAAAAAAATCCAGTAAAATTAATAAAAATTGAGCTTATTTTGCAAATTTCAATCCTTGTTCAACTCCCTATTTTTTTCAAAAAAAAAATTTAGAGAAAATATTTAAAGCATGTTTGATTTGTTTTTAAAAATAATTTTCTGTTTTTAAAAATAAAATATGGTACGTGAGCCATAAATTCTTCAATCTTCAAGTAGCTTTCAAACGAACCTACAACAAAGAATAAAAATGAAATTGAAGACTACCACTGGTCCAGGAAGAAGTTGCCCAAAATTGAACACATTCAAAACAACTAGACATAATTTTAAACTTCACATATTTATTATCAATATACACTTCTAATGCAACAAATTTACAGATATTACCTCCCAATCCTAAACAACTATAAGAAAACAAGAAACTTATCACTTTGTAATATGTTTTGAAACTTCTTGATTGCTTACTTCAATACCATGCATGGTGTCGAATACATGATTATTTTCTCTCGTCTCATACTTCTATATATTGTTCTTATTTAAATAGAAAATAAGTTTATTGTGAAGATGTTTTGGTAAAGGAATAAGTAATCCATGGGTTCCGTGTGGTTGTTTTAGCTTTAATTACTCTGTTACGGGACACTCCAAAAGACTTTGATCCATTGTTTACAAAAGGATAAACAAGTTAAACTGGCTCCGTAGTGTCTTAATGCAATGTCCTTGGTACGAAATGCTTTAATCTAAATCCTCTAACACTTTATCCTTTCAAAACTATAGTGGTGCTATTTCGTTCGACAAAATTGTCAGAAAACAAAGCACGAAATATAAAAATAACCATACTTGGTGGGGTTCACGTAAATTGATGTTGCACCGTAACTACACACCATTAATGTTTGTAACCTGATATTCATCCCTTCAATTTTCACGAGTTGGTTTTGAACCCAAAGCCAGTTTCCTTAATTATTATAATACAATAGTTTTTCCCTTCTAAAGAAATTCGTTGGACAATTACAAATCGACAACCGGAATGGAACATAGCACTGTAGAAGTTTTCAATTAATGCTTAGTTCATCAACGCTAATGGCCACACAAAGATTATTGAATTGCAACTTTGTACTGTTAACTTTTTAAACACTATCACGACCCCAAAAAAGCTTTTAACACTATAATATTATTTTTGGTGTTACCCAGATTATTAATGAAGCAGAGAAGGATATAGTTGTTTCTACTCAGGGATGGCAACTCCATCAACATATTTAGAAGTGATAACAATGTGGTTAGTGGGTAGTGGTGTATGTGCAAGTAGTAAGTGAACGAAGTTTGATGGGCCAGCAAGAAGCACTGATACAAACGAATTTCAAAATGGATATTGCTAGGGAAACTATTGTTCTATCACCCTATGTACATAATATTAGAAAAAAATTTAACCTTTATGAAGTAATATTTCTTAAGACACTACGGAGATTTCAACTCTTATTGACCCAATATATTTATATATATATATATATATATATATATATATATATATATATATTTCCAAGACTTGCTACCCATGCAAGCTTAATAAGATATGATGAATGACAAAGTACATGGCATAAATGATTTAACTCTTTGGTCCAGATCAGCTACTGATTGACACTTAAGTCGGTGACTATGGAGAATGCATTTAGCCTGTGATAGCAAACCTTATCCTATTCCTCACATTGCAAACCACATCAGTCAGCAATGTCACTGTAGCTACAACTTAACACCTAGCATGGCATCAAAACAACCATCTCAAACCTAAATTCAGGGCTACATTGCTCAGAAGACAACAATTTCTGAAGCATTCTAACAGCTTTAATCCCTATCAAGTGAGAGTTACCATGATACAAAATTTTGTCCAAGTCAACCACACAATTTAAGTTTAAGGTACGTCCTAGTTATCACCTGTCATGACTCTTCTTCAGCTTCGGCAGAAGCTATTTCTGAATCCAATCTGTTTATTAACTGTTCACTTACATGCTTGGCCACAGATATCATATCAAGAATGATGCTTGGATCCAGTCCCGCACCTCCTCGTTTGGCTATACCACAGATGTGGCCTTGCCTATTAACAGAGATAGAAACAGCAGAGCTCATTTGTGATTCCTCTTCGGATGTGGCATCCACAATATAGTGCTTCCCAACCTAGAAAGCCGAGATTGTATGAAGTTATCACAAAATATAACAGAGAAGACAGAATAGCTCAATTATATGTTACCTTAGTCAGTGTAACTATTACGGGGATGCCAGATGTGTCAAACTGTAGAAACTCCTCGTCACTTACATCAACTTCTGGTTGCTCATCACTGGATGCACCAGCAGCAACTTGGACTCTTGGGATACCCGTATTGCTCAAGGCAGCCTAAAAGAGTAATAGTTATTAGCTGCATCGTGACTTTCCAGTTAATTCTTAATATAGCTTTGCATTCTCAACTCCTTATTAGAAAAGGAAATCCATGCAGAAAATCTCCACAAAACTGATTGCAAATTCGTTTGGGATATTTATAAAGATTAAAGAAAACAGCTAGTAAAATGATTTTTTTTTTTTTCGTAGCTTAATGAAACAATTAGAGAAGACTAATAGTTTCAGGTAACATCTAACCATTTCCTAAAACAACTAAACTAAAAATTGGGGAGTGGTGGTGGTTTTAGATCACATCTTTCAAACATCTCAAATATCATATTTGCAACATCAATGGCTAAAATATGATTAACGAAAAAGAACTTGAAAAATAAACATTATTGACACATCACAAAAGGATGGCCCCCAAAATGCTAATGGTTTTAGCCAGGAATGCATCAATGTCATCTTTTCAGCATTTCTAGCATATTACCCTGTTTTTATTTCAAGTTTTACCTTGATGGCAGCACCTAGAGCATCCAACAAATTTCCATCTGAACTAACAACAAGCCCATCAATGTAAAGATCCCAACAAAGTTTTCCTTCAATGACAAGCAGCGAGGAGAGGTCAATTCCAGCACCTGAGAAAAGAATAAGGGCCAAGAGCTCAACAGTTATACCAAAAAGAGGAAACATGGGAGGGAAAACTTCACTCTAGGAGGAAGATAGACCTGCTCCACTTTTACCACCCAAGAGACAGCGTTGAAGAGAAAATGACAGATCTGCTGACAATTCTTCACCCCCTCTACCCTATATGCAAGCAAAGATTGAGCACCAAAAAAAATTTATTTTGAAGCATTAAAAGGTATTTATGAAACAAAAATGATAAATAGCATTACAATAATAGAAAACACTATTATTGATGAAAGTCTAAAGCTGATTAATCCAATGCACCATTTTACATCATTTAAAGAGTTTAAATGTATTTTTTGGTTTTGCTATCAACGTTCATGGTACTCAAAGTTGAATTATATGAAGAAAAGGAAGAACCAGAACATACAGATGACTTCACTAAACAGGGAAAGAAGAAAAGCAAAATAATATGCAACCTCAAAAGCTGGCTCAGCAGTTGAACTGCAATCAATATTTATAGAGACTTTTCCTTTGTCAGGTTGCAATGAGCTTGGCTTTCCTAGTTCAGCCTGAATTTCCATTATATCATGGTGAGTAAAAGAACAGATTCGATTTTATAAAAAATTGGATAGTATTAAACAAAAGGATATCACAAGGAACAAAATGAGAAATCAATCCCAACGTTTTAACAAACCTTAACACTGGCAATGACATCTGTGGCACCCATTCTGACTCTTGCTGAGCCATTTGCCTGCCATGAAATTCATCAAATGCACATATTAAATTAAAGCAAGAAAATTCAGATGGTCCATCAGTGTCAAATCATCAGAATACACTGCCAAATGTCAACTCATTAAAGCATTACCTGGGGAATGACTCCAGTTTCAACATAGATTGGTCGGTATGTCAATCTCTTTCTGCCATCACAACGAAGATCTTGAGCAATGCCACCTTGTATGAAATGTTTTTCTCCAAGTGATAAACCCACCATTCCTGCAAAAGCAAAAGTTTTGAGAAATTTAAGACTAAAAGTACAGAGTAGAAAGTCCATAGTTGTTAATAGCGCGCTATACTGGCGCTATTGCGCTGGCCTGAGGCGGCACGGCCGTCGGCCACCACTGCAGTTCTGTTGTGGAGCAGTTTTGTCGTTGCAGGTAAATAGCGGCGGCCTTGAGATGAAAGATCGCGTGTCTATCGTGATTTGGGGAAGGAAAAATGCTAACCCTAATAGGTTGGTAAAACTGTGCGTTTCTGTTTTTTATAACTCTACATTTTGCTTTTTTTAAAGGTAAAAATGCCATTTGACCCTTTCTAAAACTTATTGTAACAGTAGGGTAGATGAAAGAGCGAGTTGAAATCAAGAAATGAGAGTTGCATTGCGTATATATCATGTGAGCATTGTGAATTTGTGATAAAGGAGGGGGAAAAGTGTCTTTCTTCCTTGAGTATTTTTCTACTCTATTTTCCTTCCTAATTGTTTCCCTTTTTCTATCTTGTACTGATCATTACCTATGTGCTGGTTCATATTCATAAACAGTGTAAATCTACTGTTACAATTTACATATATAGAAGTTATCTACTTTTCTATCAATTGCATTTCCTGATTTCTTGACTGATAAATTTATTGCTTGTGTTGTTGCCACTGTCATTGCAAGATCAAATGCAACATTCGTTTGAAAAACTTCTATCTGTATTGTCATAATAACTCATTTTATTGACTAAAAAAATGAATGATTATTAATGCCTAGAATTCAAAAAGCAGTAGCAATGCACAACCTGATAGAACTGGATCAGAAGTGTATAAAAAAAGGTTTCTATTAACTGAAAAGAATGCCAATGATTACCAGGGCTTACAGGAGGAGGCCTGGACTCTCCCACAACTTCAAATCACCAGCTGATATCTTCCTCTTAGCCCCTTTTATTATTTATAGGCCACATGCCATATTCAAACTAACTCACCTAACTAACTAACCCACTAGTATAACTAACTAATTGATAACTAAGTAATCTATTTAAAAAAACTATTAATGGGGTTACCTAACCGTCACCATTTCCTACAGCAACAATCTCAAACAAAAAGGTCTGGTACCTGAAGGAAGCAACTTCTCTGCACAACCTCAAAATCCTCTTTGATATACAAAAGGCCCCTCGATACAACACCTGCAAGTGCAGCAAATAACAATTCCACATTAATTAAGCTAGCCAGTTTATTTACATTAAAAATGCATTTATCTTTACATTTGGATGAATCAAAGTATTAATTAATATATTTATATATTTTATAAACCAGCTTCATGATGATGACTTGAAGTACAAGAATAAGATGTAGTGTATCATAGTCATAGTATAAGAATATGACTTGAATAAATATCTGTTGTGTATGAACACAGCCACAGGATAAAAGAATTATGGAAACAGATGATGAGATATGTATAATATTTAATAAGAAGCGAAATAAGAATATGACTTGAATAAATATCTGTTGTGTATGAACACAGCCATAGGATAAAAGAACTATGGAAACAGATGATGAGATGTGTATAATATTTAATAAGCAAAATCTAAAAGTATATTAAAAGAGTTTATATTTAATACTCAAACAGTATTCAAGTACGTACAGTGCTAGTCTTCCAAAAAATCCTTTAATTACGTATATAAATATGAAAGAATATATTTAATTCGAAAGTGTCATTTTGCATGAATCCCAATGAAATCATCAACATGGAAGGTGGCAGGCTTGGATATGAAGGGTTACAGGCAACAAGGTTTGGTACATTTAGTAAGTTTGTAGACCCTCCCTCTCTGCTGCCTTTGTTTAAAGCTTTCCTTTTTCCTTTTTAATTTACTAGTGTATAATTTAATGGCTTTTACAAGATTACATGTCAAGTTTTCATGTGTATGTTCATAATTTTTTTAATATTCTATAGGCACACAAGAAGAAGCCGCTGAAGCATATGATATAGCAGCAATCAAGCTTAGAGGAATAAGTGATGTGACCAACTTGCGGTACTAGAAGTGTTAAAACCATTTCAAACTATCCCCCTGTATGTATTTCACTCAAATCAAGCCAAAATCAATTATTTTATCATCTATGCAAAATTCTTGTGCCTTAATTCTATTTTATTTTCCTTAGCCTTGGAACCAACATCAATCTAATAATTACATATTTTAGAAAAAAAAAATAAAGAGAGGTTGAAGGCTGAGCAATTAAAATGTATTTCAGAGAAAGAAAATGACTTTAAAGGGGTTCAGATCCTAAGCATATTGGAGTATTTAATTTCACATTTTCACTACTTATATATCTGGATATGTAGGTCTTGATGGCACAAATTAAAGGCAAGAAAATCATCCATTTACATTGTAGTAAGGGGAAAAAACATAGTAGTCAATCTCGGAGAGCAGCGCAAAGCGGCCGACTCCAATCACTATAGCGGAATAAGGGATAGTGAGATGACCACTATTCTGAAATTTTAAAATACACCAAATATAGGTGATCCTATACTTATATATGCTGAAGATTTCAAATTTCAATTGCTTGGAGGGGTTCTAAGAAGTCAGAACAGATCAGAGAAGAAAAATAGAACAAAACAGAGTGGTCTCACCAGAAAAAGCCCCCAATGCAGATGGTCTCGTTGGAAAATGTGCGGGTCTTGCTGGAAATGAACAAGATGACTAGAACTTGGCTGGATATTGTGAACACAGTCAGATGTTGGTTTGAAAGTAGCCCCCTAACGCAAACGGGTCACATCAGAAATGAGAGGTCTCGCCAGAGATGAAGATGAGACTAGACCTTGGCCGGAAAGGACGTCGATCACTGTGAAGCTTGCCGGACGAAGTTGCCGAAGATGGTGAATGGGAGAACTTAGGGTTCAAGAACCCGACATTGAGATGGTGAATGGGAGCACCTAGGGTTCAAGAATACCGAGTTTTGAATTATACAACGGCATGAAAAAAATAGACAATGTAAAGGGGCGCAAAATCCCAAAATTGACCTCCCCTTAAAAGCAAAATAAAGTCTCAAATGTGATGTCCCATACTTTACAATTAGATGTTGGTTTAATTCTTTTCTTAGCATTACCAGATACTGTAGAGTGCAATTCTTCATTTAATCTCCAAAATTTCCATATTATTATTATTACTAGAAGCAAGATTATCAGAGGCTTCCATGTCCATTTCAGAAGAATGAAAACTGAAAACAAAATTAAAATTTACTACAAATCAGACAACACAATCAGTGACAATAATAGCTGTCACAGAAAAAGAAAAACACCCAGAACACAGACCAAATTTGAACTGTGTTCTCTGTTAGTACTCTTCTCCTTATCATTCTGTAAGCTTCTCTCTCTCCTTTCAAGCTTCATCTCCAAGGTTATTTAGAACTGTTATTGCTCCATTGCTATCTGATTCAATACCACAATTTTGTACAAGAGGTTGCTATTATTACAGTTTGAGCTTAAATTTCCAAATTTTCATGAATCAGTGCAAGATTGTGTGATTTTATCTTGTTAATGGAGCTTTACTCTTTGTTATAGGAGATATGCTATCAGTTTTGATCTCACAAATTTCACTATTTACATATATTTCAGTTTAAAAGCACAAGTTTTTACCAAATAATTAGCCAAACAATGAGGTGATTACTGCAAAGCGTAGCAATTTCTTTTAAACACAATTCCATACAAAAAATTATAACCCATTTAAGTTAAGACACGATTATACTGTTGTCCATTCTGCTATAAGTTTTCATAATTCTTCACATAGGTTCAATTTTTAATACTCTTTGTCGTGCCATATCAATTCATCCAAAATTATTTTGTTTCCCCTTCACTATTGCAATCATTAGTTTCCCGATAAAGTTGAGTTAATTTGGTTTTTATTTTTTAAAATTTTGTTATCTATCTTCTATTTTTGTTAAAGTTGTTAAGGGTCTTCAAATAGTATTTTTTCCTTTTATTAAGTGAAAGTATTTTTAATTAATTAATTTTAACTTTTTAATTATACTACATGATTTCTCTTATATTTGATATTTATTTATTTATTTATTTAATTTTGATTTAAATTTTTCTGAATTTCAAAATTGTAATCTGTTTAACATAATCCCATTTTATAGTAAGATGTTAATTATTATAATAAAATTAGTTACTATTTTAGAATTTATAAGATTTTGTTACATTTAAAAAGGCATATTATATATTTTATTTTTTGTTTAAAAATTATTTTAATTTAAGTAAAAATCGTTTTACAATTATTCATGACAAATATAAAGGTTTTAAAATAAAACACTAGCGCCCTCCATGCATTACAAGCATTCATTTGTTAATGTATAATAATTTTTTTCTTTTAAATCTTTGGCCACTCCAATTTAGAGCATGAACACTGAATAATAAAAGTTATATATCATATCAAAATAATATTGCTACGTGGTACCACTAATTTAATAGTATTCTGAAATATACGTATTATTTTCTTATACACACCAAGTAAATTTTAACAATCCTAAAAATATTTTGTCCATGGGCTAGGTCATTTTGCTGCACGGTTTAAATTGTAAATTTGAGGGCCCATTTGTTTAATTTTAAGAAATAATAATTTTAAACATTAAAATATATTAATAGTATAAATTCCGTAATTCAATCTTATCAAATTAAAGAGAATTATTGACTTTTATAATAACAATTTAATATCATATATTCTAATCGGTTAATTTTATTAAAAAAAAACTATCTTATAGCGTATTAAAATTAATTTTTTTAAACTATATAAAAAATATTTTTAAAAATTCTATATTTAGTTATCATTATAAAAAAACGCTTTTATTTTAAAAGGTGGATATAATTTTATCTTTTAAAATTATTCACAATAATTTCTAATCAAAGCTAAAAAAAATGAAATAGATAAATTTAACTTACATGATGAAAGAATATTAAAATAATTTAAAAATATTATTTTGTATTTAAAGTAAATAAAATAATTTCATCTAAACATTCCCTGAATATAACCAATTCATTTATTTAATGGACTGAATAATCGTTAAAATAAAATAAAAAACAAAAATCATATTGTTTTAGTCAAAACATTATTACCAAAGAATATATTTCTAACTAACCACACAAGTGGCACCTAGCAAGTCATTAACACACATTCCTCTTTGACTTTTACTCTTTGATTTCTGTTTAAGTTTGTATTTTACCGGTGATAATGATTGTTTAAATATCAATATTTTATTAAAAAAAATTTAAAATATAAAGATTTAGGGTTTAGAGTTTAAAGTATAAATTTAAAGTATAAAAGTTACTTTAACTCCTTATAATACCAGTGATAATAGTTGTTGAAACGTCTAACATCACATTTGCAACAGATTTTAAATTTTAAAAATGATTAAAATTTTGAAAATTTCAATAATAAATTTATTTTGTTTATTTTAAATTTTTTGAAACAAATTTTATGATGTAAAATTTATTACACATAAAATGTAATTTTTTTTTTTTAAGGATTTATGATTAGGTAACTCTAAAAGTAAGTATGACTTCTGTAATAAATTAAATTCTGTAATTATTTATTGTAAATATAAATTTTTATTTACATATACCATCTGTACAATGCAAAAATAATATACAATTTTTTATAGTATTAAATTTTTTTTATAACGTACACTCTTACATTTTTTATTTAAAATTTTGGAAATTAAATTAAAATATGCTATTAAGAAAAGAATAAATCGTCATATTATAAAATCATAATAATTGTAAAATAATATTATGAAAATTTGGGTTTCATCCGTATTTGAAAAAAGAAATGTTTATGTGTGTCAACTTCCAAGTGATAGTAAGAGATAATTTCGTCTATTATAAATAATTTTTAATCTTATTTTAATAATTTGTTCTTGACATAGACAAATTTTGCATATTTTTAATTGAAAACGAAATTCACAAAAGAAAAAAAATTCTAAAAAGATAAATTATTTTACTTATATTATCTTAATAATTATTATTCAATTAATATTACTTTGGTAAAGAAGTTCAATATCACATCAAAGGCCCCGTGTTTTCAAATGACTCAAAGTCTAATATCATTCATGAAACTCAATCAGAGAACCTTAAAAATAAATAATAAAAAAGACAAGCAAAAAGATGAAAACAAATAAAAAAATTAAATCCAACTCATTAAATAACATACCATCCCTAGAAAGGGCTCTACAAACTTTGCTTTTGATATATGATTCTGATTTGCTTTCATAGGATCTAATATCTAATTGTGAACCTAAGCAAATCTATTTTAGAATTTTCCCAAGAATATTATGCTTGTAAGATAGATATACAGAAAATTATTTTATTTTTAAATCATCATCTTTTCTTTTATTTTCAATTTGTTTTAGTTTTAATATATTTTTATTGGATATTATCATGTCGTAAAACGTTACACAAAAAAATGATTGAAGTAGAGTTAAATAAATAGACATCATTATCTAATTTTGTTCAATGACATATGTGATGCTTTTAATCAATTAACTATTTTTCTTTATATTATAAATAATATTTAATAAAATTTAATTAAAATAACTAAAAATAAATAATTTAGAAAAATTTATATTTATACAAATATAAAACTAAGAAAAATTAATAAAATTTTAAAATTTCACATGTATGTCTCATTCATATTAGAGGTAAAAATTGATCTTTGTAATTTAAATTTTTTATTAAAGTAAAAATTAAGATTATATTAACAAAAGTTTACTTATTTCATGATATATATATATATATATATATATATATATATATGTGTGTGTGTATGTATATATTGCAAGTTTAAAATACAATCAAATTTCGTTGTATTAATTTAAATTTCTAATTAAAGCTTGATGTAAGAATGTTAAATTGATTTTAAATTTAAACTCATTTTTACCACCAATTATTTGTATTTTAAATATACAGGAAAAAGAGGAAGAAAATTTTGTATTGACCATGAAAGAATGTCAAATGTGCTTGAAAATAGAATAAGAAGATGGTGTATTATATATTGAATTGTATTGTGTACAATTACAATAGAGAGACATTTATAACAAGGAAAATGGTAAAATCTAACATAATCCTACCGACACAATAGGTGATGTTTGATCGTGTTATAATGATATATTGTAATGCTTCTACTATCAATCTATACAGGTGAGGATCATAAAAACAAATTCCTTGATGTGCAGAGAGTTTGAGATTGGAAATCATAGGTGTAGGCATTGGTTTGCATGATTCCATATTATCTCTCTTTAGAAGATCAGTAATATATTTTGTTTGAGAGAGATGAGAGTGCCTTTTGGACTTCTTACTACTTGAATGCACAAAAGATATTAGAGTTGACCAAGATCCTTTAGAGCAAATTTAGAATGAAAAGCTTCAATGATTGCTTGTATTTCTAATAAAGAACTTTTTGTTATCAAAATATCATCAACATAGACAAGTACATATAGGGATGATGTTTGAGATAATTTGATGAAGACTGAGTTGTCAAATTTGGCAGCATGGAATCTCAAGTGAATAGGAGCATTACTGAGTTTCTCAAACCAAGCCCTTAGTGCTTGTTTGAGACTATAAATTGCTTTTCTCGGTCTGCATACTAGCTTTTGATTTCCAACTATGAAACTTGATGGTTGACTCATAAGCACCTCTTCTCGCAACTCTCCATTTAAGACAACATTGTTTACATCTAGTTAGTGAATTGGCCATTACTTAGATAGAGTAAGTGAAAGAATAATATGGATGGTAACAGGTTTAACAACAAGATTGAATGTTTCAGTATAATCAAATCTTTCTTTTTGGTGAAAGTCTTTGGCCACAAGCTTGACCTTATATTTTTGCACTAAACCATAGGCATTGTACTTGATTTGAAACACCTATATACAACCAATAAGTTATCGATTAGGAGGTAGAGAGACTAACATCTAAGTCTTGTTCTTCATTAAAGCATTGTAGTCTTCCAACATTGCTTAATGCTAGTGTGGTTGGTCTAGTGCTTTAGCAACTGTAGATGGTTCAACTGAAGTATGGAAGGCCTTAAGTTTGAATATGCCTACCTTTCCCTTTGTGATCATTGGATGAACATTTTGTATACGTGACACAATTGGTTGATCAAAAGTAGGATGTAGATATGCATCTTGAGTACAATTATTAGAGGAAGAATAAAAATATGTCTGAGAGATAATGACTATACTTGGCACTATAGGATCAAGAGCATCAATGCTCACAAGGTGTGAATTAACCTTAAAAGAAAATATTGATTCATCAAATATTACGTGCATAGAAATATAGAGTCTATTTGAAGGTGACAAGCAAATGTATCCTTTGTATTGTGTGCTATATCCAAGAAATGTACACTGAGTTAATTTAAAGTTTAATTTGTTTGTATTATAGGGAGTAAGAAAAGGATAACAAGCACAAACAAATACTTTAAAAAAAATTGTAATATGGATTTTCAGTAGGTAATCGATTAATAATAAATATAACAATAGCAAATGCTTGGCAGAACTGATTCAACTAATAATGTTAAACCTATTTCAACCACGTGCCTATGTTTTCTTTCTGGTGTATCATTTTGTTCATGAGTGGGAGGACAAAACTTTCTATGTTGGGTGTCATGTTCTGTTAAGAATTTAGAAAGAGTAATATATTCAACACTATTGTCAGATTGTATAGCTTTGATTTCTGTTTCAAATTGGTTTTCAACCATTGATTTAAATTATTGGAAAACATTGACAGTTTGTGACTTAATCTTTAATAGAAAGGTCCACGTGTAACAACTAAAAGCATCTATGAAACATATATAATACCTTGCTCCATTAGAACTAAGTGTTGCTATTGGACTCCAGAGATTAGTATAAATAAGTTTAAAGGGTTTAGAATAGATATAGAGTTATTAAAAGGCAATTGATGCATTTTTTTCAAACAAGAAGATTTAAAAACAAACTCAGATTTTTATTTTTATTATTATTATTATTATTATTATTATTATTATTATTATTATTATTATTATTATTATTATAGCGTATGTTACAGGAGTTCAAAGCTTTTTTACAATGAGAAATAAAGCATGTCCGAGTCTTGAATGCAATCGAACTATAGTTAACATGCAAATAAAGGATTTAGCAACTAAATTAGAGTAGCAAGCACAATTAGTGTTTGATTCTTTAATTCTTTGGTCTTGAAGATTTGACTTAGTAACTACTGACAATTCATAAAAAGCATAAAGACCTTTAATTTTACCATGGAGAAGAGTCTCCTTAGTAGCTTGAGATTTTACAAAACACAAGTTAGGATAGAATTCAAAGAAAATATTATTTTCCTTAGCAAATTGTGACACTTTGAGTAGATTTTTTGTCAAGCTAGACATATGTAATAGTTTTGTTAATATAAATGAAGATTGATTTGAATTATGTTGCAATATTGATTTTCCAATATGTTTAATTTCTATAGTTCCATTACCTATGTGTACCATGTCATTGCCTTGATAAGATCTACTATTAAGAAGATTTGTTGAATCTGGAGTAAGGTGATGCAATAATCCTAAATCAGGATACCAGCTTGGATCGGATTCTTGAACAAGTGATATGAAGAAACCTTGAGAATGATTGTTCTTAACGTGGTTTAATGAGTGTCCAATTGATGTAACATGAAGTTGTTTATGTCCTTCATTCTTTGGTGGAAAATTCTCAGAATGATTGAAAGGATTTGGATAATTTTGATTGAATTGATGATAGCATTCCTATGTTGAATGTCCAAATTTTCCACACAACTAACAGTGAGGTTTGGAGGTTGAATTGAATGGGCTACAACCTCCACCTTGACCATTTCTTCCACCTTTATGAAACCCAAAAAAAATCCTCTCCTGCCTTTGTTAAATTCTGGTTGTTTGAATCAACTTACTTGAATTGTGATTGAGTTGGGTCATACTCCTCTCCTAAACCGTTAAGAATGGCGTCAATGTGTTCCCAAGTTAAAATAGAGTGACCCACTACCTTAAAAGCGAATCAACAATATTTTGAATTTTCAGCATATATGCGTTAACTGCCAATGAATCTTTCTTTATAACTTTGAGTTGAACTTTCAATTGCTTGATCCTTGCCCTTGTTCTTGATGTAAAGAGTGTTTCAAACTTTTTCCAAAGATGATAGGATGTTGATAGTTTACCATTCGGTTATAGAATGGCTCAGTTATTAATGTAAGAAGCCAAGCAAGAATCAATTGATCTTGTTGTTCCTATTGTGACAATTTTTTTGAGTCAGAACCTTTATCTTTCTTTTTCTCATTTGAATCAACTTTTACATCTTTATTTTCTTTTAACTTTATATTGCATGATGATTTTTCACTAGTAATGAATTGATATTGGTTAGATCCTTTGATTGTAGCTAAGGCTTAATGTTTTCAAGGGAGGTAATTGTCTTCATTTAGTTTAAAAGAAACTAAGTTTAAAAAAATATGAAGTTGTACATCACATTTGATAGTTGAATTTGCAGCCATGGAACAGCTCTTGGTACAGTGAAAGAATGTCAAATGTGTTTGAAAATAAAATGAGAACATGATGATGTATTGTATATTGAATTGTATTGTGTACAATTACAAAAAAGAGACATTTATAACATGGAAAATGGTAAAATCTAACATAACCCTAACTGATACATTTTATTCTATTAGACCAAACAAAAGAAAAGAAGGATAAGGTTTGCTAATTAATGTATGCCATTGAAAGTAATGATTTATTTGAGTAATTAACTTAACTAAATATTTGTTTAATAAATATTTATTGAAATATTAGCTTCCCCTTTATCATCCAACCCCACCGACCACTATGTAACAAGTAAGCGAAGAAAAACATTTAAAATTTAAGCATTATCTTGTCTGCATGTGCTTAGATTTGCTTAAATATAATAAATAATTACTTTCCAAAAAACCTGATGATATTTCAATTTCGAGTTATTAGAATCATGCAAGCAAGAAAGAGTATAAAATCCAGATGCAACCATCATCTCCACAAGAGGATAAAAATCACTTGAACTCGTGACTTCCACATGTAAAAGTGTCTGGGTGCTCCTTCTTGAGGAATCACCACACAATCTAGCAGAATTTCCATAAGCATACATTGACTAACAAAAACGTTAAATTGCATGAAGCATAGGAAAGGAAAAAAGTAAATAATACATATCTTATGGATCAAAAACCAAAGGGTAAAGACAAAGTCTTAGAACCATAAAATCCAAGTGATGCTTGGAGGCCTGAATCACAGAATCGACAATGCTTTCATCCGATCATCCAAAACTAATGGTTTTGCAGTAAGACATTTTAATCAGAATCCTCATCCACTTCTCCATCATCAGATAGCTCATCAAATGATCTAATGTCAAGCTGGTAGCGAAGAATTCCACCAATGCCACCAAACCCTCTGCAAAACTGTGACCCTTCTTGAGATTTGTTGGTTACAAATTCCAGGGAGCATCCAAATCGTTTGTACTCATTGGCAAACCACTCAAGCAATGGCATCTTCTCCTGAACTTCCAATTCTGCAGAGGTGGATGAATCACGGAAATTGTTTTGATCAGACTCTTGTTCCTTGCTCAAGTGCTTTATGAGAATCTCACCAGTGCTACTATTTTTCAGCACATATCTAGTAATATCCAAATTTTCCCATACAATAAGCGTTTCCACAGCACCCATCTCCAGTGTCTTCAAAGTGTCATCAACTCCAAATACATATTTCCCAGTGTCCTGGCTAATCTCTTCAAAATATTTCCCTATCAAGCGTTTCTCTTGAATGAACTTCACATTAGATAAAATCTCTGCAGATAACTCAATGGCTTGATTAAATCCATTTTCCCCACCATAAGAAACATCTACCACATTCAATATTTTTGCTTGCAAACGAGGGTCAAACATATCTGACTGGCTCAGCTCAGTCTTGAAGTCAGCTGAACCAGCAAGTATAAGTCCAGAAACATTAGGTTGACTAGTAGCTGGATTGATGAAAAACTGTGTGGCAAGTTCTGCAGTCTTTCTAACATAGTTGTGCCGCTTTTCCATCCTAAGACGAGCAAAACGCAACGCTGACTGACCTCCTCTACCATGCTTCTTTGGTAGGTCAACAGTAAATTTGTGAAGCACCTCACGAGTATTTCCACTTAAAGTCCCAAAAAGGGTGCCATTTCCATCCATAACAATGAAACCAAACTTGTCATCAGATTCTAAAAGTTCATTTAGAGCTTCTGTGTGAAACTTATTATCACAGAGGTAGAGTGATGCATTTATAGGCTTGAAAGGTTCAAAATCAATTGTCACTTTCTTTTCCTTGCCATCTTCAGTCATGATGGTTCCGGTGTAAAGAACCAACCCATTTGGAGGAACCTTATTATATAGTTTCAACCTCTGCTGAGCAGAAGTAATAGCTCCTAACACTGATTGTCGGTTCACCCTACTTTTGATGTTTGAAGCAGTCCCAAATTCATCACCCAACATCTTAGTGACCCGGGATATTTGATCACGTGGAGGCATAATCAAAGAAATCATGCTGGTGCCATTACCTCTAGCAGATTCCAATGCTTTGATCAATTTCTTGATCTTCCATATCTCAATGTTCTTGTCTGATTCTTGACCATCAGCCATTGTTGGTGATAATAGGATGACTAACCTACAAGCACAATAACACATGGATAGTACCAAATTCATCAAACAGCACAATAGAACCACTTGATCACCGTATATGAAACAGTGCCAATGTACAAATATTTTAGCAGATTATTTTATAAAATCAAGCCAACATCAATACAACTATGAAGGAGAACTATGTACATATAAAGATGAAAGCTAAGAGAATAAAATACCAGTACATTGACATCATCAACAATTAACCAAATGAAAAACTTGATATGCAATGAAGCATCTGATTATAACAAAGTCATGAGTCATGACTCAAAACGACAAAGTCGATTGGCTGTTTTAGGGATTACAAATGGATTTTGGATCGGATTATAATGGATGGGAAAAAAGAAAGAACATCCATTAATTTTCAAATATCCAATTTAACCATGACTTATTTAAATGGATAAAATACATCCATTAAATACTTTGATGGATGATATCCAATACATACATTTTTAATTATGTTATTTTTGGTTTTTCAAATGGACACTACTCTCTCCTCTCCTTTCACTCTAGTGACACAATTATACCCATGCCGATTAAGAAAGAAAATGCATTTAATTCTACAAATTAATAACAACTCAGAAATATTAAAGCAAACTTTAAAGAACATAAATAGAAATAAAAAGCTTTTGAGGACTCAGCAATAAAAAGTGTGAAATCTCAAAATCAAATTACAGAATAGAAAAAGAAATTTACCGAGAAGGGAATTGAAGGAAAAGATAAGCAAGAGTGACAACTGCGATGGTACAACAATGAAAATAGCTTCTTGACAAGAATGCAAGGGTGAAGAGATGGAAATTTACAGAATAGGAAAATAAATATACCATGAAGGAAATTAATGGCAGCAGGTATGTCTGGTGATCCTTTACCCATCCAATGAATGAATTGGAATTAGTAAATTTAGCCCATTAAAAACCAATACACAGATAGATTGATTTGGTGGTTGTATGCCACACATGGAGAGTGAAACTCCTTGTTAATTATTATTAATGGACCACTTTAAAGAATGTTTAGAAATATTGATGCATTATAGATAAAACATTGGTAGTTGACATCCTCACATATGTATTGATACTGTTCACAGAGTGGATAAAAATTGATGCAACTATCCTTGTGAAATCAAGAGGTTAATATGGCATCATATTTTGGTATGGAAAAATAAAACAAAAAAAAATAGTGATGAGCAAATAACTGATTAAATTTAAAATATGCATGAGGCTCACCAAAAAATGTGTATGAGAGAGACTGATAAAATGACACTGATCTCAAAGAATTAAGATCTTATTTGCATAAAATGGCTTAAGTGAAATTTTTGGACTATGATCCGAAAACAACAATAATTTCATTTCATACATACAAAAAATTTCTTTCATGCGATGTTTAATGTGTGTCCTACACACGAGAACAAAAGTTCCACACACACATATTTAGCGCAGAGTTGCTCCAGAGATAATTTTAAGAAGAGTTACTCAGCTCAATAACTCTATAAACATTAAATTTCACCAATATAACCGTTAAATAAAAGTTTTTCTTAAATAAATCAAGCCTACAAAAAAAATTAAATTAAAACAAATTGATAGCTGATCGAACAACTTTATTCTAATGTCCAATATACTTTCTAGACTACTCAGCATGACCATATTATATTATTGAACGATTGGATTGACAGAGTTCATATATATGATGAGTGTACATCTTTCGTGTGTATTTCTTTGTTCTTTAAAAAAAAAAATTCTGGAAAACCCAAAATGTTTTAGATCCACTGTTTCGATTCCTTTCCGTTCAAACACCAGAAAAGTGCTTCAAAATCGGATAGAAATTCGAAAAAGTAACAAAGCAGTAAAAACAGACACGTCAACTTTCTAGTCAAACGATGAATGACCGAAACTCAAATTGCAAATTCACACCTCAGCCAACTAAAACACCCAGATGCGATTAACTAACAACACGTATAAACAAATCAAAAGAAACCAAGATCGAACCTTTCAGATTCTAGTAAACAAAAACCAGGTGAGTGACCAAAGCCCACTTCAAATTGGGCCCAACTCTACCTCATTAAAAAAGAAAACCAGAAATATAGCTATCCAAATCGAATACAGATGATTGCATGGAAGATTTGAATATAACACGTCAAGCTTCAGATTTAATAGCTAAAAGGATTTGAAAGAAGGGAACTTACCTCTGTGACGATGACGGTGGAGATGAGAAATGAGGGTGAAGCTCTCCCAATTAGGTTTTCTTGTGCTTGCTTCTTCAACCTCTTTTTTTTTCTTTATTATTATTTTTAATTCGATTTAAATAATAGCTTCTGGACCCACCACCGGCGCGATGCTGAACTTGATGCTCCGTCTCCACATTTTTTAACGCAGCTTAAGCGGAGAAACAATAAAAATTTATATATAATTAAAGGTAGAATCCTTGAATATTTAATAATTTTTTAAGATTAATTATTATTAGCCTGAGTTAGGAGAGTAAGTGGTGTACAAGTGAAAGATTTTTTTTAAATATAATTACTTTAAAATACATAAATGATTCAGATTTTTTATAACTTAATAATACTGATTTTTATATATTTTATTATTTAATTTTTTATAAAAAATTATAAAATTATTTTTTAGACTTTTAAAATATGTTATTTTATATTTTAAAAATTTGTTATTTTTTAAAGTGCATCCATCACTTATATGTGTTTTATATTTAGGTGGTGGTGATTTAACGAAGATATGTATTTAAATGTATTGATTCAATTTCAATTTATAATAAAAAATAATTTTTAAATTAATAGAATGTTAAATATTTTAAATTTTTAAGTTTTTCGTAGAATATATATAAAGTTAATAACTTTTAAAATTAAAATTTTTACATTCATTCTCATTTATAGTTTTAATTTATCATAAAAATAAATTTTTGTATTGATAGATTATTCAATTTCCTTTTAAATCTTTTCCATACTCGCCATTTTAAATCTTTTCCATGTCTTCTCTAAATAATGATCGGTCTCAAATAATTCATGCAAATTTTTCTTAAGTCATTTTTTCTAGTTTGAGCAAAAATACAAGAGAAAAAAATGGCCCACTGAAATTATTTCGCTTAAATTACATAAGATATTATAATATTTGTTTAAGTGAATAATATTTAGCTTAAACAAAATTATATTTGCTTAATTTATATTTGTCTATAATTTGCTTAAGTATGACTTAAGAAAAAATTATAGTAAATGAACATCCTATTTTTTTAATCATTTAACCAATTTTTTTAGTCATTATCCATATTCTAATTACACAAAAGTGTTGATTTCTAATCGTTTAACCACATCTCTTTAGTCGTTACTCCTATTTTGATTACACCAAAGTGTTAATTTCAAAGACAATTGAAATGACTATATGTAAAGATGAAAATAGATCAAATCATTTGACAAGAGTTTATAGCCTAATTTTTTTAAAATCTAGTTCTGCCTAACCTATTTAATTAGTAGGCTTAATTTAGACTTTTTAAAAAGCCTAATCAATTAAATTTTAAAATAATAAAATTTTAAATTAAAAACTCTAATCTTTTTTGTTAAAGTTGAAAAAGGTATTTACTACATACCTTCTAATAGTTTATTTACATATAAGCCTTATGAATTTTAAAAAGATATATCTATTTAGATAATTTAATAGCCTATTTACAAATAAGCTTAATGACATAATGAATATATCAATACGAAATAGGTTGTTAAACAAGCTAATAGACCAAATCAGATTTTTAAAAAGGCAAGGCTAGGCTCAATAAAAAACCTATGACAGTAATAAGCCAGATTCAAGCTTTAAAATTATTAAATAAGTTAGGTCTATTTATGTAAAGCCTAGCCTATTTTCATCTCTAACTATATGATATTTTCAATTTTAATTGGTCTCACTTACAAATATCACAGTTCAAAGTATAAAAATGCAAAGAAAGTATAGTTATTTAGATTTAGGATAAATTTAAAAAACATGTTCGTATTCTATTAAAGAGAGAGAATAAAGTGGAATTGAAGTATGACAAATAAAAATTGAACAAAACTTACACAATAATATTCTAAACGAGATTTACTTAATTCTATTTGATTTCTTATTTTAGATATCTCTTTTAGATTCTTATATCTTAAATTTCAACTATGTCCACTCAATCTATCATCAAATTAGTTGTAAAAACATAAAGAAAATTTTTAAACTTGCTTTAAAAATAAAATTAGAATAAGTTTAAGATAATGTGATTAAAATTTACATGAATCAACACTTATGTTCTTAAAAAATAATTATCTTAAAAAAAACATAGTTTAAAAGACCTTTAAATATCTAAAAAATAAAAATTCTAAATTTATAAAATTTATTAATAATTAAATTATAAATACTATAACTTTTAAAATTTATTACTAACAGTCATTTTGCTTACATATTCATAAGTTTTATATTATACTAATTCAACATAGTTTTTTTATCTATTATTTTATATTTAATATTTTAAAAATAAAATACTCATTAATTTTTTACGACATTTAATATTTTTTATTCTACCAATTAATTAGAATATATTATGAATATAAATTGTATATAATTGTTAGTATATTTTAATTGAATTCATTAAAAATTGAAGTATTAAAGTATGTTTAAATAACAATAGGAATGACGATTACTGAATGCCCATGGTTTTGTAGCTTTTGGTCCTTTCTATTTTTTTTTTTCCTAATCTTACTCCCTAATCGCAAGTGTCGCACTCGGACAAATTAATAAAAATTGAATTGCATAAAAATTATGTAGTAAGAGGTGCAATCCAAGTCGTCTCCCAATGATAATAATGTTATATGATTATAAAATTAGAGGAGATTTAATTTATAAAATAATGCTGATTAGAATAAAAAGTTAACAAGAATTTAAAACTCTAATATAAGAATTTAGAAGAACTACGACCACTCTATCATCAGATTCCAAGAAGATGCATCAACCAACAAATTAGCGATTAACATTAAATTCGAATGAAACCTCAATTCAAATTAAGCATTCACACGAGAACCCTCATGCATTCGATTAACACACAATTCGCTCAAAGTTCAGAAACCTCTAGAACCTAATCGATTTATGTTAATTTAATTCACTAATGCCATTAATCTTAGATCTCAAACTTGAAAATCTAATTCACACTCCTTCAAGAATTAATTACATACATCAACTGAATAATATATAATCAAACAATTGCAAAATTATCAATCCAAACGAAGAACTTCAATTTGAAATCATAATTAGCAAAAGGAGAAAGAAGGAAGAGATGAAACCAAATTTGTTGTTGAATAAATTGTGAAACCGATCCTCAAGAGTGTCTCAATCCTTTTTCAATCCTTAAACTAGATGAAAGTCTAAGCCTCCATTAATGGAGGAAAATGAAAAGTAAAAACGGAAGAAAAAAAAGAGAGAGAGAAGAGAGAAGGGGAGAGGAGCCAAAATCAACTTAAAATTCAAAATTCAAAAATTCCGTTCGTCACTTTGTTCCATTTTGTTTGCTATGAAAACGGCCTCTTTTTGGTTCGTGGCCTGAAGGACAATTGTAGCCTTGAATGTTAGCTTCAAAACGCCACTAGAATGGGCTTAATTGGACATCTGTGGACTGAGATATGGCCCAAATACTGCACCTTGCTTAGGATCCGCGACTACAGCATTCTGACTTTTCCAGGCCCAGTTTCAGCTTTTTATCATCAGAATTAGTTTCTGACCTCTCATAGAAATTGTGCACATTTCTCTTAGCTTTTCTACAAATCAAGAATCAAAATTAAAGGAGTTTTACAACTCAAGATATAGTCCAGAAACCAAAACAGTATCAGAATTTGCCAAATACTAAAAAAATTAAATAAAGCCCAAATAAAATTCAAATATCATAAAATGATCCAATTCAAACCAATTAGGCACAAAAGAAGATTAATGAGCTAGAAATGAAAGGAAATAAGGTTATAAAAATCCAATTGATCAAATTTCCCCACACTTAACTCTTGCATGTCCTCATATAAGACACAATCAATCAAATAAAAACATGTAACCTAAAAAATCATAGAATAATCAAAACAAATAAACAAATTCTCCAATGAATCCTTAGAAGTGCTGAAATTAGGGACACAAGATCAAATAAAGCATCAAGAGTTCTATAACAATCAAACATCCAACTCCCAACCTCTCAAAAATGTAAGCCAAGCAATATCATTCAAAGTGTATAGATCAAGCATGAAAGATCTCACAAGATGGTGTATACAACTCAACTCTCTAGTGTATGGTTCAAAGTGTTTCACTCAAGTCACCTCAAAAGACAATGCATTACCATAAGCTTGTTAATCTTCTACTTCTCCACTACTTACAATCATATGCAAACACAAATCAAGAGGGCTTTATTCAATAGTTGTAATGGGGTTAATGTAAAATGACAAGATACAACCGAAGAGAATAGGAATAACATTGGTCCTTAGACAAATCAAGCCATAACACACATTTATTCTCTTTGGACTTCCTTTTCCCTGCATGATTTTTCCATTTTCTTTGTAATAATTTTTTATTTATTTCTTTTTCTTCATTTTTTTTCTTCTTGCATTCTTTCCGAATCCCCATACTTGAAATGCAATAACATTAATGAAACCAATGCACTCCCTATTCCCTAAGGTTAGGTATAACATGGTTTTCCACTTAAAGCTTATAATGTGCTAGAAGCTAAAGAATGGTCAATAAGGCTCAAAGGGGCTAAACAAAGGGCAAAATGCAAGGTAAGTTATATGGCCAAGTGGGTACAAATTTGAAAAAAAAAATGCCTCTATCATATTCATAATTGCATATGAAAATTGTAGACTCAAAGAAGAATCAAAACAAGTTCTAGAATGACAAAATCTAAGAGGGAAAACACACAAGAAAGAAAAGAATGGCATGAATTTCAACCATCCAAAAATAAGGCTCAAAAGCTCACAAAGGTAAAGTCTAACATACTCAATCATACAAATCAAAATCAATCACCAAATTCACATATATCAAGAGGAAGAAGCAAAAATGAAATCATGTAGGAACTCTATCCTCCTTAATGACTAATGCCTTAACTCAATAACTTCCAATTCAACAAAGGAAAACAAGACAAAAAACAATGCTAAATAATAAAGTTACTCTCCAATTCTCCCACACTTCAACTTTACATTGTCCTCAATGTAATGTATAATGGAAATGTAAAATATGGTAAAGAAAAGGCAGAGGGAAACTCTCTAATCAAGCATAAGTGGCCGCTAGTAAGCGGACCTCCCCAGTGGTCTCTAAGGGTACGTCCTCATGAAATGGCTTCAAGCGGTGGTCATTCACTGTGAGTGCTTTATTTGTTCCAGGCTCCAAAATCTACACAGCACCATAGGAAAAAATCTTAGTCACGATATAAGGACCAAGCCACCTAGAACGAAGCTTACCAGAAAAGAACTTGAGTCGAGAAACTCAAATGCAAGACCATTATTGAATGCAGAAAATAAATTGAAAACTTCTAAAAGAAAAAAATAATAATTGAGTTGTATCCCTAAATATTCCTCTTTTTTCTCATAAATTTGCAACACTTCATTTAATTGAGAACATGGAAGAAATAGCCCTGGAGGGATTTCTAGCTGCTTCATGAACTTAATAAGCTTCTCTTCATGCTCTTCATTTGCTTGATGTGCAGAACATCGTGTCTTGTTGCTGTACCTAGGATGCTCCCTTGAATATACAATGATGTAATATTTATATTTCAACTGCTCAGGAAATGGCTTTAACTCAGATGCAAGGGGCAGCTTTAGAGAAGGAGGCAGCTTTACATTGGAGCTGCATCTGTCGTGGATGCATTATGATTTACTTTTTCAGAATCTGCAATAGCTACATCAAAATCACCATAAACATATGTATCAATCTCAACACAGATGCTACATTTTGCAGAATCATTACATGCATCACAAGTAAAAGAATTAGGATAATTGGTTAGGTTAGGATAATTAATACAATCTGAAAATTCAGAAAACTCAGCCAAATTATCATCAACTACATCATTCAACAAATTATCATGAAAAATCAAATGAAATGAAAGAGGAATAGGTTGCTCAAAATTTTCTTCTGCCTCAGTAGAAGTGGTATGAGCAATAAGAGCAAATTCTACACTTGCTGGGCTGCAATCAGTTGCTAGAGCAGTAGTATTAAGATCTTTATCTATTGGTTGCTACTCTTGCGAGTCTTGCATGGTCTTTATTGAACTCAAAGTAACATTCTCTGGTTCAACAAATGGTTGTGCAGAAAGATTATCAAGACCTTGAGACTTCAGTTCATTTACTGTTGTTGCCAACTGACCAATCTGATTTTTCAAGTTTTCAATGAATGCTTATGTTCTTAGTTGAAAATTCAGATCGTTAATTGCCATCTCCCTTATCAACTCTTCCAAGGATAGCTCATTCTTGGAAGGTGCAGCATTTTGTGGTGGGAGTTGATATTTTTGCTGCGTAAAATTCTTCCATCCCAAGTTTGGATGACTCATCCAACCTGCAGGCTCATACAATGTAGGACAGAAATCAGTATGATGTTCAGGTGAATTACAAATTTCACACAACATTATAGCCATTTGTGACAATGTCAACTGCTCGATCAAAGAAGCTAAATCATCTAACTTGTTCTCTAGTCTTCTATGATCAGTCATATAAAAAATTTTCTGAGCCATAATATCTAAATAAGAATGAAAAGAAATAATATTTTTTTTTCAAAAACCACCAACCGGCCTCCGACCTATTGCCATTGCGTAAATCTCGTCGAGCTATATGAAATGCATATATTACAATAAGAAATCAGAGCTGTATGCAAAAAGTTATGCCACTTTTAAGTTTAGACAGAGATCTACACGTTCAGATACACGGCTGTGTACTTTTTTGACAAATGCAGAATGCAAAAATGCAGAAACACAACACAAAATGTAGAGAATTGAATGATGTAATACTAAGCAATGATAGATGACTATCTACTATGCTATTCAAAGGCTACTAAAACAGAATGTATAGACACAATTATGCTAAATGAAAAATGCTAATTATGCAGAATCTTAATTCGATGAAAAAGGCTAATTATGTAAAATCCTAATTAGATGTAAAACGCAACATACAATATGCAATGCAATCAAATTAACACAGAATTATATATTCAAATAACATCATCATCCCCGGCAACGGCGCCAAAATTTGATCGCGAGTGTCGCACTCGGACAAATTAATAAAAATTGAATTGCATAAAAATTATGTAGTAAGAGGTGCAATCCAAGTCGTCTCCCAACGATGATAATGTTATATGATTATAAAATTAGAGGGGGTTTGATTTATAAAATAATGCTGATTAGAATAAAAAGTTAACAAGAATTTAAAACTCTAATCCAAGAATTTAGAAGAACTACGACCACTCTATCATCAGATTCCAAGAAGATGCATCAACCAACAAATTAGCGATTAACATTAAATTCGAATGAAACCTCAATTCAAATTAAGCATTCACACGAGAACTCTCATGCATTCGATTAACACATAATTCGCTCAAAGTTCAGAAACTTCTAGAACCTAATCGATTTGTGTTAATTTAATTCACTAATGCCATTAATCTTAGATCTCAAACCTGAAAATCTAATTCACACTCCTTCAAGAATTGATTACATACATCAACCGAATAATATATAATCAAACAACTGTAAAATTATCAATCCAAACGAAGAACTTTAATTTGAAATCATAATTAGCAAAAGGAGAAAGAAGGAAGAGATGAAATCAAATTTGTTGTTGAATAAATTGTGAAACCGATCCTCAAGAGTGTCTCAATCCTTTTTCAATCCTTAAACTAGATGAAAGTCTAAGCCTCCATTAATGGAGGAAAACGAAAAGTAAAAACGGAAGAGAAAAAGAGAGAGAGAAGAGAGGAGAGGAGAGGAGTCAAAAACAACTTAAAATTCAAAATTCAAAAATTCCGTTTGTCACTTTGTTCCATTTTTTCGGCTATGAAAACGGCCTCTTTTTGATTCGTGGCCTGAAGGACAATTTTAGCCTTGGATGTTAGCTTCAAAACACCACTGAAATGGGCTTAATCGGACATCTGTGGACCGAGATATGACCAAAATACTGCACCTTGCTTAGAATTTGTGACTATAGCGTTCTGACTTTTTTCAGGCCCAGTTTTAGCTTCTTATCATCAGAATTGGTTTCTGACCTCTCCATAGCAATTGTGCACCTTTCTCTTAGCTTTCCTACAAATTAAGAATCAAAATGAAAGGAGTTCTACAACTCAAGATATAGTCCAGAAACTAAAACAGTATCAGAATTTGCTAAATACTAAAAAAATTAAATAAAGTCCAAATAAAATTCAAACATCATAAAATGATCCAATTAACCAATTAGGTACAAAAGAGAATTAATGAGCTAGGAATGAAAGGAAATAAGGTTATAAAAATCCAATTGATCACTCTCACCAGATAAAATGTTTTTAGTAAAGGTTGTGATATTTAATACATTAATTTTTTTAAATAAAAATCAAAGTAATTTTTTTAAAATATTACGTCGAAGATAATAATTAGCTAACTGAAAAAAATTAATGTTCCATAATTGGACTCAGGAACCTTAACAGTACTGCACGTTTTGAGAGGATATGGACTTTTTTTTTTTCCTATTTTAATGTTATTTAAATAAATTTTGAAATAAATATTTATAAAAAATTAAATAAAAATTATCGCACAAATTAAAAATAATATATACTCTTTAAATTTTAAACAAATTATACAAATAAATGTTTAAAAATAAAAAATATAAATTAATTTTAATTTATGTAAGATGTTTGATTCATTAAATTTTTAATTCTTATAAATACTTATTTAAAAATTTAACAAAACTTAATATTAGTTTATGCTTATTTATTCTAGTATATAATATTCACTCCTTTCTTTAACAAAATAATTTTTAAAATTTATTTATATTTATTATGAATATGTTTAGTAACGTTAATATCTATTTAGTAAATTAATTAATTTTTTGATAAATGAAAATTAAGTTTTGTTACCTCAATTTAAAAGTTGAGTTTAACTATAATATTAACTTCATATTAAAATAATATATTTATTATATTGAGAATATTAAAAAAATAAAAATTCTTTTAATAAAATTTTATCACTATTTATTATTTAAATTTAATTTAAAGAGTTAGATAAAAATTTTAAAATAAAATTGTAACTGATAAAAATAATTTTAAAAATATCACCTAAATAACTCGTAACCTTTTGAAGCTACCGATGAATGATTTCTTTTATTTTTACTCTTACTTTAAAAATATATATGAGGAGAAATTTTGATTTTTTTATTTTTTAATTATTTAATGAATTGATTAATAATAATAATAAATATTTAATTATTAAATTAAAAAGTTCATAATAAATAAATGAAGAAAATTACTAACATTTAACCTTAATATTATATTTTTAAGCTATTTAATAGATATTAATTAATTGTATGGTTAATTTTGTCTTCTATTTCAGTTAACTACCTGTACAACTGTAATAAATCAACCAAAAGTTAAAAGTTTTCATTTAGTTTCATAAATACAGGTTTGATACTCGTAACTTTTAACTATTAGCCAGTGTTATAAAATAAAGGTCAAGGTATTTTTTTTTCTTGCATCAAGTATTTTACTAAAATGTTATCAGTGATTTTTTTTTTGTGCATTGTATAATATAATTAAATTAAAAGAATCTCTTAAATAAAATTTAAAGATGTCTTATATATCACAACAAAAAAAAAGGTAATATTTTTTAAAGATTTAATTAAATAATGAGAGTAAATAATTATATTATTTATAATAAACATTATATTATATTCAATAGGAATGAATTACGAACACAAATTTTAAAATTAAGAAAAAGTTATAAAATTTAAATATATTAAATTTAAAAATCTTTTTTTTCATATGTCGTGTCAAAATTTAAAATGTATATTGAAATTAAGATTATCATAATTATATATATATATATATATATATTATGATATGAATTACATAGATCATACATGCAAAATATTTTTTAAATTTATGAAAATAAGAATTATTTGATAACATTTTTATGAATATTCAATTTTGATAAAATTTTACATAAATAATTTAAAAAATATATAATTATAATTTAATAATTAAATTAATAAAAATTATGTTTTATATTAAGTTATTAACAATATAAGAGTGGATGCAACCACACTAATATAATTTAGTTTTTTTATATATTAAATTAATGATGTCAATAAAGTTGTTTAATATATAGGAGAGGATCAAATTATGTTAGTGTTAGTGTGTATTACACTCTCTTTTAATAAGATTTTATTTGTAAAAATCATTATAGTTTTGTATCTATGATATAGTACAATTTTTTGTAAATATTTAATTATCTAAGCTCAATTTTAAAAACTGCTAGAGATTATGAGTTAAAGGAATTCCTAACTTATTACTCAATGATAAGGCTCTATCATTACCCCTTGATGGCTTGAAAAATTATAAGTTGATGATTCCAACTAAGAGAGGTTACATGCATACACTAGCTCAATAAACTATAGATTTATTAGACAATAAAAATGTCTAATGTGGTAAGTTAACAACAAATGAAAAGGGTATATAAAAAAGAGGTTCTTAATTTATATTGTTTAAGACAGTTTAACCTTAAATTTAATTACTTTATTTTACTTATAGATCAAGTTTATGTTCAAAATTTTAATAATATCAAACCTTGATATTTAAACAAAATTTTGTATTAAACATCATCAATTTTGCTTAAATGAAAATTTTGTATTAAACATCATCAAATTTTGCTTATAACTTTTTTAGAAGTTTATCCAAACTTCCCAAATAACTCAGCTAAAATTAGCCACTAATAATCACATTTTAAACAAAACTACTGTATACAAATCTATAATTATATATATTTCTACTTTTGTGTAACAATACTTTCTTGCAAAATAACATTACTGTTACTTTAAATCTCTTTTAATAACACTTTATTGTGTTAGAATAGTTCTTCTTCCATAGCCTATGTTTAATTTCATACCAAATTAAGAACAATAATATTAAAATGATTTTTTAATACACATGTAAAGATACAAAAAGAAAATTAATAAATAATGTTTATTAAAAATTATAGCATTTGATATTATCAACACTTTGAAATTTATATTTTTAATAAAATTTATTTTATAAAAAAATTTATTGTATATTTTTAAAACACATGTTAGAAAAATTAATAATAAAATAACTATCTTATTAACTAAAATTTATTTTCTTAATTATATTTTTCAAAACATATTAACATTAATATTTAAAATAAGGTTTAAACAACTAATAATATAAAATTTTATTGATAAAAAAAATTATACTTTTGTATGTTTCATAATATATATATATGTTATAATAATAATAATAATAATATATTATTATTATTATTATTATTATTATTTAAGATCAAATTTAAAAACTGTTTTAAGGATTAAGTTTGATAAAAAGTAATTTTTTTGAAGATCGCGTTACATTAAAAATCATATGAAAGACGCACTAATACTATCTGTTCTTAAGTATGTCTATTCTAGACATTTTGCCTAAAATTATTTCTTGCATTAATTATTTTCTTATAAAAATATCCACAAGAGAAACAAAATAATTAATTAGTTAAAAAGAGAGTAAGATATTGAGTTTTAATATTTTAAGGATAATTTTGAAAACATATTTGATTTATTTATAAGTTTAATGTCATTAATGAAGCTAATTACATTTTTTAATTCGAGCTTTCGAATGTTTTGCCAACATAAGTTTAATATAATTTTTTATTTAAAATAAAAATATTTATTATTTTAAAATTATAAAAACAAATTAAATATATATTTTTATAATAATTTAATGTATTTAATAAAATATTATTTAATACTTTTAACATATGTCTTTTTAAACATATTAAAAAATTATCTTAATTCTTATAATAATTTTTTATAGTAAATATTTATAAATAGTAAATTTTTATTAAAAATAATAAGGTATTATAAAAATTAATATATTAATAATGTTAAATGCTATAATTTTTAATAAAAATTATTATGGATCAATTTTTTAATACATGCTCTTGAACATTACTTTTAAAAAATTACTCTTGTAAAATAATTAAGAACAATCTTAGATTGACAATAGGAAAAATAATTATTTTAAATTACTTTATTTCTTTAAGCTGCACTCACTAATTGATTTTTTCTACTTTTTTTTATTGATTATGTTAATTGTAACTTTCAAAATTGACATTAAATACTATAAAAAATATTTTTATTTAAAATATAATATTTATCATACTTTTATATTTTTTTAAATCAATTTTTTATAAAAATATATTATTTTAATTATTTATTAAATGTCCATAAAATGTTTTCATTAAAAACTTTTTCATTTTAATTAAGGAGCGAACGAAAGTTAGCATCTCGCATAATAATAATAATAATAAATTATATTTATTCAAGTTCAATTTAAAAATATTTTAAAGATTAAGTTTAATAAAAAGTAATTTTTTAATTAAAAATCACATTAACTCTGCATTTAAAATTACATAAAAAACACATTAATACCCATCTTTGTTCCTAAATATGAGACTATTTTAGAGGTTTTTTTTTTAATAAGATCCCTTGTAAATTGTTTCTTGAATTAATTATTTTCTTACAAAAATACCTTCACTAAAGAAAAAGTAATTAAAGATAATGAGTTCTAAAATTTCTAAGGACAGTTTTAAGAAAATAATCTAAATTGTTTATGAATTTAATGTTACTAGTAAAGTTAATTACATTTTTAATTCCATTTTTTCGATGTGTTGCCAACATAAATCTAATGAAGTTTAATGTAGAAATACTTTTATTCTAAATAAAAATATTTATTATCTTAAAATTATAAAAACTATAAATATATATTTTTATGACACATTAAAGTATTTGATAAAATGTATTCAATACTTCTTAAAATACGTATTTTTTAAAAATATTTTTAATTCTTACAATAATTTTTTAATGTGTATATACTAAAAGCACATAATAAAAATTTATAAATGATTAAAAACAATAAAATATCATAAATTTTAATATATTAATAATATTAAATACTATAATTTTTATAAAACTACTATATATTAATTTCTTAACCTGTGATGTTAAAAAATTGCTCTAGTAAAATAATTAAAAAATTCTCAGAATAAGAGAACAAATTTTAACCAAAAAAAAAAGTTACTTTATTTCTTTAAGCTGGAGGCTCTGTTAATTGTAATTTGTAACTTTTAAAATTGATATTAAATACTTATATTTATTAAGCTTTTATATCTTTAAAAAATAATAAATACTTATATTTTTAATTGCTTATTAAATGTCCATAATATTTTATATTAAAAACTTGTTCATTTTGATTAAGGGAGCGAAGGAGAGTTAGCAAATGGCATAAACTAAACATTTCCTTTCTGTCACATTGTTGGCTGGCAGTGACAAAGTAAAGCTGTTCCTTTCTTCAAAACTCCGAAGTTTCAAACAAATTATAAGAAAAAAAAAAAAAGAGAAAAAATTGTAACTAACCTCATCAAGTTCCACCGAAAAACCTGCGTCACCTTTTTTCACTTCCTCGCCGAGTTGGCGACTCAGCATCATCGATGGACGAGTCGGGTTCCGCTTCCTCTCCGCCGCGTCCGATGGCCATTGACGGCGGTGGCCACGACGCCGCTCTGGCGAACTCGCGATTCCTGACTCGGGAAGAGGTTCTCCGGCGCCGGCTCCGGCGATTGAAGCAACTGAGTCGGTGCTACCGGGGCCACTATTGGGCCCTGATGGAAGAGCTCAAGTCCAAGTATAGAGAGTACTATTGGACCTATGGCAAAAGCCCCTTTAAGGAGGATCACGCCGACAGCGACAACGAGAATCCAAACGGCGTCGTCTCTGGTGTTGGTGATGATATCGTACGGTGTCGTTTTGGTGGGTGCAAGACTAAGGCTATGGCTCTAACCAAGTATTGCCACGCTCATATATTGTCCGATTCAAAGCAGATGCTTTATCAGGGATGCAGAGCCGTAGCCAAAAAGTGGGTTTTTTTCCCTCTAATTTTTAATTTTTAAATTAAAAATGTTTTTACGAACATTGGAGTGAGATTAGAAAGTAGTTTGGAGTAAATAATGAAAATGACACTAATTTTACTGATAGAACAACTTTTTTTCATCCAAAATAATGATTAAAATATTGTTTTTAACCAAAATGCTAGTTCCGCCTCGCAAATTTCAGCGCGTGATTTTATTTAATTTTCTGAAATTGGATTTTGTTTCTCGATATTGATTATTTGGCTGTGTAAAGTTTGAAGATTTTATTACTGGTTGGTGCTTGAATATACTGTATATATGTTCACTAAGTACAAAAAAAGCTTTGTATTTTTTCTCTGTTTCATAATTTCATGCAGTGTGTATAGAATCAGTGTGGCTTCTGGGTCGTTTATATGCTTCTGTGTGGTTTAGGAAAATCTCAGACAATTATAAATTCTAAGAAATCTAATTGCTACAATTAAAATACCAGTATTTCCAAAACTATCTGTTTGGATAGTTCATCCTTTTGACACTTTTTTTGTCAAGAGGAGCACAGTGTCCATAACTATCCATGTTACCTTTGTTTTTCACTGAGATTCTTTGTCGTCAATGGATCAACCGCCGAGAAAGCACAACAATGTGTTCTTCTCAAGCATTCTTTTGAGACAATTCTATGTGAAGGAAGTCCAGTTTGAACATTCACTTGGAATTGGAATATGGAAAATCTGGCTGTAGAGTTGGTTTAATCTCAGATTCAAGATCTTGCTGTTGATTTAATCTTAGATTTAGAGCTTTCTCTTTGTTAGGTTTCTGGTGATGGACTTGGAATGGAAGTGCATAAGTGTGAGAAGCAACTACTAAGTTGGAAAGGGAACATGATGGAATTAGAGAAAAAGGTTGTGGGAGAGAGCAATGAATTTTGAAAATTCCACCTATTTTGGTAGAATTTCAAACCCTTGATTTTAGGCATTAAAATACTCCATTTAAATTCCTAGAAATTTAAAATCTTTTTGAGTAAATATCTAAACAAAGTAATGTTAACTATGGTATTTTAAATTCACTCAAATATTACTTTCCCTTCCTATATTAGCTTATTCAAACATACTCTGATTGAATTTTTAAGGTAGAAAATGTAGCTAATTTAATTTGTATTTCAACCACAACGCACACCTTAAGGGCTCACTTTTGTTCATTGACATTTAGTCATTTATTCCCACCTGAAACCTTTCGATCTTCTGAACCAAAACAAGACTGAACAGCAACCACAATCTACCTTATCCCAAAGAAGAGAGAACCTTCATTTAAAATGCAATGAAAAAGTTGTGGGTTCTGTAAAATGAAAATCATGACAGTTATCCGTGCTTGAGTGGTATCTCCAATTTGCAAATGTTTTGGTTTGGTAATGTTGCTCAAAATCCATTTACCAATCTTGTGCCAAAAAGCTGTATTTATGAGGAAAAAGAAACTAACCTTGTGACAAATGATGTTTTATGAAAGTAACTTATGGTTTACAAATGATTAATTCAATTTGAAGTTCAAGGATTCAGAACCAGCTAGCTTTCTGTCTTAGGGAGTAGTTTGATTCAAAATTCTTGAGATTTTTCAGCAATCAATCTACCATGTCTTTTAGAGATTGGTATGTTATGTTACTTACAGTAATGTCACCTGCTGGACTTCCATCATGTCTGTAGACTTTTGTAATTTGTGGCTGTTTGGGTGTCATATGAGCATGCTTGTAAAATAGTTAATTTCACCGCTTACCAAACCATTAAACCATGTTGCACTGTACCATTTTTGGATTCTATAAAGTAGTCCTTTCTAGTAAAAGTTGGAATTTTTTAGTCTATCTTGCTAGTTTAAGGTATTGAATGCTTGTTCTGTACTGCATTCTTGTTTTCATACCCACAATTGGTAAGTTGATCTTTCTATCCTTTTCTGTTTACTGTAAACTTTCATTATTTGATTTGTCTAGGATAATGATCTTGAGAATTCATAGTCCTCATTAGTAAGATTAAATGCTGACTTTTACCCATGGTGAGATATCGTAGAAATTTCCATTAAGAATATATATAAACTTTTATTTATCTCTTTCCATTCTTGTGGCCCTACACTTGATGGAGATCAACAGACATACTTTAACTGGCAGAGATAGAGACTGTTCGATGTCTTTTCAATATATATAATTGCCTCGATCAGGGAATTAAAACTTAAGATACTCCTTCCCATAAGTCACACCCCTTCATTCAATTATCAGGGTTATCTTGCTTCATTTAATCATTACATTAAATTTATTTGCTACACACAGGAACATTTCTTACATTTACATGTATAGATTTCTTTTATTTGCAATACATATCAATATCTAGAGCAATCAGCTTTGCTGACAAAGTTCTTGGCTTTATGCAGTTTGCCAACAGGGCCTTCTTTTTGTAATAAGCCAGTATTGAGGTCCATGGTTCCTTCTGCATGCCCCACTCATTACCAATTGGGTGAAAGGTGTTTGGCTCGTGCACTAAGAAGGGCAGGGGCAGGGGCAGGGAATACTATTCCTCCTAATCGTAAGCCTACTCTGAAGTTCCATGTAATAGCTTCTGAATTTGTTCATCAAATTCAAAATAAACGAAAGGTTGCATTGAAGGATACTGCTCCTAAAGCTGAGACTGAAAAAGAAACAAAACTAATCAGCTAATTCTAGAATATAATATTGATTTTCTAAACATTGCAGTGTATAGAATGGACATTTTCACTCTCTGATATATAATATTATGATTTAATGGTGAAGCATTAGGTGCCAAGAAAAAACAATACCTTTTTCTCTAATATCTGTACATGTTCGTAGTTTTTTCTGCCCTTGCTTATTTCTTTCTTAGTCATATAAAATGAGCAACATCACAATTTATCCAATTATTTGTTTTTGGACTAAGAATTTGTATCTGATTCTGAAGTTTTGTTTGCATGGATTGGGAATCTCAACTTAGAATTTTGATTCTGCATGATCATATGCCAAACTCACTTAATTCTGGTGCCTGGGATTCTTGGTTTATTTAAAGGAATTAAGATACAAATTACGTATAATTTATTTTATATTATTTGTTTAACAAGGTTTCCTCTGAGGCTCATTGATTAAAGAAGACGCCTTAACAGACATTTAAGATTTTGACTAATGTGAAAATGCCATCAGAATAGGGAATTTGAAACCAAGTAGAATTAACATAGATCTATTTTTGTTGGCATGATAGTTCTGTTATTTTCTTGCATTGCCAAGGGACCAAAGTCCTAACTATATTGAGTTCCCTAAGTGACTTGATGTGATGAAATAAAATGAAAAAGGTATGGATGATGCCTTGTTCATTACCATTTGGTTGATATGGATTCAGAAGAATGTGGTAATATTTATCATGGTCATGTCAACTTTCTTAGCTTATGGATTTGATAAAACTTGAATCTTGGTATTATATCAGGATTAGAGTTGGATCCTTGGAGGGAAATTTGCCTGTTCAAGATGGTGCGTCAAATGTTTTATTGCATGAAACAAATTTGTATAGGATAGATTAACTTTGACTTTGGATGTAAATGGGTTTGGAGTGTTCATTATGCTCATGAATTTGATTTCGTGTCTTATCTTATAAAAAGGAACATTCTCTAAGCATTATGAAACCGATCTATGAAATATACTGTACGAGTCTTCTTCAAGCCTTAATGTAGCTTCTTTCTAGCACTTTTGGATTTCTTCTACAGCTTTCCAGTTTGAAGCTTTAGCTTTGGTTCAGTCTTGGTGATCTAAAGGTCTTACAGCTGAAACAGAATAGGGACATTTATATAAATTGAATTATTCTCTAAATACAATGGGGACAATCTTGGTAAACTAAAGGACTATTGTAAGTCTTACTCTTCTCTAAATTCATAGCTTAAGCTAACTCCTTATTCAAAAAAGGATTCAAATGGCACAAGTTTCCCTAGTCTCATGATAACTTCATTCATACGTCTTAATTTTGAATGGGAGCAGTATCTTCGTTTTGTTCTCCTTATAAGGTATTTTGGTTTGGTAATAATAAAGGTGACAATAAATAGTTTGGTCCGTGAAGGATTGTATGTAGATAGTTAGAGCTGAGACTTAAATGCTAGGAGTTTGGATGCGCATGACCAGAAGTTGTGGTAATCATTTTTAATGATCTTAATTAATGTGCGATTAAATAAACCGGAAAAGAAATGTGCTATAAAAGATGTATACGTAGAAGTAACATGATGAATTTTCCGTTTTATCTCAAGTTTTGAATATTTAGATACAAAATATTACCATTGTCAATAAATATCAGGTTCATTTTAGAATTGAGTTAAATATAAGGTTATTTCCCGATAACTAAATCCCTTTTCTGCCCTTCAACATCCTTGGTTTATTGTTTAAATACAAAGTAGTTCATTTATTAATAAATGCTACTAAAAAAGAAAGCAGAAAAACACGAGGTTGAATTGAGTTTTGTCTCCTTTATAAAGTTTTTGCAAACTACTAAAAAGTTGTTAAACAACTGTTGGTTTATGAGACAGACGAACAACTACTCTAGTTTATGATACAGACAATGTGTTTTGCATAACTTCAAAGAATTTTCCAAAGGATTAAAAAAAAAAAAGAAGCTCTCCAATCCAACAATCCTTTTATGTTGGATAAATAAATGAGGGATATGAAAGAGAGATTAAACTTCGAGAGTTGTGCCAGATCACCCCCCATAAAACTTAAGGATACGTTTAGCCTTTACAAATTATCAAAAATTTCACTATAAAGTAGTTGAATCAAATATAAAGCATATCACTCTAAGTAATTTTGTGTAAGCTTCACCATGTTCTATAATTTGTTTTTTCCTCCCCAAGTTTCTCTAAACGACGAACTCCTAAGAACTTAAAAAGAAAAAAGATTAAGGTTATTTGAAAATGTTCAACAAGGCCTGTCGAAAACAAAGAATGCAAGAATGTTTTAAAAATAACACTTGATCACAGTAAAAGATAAAACATTGTAGTAAGTTCATTTGCACATTCTACATGTCTTAATGTCTTATCTCCTTTTATATTCGCATAAGACTTTTTAGATGTAAGTTCTCGTACACATATTTGTTTAACACAAAGTCCTTTTTTTTTTAATGTTGCTAATGAGAACAATGCTTATTTAAAAACTAGCTAAAGTGTGTTTTCAGCAATTTTCTTATGTTTCCTTATAAAAAAAGTAGTAAACGTGTGGAGTAAAAAAAATAAAAAATACTCTTATCTTTATTATATAAAGATAAATATATTTTTTATTCTTTGAAGTGAATTTTAATCTTTTATCAACTTTAAGTTTGTCTAATACTTATATATGACAAAGATAAATAAAATAGACGTTGTCTTTCAAAGGAGGTAGTTTATAATACCATCACTTTACTATGATTTTTTTTAATAAATATTTTCTCTTTTTTTTTCTTCAATATACATAGGAAATGTATTAGGTGAGAAAGCTACTCTTATTACATATAATTAGGATTAGAGAGAGAGAGAGAGAAAGAGAGAGAGATCTTTATAACATGACTTTTTTAATTTGATAATTTTGACTAAATGAAGTAAGAAAGCTCTTATATAAAAAGTTAGAGGAAGATATTTTAACCGTTAAATCTTTTCATAAATGAATGGTCAAGATTGTAAAATTAGAAAACTAGGATTATATATATATATATATGGGGGGCAATATCTTTTTACACCAGTGTAAATTTAAAAACTCTTACATTCAATCTGAACCTTTTATTTAACTTAAATCTAACAGTCAGTGAAGTAATAAATTATAACCCGTTAGATTTAAGTTAAATAAAATACTTAGATTGGGTAAGAATTTTTAGACTTATATTGGTGTAAGAAGATCTTTCTCATATATATATATATTATGTTGACAATAATTTATTTCAAAATTTTTAATTTAATAGTTAAATTAATAAAATATAATATTTATATAGTTATTAAATAAAATAGCTGTCAATTTTTTTTAAAGTAACTAGATTCTTTATATGATAATTACTTTTATTGATTTCTCTTTTTTAATTTCTTTTCTTTATCTCAATCAATTAAATATACTTTAATAATTAAGTTATACTTATTTAATATTTAATAACATAACCTCTTCAAAAAGAATATTTTATTATTGGGATGTGCAAACAAAGTCTCACATTAACTAGAATTGGAAAAGATCAAGAGTATATAAGTATAGTAGATATCTCTATTAGTACGAGGCCTTTTAGTGGATGTCTATAAATAAAATCATGAGAGCTTAGGCTCAAAGTGAATAATATTATACTAGTGTGGAAATATAGTAAAAAGTCCATACTTGTTATAATAAGTAGTATCAAAGCCCGAATCTCCACGTAGTGCCATGTGGATGTGGCGCATTTGAAAACAAATAACAACAATGATCAAGTCCATCAAAATCAATAGTTGAATTCTTCTAGTCCTTACTATATTCATTTTAGTAAAAATTTAAATGTTGTTCTTGTCTTTCCACCAATAAATGACAACTATGATTCATGGAGTCGAGGCATTCGAACTTCATTCTTCCGCTCCCATACTAAAAGTCAAAGTTGGCGCAAGAGTATTCAGTGCATCTCTACTCATTCTGCATCCATATATACATATTGGACACATCACAAAAAAGAAAGGGATGAATACACATATTCATAAACAATTATACAAGGCAATACTTATGCTTAAATAAAACAAATCTCAATCAAATAAACAATCAATTAATTCAAAGTCTTTTATTTGTGAATTTTTCATGAAATAATTAATTAATTATCCAATATTATTAAATTTGAGTTGAGATTGAAAGATCTGTATCTGCAACCCGGCTAATGTTATAGGTATATATTCTCCTTTTATCAGAGGCTAAACATAAGTGCATAATTTTTATTTTATGATCATTACTAGCAGCCCACACTCAAAACTAATTTTGGTATGCTTTAGTGTTTGTCAGGATAGGTTAGCAAAGTTCTATTGTCTACGACACAAGTAAGCCATACTTGGTCCCCTGTTATAAGTCTTAGGCACCCTTTTATCTCCTATGATTAGATCAACAATATTTGCTCCTCATATGTACCGTGGAGTATTCAACTTCTTTCATAATCTCAAACACAAATAATATCACAACCCTCAATTGTCCAATAAGTACATTCTTACATCTCTATATCAAGAGAATAAATAATCACATGGACATGGCCAAAACTATAATTTTCCAAATTTCATACACCAACTTATGAAATTCACAATTAAATCAATACAAGTCCAAAAGTTATGAAATCACCAAGGTTTTCTTTATTTAAGTATCTACTATAATATAAAATTACAAGTAAAATTCAAACACTTCAAGAAATTTAGTTAAATCTTAGTTTGTCTTTGTTGTTCTTAGATCAACTTACTTAACATCAAACATATTGAAAAATTCATAATAAATTCATTTTTAATCTAAAACATATGAGACTAGTAAGATTATTCTCCTTAACATTTTCATTTTCAAATAAAAATATTCTCAAAATTTAAATACTTACAAACATCAATTCATGGTTTAAATTCTAATTATATGTCACAAATTATTACAATTCAGCAACAATTATTGGAAAAAGCATACATTATTTAATTCAGTATCAAAATTCATCAGATCAGTGACATTCTTTCCCTTTGAACATCTAATTTCATAAAAAAATACAAATAAAAATTAATCATTGACAGATTTCAAAGAAAAGTTATAATATCTCTTTATTACTCTTAGAAATTTGCTTCTCAGTATCAACTTAATGAAAAATCATAACTATTTTATTCTAAGTCTAAAATTTATCAAATCAGTGAGGATATTTTTTCTTATACATTTATTTTCATGCAAAAATGTAATTAAAATAACATCACTCTTGTCCTTTAAAACAAAAACAATTTTCACAGTAATATACACATGCACATCATCTTCATATAACAACATATTTAGAAAATCATAAATATTTTATTTTTGATCCAATTTGAGCACGATCAGTGAGAATATTTTCCTTGTAAAAATGATTTAAGGTACGTTATTCCCAAAAAATCATTCACTTATAACAAAATATTGAAAATCAAAATTATTTTGTTTCAAATTCAAATCAAGTGAAAGCAGTGAAAATATTTTCGGCAAGATGTTTATTTTTATACAAAAATGAGAATAAAATGATGCTACGACTATTTTCATGCAATAAAATATTAGAAAAGTCATAGATAATTTACTTTAAATCCAAATTGAACAAGATCAATGGAAAAATTATCATAAATCAGTTATCTACTTGAATAAAATATTTAAAATTTTTTTGCAAAGGATTTCCTATATTTTATGAAATTTATAGTTTAGTCCTTAAATTTTTTATTATTTGCAAATAGGTCATTTTTTCCAAATTTAGTAAATCTCAAATTGTCCAATTATTCTCTTGATTCTACCATACTTGTGGTATAGTGTCTTGCACTTTAAAGGTAATTTTGGGTCTAAGTCCATGGTACTTTTCCATTGTTTTTTTAGGTTCAATCTTTCAAATTTGTTCTTAGAACATTGTCTTTATCATGTTTTCCATATAGTCCAAGCGTCCAAATATGTCCAAGTTCCAAAGGTCCTCCTCATGGTTATCTTTCATTTTTAGTCCATTTCTAATTTTTCAAAAGTTTTTTATTAAAACTTCAAAATGGTTTAAAAATACTTTTTGTATCTAAATTAATTTCAAACAAAGAGAGAATCGTGAGTCCAACTTAGGCAAGATGAAAAGCAAGTCACACAACATAGATCCATATGAATATACAAATATTTCATGCAAACAACTACATAGCAAGCAAAGTCATCAACAATATATCATTCTTTAGGGTTGATGTTGATTTTCATGTAGTTACTTGTCTCAACTAAGATTTTAATAATAGATCCACCAATTTCATACAAGTTTAACATATCAAAGGGTTATGGTTTTCCCTTTGACTAAAAAATTATTTGAACATAGTATCCCCTTTGATTATGAATGAAACCCCCTACCTTGGTGCTTTTGGGTTGTTATTGGGTTGATCTATAACGCTCCGAATTTTGTAATAATGATTATTTAGATATGTATATGGATATGTGTATGAATGGATGTTGGAATGTGCACTTGAATGCGTGATGAATATTGGATGATGATGTGTATGAATGCGTATGGATAAATATGCGATTATAAGAATATATGTGTGTATATATATATATATATTTGTGTGTGTGCTAAGACTGTTGGATTGTGGCTGATTTGATTGATGAAAATTTGGCTAAGTGGGTGTAGAGTGTTCTCGCTGTAGCAAGAGAGCAACAATTTGAGGTGCAATTTTGAATGCAGTCTCACTGTCGCGAGATTCTGCAGAAACCAGGATGTAGTTTTCTTTGAGATTTTCACTGTAGCGATAAGGGGCATCATTGTAATGAGAGATACCTCTGCAGCGAGAGTGTTACGACCAGAGGGGTATTTGAAAGGGTTAGAGTTTGAAAAATTTATTTCTCATTCCTTTCTTCAATTCTCTCTACCCAATCCTATTTCACTGATTAAATATCCTCTAAAGCCGTTTGAGGTGCAAGATTGAAGGTTAGAAACACGTTTGAAACTTTTGAAGGTGAGTTCCCATAGTTAGGATTTCAGTTTTTGTTTTTCTTTTTTGTTTTTTGGGTTCTCTTTGATTTCTCATGGAGTTTTCCATGTGTTTTAGGGACAAAATTCGTGGGGGGAACGTTTTCTATCATTAGATTGAATTGGGTCTTCAATTCGAGGTAATGAGAGACTCTACTCTATCTCATTGTATTTTGATTATCTTATATTTTGTTAAATATTGCAATGTGGCTAAGATAGATGGTAGGAAATGTGTGTTTGATAGAAATTATTGTGTGTTTGAATGCAATGTGATAAGAGGTGAGATGGTTAAACCCATTATTGGTGATTGTGTATTGTGACATGCCATTGGTAATGATTTAATTTTGTGAATTGATTGTGGTGAAGCCTAATAAGGATTTAATGCTTAAGTGTGATATGGGCATATATGCCATGTAGTGTGAATGAACGTAGGCCTGTGTGCCTGTGTAAATATGAATATCATATGAAATTGAAATGTGTGTGAATGAGGTATGTTAAATGCGGTTGTGAATATGCTACGAATTATTCAGTGATACACTGAATATGTGGAAGACGGGGACGATAGGAATATCTTGGGGAAGAAAGAGTGGTGGTGATACTAACAGTGAGCGTGAGTGCATCATAGGCCACATATTCTCCTCCTAACTAGACCTTTGACCAACACCTTTGTCGAGCGACTCGTGATTACACACGTGGTATCCATGATGCGGGAATAACCGGCGACCATCCATAGTGTAAATATGTGATTACAGTACTACAGTGAGCGTGGCTACGTGTAGTGAGCGCATGTGTATGAAAAATATTTTGGTGTCATGAGTGCATTGGTTATGAATTAAAATGAAATGCTTGAAAGTGTTGCCTGTGATTGTCTATACTTGAGTAGAATATGTTAGAATACAAGAGGGTGTGTAAGGCGAGTCTCTATGTTATGTGTGTGTTGGATAGTGTAAAATACTCATTCTTACATTTATTTTTTAGGTGACCAAGACGATCAGTACCAGACTCAGTGATGGGAAGGATGAAATTGCTATAGGACTAAAAATTTATTTAAACTCTTATGTAATTGAATTAGTCCTATAGCTATCATTGATGCAAACTTGTAAAACATCCTTATTTTGAAATATTTGTTTGAACTTATACACTGAGAACCACTTTAATGAAATTTTTTTCCATTTTTCTTTCAAAATTTATTTATTAAAAATTAAATTTAAAGTGTTACATGATCTTTGTGGAATCCTCTTTCTCTCCTCCCTTTGCTCTCTTCTTCCTCTTGAAAGTGAGGTCCTTCTTTCCTTGCTCTCTTCCTCTTCCACGTGATCAAAGGGTCCAAGCACAAGACTTCGTAGGGGTAACTTTGTATTTTGATGGGGTTGAATGATGTGTTTAGGACTTTTATGGTGAGGTGATGGATGATTTTACTTGGTGGTGTTCAAATGAGGTGTTTGGGGTAGGCCTAAAGGTGTTTGAGAGTGCAAGAAGAGGAAGAATTGAAGAGCTCTTGGCTTTGCACAAAAGATTAGGTGAAAGGTTTCTTCTCTTTGCATGCATGACTTTATATAGAAATTTTGTCTTGGTTTTGGCCTTCTCTAATGCATCTCAGGGCTTCCCTCTCTCTCTCTCTCACACACACACAATTGTGTGACTTTTATTTTGGTTCATTTTAGGCTTCTCTCAAGCTTACACATGTGCCCTTTTGCAAAAGTCTAAAATGTCCTCCATCATGACTTTTGTACTTTGATTCTTATCCAATTGCATCCTAACTCTCCTAGTTTCTTTCAAACTATTCCAATTAATTTTTGAAGTTAATTTAGTCCTAATTGGATGACCATTGTCATGGTTTCATTAGTGCAATTGGAGGGGAGCTAATTCAATCCTTAGCAAAAATTCTTAATCATTAGCAAAAATTCTTAATCATTAGCCTAATGTCTTAATTAATCATTACCTTGTTGACTTGACTTGACTTGATTGATTCTCATAAAATATGCTTTTCCAGCTGAGATTAGATAATAATTAGCATGTACTAAGCTTATCTGTTAATCATAATTAGGTGCACATTGGCTCTAATGAGTCACATGACTTGCTGCTAAAATTTCTAGCCCATTTTTCTCTCTTTTACATGTGATTTTTGAATTTCTTTGGGACAATTTTGGGCAAGCTCTATATATGGTTTATCTACTATAAAAATTTTAAATTTCATTTCCTCTAATTACTTGTTCAAAATGGGCCTTCATTCTAGGTGTTTTTAAGAGTATTTTGGTCATTTGAGCTAAATTTTACAATTATATTTATTTTCTATTTTAGTTCTTCCTAGAACTCATAATTCTATTTTTATGGTCTAAAATTGTGAATGAAAATTTTTAGGTACTTAACCTCTGTTTTATCCAATTTTTCATTGATTGATTCTATTTTAGTTAATTTCGCTACGTCCATTTCAATTTTTAAGTCTCAATGTACTACTCATTTCTAATTCATTGAGATTAACATAATCTAATAGTTATTCATAAAGTGATAAAAATTCGGAGTGTTACAAAAGGTATCATACATATTCACCAATAATCTTCGCTTCTAAATAACTTCTAAATTTGTTAGAAGTTGGCTAGGCATAAATAATGAAGTTCAAAAGTCTTCAAGAGAAAAGTTGTGGTCAAGAGAAAATGATGTCTCTTCAAGTGTGTGAGGCCTCTTTATATAGGGCATAAAAACCACAAATTATGATGGTTTTGCCCTAAGAGATATGTTTTATCTCTTCAAAGATATGTCATATCAAGAAAGGAAGATTCAATTTTTAGTTGCCAAATAATCTAAGATTCAAATTCAAAATCTAAATTTTAAATCCATTCTTTCAGGCCCTTGAAAATCTCTAAGTTTGTTGCACCAAAAGCAAAGCATAGTTGTACATGTCATCGAAACACCCCTAATCAGGTTGTTAAGTAGCTTGCAGTGCTTGACCCTACCTTTCATCAAATTTCCTCCAATTATGACAAAAATGCTTTAATAATGCACTAATGTCCTTTTTATGTTAAATTACAATAAATAAATCTGTGCAAAATCTTTATCAAATAATGGTTAAATATATAAAAATAATTTATAAAAACACTACAGAATATAGGTAACTAACACAAAAAATTAGTCACTGATTTTTGAATTTTTTTTTATGATTGATGAAAACTGTCAGTATCTTATCAAAATATGAGTGATTTAAATATAGTACTAGGCTAAGTTAACCTAGGTGATCCTTCTAGAAATCATCGGATGAGTGGCCAAATATCAAACATGTAGTGTGTGTAATGCTTTATTTTTTCTTTTCTCAAATACATAATATTTTCATAAAAGAATCAAGAAAATAAAATGAATTCCTTTGAACATTCTTGTAAGTGAGAAAGAAGTGTGAAAATAATATGAACTATAGTGTAAAAATTTTATTGTAGTAAATGCTTTTAAAAAATAAGGTTACTAAATTTTCATTTGTATCTAAAATAGATAATAGTCTTACAAATTGTTAAAAAAAAATGCTATAGAACTGAAAGTAATCATTGTATATTTAAAAAAAATTAAGTCCTATAGCAGTTCTCATTCATCCATGCACTGTGAGCTTAGTACTACTCATCTTGGTTTCCTGAAAATGTTGTGTGAGGGTGAGTCTTTACCCTACCACTCATACATAACACATATTCATCATGACACACATCTTATCACGATTAAAGAAAATATCATGGTATTACACACCACAGTGTTATATAAAATAAGCTCTCATCATAATACAAACATATATTATATTTCACAAGTTCTAAATTTCTTTTTCATTATCTGTACTCATCGCACCCTATGACCACAGTTATCTGATGCCTCTATCCCGAGGTCTTACACATCCATGTAAATAGTCGTCAGATGGTCCAATGTAATACAAATACAATGCATGTAATAGATAGTCTCTTAACAAAAGTAATGATCAAGAGTCAAGTCAAAAAATGAGTGTGCAACTATGTGGTGCGTTCGTACATAATATTATGTGCACAACCTCAAATGTCACTCACCACCCTGCATTTTTCCAAGATATCCCATATCGTCTCCATCTTCCACCCTCTAGTGTATCTCTGTAACTATTTACATCATATTAATTTCCATCTCATACTCTTTTTTAGTATATTCACATGTTCACATATGTCATTTCTCATTTTTACACATATTTTTCATTACATTTTCACATATTTTTCATCATATACATTAAACCATGGTATATTTATAATACACATAATTTTTTTACATGAACCAAAATATATTTAAACATGAAGCATTTATCTCTTTGAATATTTCATATTACAAAATCACAAAATCATATCAATCATCCTTAATATACCTTATCATGCACTATTTGAACATAATACCATATTTTTACCATATATCTTTGCATATTCATAATAAAATCAATAAACTACCAATTATTCTCAATATTCACAGATTATTTTTCACAAAATAAAGATTATTCCACATATAATCATATATATAACCAGATCTATAAGAACACAAGTAATATAACAAAATGTAAAGTAGAGTCCCCCTTATCTTAAGATAAGGATTTCTCAAAGATTTAATCGAAGATTTTGCTCTAAAATCGAAGTTTATCCTAAAAATCATACGATACCTATAAGAAATAAACTGTAAATCTAGATTCAAACTTAGAGAAACTTACTTTAAATCACTTAAAATGAACTTACGATCCCAGATCTGAAGATAAATCTAAGTTTTAGTATGAGAGAAAATGGTAGTATATGTGACCTTGGATCTTTCTAGAACCTTTGAGAAGTATAAAGAATGAAAATTTCATGCAAGCCCTCTATTTATACGCAAAATTAAAATTTTTTTTACTGTTCATGTTGACTTTATTGTTCACACCGCCTGACTGTTCATGCCAAATTTACTGTTCACACTGACTTTACTGTTTATTTTTTTAAAATAATTTCAAACATCATCAAAATATATTCCAATCATACTTAATATCAAATAATTCTTTAATTAATACTTAAAAATACTAGGTGTTACAATATGCGTTATATTTAGAACACATGGGGATTTTTGTTGTGGTTTTAAAGTCCTTAATCATTCAAGATAGAAATTCAAAATTAATAAATCAATGAACAATTAGATTAATTCATAGTTCATCCACAGTTGGTTCAATAATTAGTTAACCAAGAATTAAATATTAATTTCCTCACATACTTGAATTAATTAGAACAAGCGTCAATTAAATCTTGAATTCTCATGCAAGATTAAGCAAATTACATGAACTCTAATGTCTGGTCCTTCGAATTAAGCAAACCATGAACCTAATTCAGAATTAAACAAAATAAACTATGAATCCCTTGTTAAGAGAAGAACTTGGATTGAATTAATCAAACAACTCTTGTTCAAATCCTAACTCAGCTTCAAGAGATTAGAGAAAATAAAATCTGTGTAAGAGAAAATCCGTATTAACAATCAAACCCAAACTTCAAGAACCATTGTGAACAATACTGGGAATTAATCCTCAAACTTTAGCCTTCCATAAAGATGGAATCCAACATTACAAACAACTAATGTTTAGAAAACCAGAAAAATAGAGTGAAAAAAGGAAAATAAATTAAAACCCTAAAATTGAGTTCTTGGGAGCCGTCCCAAAACTCTTACCCTAATCATATAAAAGTTAGAAATAAAAAAGTACAAGAAATGGCAAAAATGTCTCTCTATTCTAATTGGGGATCTATTTATAGTAAAATTAATGTTTTCCTTGCGTTGTCGCTATGAATGGTGGAAGTGACAATGCATAAGTTTTACTCTAGTGCTTGATGACTGGAGTGTTCATTATGAATGATGGAAGTAGCTACGCGCAGTACGCGTTATCACTATGGAAGCTGGGAGTGATTATGCGCAGTCTCATTAGCAAAATAAGCCTGTATGTTATCACTATGAATGGTGGAAGTGTTTACACACAGCCTTCTTTCTGGAAATGGTTTTGGAACACTCACTATGAATGTTGGGAGTGATCACGCGCAACTGATCTTTGGGGAATGCCCTCTAGAACACTTACTTTGGGCATTGGAAGTGATCACTTTCTGATAACAATTCAGCATCAACTTTAAATACTTATAACTTCCAACCTTGAAATCCAAAATTCACAAATGATATATCACATTAAAGCTCCGTGAATCAACTATCTATTGAAATAGAAATCTCCTCAAAAGTTTGACCTTAAGAACAGTGTTGAGACTTTTCCTTCAAACATGACAAGTGTATTAGGTCTGTTGCAAGTAATAACTGGTAGAGTACTGGAGTATCGTCCTTAGAGAGCAATTCAAATGTATTAATTATTAAGATACAAATTAATTGAACTTATATATAATAAAATTGATAGATGATTTTCATGAAATGTTGAATAACAATTAAAATGTAAAATGATACTGTAAAATATAGTAAAATTCAAGTTTAAGAAGCTACGATTGATGCAAAATACGAAAGTCATATATTTCAATTCCTTGAAAATATATTTATAAGATAATTTCTCAAATATTGATTCCTCAAATAGTTAACAAACTATTCAGCATTAAAATCAAGATTTAAAAGCAATCAATAACTTGAAATTTGTAGCGAGACATGGAGATAGAAATTAGGTCATTTCGTTTGTCTGTCGCTGCAGTGATGATTCTCGCTATAGCGACACAAAGGACTCTTGCTACAGTGACACATTCTCGCTATAGCGAGAGGAGCACATAATTACTTTCTTTATAATTAAGCATTCTCGATGCAGCGATGATATCTTGCTACAGCGAAAAACCTCAAGAAGCTAACTTTTTCTGCAACTTCATGCTTTATATGCTCTTTTTCTGACTTTTTTCAATCTTCTTCAACTTTGAATGATGTCTCTCATTTGATTCTAGTTACAAAATAGATCAAAAGGAAATAAAAACATTAACAATTGTATTCTTTTCCTAAAATAGATATTACAGAATAATCCAAATTTAAAGAGAATTTAACAAAATAATCTAACTGTTAACATAAAAAATGTTTAAATCATTATTTCAAATTACTTATTTTATACAATTATCAATAGATATTACAGAATTAATAACTAAGGATTATAATAGTCAAAATAATGAAATTAAAGAGATTTTTCTAATAAAATTCAATTAATAAAGTGTAAATTAAAATAAATAAAATTAATCAATTAAACACAATTAAAATTCTATTAACTCAAAGAAAAAGCTCAAAACATGTGTGCGTAACATTCACTTACCAACTTGTGCTGTATTTAACGTTTAGTTATTCAAGTTAGTTAAATTAGTTACGTTGTTATGGATGACTGTGAGACAATGTACACATACTTTCTCATATGATGAATTAACGAGAATACAATTTTCACAGTTCTATTTTCATATTAGACATAATCAATACCTTTATTATTTGTTTCAGCGGCTCAAAAGTTCATTTTGTCTCGATCGGGTACCTCTTGTCCTAATTTCATTGGTAAAATTTATTTGGCTTATAAAACAAATATCTAACTTGATATCTTAGGTACTCATGACATTAAATTTTTTAAAAAAAGAAAGAGAAAACTAAACAAGTTTGTAGTCCAACTGGCTACGTTGTTGTTCTCCAAAGCTGGAATTCGTACGATAATGTTACCCAAAAAACTAGAATACGTTAATATCCTTTTAAGTAATATATTATACTTTGATCATCAGAGCGGCGTTTAATATGGGTTCTCATATTCTCTACAGTACCCACTTATTATTTTTACTTCCAATTTATTGGAGAAAAACAGAAAATTAATAATGTCATTAAGATATTATTTAAGTAATTTAAAATATTTTTTTCACAAAATATAATTTAATGTTATTAATACTTTTTTTTATTGTGATTATAAATAACTTTTTAATATCTTCTAATACAAGTTTAGCCTTTTAATAATTTTTCAATATAATTTAATGTTAATATGCTTTTATCATAATTTTTAATATACGTTTAGGATTTTACCCTAATTTTAATAAAAAATTATTTATTATTCTCATAATTATGTTGTTAAGATTCTTTGGATCAATAAGATAAAAACGTAATAGAATTTTTTTTTCTTTTTATGTCTTATTTTAACGTTTCTGATAATCATTTATATACTAATTAACTATATCATTTTCTTTGATATAAATTTGACTTATGAATAAATTTAATATAAAATAATATGATATATATAATTTATTGCATCTTGATATACATCAAATATAAAATAAAACACAAGTCTAGCTATTTCATATTTTTATCTGATTTTGATAGATATATCTTATTATTTTCTATCTTGGGACGTCTATGAAAAAAGGGGTTTCTTAAAAAGTAGTCCAAAACCAGAAATAAAAGTTTTGCTGTACATATTAAGTGCAAGTGTGTAAGCATCATTTCCACTCATTTGACCTCCAACTAAAAAATTTAGCCTTAAATATGCACAACCTATATTTTTTCCTTGGAACCTACTCACCAACTACCTTATCTTATTTGTGCGTTGATGAGCAACTAGCTTCTTAAATGACACAGCAAATGGCCCGCTACCCTGCCGGCTCATGAAAAATAACACTCGTCAAATACTGGCTGGTAAGCTAGCTAGCTACTTGTTTTGTTTGCATGCAATAGCAAGAATTTAAATCCTATTCACATTGGTTGTTAACATTGAATCATATGCTTTCCCTTTTTCTCTTACATGCTTTCATGTCACAATCTTGACCACTTTCAGTTTAAACTATGTTGGCACATGCAAAAGAGGTGCACGCCATTGCTATAAATTAAATCACACCCATTACACTTATGCAAGGGTCAAGGCCATTGAGTTCATCAACAAACACACACACTACACTTTAGGGTAGACATGAGTGGAACCTCTTGCCATGATGCCACTCCTCCTCCACTTCAAGACCTAAAGGTCACCATTCACAAATCCGCCATGGTTTTTCCATCCAAAGAAATTGAGAGAAAGTCCTTGTTCTTGTCAAACATAGACAAGGTTCTCAACTTTGATGTAGAAACGGTTCACTTCTTTGGTGCCCACAAAGACTTTCCTCCTGATGTTGTGACCCAAAGGTTCAAGGATGCCCTAGAGGATGCCCTTGTGGTTTATGACTTCTTGGGTGGACGATTGAAGATAAACTCTCACACCAATAGATTAGAGATGGATTGTAATGCAGAGGGAGCTGGCTTCGTGGTGGCTTCCAGCGATTACAGATTGGATCAGATAGGGGAATTGGATTATCCAAATCCAGCTTTTGCACAATTGGTTCATAAGAATAAAGATTTTCTTAAACAGGGTGATGACCCACTGTATGTCGCCCAGGTACTCATAATAAATTATGCATTATAATTCATTATTTTAACACATATGCTTTTACTTTTTTTAATATTTATTTAGTTTCAAATTTTCATGTATATATGGCTAAAAAATACACTACTAAAATTTGAAAAGAAAAGACTCTAGCCTGTGTTCTAGAAGCTAGTGCACGTGCTTAATTATTTCTATATTGTCGTGTACTCATGTATTGTGTTGCGTGTGGCAATATCCTTCGAATTCAGTTTACAGCTGTCAAATTATTGAGGTGGCTTCAATTAAATGCATGTCCTTTTCCTTCTTAAAAATGCAAATTGACTTTACAGTCCCATCAGGGAATCTATGGGATAGATATTATATACTCGTATCTTAGATTTTTAAATGATTTTATTATATAAAAAACTTTATTTATTTTTCTTTAAAAATTTACATATTTCACATTTGTATAAATAAAAGTAAACTCAACATTTTGCTTAACTTTTCTACGTAGAAATCTAATATGAAATGGTTAAACCTCAGGGAAAGTCGTTATTCTATAAAGAAAAAAAAAAGTTAACTGTAATATTATAACTATTTTAAATTTTTGTTTTCAAGGAGAGTTGAACTTTCACCTTGAATAACTAGTATATTAACTTTTAATGTAGTTATTTTAATTTTTAATATCAACTTTTATTATCTAAATTATTAAAATAAAATTTTAATTTTGATTAAAGAATAACAACATACGTAGATACTGTGTATATAAATTTTATTGATTCTATAAACCCATCATACTGGGTATATAAATTTTGTTGATTGTATAAACCCATCATAATAATACATCTATCCATCTAGCAGCCATTTTTTCTATGGGTAAGCTGAAACTACAAAATTCAAAGCTATTTAATGTATACAAGAATTGAGCGATTGATTAAATTCTATTTTAAAATACAAAAATATAAAAGGGGATTTTTAAAAAAATTAAAATAACAAATAAATAATCATTTATCTAAATACTGATGGTATATAATTCATTGGCAACGATAATAAGCTAGGCTACTTCAACTTAATTACCTACTTCTTGTTTACCTACTATGCATATCCATTTCTTTTTGATACATATATAATATATAGTTTCGTTTTCCTTTTCCCCTTTTTTATTCTACACAAAATTCTGAAACTACTGAAGTTTCTGTGAAAGAATGATTAGATTGAGTCAAGATAAATATTTTGAACTTGGTGATTAATATCACACAGAAATGTCATTTTATTACTAGTAAAGTAGATTTTTTTTTTCAAATATATGATTCCCAAACTATGGAATGGCTGTGAGTTAATGAGATAACTCTTAAAATCTTGACTTTTAATATTGTGTATTAATAACATGGAATCCATCTGTGAGTGGTAAGCTTGTATGATTTATTTTATTTTATTGGACTTATATATCCTACACACACACATGATTAAATGTCGTGTTCTTTTTAGTAAATTTAGCCATGGTTCTTATAAATATTTGTAACAAGTTTTTTTTTTTTGACAAAATTTTGTTGTACAATATTTATGATGAAAATATATTTTCAATTTTTGATATTTGCTTGTTGTATATGAAAATCACATACATTACTCCAATTAATAATTAGAATGAACAGAGCAATGGATATCGCAATGTCTATTTGGGGTGGCAAAAAATTTTATACAATAAATTGCATACAAATAAAGTATAATTTGCATATCTTAAATTAAAAGAGTTTAGGTTTGCTCTTCAATATTACAAACCTACAGTTGATTCATTTATTTGTATTGTTAACCGATATTGACATCACGTCCATTAATTACAATATAAATGTTTGTATAAAGTTAGATAACCGAAAAATCGGATTGAACAAACCCAATGAAAGCCCCCATCGATCCATCTGATAATAATTATACAGTGACTGTTTTGTGCAATTCTTTTTTTATTCTTTTCCTTTCCTCTAATTAGTTAGAGATAATATGATCAAGCACTAATTTTTAATATGTATATTCATTATTTTTTAATCAGATAAATTCTTAATACTTTTTTTTATCGAGGTTAACATTTTCTTATGATTTAAGTTTTCAAAAAAGCTTGTTTTACGATTTTAATAAACTCAATCTACAGGGTTAGTTTTGAACATATATAAATATTAAATTTTCATATAAAAATGCTATTTACTAAGCTTTTATATTCTTAATTTATATATTTTTATTTTTTGAACATTTTAAAATTACTATTATATATAATCATTTGATATCCTTTTTTTTATACTCATATTTTAAAATCATTTCTAAAAATTAAAAAAAGAACTTTTAATTGTTCGTAAAATATTTTCTTGATTTATGTTGTTTCTCACACAGGTGACATCCTTCAAGTGTGGTGGCTTTGCGATTGGCATCTCAACAAGCCACACTACCTTTGATGGAATTAGCTTCAAAACATTCTTAGACAACATTGCCTCAATAGCTGCTAAAAAGCCCTTGGCTGTGACACCGTGTCATGACAGGCACCTTCTAGCCGCCCGATCCCCGCCACGTGTCAGATTCTCACACCCCGAGATGCTCAACATAGGTGACCTCCCCCCAGGGCTAGAATCTTGCATTTTTGAGGTCTCATCTGATCAACTTGACTTCAAGGTTTTCAAACTAAGCTCCAATGACATCAACAAATTGAAGGAGAAGGCGAAGGCGAAGGCTTCTGTTAACGGTGGCACGTGTTGCTCCTCGGCACGTGTCACTGGCTTTAACGTTATTACTGCCCATATTTGGAGGTGCAAGGCACTGTCTGGTGATGATGACCCAAATAGGTCATCAACTATACTATACGCTGTGGACATAAGATCAAGGTTGAACCCTCCATTGCCCAAATCATATGCTGGAAATGCTGTGTTAACCGCATATGCCACGGCTAAGTGTAAGGAAATAAAAGAAGGGCCATTTTTGAGGTTGGTTGAAATGGTGACTGAGGGTGCAAATAGGATGACAAATGAGTATGCAAAATCTATCATAGATTGGGGAGAGGTAAACAAAGGGCTTCCAAATGGGGAGGTTTTGGTGTCTTCATGGTGGAGATTAGGGTTTGAAGAGGTGGAGTATCCTTGGGGGAAGCCAAAGTATTGTTGCCCTGTGGTTTATCATAGGAAGGATATTATTTTGTTGTTTCCTCCTAGTGATGGAGGTGATGGGGTGAGTATCATTGTGGCTCTTCCTCCCAAGGAAATGGAAAAATTCCATGCTCTCTTCTACAAGTTCTTGATTTTAGATTGAGGGATACATGTCTCCCCATCTACGTGATGCCATTGTTATAGTATGATATTCTTAGCTTTTTACTAGTTATTTTTTAATAATAAGTATGGTTTTTCATTTTCATATGTGAATGATATTTTCATCCAATATGAGCGAGGGAAAAGAAGCTTTTTTGCTTGATTAGGGTTATTTTTTCAAAAAATTACTTAAATAGGGTATTGTAAAAATAATTTCTTTACTTGGATGGCGAATGATAAGTGATATGGACGACATTTATTATTTTATATTTTAAAAGTTTAAGTATAGATACTCATTGAGACATGTCAGACAACATTTATAAGTGGATGACATATGTTAAGATGAGAACTTGTCATCTAAAGTTGTGATAATTTTTGTGTTGTTTAGGTCAGGATTGATTTTATTGTTGTTCATCTCAGAGACAACTCTAATGTCGTTTAAATAAGGATAATTTTTTTGTGACATTTCTTCCACCGGTTAAAAATATAAATACATCTTTTTATCTAAATTTAGAGCTTATAAATATGTAACAAAATTTGTAATAGTAACCGGTGAAAGTGTTAGAGGAGAAAAATTATAATCAAAGTTAGGCTTTGTATTGATGTTATTTTTTTTATTGGTAAACTATAATTCAAAAGTTTATTTTATATTAAATGATTTTATTATTTAGAAAATAAATAATATATATATATATATTTGAGTGTTACTTGTTTAATTATTTTATTTGATTTTTCGTGTTAAAAATTATTTATTATTTGCTGATAAAATATTTAATGTGTCAAAAAAGGATTTATATATTAATTTGTTGATAACTTGCTTATTTGTAATAATATGTAATTAGTTATAAATTATTTGAATATTGTTCTTTAAATTAAAGTTGGAATATATAGCAAAATTTTTGTGTAGTAAGTTTTGAGACCTAAATATAGGGTTTTAGATTTTATTGTTAGAATTTTCTTTAATCCATTATGTAATTTCTATTATGTAATGACTATTATGAAATTATTTTTCCCTTTGTGATCTTGAATTACATTGCTCTCACAAAATAATATATGGTTCTCATACAATTAAGGGTTTGGAGAGCACTAACCTGAATCCATTGTTCCTTGATATTATCTCTCTCTTTGATGTCGTTGATTCTTTAGTATTTTTTCAACTCTTCCTTCCTCTTTCAGCTCCTCTTGGATGGTTGAGAGAAAATTTCTTTATGCGTTTACCGTGAGCTCACTTAGAAACCGTGGAAGTGAAAAAATAGGGAATGCAGTAAACCTTATTTGGTAACCGCTCTTTAATTTATATGAGGGAAGAGGAGAGAGTTTCCTTATAATTGTATTTACAATTATACCCTCAATGACTCTATATTTTATATTTAACCACCATAACATTAAATCATTAATTAGAGTCATGTTATAAGTTATATAGGCCACTATAATAAGATTATTAAAATAATCTAACAATCTCTCACTTGGCCTATGTGACGACTTGAAGATTCAATGAACTGTAAGTGCGCATATCATTGATAATATCAAGTCATCATCTTTTAATGATTGAAGTTGATCGGATCATGGCGATCACAAGTCATTGACGATATGATTCCTTCCAAGTATCATAGAACCAACTCAAATAAAAAATAGCTTTAATCAGTCATACTACAGACTGTAACTCTGATGTGTTTTTAACACTCAACCTGTTATCAAACTCAAACCATACATGTACATTAACACAATTCAGATAACAAGTAAACAAGCAGAAACAATACTTTTATTGAATTTCTAAAATGTCTACAATAGTATGAGCAAAACAATTTATGCACATATATGTGAATCACACAATCATGCTAACAAGAACTTGTCTATAATGCCCATTCTACCAATATGGCTAGAAAATATTTTAAGGGGCAATCCCTTAGTTAGCGGATCCGCTATCATTAAATCAGTACCAATATGTTTAATAGATACTTTCTGTTTTCACACTTCTTCTTTCACTGATAAGTATTTTAAGTCCATATGCTCTGCTCCATTTGAATACTTATCATTCTTAGAGAAGAAGACGGCTGCAGAATTATCACAATACATTCTTAGCGGCTTTTCTATACTGTCAATAATACTAAGCCCTAAGACAAAGTTTTGCAGCAACAAAGCATGAATAGTAGCCTCAAAGCATGCTACAAATTCTGCTTCCATGGTAGATGTAGCAATAATGGTCTCCTTTCCGCTCTTCCATGAAATCGCACTTCTAGCTAACAAGAAAATGTAGCCCAAGGTCGATTTCTTTGAGTCTACACATCAAGCATAGTCTGAATCCGAGTAGCCAACTACTTCTAGTTGGCTAGATCTCCTATAAGTATGCATGTAGTCCTTGGTGCCTTGTAAATACCTAAGGACTTTCTTTGCAGCCTTCCAGTGGTCTATTTTGAGATTATTTTGATATCGGCCTAACATTCCAACAGCAAAACTGATATCAGGCCGAGTGCATATCTGAGCATACATTAAACTCCTGACCACTGATGAGTAGGGAATAGATTCCATTGCTTTCTGCTCCAACTCATTCTTGGGACATTGCATTTCACAAAACTTGTCTCCCTTTTGAATTGGAACTACCCCTGATGAGTACTTTTTCATTTTGAATCTCTCTAATACTTTGTTGATGTAGCCTTTCTGAGATAATCCCAGTAATCCTTTTGATCTATTACAGAATATTTCTATTCCAATCACATATGAAGCCTCACCCATATCTTTCATCTCAAAGTTCTTAAAGACAAATTCCTTTACATCATGCAACAACCCAACATTATTAGTAGCAAGAAGAATGTCATCAACATACATGACTAAAATGATGAACTTACTCCCACTGACCTTCATATAGATACACCGGTCAACAATATTCTCTACAAAATCATATGACGTGGTGGTATCATTGAACTTAAGATACCATTGTTTGGAAGCCTGTTTCAACCCATATATTAAGTTTTTTAACTTACGCACCATACTTTTTTTACTTGTGGTCAAGAAGCCATCTGGCTTATCCATATAAACTTCCTCTTCCAAGTCACCATTCAGAAAGGCGGTCTTTACATCCATTTGGTGGAGCTCTAAGTCATAATGAGCCACCAAAGCCATAACAATTCTTAAGGAGTCCTTCTTTGAAACTGGAGAAAAGGTCTCTTTATAGTCTATGTCATCCTTTTGAGTGTATGCTTTAGCAACAAGTCTAGCCTTGTATCTCTCAATGTTGCCTTTTGAGTCACGTTTAGTCTTAAAGACCCACTTGCAGCCGACTCATTTTGAACCTTCAGGCAACTCGACTAGATCCCATATCTTGTTATCACTCATTGATTTTAACTCTTCTTTCATGGCATTCAACCACTTTTTAGAATTGTAACATTCCATGACTTGCTTAAATGAGATTGGATCCTCATCAATACTCAAGTCACATTCATGCTCAAGTTAGTAAACCATATAGTCATTCGAAATAGCCAGTCTTTTATGCCTTACAGACCTCCTTAATGCTATCTCTTGTAGTTCACTTTCCTCTTGCTCATTTGTGACTTGCGCATATTCAGCTGGTTCATCCTCGATATGTTGTTCTTGTGGGTTTGGAACATTAAATTATTGTCTCCTTATGTTGTGTGATCGTGATACACACTACTAGAAAAGTGCTTAATATAGACATATTTTACAGACGAATTTACAGACGGATTTGTGGAATATTTTTTTTTTATTTTCTGAAACATCCGTCTGTAAATTCGTCTGTATTTAGCCCGCCTTTTGGCGCCAAACGTTATAGACAGCAATTACAGACAAATTTTTCCGTCTGTAATTTGAAAATAGGAGGAAATATTATAGCGAAAAATTACAGACAGATTTTCCTGTCTGTAAATGTGGCGGTTTTAGCCGACCTTTCAGGTGACAAATTACAGATGGATTTTTTCGTCTGTAAATGGGATTGACGCATTTACAGACGAAAAAATCCATCTGTAATGTGCCACCTGAAACGCACCGTTTCATTAAATCCATTACAGATGGATTTTTTGGTCTGTAATGACTGAAACCCATAAAAACCGCGTCTCCTCTTCCCCTCTCCCATTATCAGAACCCCCCCTCTCTCTCTCGCTCCCCCTCTCTCTCTCTCTCTCTCTAAGAGCTCAATGTTTTAGCCATTGCGAGTGATTGGAGCAACCATTTGAAAATTTTTTTGCATAATTGTATTCCTGGTACGATACTCTAACTTTTAATCGGTTTAGTTTTTTAATTTTTTTATGTTTTTTAGAGACTTAAAATTTCTAAGATAGAGTTGTAGGATTGGAGATTGTATGACTGGGGGGAAGGGCGTAGAAGTCCTTCTCCGAACTTGATTATTGTGTGCTGTGAGATTGTTTGTGTTTGTGGAGTTTGTAAAATATGCATGTTGTGGAGTTACAAGGGGATGTGCTCTAGAACGGTTTAGGATTGTGATGTGTTTTTGTTTGATGTATCGAATAATTTATTGTTATATAATTTATTAGTTGATTTTAGGTGAAATTTTCATTGTTGTAAAAAAATAGTAAACAAATGTAAGGAAATTAACATGTATTAGGGGAGATTCTGCCAAAATTTATATTAAAATTTTCTGTAATGTATTTTAGAAGTTTGATACCATATTGTATATTTGTATTAGGTTTATATAGTTGTTGAGGAAGATGTTTATCAGAAATCGTCAGTGGATGTATGATAGGTTGCACCCAAGTCAGGGGGAATAAAACCTGAATTCTTTGAGGGTGTAGAGGAATTTATACGCGTCTGTTGTAATTCGCAGCAATTCATCACCAATCAGGTCATTAGGTGTCCATGTTCTAAGTGCAAGTGTAGAAAGTTTTTGGATATTGATTCAATTAGATATGATTTGTATAAGTTTAGATTTAAACATGATTATTGGATATGGACTGAGCATGGGGAAGAAGTTAATTTAGAAAATCAAGTAGGTAATTCAAATATATTACAATCAGGTGGTCATGTAGGTAATGTAAGTTGGGAAGAAAGTAATAGTCGTTATCAAGAAATGGTTTATGATGCTGTTAGTCCTCAATTTGAAATTTTTCATGATTTTGAAGCTGAAGAAGAACCTAATGGAGAGGCTGCAAAGTTTTATAATGTTTTAGAAGTAGCAAACAAGCCTTTATGGGATGGGTGTGTGCATGCAGAGTTATCTTTAGCAATAAGAATGTTAAGCATAAAGTCAGAAGGCAATCAAAGTCAGAGTTCATTTGATCAATGGGCTACATTAATTAGTGAGCTTAGTCCCGAACCTGACTCCATCCCAAAGGACTTTTACCAAGCCAAAAAATTAGTTTCCAAACCTAGATTAAAAGAAGTCCAAATTGATTGTTATTTGAAAGGCTGCATGTTGTATTACAAAGATGATACTGTTTTGACCAATTGCAAATTCTGTGGAGAGCCTAGGTTTAAACCAAGAAGAGGTAGTAGAAGTGGTAAACATAAAGATGTACCGCAAAGTAGAATGCATTATTTGCCTTTAATTCCTAGGCTAAAAAGGTTGTATGCGTCTATGAGTTCAGCTTCTTACATGACGCGGCATGCTGAAAATAAAAGGAGTGATGGGATAATGAGTCATCCATCTCATGGTCAGGCTTGACAACATTTTGATCAAGTGTATCCTGAGTTTGCATCCGATCCTAGAAATGTAAGGTTAGGGTTATGTGCTGATGGGTTCGCTCCAAACAATCAATTTAATAAACCATATTCTTATTGGCCTATTGTGGTTACACCTTTTAATCTTCCTCCTGAAATGAGCATGAAAAATTCATATTTATTCTTGACTGTAATAATTCCTGGTCCAGAAAATCCAAAGGCTAAAACTGATGTATACCTTCAACCTTTGATTGATGAGTTGGAAGAGTTATGGTGTGAGGGTATACTAACTTATGATGTATCAAGGAAGCAAAATTTTATCATGAAGGCAGCACTGATGTGGACGATAAATGATTTTTCTGCTTATGGAATGTTGTCTGGATGGATGACTCAAGGGAAATTAGCATGTCCAATTTGTATGGAGGATATAAAGGCATTTACTTTAAAACATGGAGGAAAAAATTCATGGTTTGATTGCCATAGGAGATTTTTAGATATGGAGCATCCTTATAGGCGTCAAACGTACAAATTTAAGAAAGCAACTGTTGAGAATGAGGACCCTCCCGCCCATTTAAATGGTCATCAAGTATGGGATAGAGTTAAACACTTGCCAAAAATAACAGAACTAGGAAAATCCATTAGGTTTCCTGGTTATGGGATGACACATAATTGAACCAAACAAAGTATATTCTGGGAGCTCCCATATTGGAAGAATAACTTAGTTCGTCATTGTTTAGATGTGATGCATGTGGAAAAAAATGTATTTGACAATATCATGAATACTGTAATGGACACTGATCGAACTAAAGATAATGTCAAGGCAAGGCAAGATTTAGAAGAATATTGTAGGCGTCATGAATTGAGGTTACAACAACTTGCAGATGGTCGATGGTCAAAGCCAAAGGCAAGTTACACTCTGACTTTACCACAAAGACAAGATGTGTGTAAGTGGGTGAAGGAGTTAAAAATGCCTGACAGTTACGCTTCAAACCTTAGTCGTTGTGTGAATGTTGAACAAGGAAGATTTTTTGGGATGAAAAGTCATGATTGCCACATATTCATGGAGTGTCTTCTACCTGCTGCATTTAGGGAACTACCAGACCATGTTTGGAAGCCATTGACTGAGTTAAGTGAGTACTTTAGGGACCTGTGTTCACCTACTCTAAGGGTTAAAGATCTATTAGTTATGGAGAAAAATATTCCTGTTATTTTGTGCAAATTAGAGAAAATACTTCCCCCTGGTTTCTTTGACTCCATGGAGCACTTGCCTATACACTTAGCGTATGAAGCACGTGTATGTGGACCAGTATAATACAGGTGGATGTATCCGTTTAAACGAGAAATTGGAGGGTTCAAAAGGACTGTGAAAAATAGAGCTCAAGTGGAAGGATCCATATGCCAGGCATATATATCAAAGGAGACATCAAATTTTTGCATATACTATTTTGAACCTCATGTTCAATCTAGGAGAACTCGAGTTGGTCGAAATGATGATGGGGGAGAAAGTAGTAATGAGCCAAGTCTATCTATATTCAACCAACCAGGTCGTGTATCTGGAAAATGCGAAGAACGATGGATCTTAGGTGATGAATCAGAGGTCGCCCACTTGCACATCTTATTAAATTGTGATGAAGTTCAACCATTCAGAGCGTAAGTGACTTATGATTGCTTTAATGATTTTTTCTGATCATGGTCATTCAAATCTAGTTAATGATGTTGCAATGTTTACAGATATTTTGAACAATTATATGGTCATGAATCCCTTAATCAATTTCCATCATGGTTTAAAAGTTATGTAAGTCATGACATTTCCCTAACATGTTATTCTGTATTCAATCAATTGACATTGATTTATGGTATGTGTAGGTGCGTGATCCTAGTAATGGTATCACAGATCCTGACCTATATAATTTGTCCAGACGTCCAAAAAATAAAGCATATTATTGGCCAATTTACTTTGTTAATGGGTATAAATTTTAAACTATTGAATCATGTCAAGGGAGAAAAACAGATAATAGTGGAGTTAGTGTAAGAGGAAATTCAAGTGATGATGACTGTGATTGGTATGGAAAACTTCATGAAATTGTTGAGCTTGAATATGCTGGTGAAACCATAAAAATGATTGTCTTATTCAAGTGTGAATGGTTTGATCCAACACGCCCAACAGGTACACGTAAACATAACCATTACAATATAATTGAGATTAACCATACCAAAAGATATAGAGGCTTTGACCCCTTCATCATTGCACAAAATGCAAGACAAGTATATTTCTTATCTTACCCTAGAAAATGTAATAAAAGTTGGAGGATTATAATTAAAACTAAACCAAGGGGTCGAATTGAAAGTGATGAAGTAGATGATGAAGATGCATATCAAATTGATGACTCAATTCCTTTACGTGTAGTAATAGATACTGTTGTCCCTCCAATTTTATCTTCTCCTTTGAATGAAATTGAAATAATTGACCCTCCTACCCAAGTTATGAGATATAATGAAATGGATGACATCATAGAAAACGAGGATGAAGGAATTATGGATGAACTTTCATCGAATGATGATAAAGGTAGTCTTGAACTATCAGAGTAAATGAGGTAAAGTAAATAGGTTTGTCAATTTACTATGTTGCCATGATTATTTAATTTGAGTTATCACCAATATTATTCATATTTTAAACAAATTATAGTATTTGTCTCTAAACATATATATGGTTTGATTCAGATATGGCAGGTAAAGGTAAAGGTAAGAAGGGTATTACTCAGCAAACTGATCGTGGCAACACTTCTTCACCTACCGCTCCGACTTCGACGTCCATACCAGCAATAGTGCAGACCTCCCAGGTTAGGGGACAGGAGCAATTTATCATGGTGCCCAATCCTGAGTATATTGCTCCTCCCCCTCCAGTACAGCGAGTTTCACACTCTGCACCCCCTACTACACAGGCCACACAGTCACTTGCTACACAGGGCACAGGAGATGGATCCACTGCTGTCCCATCTGTAAGCGGGCAGCAGTCATCACAGACTTAGGCATCATCGAGATCGTTAGAAACTTTGAGATGGGATAGGTCCACTTGGTAAGTAATTCAATTAAATATGCCTAACATTGCGTATTTTATGTGAATGTTAGTAGTTATGTTTTATTTTATTGTGTTATCAGTTGTATACCACCACAGAAAGGTCTCCATCAGGTCACAGATACGATTAAGAGGATGTTTGATGCGCCTTACAGAAGTTTTGCAAAGGTGCCAAATGATACAAAGATGGAATGGTTCAAAGATTGGAAGGTAATAATAGTGTATTAATTTTAACTAAGTGTAATTACATATGACTGTTTGTACCTCTTCTAATGAAATTGTGTTTCTGTAGAGCAACTTCTCCATTCCCCCCAGGACGAAAAGATGATTTTCAAGGCCTGGAAGAGTCGCACTGCAAAGCGACTAAGAAAGATGTACACTGAGGCTCGCCAGGACCCTTCTACTGCTGATTGGATAGCACCCAACTTTCTTCATGCCTTGCAAGAGTATTGGGGTACAGATGAGTTTAAAAATCTCTCTGTAAAGAACAAGACAAATAGGGCATCTAATAAAGGGGGGTCACTGCATACTGGTGGGTCTACGACTTTGGCTGGCACTAAGGCGAACTTGGTATGTGATTTTAAAATTCAGTTTACTCTATTTATAATTTCATATTTGAGATTGTGATTTATTTCTAATTGCAGGAGAAGTCGTTGAAGAGGCCACCTACTACTGGAGAGTTGTTTAAGGAGACACACACTCGCAGGCAGGACAAAAACCTATGCTTTGATACATGATCTCAGGCCACATATGTAAGTCATAGTTATTGATAATATATGTTATTATTAGTGACTTATTAAATAGTTCTCCAAACTAATATCTAATTATCTGAACTGAACTGTAGGATGACTATATTCAAAGGCTTGAGAAAGCATCTTCTCAGAATCCAGAGTCAGTAGAAGAGGATGCTATGTGGTCACAGACAGTGGGTGGCCTTTATAAAGGTTGCCATAAATGGCATGGGGGCCGCTTTGCAGACTCCATGTCCCCTGCATCTGTCACTGGAGATGCCCCTTCTCTTGCACCTGAGGATGTGGAGGACATGGTCCGCACTCAGGTCCATGCCCTCAATGAAGAACTCTAGAAGCAGAATGAGGAGATGTGGAAGAGCAAAGAAAGTGCATGGAAGAAGAAGTGGGCAAAGAAAATAGAGAAGAAGATAGAGAAGAAGGTGGCGTCGAGAATGCAAAGGGAGGTCTAGCAGCAGATCACGCAACAACATATGCAAATGCAGTAGTTGCATGCTTATTTTGAGCTCATGAGAGCAAGCAGCTCCACACCTCTTCCTCCTCCTCCACCAGTTCCAGCACCACTGGTTTTCACCTCCATGTATCATTCCTCTACTGACTCCTCTTCTACTGATGATGATGCTCCTTCGAATTATGACCATACAGATTATTCCTGATGAAGACTTGTATTTTATATTTAAATGTATTTATTTAAATGCTTTTTTGTCTTCCTCTGTAATAACATTTAAATTTTATAAATAATTTTGGAATATTTACATGCCGAATCTATAGTTTCTATTTTGTTTATAAATTGTGATAATCAAGAACAGCAGGAAATAACTATCTATATAAATAAAAAAATATCAATAATAGTAAAATATATCACTGACGGATTACAGACGGAAAAATCCGTCTGTAACTCAGATGGAAAAATCCGTATGTAACTCACAGACGGCAAAATCTGTCTATAACTTACAGACGGATTTGAAAATCCGTCTGTAATTCTTTACCAACTAGGATATTACAGACGGTTTATGTCCGTCTGTAAATCCGTCTGTAATAGAAAAAACCGTCTGTAGTGCTCTAAAAATCCGTCTGTAAATCTGTCTGTATAAATAGACTTTTTAGTAGTGACAACAAGAGGAACAACAACTGGAGAAGAGACACCAACTACAGGAGTTTCTGTACGTGTCTCTTTAATTTTCACCTTTCGTGTTTCACCACTCCCACTAAACTGACCATTTTCAATGAACCTTGCATTTTCAGACTCAACTATTCTCATACTATTGTTAGGACAGTAGAATCTGTACTCCTTTGATTTTTCAGGATAGCCGATGAAATAACCACTTATGGTTTTAGCATGAAGCTTCTTTTCATGTGGATTATACACTCTTCTGCTGGACAACCCCAAACATGAAGATGTCTTAAACTGGGTTTCTTTCCTGTCCACAATTCATAAGGAGTCTTTAGAACTACCTTACTAGGAACTCTATTAAGCAGATATGCAGCGGTCTTTAATGCGTACATCCATAAAGACATAGGTACAAAACTGTAACTCAACTTACTCCTAACCATTTCAATGATAGTACGATTTCGCCTTTCAGCTACACCATTTTGTTGTGGTGTTCCAGGCATAGTATACTATGCATATATGCCTCAACTTTCCAGAAGCTTTGCAAATGGACCTGGACATTGTCCACTTTCATCAGATTTTCTATAATATTCACCACCTCTATCTGACCTCACAACCTTTACCTTTCTATCCAGTTGCCTTTTCACCTCATCAATGAACACCTGTAAGACATCTACTGATTAAGATTTTTCATGCAACACATATAAATAATAATAACGTGAGTAGTTATCAATGAAGGTAATGAAATATCTTTCATCACCCCAAGATGGGATGTCAAACGAACCACAAATATCAGTGTGTATCAACTCTAAGAGTTGACTGCTTCTTATGGCTGGATTCTTTGATGTGTGTTTAGTTTGTTTTCCTTTAATATAATCCACATATACATCCCAGTCAACAAAATTCAATTGAGGTAAAATTTCACTTTTCATTAACCTTATCATCCTTTCTTTGGATATGTGACCTAACCTTTGATGCCACAAGAAAGCAGAATATTCATTACGTATATTTAACTTACTACTAATGTACTCTCGTTATGAAACACAGATTCAGCAAATTTAACATTAAGATTGAAACGATATAAACCATAAATTAATGTACCAAATCCAAAATAGTACGAGTGTTTATACAAAGAAAAGGTACCGTTTTCAATCTTAAAATTAAAACCAAATTTGTCCAACATTGCAACAGAAACTAAATTTCTAGCACATTCAGGAACATAAAGACACTTTTCTAGATCTATGCAGCAACCAGTATGCAAGATCAATCTGTAAGTCCCTATTCCTTCTATCCGTGCCTTTATTCTGTTTCCTATGTACAAGAACTTTTTAGTTCCGCTTATGGGCTGGATCGAAAGAAATCCCTACATTACATGTAACACATGAGTAGTTACACCAGAATCAAACCACCAGGTATTTTTAGGTACCTTAATAAGATTTGATTCAAAGCATATTGAAACATAATATATACCTTTCTTTCAAACCAAACCTTTCTCTTCGGATAATCTTTCTTGAAGTGACTAGTCTTCTTGCAGAAGAAGCACCTCTAGTCCTTATGGATTTAGCCTTCACGAACCTTTAATAAGGCCTTATCCTTCTTGTCCTTGTTGTCCTTCTTACCTGGCTTAGCCTTGTTACTACTACTAGCCCTTCATGAAATGTGAGATGGACAGAGTGTTCTTTCACCTTCTTCAGCCTCCCTTCCTCCTGAACCAGCATGACCTTAATCTCTTGTATGTTCCATTTAACCTTAATGGTGTTGTAATTCACCTAGAACTAACCAAACTCAGGAGGGAGTGAGTTTAAAATAAATTGTACTAGAAAGAATTCCTTTACCTCCATGCCCATTGATTTCAACTTTCCTGCTTGATTGATTATGTCAGTCACATGGTCATGAATAGGCTGTGACCAATCAAACTTCTTAGTAGTCAGCTCAATCAACAAGGTACCTGACATGGACTTGTCAGTAATGTCTGATTGTGCATACTCTTTCACCTTTGCCATAAATTCCCTAGCATTTTCAGTCTTTGGCATTGATGGCTTCACATTTTCAGCAAGCTCAAACTCAGCTTATTCAACCTTTTCCAAGCCTCACGAAGAGTCTTTTCCTCTTCAGTACTGGTCTCTGTGATGGCTGCAGGCTCTTGTTCCATAATGATTGCTAGGTCCAAGTCTATAACACCTAGCTAGAATAGAACTTGTTCAGCCTAATCATCATAATTGAGCCCATTGAACTTGACTACGCCATTGCTCATGCTATACGTATTCATAGGGACTAAACTATTTAACACATGCTTAAACATTTATGCTTTGAATAAACTTAATAGTTTAGTACAGTCAACTGTCATCAATTATGCATCTAAGTTTACCTTTGGGTAACGACTAAATACACAATTTATCTATAATGATGCTAATAAATAACTTTAATTGACAACCAGTTACTCAAACCAATATGCAAGTCATCTTTGGATATACAAACATATTATGAGGTACTTACATGTCTCCTTAATGTCATTAATCATATGCAATGATCCACCTTTGGTCGATCTCCTAGCGTTATAATTAATGAGCTAAATTATTCACTCTTTGTTTCTATATAACATCAAACAATTTTGAACAATTTATAACACACAATTATCTATATGTTTTATGAATTATATTCTCTATTCTGCCGTAAAATTCCCATGCACCGCCGTACTTTTACTTAATGCGTGGTTGTTCTTTGATGAAGCAAGGCCATGCTCATTTCTGATGCATGCCCCTACTTCCTGAAGCATGGCCGTGCTTACAATATGCAAGACTGTGCTTCGTGGAAGCATGGCCGTGCTTGTTCCTGATATGTGGCCCTGCTCCCTGATGCATGGCCTTGCTCACTGATACATGGCCCTACTCATATTACATATTCAAATCCAATGTTTCTAACTTCCAAAACCTTAGGGCTTTTAATTATTGAATCCAAAGCAATTATTCAACATCAAAATAATGTCAATCCATCATATAAAATACCTAGGGTTCATGTAATTTGAGAAAAACATTAATGGAGAACCAATCTCTTATGGAGAATCAACAAAATTCACAACCTTGCTCTGATACCAATTGTTAGAATTTTCTTTAATCCATTATGTAATTTCTATTATGTAATGACTATTATGAAATTACCTTTTCCTTTGTGATCTTGAATTACGTTGCTCTCATAATACAATATATGGTTCTCATACAATTAAGGGTTTAGAGAGCACTAACCTAAATCCATTGTTCCTTGATGTTACCTCTCTCTTTGATGTCGTTGATTCCTTAGTATTTTCTCCAACTCTTCCTTCCTCTTTCAGCTTCTCTCGGATGGTTGAGAGAAAGTTCCTTTATGCGTTTACCGTGAGCTCACTTAGAAACTGTGAAAGTGAAAAATAAGGAATGTCATAACCCTCATTTGGTAACTGCTCTTTAATTTATATGAAGGGAGAGGGGAGGGTTTCCTTATAATTGTATTTATAATTATACCCTCAGTGACTATATTTTATATTTAACCACCATCACATTAAATCATTAATTAGAGTTATGCTATAAGTTACATAGGCCACTATAATAAGATTATTAAAATAATCTAACATTTATAATATGTTATATTTGAAAATAGTAAATATAAAATGTAATGTAAAAATTAGTAGTTTATATTTTTGTAATTACAAATTAATTTCTTATTTAATTGTTTTAATAATAAATATAAATTAATTGTATTATAAATTAATTATTATGATGACAAATTATTTTGAATGCGGGATGAATGAAATTCTAATATCATATTCAAATGGTAGAATATATGAATAAAATGAGGGTATAGTGTAACATCCTTATTTTTATATTTATTGTTATGGCATTGTATGTTAGTTGTATGTGTGAAATTATTTGAATATTGGAGAGTTTAAATGGTGTAAGCTATAGGATATCTCGCTATAGCGAGAAAGAACGTTTAGAATCAGGCTCTCTAAAGCTCTTTCGCTATAGCAAGGAGTAGATAAGAATGACCCAAGAATATTTTCGTTATAGTCAGAATTTTCGCTATAGCAAGGGGCTCTCACTGGAGTTAAAATGACAGACAATTAAGAAAAAATGTTGTTTGATTTTTTTGCTGCAACGAGAGAAGGGAGATAACTCACTGTAGGGAAAATATCATGAGTTAAGGGGTATTTAAGGATTTTTAACCTACAAAACTTGGATTACAATCCAAGTTACGACCTCTCCTCTATTTTCTCGGATCTTTCACCCTCTTTTCTAAGAAAACCTCTCCCAAATTTCCATCTTCCTTCAAATCCAGGTTTGGAAGTTTAATCAATCAACTACAAGTAAGTTCTTGGAGCTTAGTTCTCCTATTTTTGTTGTTTTCTATATTTCTTATTTCTCAAAATGCTCTCTTTTGTGATACGAAGGAAGAGCTTGATTCTTTTACCAAAACCCCTTGTCGCAGCCAGGCGGTCACAACGGTACGACAAATGCGTATTAAGAAAAAACATCTTTTAAGAATAAAAAATATTTTCTAAAAAATTAGTGGAGTCGTCATCTGTTGCAACTGAGCAATCACAATTATACGGTGAAAACATGTTAAGAAAAACATCTTTTACGAAATAAAAATGTTTTCTAAAAAATAAAGAAGTTGCCACCAAAGTTTATTTTAAAAAAACCTTAAAAAAATTTGAAAAATGATCTTTGAAACAAAAATGAGTTCAGGAGTTGTTTATGTGTAGGAAAGGTATTAGCACCCTACAACATCCGTTTAAAAATGGTTACTTTAAATTAATTGTGTGAATTTATTTTAATTTTAAAAAATGTTTATTTAAGCCTTAAATAATAATTATTTTTATTTTTATTTTAGAGGAAGAAAAATTATTTATTAAAATGTTAATGGGTATTTTAGGAAAGAGAAAAATTATTTTTAAAAATTATTTTGACTTGACGGTTCAGTTCCTGCTCCTACGTATCCCCAAGTGTAATAAAAAACTCAAGGTCACATAGTTCTATCTTGAAAATTCTTAAGTTGGTTCATTAAAAATAAATTTGGTAAAAGAAAGTTTATTTTAAGTTTAAAATTAATTTTATAAAATTATAACGTTTAGAATATAAGATAACGCAATTATACATGTATTCTAAGTTAAGCAATATAGAAGACAAAGGGAGATCACACAACTATATTGCAAATCGTTAATAATAATTTAATGATTTTAAAAAAAATATTGTTATTTGTAAATGAAAAAGTTTGATTTTATATTTGAATTTGAAGCTCCATATTGAAAGGGAATTTAAGATAACGTAAGTTGTACATAAATCTCTAATGATTTATTAAACGATCGAAGCAATATAAATTACACATTAATGATACAAAAATTTGTATAATAAAATGAAAACATAAAATTAAGTAACAAAAGTTTGGTTATCTAACTTATCAAAATTAGGAATATAACTTAAGAAAATTTAACATATGATTCCATTTAATGAAAAAAATAAATACATTTAAATTGATTAAAGAAAAATAATTAGTTAATAAAAAGATGAAAACTACATTTGATAAATTTATATTGTATAGGATCCAAGGTAACGTTGGTACACAAAAATCTTAACAATTTAAAGCGTATAAAGGTAGAGATACTACACGTTAACATTATAAATTGTTGTATTTATATGATTAAAATATTCTGGATGACAGATTTTGATTAAATAAAATAAAATAAAATAAATTACTAAATAAATAAAATATAATAAAATAAATAAAAGTTTTAGAGATTGAATAATTTTTTTAATATATTAATGGTATATAAAACCTAAGATAACATTGATATACATAGATTTTGATAATTTATAAAGCTGAAAGGTAGAGTCCTTACATATTAGCGTTATAAATTGTTGCGTTAATAAAATAATTTTTATTTAAATTCATTGATTAAAAATTAGCAATTCGAAGATGAACACATTAATTAATTGTTAAGATAATCATCTAAGAATTAAAGACAACATATAATTAAATAATATTACATAAAGTCTTGGTAATGTAAGTATACGTAAACTTTATTAATTTATAATACATGACGATAAAGAAGCTATACTTTAACATTATAAATTGATGGAATTATATTATTATTTATTTTTTAATCATAAAATAAATTAAAAATATAATTTATCTACAAAACAAACAAAACATGAACATAAAGTCAAATTACATTCCAAACCTATACAAAATAGTAAAAAAAATAAAATGCTAAAGAACAAACACTTAAAAACAAATAATAAAATAGATACAAACAAAAATCTAATAAATAAATAAATAAAATAAAATAAAATTATGTGTATTATTCTACTTATTTTCTATTTTCTTTCGGTGAAAAGGAACAAATTTATCGAATGGAAATATATAAAACAATAAGTATTAATGTTATAATTTAAAATTGAGAAGAGAAAATAAAAAAATAAAAGAAATAAAAATGAAAATAAAAATAAGATAAAATAAAGTAAATTTAAAGATATAAAAGAATGAAGAGAAAATGAAATATTAGTTTTGGGTTATGTAATTATTATCCTAAGTCTTATATTTTGTGAACAATAATTTGTAAATTATTGTACTTTGTTCAGAGGACAAGTGTACCCAGCGAGAAGTAATAAAGGATCTTAAATTAAGTTTCTGAAATATTGTCTCATAAGGATTGATTTTTAATTATTAAGAATTTCTTAATTTAATTGTTTAAGCTTCAAAGATATGAGATTCATTAAAACAAGAATTTATAAAATCAACTATAAAACTAAGAGCAAGAAATACAATATACGTCTTGGTTAAACTTATTAAAGAAGAACTTAGGACATATGAATTTTCTCATTCAATCTTTTATGTTATTTTTCTGTTTAACTTTAAATCCGATTTTCTTGTGATTACTAATCATTCATACGAATACTATTAATACCCAATGGTCATGCAATATTAATATTTTTTTCTCTAAATTAACATTCCCAATGGTCATGAAAGATATCAATTTAAGAAAACTTAAGGAACCTATGAACTTGTTAATTTAATTACGCTTAAAAGAGAAAGATTGGTTTGTTCTACCTAATCCTTTGTCTCGTTCTATCCTATAGATCTATTAATTAATCGAGGTACGGTCGCCTGACGATATAATTAATTAGGATTAAGAGAGAAGCGCAATAGGATAAAATCTAATCATGAAACGAAAATTAAATTTAGATTCAAATGTCAAAACCCCATAAATTCATGACAATAGTTCCCATAGCCCTAGCTATGGACTTAGTTACTCATACTGAAGAAAGGAACTAAAACAATCATAAACAAAGGCATAATTAAAAGAAACAGTAAACCAGAGTGTGAGATGTGTTCTCAGTCTTCAAGTACGGTGGCTCAAAGTTCCAAGTCTCGTCAAGAGTATGCCAAAGATCCCCCTAGAAGAGAGATGAGGTGAAAGAGCCAAAAGCCAAGGTAAAAACAGTGTCATGCGTGAGGCTTGAGGTCTCCTTTTAATAGGGTTTGAAAACCCTAAAGACTCTTTATAATTAGGCTTCCCGCAGATGAGCACGGCTGTGCAAGGCCTTAAGCACGACTGTGCATGGGGTCGAAGCACTGTCGTACTTGTTGAAAGGGTCTAGGCATGCTGCCTGCGAAACTCTAATCTTCCATTAATTTGGGTCCAAAACGCACCTAAAGTCCACTTGCAACATCTTTACACCAAACTGCATAATTAATAAATAAATTAGTATAAACCTTAAATAAAATATAGGTCAAATATGAATATATGGGCTGTAAAATAGAACCTAATTATAGACTTATCATACTTATTATGTGTAAATGATAGTTTAGCAAACTTTGTGATTAGTTTAGCAAACTTTGTGATTAGTTTTATCCATGGAATAGTTTAATTGCTCGCATTTTTATATTATCCATTAAGGACAAAAATTATATTATTTATCTTGTTTGTATATAAATATAGTATGTAATTTGAATGTTAAAATTTTAGGACGTTACATATAGCTTTCAAAGGAGAGAAAAAAATGATTAAGATAGAATGTGAGATCACATTTGATATGTTTAAAGGAAAGAACACAAAATTGAAATTGTCTAATAGTCACATAATTTCTAGATTAATTTTATGTATTTTAGTTGAGATAAGTAGTCGAGAACATATAGTTTTAGATGTATGTGATGATGAAGACATTGATTGCATGATAAGTACATGTCAACAATCACATCATAGAAATGTAATTGAGATATATATGGATGTTGTAGTTGGTCAAACTTTTTCTTTTGTACACAACTGTTAGAATTAAATTTATCACTCTCATATGTTCATGTAAGCATGGTAATGAGTATACAATAGGAGATGGTAATATGATTAATATTATTAAAATTTAAATTTTTATGCTACAAATACTATTAATAATACCAACTTACAATATGGAATTTGAAGATGAAGATGATGATTATGAAGATGAAAGAGATATTCCATTAAATAGTTCAACATTAGACACGTGCAAGGCAAACAAAAAAGATATTTAAATTGAAATATATTTAAATTATTATTTCTTTTACATTTCACAATGTAAAAAAATTGATTTTACCACCAAAACTGGATACCAAATTAAACAAATCACTTGTGTAATATGCTTTTTTTTTTGCACAATAGAAGAGAAGGGAAAACTAGAGAGAAGACCAATAAAGAAGAAGGGGAAAAAAAAAGGTAGCCGCACCGTATAACCATTTAGCCTATTGTCACATAGACCAGTTAAAAGAGTGTCGTTCCTTATTACACTCGACACCACAAAGTATCCTCTATCTTTATTACCCGTTAATAGATTTTGAATTTTTTTTTTTGTTTATGTGAAAACATGTGTCACACAAATACAAGCGTCAGCTTAATTTTGGACGATTCTTAGTAGAAAACGGCTTTTGCAAAATCTTATTTAAGTAATTTTTCACTACTAGAAAAGTGCTAAATACAGACGGATTTCACTGACGGATTTACAGACGGATTTTTCAAAATTTCACAAATCCGTCTGTAAAATCCGTCTGTAATACAGACGAATTTTAATCTGTCTATAAAATTTGTCTGTATTTCGCCCGCCTTTTGGCGCCAAACGTTACAGACAGCAAATACAGATGAATTTTTCCATCTGTAATTTAAAAATAGGAGGGAATATTTAAACGGGAAATTACAGACGAATTTTTCTGTCTGTAAATGTGGCGAATTAATTACAGACGAATTTTTCCGTCTGTAAATTGGATTGACGCATTACAGACGGAAAAATCTGTCTGTAATGTGGAAATAAAAAATGCACCCTTTCATTTAACCAGTTACAGACGGATTTTCCCGTCTGTAATGGCTGAAACCCATAAAACCGCGCCTCCTCTTCCCCTCCCCCATTATCACATCGGTTTCTCTCTCTAGCTCCCCCCTCTCTCTCTCTCTCTCTGAAAGAGCTTAGTGTTTTGGCCATTGCGAGTGATTGGAACAACCATTTGAAAGTTTTTTTGCATCATTGTATTCCTGGTACGATACTCTAACTTTTAATCAGTTTAGTTTTTTAATTTTTTATGTTTTTAGAGACTTAAAATTTGTAAGATAGAGTTGTAGGATTGGAGATTGTGTGACTGGGGGGAAGGGCGTAGAGGTCCTTCTCCGAACCTGATTATTGTGTGCTGTGGGATTGTTTGTGTTTGTGGAGTTTGTAGAATATGCATGTTGTGGAGTTACAAGGGGATGTGCTCTAGAACGGTTTAGGATTGTGATGTGTTTTTGTTTGATGTATCGAATAATTTATTGTTATATAATTTATTAGTTGATTTTAGGTGAAATTTTCATTGTTGTAAAAAAATGGTAAACAAATGTAAGGAAATTAACATGTATTAGGGGAGATTCTGCCAAAATTTATATTAAAATTTTCTGTAATGTATTTTAGAAGGTTAATACAATATTGTATATTTGTATTAGGTTTATATAGTTGTTGAGGAAGATGTTTCTCCGAAATCGTCAGTGGATGTATGATAGGTTGCACCCAAGTCGTGGGGGAATAAAACCTGAATTCTTTGAGGGTGTAGAGGAATTTATACGCGTCTGTTGTAATTCGCAGCAATTCATCACCAATCAGGTCGTTAGGTGTCCATGTTCTAAGTGCAAGTGTAGAAAGTTTTTGGATATTGATTCAATTAGATATGATTTGTATAAGTTTGGATTTAAACATGATTATTGGATATGGACTGAGCATGGGGAAGAAGTTAATTTAGAAAATCAAGTAGGTAATTCAAATATATTACAATCAGGTAGTCATGTAGGTCATGTAAGTTGGGAAGAAAGTAATAGTCGTTATCAAGAAATGGTTTATGATGTTGTTGGTCCTCAATTTGGAATTTTTCATGATTTCGAAGCTGAAGAAGAACCTAATGGAGAGGCTGCAAAGTTTTATAATGTTTTAGAAGCAGCAAACAAGCCTTTATGGGATGGGTGTGTGCATTCAGAGTTATCTTTAGCAATAAGAATGTTAAGCATAAAGTCAGAAGGCAATCAAAGTCAGAGTTCATTTGATCAATGGGCTACATTAATTAGTGAGCTTAGTCCCGAACCTGATTCCATACCAAAGGACTTTTACCAAGCCAAAAAATTAGTTTCCAAACTTGGATTAAAAGAAGTCAAAATTGATTGTTGTTTGAAAGGCTGCATGCTGTATTACAAAGATGATGCTGTTTTGACCAATTGCAAATTCTGTGGAGAGCCTAGGTTTAAACCAAGAAGAGGTGGTAGAAGTGGTAAACATAAAGATGTACCGCAACGTAGAATGCATTATTTGCCTTTGATTCCTAGGCTAAAAAGGTTGTATGCGTCTATGAGTTCAGCTCCTTACATGACGTGACATGCTGAAAATAAAAGGAGTGATGGGATAGTGACTCATCCATCTCATGGTCAGGCTTGGCAACAATTTGATCAAGTGTATCATGAGTTTGCATCCGATCCTAGAAATGTAAGGTTAGGGTTATGTGCTGATGGGTTCACTCCAAACAATCAATTTAATAAACCATATTCTTGTTAGCCTATTGTGGTTACACCTTTTAATCTTCCTCCTGAAATGAGCATGAAAAATCCATATTTATTCTTGACTGTAATAATTCCTGGTCCAGAAAATCCAAAGGCAAAAATTGATGTATACCTTCAACCTTTGATTGATGAGTTGAAAGAGTTATGGTGTGAGGGTGTATTAACTTACGACGTATCAAGGAAGCAAAATTTTATCATGAAAGCAGCACTGATGTGGACGATAAATGATTTTCCTGCTTATGGAATGTTGTCTGGATAGATGACTCAAGGGAAATTAGCATGTCCAATTTGTATGGAGGATACAAAGGCATTTACTTTAAAACATGGAGGAAAAAATTCATGGTTTGATTGCCATAGGAGATTTTTAGATATGGAACATCCTTATAGGCGTCAAGCATGCAAATTTAAGAAAGCAACTGTTGAGAATGAGGACCCTTCCGCCCGTTTAAGTGGTCATCAAGTATGGGATAGAGTTAAACACTTGCCAAAAATCACAGAAGTAGGAAAATCTATTAGGTTTCCTGGTTTTGGGATGACACATAATTGGACCAAACAAAGTATATTCTGGGAGCTCCCATATTGGAAGGATAACTTAGTTCGTCATTGTTTAGATGTGATGCATGTGGAAAAAAATGTATTTGACAATATCATGAATACTGTAATGGACACTGATCGAACTAAAGATAATGTCAAGGCAAGGCAAGATTTAGACGAATATTGTAGGCGTCATGAATTGAGGTTACAACAACTTGCAGATGGTCGATGGTCAAAGCCAAAGGCAAGTTACACTCTGACTTTACCACAAAGACAAGATGTGTGTAAGTGGGTGAAGGAGTTAAAAATGACTGACAGTTACGCTTCAAACCTCGGTCGTTGTGTGAATGTTGAACAAGGAAGATTTTTTGGGATGAAAAGTCATGATTGCCACATATTCATGGAGTGTCTTCTACCTGCTGCATTTAGGGAACTACCAGACCATGTTTGGAAGCCATTGACTGAGTTAAGTGAGTACTTTAGGGACCTGTGTTCGCCTACTCTAAGGGTTTAAGATCTATTAGTTATGGAGAAAAATATTCCTGTCATTTTGTGCAAATTAGAGAGAATACTTCCCCCTGGTTTCTTTGACTCCATGGAGCACTTGCCTATACACTTAGCGTATGAAGCACGTGTGTGTGGACCAGTACAATACAGGTGGATGTATCCATTTGAACGAGAAATTGGAGGGTTCAAAAGGACTGTGAAAAATAGAGCTCAAGTGGAAGGATCCATATGCCAGGCATATATATCAAAGGAGACATCAAATTTTTGCACATACTATTTTGAACCTCATGTTCAATCTAGGAGAACTCGAGTTGGTCGAAATGATGATGGGGGAGAAAGTAGTAATGAGCCAAGTCTATCTATATTCAACCAACCAGGTCGTGTATCTGGAAAATGCGAAGAACGATGGATCTTAGGTGATGAATCAGAGGCCGCCCAGTTGCACATCTTATTAAATTGTGATGAAGTTCAACCATTCAGAACGTAAGTGACTTATGATTGCTTTAATGATTTTTTCTGATCATGGTCATTCAAATCTAGTTAATGATGTTGCAATGTTTACAGATATTTTGAACAATTATATGGTCACGAATCCCTTAATCAATTTCCATCATGGTTCAAAAGTTATGTAAGTCATGACATTTTCCTAACATGTTAGTTAATCGACTTTTTAATATTATTCTGTATTCAATCAATTGACATTGATTTATGGTATGTGTAGGTGCGTGATCCTAGTAATGGTATCAAAGATCCTGACTTATATAACTTGTCAAGAGGTCCAAAAAATAAAGCATATTGTTGGCCAATTTACTTTGTTAATGGGTATAAATTTCAAACTATTGAATCATGTCAAGGGAGAAAAACAGATAATAGTGCAGTTAGTGTAAGAGGAAATTCAAGTGATGGTGACTGTGATTGGTATGGAAAACTTCATGAAATTGTTGAGCTTGAATATGCTGGTGAAACCATAAAAAGGATTGTCTTATTCAAGTGTGAATGGTTTGATCCAACACGCCCAACAGGTACACGTAAACATAACCATTACAATATAATTGAGATTAACCATACCAAAAGATATAGAGGCTTTGACCCCTTCATCATTGCACAAAATGCAAGACAAGTATATTTCTTATCTTACCCTGGAAAATGTAATAAAAGTTGGAGGATTGTAATTAAAACTAAACCAAGGGGTCGAATTGAAAGTGATGAAGTAGATGATGAAGATGCATATCAAATTGATGACTCAATTCCTTCACGTGTAGTAATAGACACTGTTGTCCCTCCAATTTTATCTTCTCCTTTGAATGAGATTGAAATAATTGACCCTCCTACCCAAGTTATGAGATATAATGAAATGGATGACATCATAGAAGACGAGGATGAAGGAATTATGGATGAACTTTCATCGAATGATGATGAAGGTAGTCTTGAACTATCAGAGTAAATGAGGTAAAGTAAGTAGGTTTGTCAATTTACTATGTTGCCATGATTATTTAATTTGAGTTATCACCAATATTATTCATATTTTAAACAAATTATAGTATTTGTCTCTAAATATATATATGGTTTGATTCAGATATGGCAGGTAAAGGTAAAGGTAAGAAGGGTAATACTCAGCAAACTGATCGTGGCAACACTTCTTCACCTACCGCTCCGACTTCCACGTCGACACCAGCAATAGTGCAGACCTCCCAGGTTAGGGGACAGGAGCAATTTATCATGGTGCCCAATCTTGGGTATATTGCTCCTCCCCCTCCAGTACAGCGAGTTTCACACTGTGCACCCCCTGCTACACAGGCCACACAGTCACCTACTACACAGGCCACAGGAGATGGATCCACTGCTGTCCCATCTGTAAGCGGGCAGCAGTCATCACAAACCCAGACATCATCAAGATCGTTAGAAACTTTGAGATGGGATGGGTCCACTTGGTAAGTAATTCAATCAAATATGCCTAACATTGCGTATTTTATGTGAATGTTAGTAGTTATAATCCACTTTATATTGTGTTATTAGTTGGATACCACCACAGAAAGGTCTCCATCAGGTCACAGATACGATTAAGAAGATGTTTGATGCGCCTTACAAAAATTTTGCAAAGGTGCCAAATGATACAAAGATAGAATGGTTCAAAGATTGGAAGGTAATAATAGTGTATTAATTTTAACTAAGTGTAATTACATATGACTGTTTGTACCTCTTCTAATGAAATTGTGTTTACGTAGAGAGCAACTTTTCCATTCCCCCAGGACGAAAAGATGATTTTCAAGGCCTGGAAGAGTCGCACTGCAAAGCGACTAAGACAGATGTACACTGAGGCTCGCCAGGACCCTTCTACTGCTGATTGGATAGCACCCAACTTTCTTCATGCCTTGCAGGAGTATTGGGGTACAGATGAGTTTAAAAATCTCTCTGTAAAGAACAAGACAAACAGGGCATCTAATAAAGGGGGGTCACTGCATACTGGTGGGTCTACAACTTTGGCTGGCACTAAGGCGAACTTGGTATGTGATTTTAAAATTCAGTTGACTCTATCTATAATTTCATATTTGAGATTGTGATTTATTTCTAATTGCAGGAGAAGTCGTTGAAGAGGCCACCTACTACTGGAGAGTTGTTTAAGGAGACACACACTCGCAGGCAGGACAAAAACCTGTGGGTTGATACACGATCTCAGGCCACATATGTAAGTCATTGTTATTGATAATATATGTTATTATTAGCGACTTATTAAATAGTTCTCCAAACTAATATCTAATTATCTGAACTGAACTGTAGGATGACTATATTCAAAGGCTTGAGGAAGCATCTTCTCAGAATCCAGAGTCAGTAGATGAGGATGCTATGTGGTCACAGACAGTGGGTGGCCTTTATAAAGGTCGCATTTATGGCATGGGGGGCCGCTTTGCAGACTCCATGTCCCCTGCATCTGTCACTGGAGATGCCCCTTCTCTTGCACCTGAGGATGTGGAGGACATGGTCCGCACTCAGGTCCATGTCCTTAATGAAGAACTCCAGAAGCAGAATGAGGAGATGTGGAAGAGTAAAGAAAGTGCATGGAAGAAGTGGGCAAAGAAAATGGAGAAGAAGATAGAGAAGAAGGTGGCGTCGAGAATGCAAAGGAAGGTCCAGCAGCATATGACGCAACAGCATATGCAAATGCAGCAGATGCATGCTTATTTTGAGCTCATGAGAGCAAGCAGCTCCACACCTCTTCCTCCTCCTCCACCAGCTCCAGCACCACCGGTTTTCACCTCTATGCATCATTCCTCTACTGACTCCTCTTCTACTGATGATGATGCTCCTTCGGATTATGACTTCACAGATTATAATTGATGAAGACTTGTATTTTATATTTAAATGTATTTATTTAGATGCTTTTTTGTCTTCCTTTGTAATAACATTTAAATTTTATAAATCATTTTGGAATGTTTAGATGCCGAATCTATAGTTTCTATTTTATTTATAAATTGTAATAATCAAGAACAGCAGGAAATAACTTTCTATATAAATAAAAAAATATCAATAATAGTAAAATATATCACCGACGGATTACAGACGGAAAAATCCGTCTGTGAATTACAGACGAAAAAATCCGTCTGTAACTACAGACGGATTTTCAAATCCGTCTGTAATTCTTTACCGACGAGGATATTACAGACGATTTATGTCCGTCTGTAAATCCGTCTATTATAAAAAAAACCGTCTGTAATACTCTAAAAATCCGTCTGTAAATCCGTCTGTATAAACAGACTTTTTAGTAGTGTTTTTACTCTAATAGGAAAAAAAAGTCAGAGCAAGATCAATGAGTTGTAATTTGGCATTGTATTTTCATATTGTGTAACTATAAGAAAATAAAAAAATTTATATTCAAATATAGTCTCTTACTAAAATTTGGTGAATCAATTTAATTATTAAAATATTATTATTAATAAAAGAGATCCTCATTATATTAAGACACACTCGTTACTTGAATATTTTTTAAGGGATTCTTTTGTGATGGTTTCCTTATCCAACTAGTAAGTTCAAAATGTTATTTTCATACCAAATGTTAAGCAACAGTTTTACTAATATTTTTAATTAATATTAAAGTTTTATTTTATTGATTTGCAACATTATTAAATACAAATATTTTATAAAAATAAAATTTTTATTTTTATTAGTAAACAATGCAAACAATACTTAAAAAGTAATATAAAAATTTTATTCTTCAACTGATTATTGTAAATGTAGCTTAATTTCTACTTAAAAAATTATCTAATTGATTTCTTATTTTAAAATTTAGTTCCAACATTTATGAATAAAAGTATTTCTGTTTTATCCCTTATGAGTTTTAGAGTTTGTGAACTACTAAGGAATTTATTTGTAAACTAATGGCCTCTTATAATAAATTACATTTAAATTTTAATTATATTTACTTCAACCGAGCCAAAGGAAATTTCTTACTATGTAATTATTATTTGCCTAATGATTTAAACACACATTCATAAAAAGTAGAATTTTGTAATAATATTACTTAACATAATATTTATGAATGTTATTAACATCTTAATATAATTTTTTCTATTTTCTCTTACACGTATTGTTTACTTAATATAATTACTTCATTCTTTGTAAACTTACGTGTAAATAAGTTTGATTTTTTATTTTCTATGTTAATTTTATTTCTGCTACTTGTTTGATATCAAAATCTCGGTCTAAAAAAAATATACATACAAAAAGAATGAAAGATATTTATCATATTAGTATTTTTACTTCAACAATTGATCCTATATCTTTATGTTGTCTTTATTAAAGGTGTAATAATTAATGATATCATAATTTACTTTAATGATGTCAAGAGAATTGTTTTTCTGAACTTTATTTTATTTTGAAGTTTTTCTTTAAGTTTCAAAACTTTGCTTTAATAATAAAAAAGGAGATGTTTTACTATACATTGGCCTATTCTAGTGTTGGCAAATAGATGATTCACTTAGTTCTTGCGTACTGAACATATTTTTAAATATTTTTGTATCATATTAACTTTAAGTCAACTGTAGAGATACTATTGCATGTTTCAAACAACTGTTGGCCCATTCCTTGAACAACGGACGTTGAAAACAACAATGTATTAAGCAGTTCTTTTTATAATAATACGATGGTAGAATACTTTTGACTTGCATTAAATTCTTTCGTTGTATTGCAAACCATTAAGCTTATACAAATAAGGATGAATTAAAAGGTAAATTTTGTGATTCTCTTAAAAATTTACAGATATCGTACGTGAAAAATTCTAATAATATTTATACATGTGTTTAAATAATAAATTTATTTAATAATAAATTATTATATTTGTGATAGTTAAAATTTCAAACAGAAAAAAAAAACTAAATTTAAAAATAAAATAATTATATTAATATATTTTTTATATTTTTAATTTTATTATTAATATTTAAATATTTAAATATTATATTAATATATTATATTATAATTCTTTTTATTTATAATAAATAGAAATTATATTTTATTTGAAACTAAAAATATTTATACACGTATTTAAATAATAAATTTATTTAATAATAAATTATTATATTTATTACATTTAAAAGGGAAAGAGCGGTTAAGTATATGAACGGAAATAAAATGTAATCAAAACTAAACAAACTAAAATTTAAAAATAAAATAATAATATTATATTAATATATTTTTTATAATCTTAATTCTATTATTATTAATATTTAATTATTTGATTATTATATTAATATATTATTATAATTATTTTTATTTATAATAAATAAAAATTGCTTAAATATAAATTATATTTTATTCAAAACTAAAAATTTAAAAAAAAATAGAGAAGTAAAATAAAAAATTCAATATATTAAATATATATAATAATAGAATCATATAGCAAATAATATAAATAATATAATTTTAAATAAATTATACATAATAATATATTTTTTTAATTTGTCACATGTATTTTTTTATTGATATAAATTTTTTGAGTATAGTATCCATAAAAAAAATTTAGAGTACCCCAGCACACACCTTTACCAAATTATAATCATTCCAAATTTGATTATATTTATTTAAAATTTGAATTTATTACAACTTAAATATTAACAAATTTATCGAGTACCTAGTCACGTTTGGAGCATTATTTTCCATGTCATTCTTGAGATTAAGATAATAGTAGTTTTTAACAATTTCATTACCGACAAATATAATGAAAATAAAGTTTGAGACAATTTGATCACTTTAACTTGTTTGCAAAGTTATTTAGGCATTTTATATATGTTGATAATTGCTTTTATGCCAAATTAATTATGCGTGAAGGAACTTGAGCAAAAGCAAGTGATGGATTGATCAACAAGTTAAAGTTGGTCACAATAGCCATGATAATATAATAGGCGTTAGATGATGTAATGACTTCTTAGATGATACTTTATTAATCTTGGTTTTAAAAATACTTTCCATTTATAAGTTGCAAGTTGATATTTATAGTTTAAAATATAATTATAATGTTTATTCTTATTAAGAGCCAAATTTTAAAACTTAAAATATCAAAATTTGTACACTCTAATTTAGAATCTTATTCATCTATTTACAAATTTTGAATATGATAAACTAAATGGACAAAATTTATGACTCAATTGTATTTAAAAGTTCAATTACAGATATTTAATAATAAGGATCCAAATGCAATCTTGTATACAAGATTCAACAAATCTGTCTCAACTTCAAAAAATCATATAAAATTAAAACAACTTTAAATCTAGTGATCCATATACGCATTTTGAAACTCTAGATGTGTAGAATCTAATGCAACTAGAATTAACCAAAAATGATATCTGTAAAAAAAAAAGTTATAGTCTAAAGAGTAGTCAGAAGTCAGAATATCTAAAAATACGAAATTAAAGAATTTATTTGTAATAGGTCCAATTTATTCGAATAACTAGGAAATGGTAAAAACTATAAAATTAAAGCATATAAAAAGTGTTTAGAAATCAAAATACAACTATAAATATAAACAGAAAATATGTTACATCACTACTCGCTGCAAAGCGTTCTCGCTCAGGCAAGAATGGGTAAGATCGGCCCAACTGTGCTCTCGTTTAGGCAAGAGGCACAGGAAAAATGAGGATCTCTCTGGACTCGCAGGTCTCTCTCAGGCAAGATAGGAGTAGAAGGATGTGCGTAGACTATTGCCAATTATACAAAGTGATGATCAAGAACAAGTATCCACTTCCTAGAATAGATGATCTAATGAATCAGTTGCGAGAAGCTTTAGTTTTTTCAAAGATCAACCAACAATTGGGCTATCACCAGATTTGAGTGAAAAATGAAGATATTTCCAAGATAGCTTTCAAAACTCGCTATGGCCATTATGAGTATTTAGTTATGCCTTTTGGTGTGCTTAATGCTCTGACAATATTCATGAATTACATGAATCGATTCTTCTATAAGTTTCTAAACCAGTTTGTGGTGCTATTCATCAATGACATCCTGATTTATTCAAATAGCCATGAAGAACACGGTGAGCACTTGAGGATTGTCTTGCATATCTTAAGTAAGAAACAGTTATACGCAAATTTCTCAAAATGCAAATTTTATTTGTCACAAATACAATTTCTAGGACATATAGTTTTAGATGAAGAAATTATGGTTGATCCAACAAAGGTGAAAGCGGTAGCTCAATGGTCAAGACCTAAGACTCTGACAGAAGTTCGAAGCTTCTTAGGATTGACTGGCTATTATAGAAAATTTATTGAAGGACAAAATTTCAACTGGAATGAAAATTGTGAAACAAGTTTTTAGGAACTTAAAAGAGAGCTAATGTCTGCACCTATTTTGGTTTTGCCTGATCCAAAGTAGAAGTTCAAAGTCTACTATGATGCTTCAGGATAAGGATTAGGATGTGTTCTAATGCAAGTTGGAAGAGTAGTTTGCTTATGCTTCTATGCAACTATGTCCTCATGAGGTCAACTATCCTACACATAACCTCGAGCTGACAACAGTGGCCTTTGCGTTAAAGATTTGGAGACATTATCTTTTCGGAAACAGATTTGAAGTCTTTAGTGACCACAAGAGTTTGAAATACTTGTTCAACTAGAAAGAGTTGAATATGTGACAAAGAAAATGGATAGAATTCCTCGAAGGACTATGACTTCAGATTGTCCTATCATACTAGAAAAGCAAATGTAGTAGAAGATGGACTAAGCAGGAAGTCTCTGCATATCTTAGCCATGATGATAAAAGAGTGGAGGATAATTGAAGAATTTAGAGACTTAAATTTGGCAGTAGAAGTACAACCCAAAAGTCTATTCCTTAGAACTCTAAAGATCAACAACGACTTCTTGACTCAAGTTCAAGTTGAACAACAAGAAGATCAAAAGTAAAGGTAGCTGAGTATGTTACAAAGTCCTTAACCTGCTGGAAATCAAAAGCAGAGCATCAACATATGCTAAAGGAGTTGCAACTGTTGAAAATTCCTGAGTGAAAATAGGATAACATCTCCATGGATTTCATATACAATTTACTAAGGTATGGGTGATTGTAGATAGTTTGGGTGATTGTAGACAGTTTGACCAAAATCATCCATTTTCTTTCGATCAACATGAGGTATAACTTAGAGAAATTGACAGACGTGTACATCAAAGAGATTGTCAAACTGCATGGAATGCCTTTAAGCATTGTATCAAATAGAGACCTAAGGTTTACCTTGAAATTTTGGGAAAGTTTGCAAAAAGAGCTTTTGGGGACCAGGTTAAAGCTTAGTTTGGCATATCATCCTCAGATTGATGGGAAAAATAGAGCAAACAATCCAATCTCTCGAAGACCTGTTATGAACCTGCGTGATGGAGCAACAAGAATTTTGGGATGAATGCTAGCTTTGGTAGAATTCACATACAATAATAGTTACCACACTAGCATTAAAATGGCATTGTACAAAGCGTTATTATGATAAATAGAGAAAGCTGCTAGAATTTCAAGTTAGTGATAATGTGTTTTTGAAGGTTTCACCCTTTACTAGAGTTAGTAGCCTTTGAAATCTAAAAAGCTATCACCCAAGTTTCTTAGGACCTTTTGAGGTTTTGAAAAGAATTGGTCCTGTGGTTTATGAAATTGTCTTGCTACCAAATCTCTCAAATTTGCATCTAGTATTTCATGTATCCCAAATCAAAAATTACACTCGTAACCATTCTCATGTAATCGAGTTTGATCCTATCTAAGTTTGATATAATCTTTCCTATGATATATTTCTAGTGAAGATTGTTGATCACTGAATCAAACAACTGAGAGGCAAGATCATCCTTTTAGTAAAAGTGATATGGAATCCAAATGATAATGGAGACACAACATGAGAACTTGAGAACCAAATGAAGGAAGTGGATCCTCATCTTTTTCAGAGCTAATGAATTTTAGGGGCAAAATTTTTAAAAGGGTGATAAAGTTGTAACACCCTTATTTTTGTTTATTATTTCACTTTATCTCATTTTGTTTTTAATAGAGAACTTCTAAATTTTGAAATTGTAGGAGATCTCACTCAAACGAGATATGTCTCGTTTAAACGAAACTAATTTTTTTGGATTACTCACTGCAAAGCATTCTTACTCAGGCGAGATTATAAAAAACTTGTACAACTTTTTGTCTGATATTCTCAGTCAAGCGAGAATACCCTTGCTCAGGCGAGAATACATTCACTCAAGCAAGAAGTCATGAGTAAAAAGAGTATTTAAGGAACTTCATGTTTTAAAACTTGTATTACAAGCCAAGCAAACACTTCTCACTTTTTTCTTTGTTCTCTCTCTTCCCTTTCTCAGAGAAAACTTTCTTGATCTTCGAATTACTCTTGAATATGATCTTGAATGTCTTTCTCAATTGATTCCAAGTAAGTTCCTTAGAGCTCAATCTTCTAAGTTTACTTCTATTTCTCTATTTTCTCTTTTCTCAAAAGTACTTCACTTTGTAATATACAGGAAGAACTTGGTATTTTGACAATATCTTCTACAAAACTCTTCACAAATCATCTCTTTGAGGTAAAAAGAATTCTATCTTATCACTAGTAAGTTGTATATATTATTGTGTTAGCATGACTATGATAGTGTGCTTCCATATTTCATATATATGTGTTCAAATTTAGATTCCTGGCTGTTTGTTAAAGTGAATGAACTTGATGATGTATATTTGACTGTTCTTTGATGACTAGATTATTAAAAATATATAATCTGAATTGAGTCTGGAGTTTCCTGACCTTAGTCATGATTTGTCTAACTGAATGATGAGAAATTAATGGAGAAAAGTGTATTGTCAAAAAATGTATTAAAAGGAATTAGTGTGAATGGTTACAAAGATACACTAAGGGTATAAATTTTGGAGACAATTTGAAAAATCTAAGAAAAATGAGGGTGGTGAATGTTATTCCTAGTGGTTGCGCATAAAATTGATGAAAGTGAAAGCTTCACAGACCTCACTCATTTTTTTAACTAGACTCTTGAATATACTTTTCTAATGAGCCCAATATTGTGTACGTTGTATCTGTGTATATGGGCTAACCGGAAACCATTTACCTACATGTGTAACACCTCATGGAATGCAAGAGACAACATTTAACTATGATCATAGTGCACGAGGAAGTGTGTATATGAGAAAGTGACAAATTGCATTACACATTTAATATGCATGAGTTATAGTATTACTTATGTGTTTAATATTGTGTTTGATGTCGTGCAAGTTCAAATTTATTATTTTAATTATATTTTAGTAATGAAGAGTAAATTAATCTTTAATAATATTTCAAGAAACAAAAATGACCAAACCTCATACACCTTTTAGGTTAACAAAGTGAAATTTTGAGAGTAGGTTAAACGATATATTTAGGGAGTATGTATATGAGAAATTGACAAATTGCATTACACATTTAATATGCATGAGTTATAGTATTACTTATGTGTTTATTAGTGTTTGATGCCGTGCAAGTTCAAATTTATTATTTTAATTATGTTTTAGTAGTGAAAAGTAAATTAATCCTTAATAATATTTCAAGAAACAAGAATGACCAAACCTCAGACACCTTTTAGGTTAACAAAGTGAAGTTTTGAGAATAGGCTAAACGATATATTTAAGGAGTGGCAGAAAGTCTGCCATTGTAATTTTTTATTAGCTAATGAAAATGGATCAAGTGATGTAATTAGTGAGTTAGAAGGGAATAAACCAGTTCATTTTGTAGCTTCTACTAGCCAAGATGAGTATCAAGAGGAATCATGTGAAGACAGAGGTGAATTCATGCAACAACCTTATGCTAAGCAAGTGAATTACATGAACAATTTGCCAAGACAATAGTAGAATTTTGCTCAAAAATCAAATTGGCAACAACAAAATTTTTCAACAAAGACCTGGGTATCTAGCTCCAAATCAACAAAAGTTTAGGCCAAACATGAATTTTACTGCAAGACAATCATGACCAATCCCACCTCAAATTTCACAACCCATCAATAAACTATTTTAGTAAAGCAGACAATATCAACAATAGAATTTTCAAAATTCATAAGTAGTGCAATAACCATTGCAACCAAAGATTCCAAAGCAGATATCCACTCTTGAACAAGCACATTTACAACTAACACAAACTACAAACTTGTTCATGTAGGATACAAGCACCCGAATGGCAAATCAGGAAGCATTTATGAAGAATTCGAAACACTAGATGGGAAAAATTATAAAGAAAATTAGTGAAGCGACCTAAGGACCATTCTCTTGAAATACAATGGAAAACCTAAGGGAATATTGTCAAGCCACCACCACCACCAAAAGTAGGAATGTAGTGGAGCCACAACCTAAGATAAAGCAACAAGAGAAGAGTGATAGCTTAAGTTTTAAAAATGCTAGCAATTCTGCAGAAAATAAGGCTGAAGAGAGTGAACCTAAAAAAGAAAAATTTGAAGAGGAAATTTCACCAAGCAAAAGTTTGTGGTAGATGAGGCATAGTAGAATCAGACAAAAAACAAATTTTTAAAGACTCTTTTAAGCCCTAAATCCCACCACCATATGTCAAATTACCTTACCTAAATTTGAACAAAAACAAAGGAAAAGAATAACAGTATTCTAAGTTTCTAGATGTCTTCAGGAAGCTACAAATCAACATCACATTTACTAAAGCTCTAGAGCAAATGCCCTTCTATGCAAAATTCATGAAAGAGCTTGTCTCCAAGAAAGGGAAGTTAAAGAAGGATGCTACCATTGTATTATTTGAGGAGTGAAGAGCAATTCTGTATAAAAAGTTGCCTCCTAAATTGAAAGACTCAGGAAATTCCCTGCATAATTGGGAATATCAGCATAAGTAAAGTACTGTGTGACTTGGGACTAGCATAAACTTAATGTCATTGCTAATACTAAAAAAGCTTGGAGTAGGTAAAGTAAAAAGCACAAGGATGACTCTCCAACTTGCTGACTGTTCTATCAAGTATCCTTATGGTGTGATGGAAGATGTGCTAATAAAGGTGGATAAATTAATTTTTTAGGTAGATTTTGTAGTGCTAAATATGGATGACGATGTCAAAATGTCACCCTTTTTGGCTACTGGTCGAGCACTTATTGATGTACAACAAGGACAATTAATTTTATGAAAATTCAATGTATTTAAAGCAATGCAGCACCCTGATGACAAAAACACTTGTTGTCGGGTGGACATGGTGGACTCACTCCTTGCAGCAATGTATCTGATGCAGGAAGCTTTTGCTGACCCCTTAGAAAACTTGTAGTGAATTCAATTATGAAGGGTGATGAAGAAAGTGATAATAATATGTAAGAGTGTGTGCAACAATTAAAAGCACTACCAATTTTGCAAAAAAGTTCAATAGGAGAATCATTGGAAGGAGGGGGAAGTGGAAGAATCACCAAGCCTTGAGTTAAAACCTCTACCCTCACACTTAAAATATGCTTTTCTAGGAGAGAATGTGATGTTTCTTGTTATAATAAACAACACCCTCTCTAAGTTAGATGAAGAGAAGTTATTCAGAGTACTTAGAGAGCAAGTAATGCAAAAAAAGAGAATTTCCTAAACTATACAGGTTGAAGTTTGGGGCATGACTCAACCCAATCATCCAACAACCATTATTGCACTGATGTTTTGCAGGCCAAAAAAGTGCTGTTATTTTGTGCAGGATATACTAGTTGGGCAGCAAGAAAGTTCCATGCCTTTGACTGCTCAAAATACACAGGGAAGTCTCTTTTTAATCTTAATTGTTTACTGCACTTTATAGTACATTTTATATAATCATTTTTCTCCCTATGTATGAATCCCCTCTCCTACATTCTGTTAAGTCTCACTCATATCTATACATACTAACATCTCTCTTGCACAGTCCAAATAGCTTAATGATTCATAGCAAATTTTGAATACATTGCTGGTGTCAAGACTAGGTCTTCAATTGGCTTATGACATACTCATTTAGTGACTTGCAGTGAGTTTTAAAGAGTTGAATAAAATTGATACTTGTTTTTTGGAATATATTACAAGATAATTAAAGATCTCTTCTTAACAATTAATCTGACTATAAATCAATATACGCATTAGACATAGACATTCACACATACATGCATTAATTCAAGTTGGAAGCTATGGACATATTTCAACATATAGACTATTTATAAAGATATCTACAATGTGCATGTGTCCTTACTAGGACTACAAAAGGCCAACATGCTGAACATATATACACAAGTGAGCAGCATAAGTTTTTCAAAAAGGTGAAATAAATATATATCCATATAAAAGATACTCCATCATCATAAATGAAATTCTAATCCACGATGATCACTATGTCTTCATTCGTATCTTTAGAGGGATCAGAATTTAGAGAGACATCACTAGACTAAATAGGGCTCTCACTGAGAGTGGTGGGATAGTAAATAAGATGGGACTGGGAGTGGGTCTAACCCTCTTCACAAGGGTGGTCATACAGACAGGTCCTCTCCCATTTTTCCTATAATGGGTAACCCTATGGTGAGTGGGTGAAATAGGTAAAGTAGCCTTAAGCATTTTAGAAGTGGGAGAACTAGTTCTAGGTGGAGGTGACGAAGCAGTATGAGTATGAACACGAGATCCTAATGGAGAATAGTATGGAGCAAAAGAGTTAGGCAGTGGGAAATTTGGCTCAGAATATGAGGATGAAGAGGTAATAATAAGAGTTGGTGATAGAGTAGTAGGTTTGTCTGCTGGCATACTAGTGCTACTCTACACAGGTTTCACGACTACATAGATATCTACAATGGGACCATTGGTGGTTCCTTCTCTAGCATCCCCTTAACCTTGATATCTGTACTTATGGGTCTGCCATCTTTAACTTTAACTGTCGTATCCATATAGTAATACAACAAGAAAAGGTGAGGTTCAACTAACACAGGATCATATAATATATATATATATATATATATATATATATATATATATGTTAAATTAACAAGCAACAAGCAATCACAATAGCTTAACAATTTAAATTACAAGTAATCACAAAATCATAATAAAATGCAGACTCTTATGAAATAACATGAATGTTCTGTAGTGGGCCTCACTAATACTGTATATGTATTAATATTCTCAATTAGAAGAAAACCATCGGGAGTCAAGTTTCTTAAACGTGCATAACTGCATTGTTAAAACAACAACAGAAACTGTTAGCTGATATGATAATCATCAGAGAATTGTCGAGGCAACTAAGTCCGAACATGAAATTTCTCGGCTATAAAATGTAACCCCAGGCCATTGGAAATTCCAAACTCAGCGCACATAACCGCATAGGCCTATAGGTATGCTTCTCATAATGTGTCTCGAAGTACCCTTGTAACCAGGCCGTTCTCTAGATTTCTCTTTTACCTCACAGAGGTCAACAATAAAAAGTAGATTTCCTTAAACTTTGCGACACGTAATAATTGAGAATATAACTGTTTAAACATAACATTCTCCTACAGGATACTCTTTCAACAAATACCAACTTTGTGATGCTTAAGATCAGGCAACGAGTACAAGGATCAAATCTTTGCATTGACTAAGAGATGTTAAAAAAAAATAATCATATCTTAACTATATTAGTTATATTTAATTATGCATAATTAATAGCATAGGTTCTTTTAGTAATTAGGTTGTACTTCCTTTAGAAAAATTAATTAACTTCTGCTATTAAGCAAATTTTAATTAAGAAAAGTAAAGCATAAGAATCAGTCAACACTTTAGAAAACGTTAAAGGTCAAACTAGGACTTCTAATCTCTATTTGATGTGAGTGTAAAGTTTATTCATTGCGTTATTGTGAGGGATTTCTAAGTATTATACCTTAAGCTTTTGAAGGGAGGAAATGAGGTACCTACTAATTATGATGAGCTTAGAAAATTTATTATAAATTAGGACTGACTTAATAAATTCTAAAATTGTCTAGATTGGTTCCTAAGTGTATTGAGAATGAAATTAAGCTTTGGTCTAAGCAAATTCTAAGTATCAATTCAATTTTTGTGAAGCAAGGATTCACAAGCCAGAATTATGAGATTTTGGCACAGGGTTCCTTTAAAAAAATTCTATAGGCAACATAAAGACCCAAATTTTTGCAGAGATCAATTAGACTAAATTAGGATCCAATATAAATTTTCCTAGAATTTATTAGCATGGTAACTTGAGTAAATTAGCTCCTCAATTCACTATTTCTTAACAAGTTTCCAATTATAATTACAGGAGGATTAGATCAAGTAAATCATTTATGAAAAATTCTATGTGAGGCCAAATGACACCAAACTTTCCAGAATAAAATTTCAATATGTTTATAATAATGCCATAATTTCTCTTGCACTAAAGTACATTACTGGGCATAGAAAAAAAATGTAAAATTTTTCAGGACATAATAGGGAGTGAACAAAACAGCTCCACTTCAAAAATTTGTACAAATTTAAAATTGACTTATTTTAATCTGAAATGTTTTGTACAATTTAATGACACATATTCATTTCATCATACAGAACTTTAAGATCCAATTCTATCATGATAAGGAGAATTAAATCAACCAATTCACAGATGTAAATAGTACTACTCCACAGTATGCAAACAATAATAATTCTTCATGATTTCATCAACTAAATGAAGTCCAATCAACATGAAATTCTTCATGGTATGCACACACATACTATAGTCTACTTCAATACAGATTCTAGCTCAAAATAACCATCACAGAGCACATAATTTCACCCAAACAAAGTTCTATCACAACTATAGCAATTCAACTTCACAGTATAACAAATATATATACATTCCCAACTCCTTTGTCAATCAAACCCCTCCCCCTTACCTCAGAAGTTCAAAATAAAGAAGGGATGATCTTTTGAGTGTCCAAGAAAAATCAGCTCCCAGCTGCCCAGTTGTTGTTGCATTTTTTTGAGAAATTTGAAATCGTAGAAGTGGAGAGCAGATAGAGAGGAATCTAGTCGTGCATTTGCATGTGGCATTTGGAAAAATCTTGGCTGGCCATGGGAAGGAGTGGTTCATGATTGTATTGAAAGAAGAAGAGAAATTTTTCTCAATTTGCAGAAGTTCATAGAATTTTCCCTCTTGCAACGTTAAAGTGGAATTTGGTGAAATGGGTGGAGTGTGAGTGGATGGTCAAGCTTTTTACATCTAGTGAGTGGAGTTGGTGAATGGGAGATGTGAGGTGGCAGCTGCATAGCAAGGTGTCATTCTTTGGAGGAATAAGGTGAAAATTTTAATGAAGATTATGAGATAAAAAGAATTAGAAGATTAGGCTTAGGTTAATTTAGGGGAAAGGATTAATCAAGTAGAGTCATTATAATTGTGTACTCAAGAGGATAAAATTTAGAGTTGAAGTGTCTTCAAAATTGTATCATAATACGACTCACTTAATGAGAGATTACTCAATTTTGAAGGAGATAAGAGAATCAAATTGCTGGATTACGTATACAACATTATTTTAATGTAACAAATTTCATCATATAAAATATTGCTACTAATGGTAATAATAGTCAATATTATTATTTCAAATTTTTAAATTTGAAAATTTGAATAGAATTAAATTTTTCTCATGCAGCTTTATGTAAAATTATAAGGTCGTTTCTTTGTGTAAATGTTTGTCAACAAAAATTGTCATAAACTCTTATAATAATTAATTGTATGTAAATTTTCAAATAGCAAATTAATGAATATATATATATATATATGCTTTCTATTTAATTAATTTAAATTATTATTTATTTTTTTATACACACATTATACACTAATCACAGAAATTGGGATATTATAGCTGGACACCATGCTGTATTAAATTCCAAGTTTTATTGTGTTAGTAATTGGGCTGATATATTCCTTATTGATTGCATGCTTGCTTTGGTTATCATTATTCTTTTCAAGCTTTGTCATTATTCTTTTTCATATTATTATGCTTTCATATCATCAATATGATTGAGGCACTTTTCTTGTTTGCCACTTTGAGTCTGACCCATTTTATTTTGCTCCTAATATCACCCATAATCCAAAAGTGAAAAATCAATTTGTCCCTCCTTGTGACTTTGAGAATATGAGCACAACTTTGGATGAATCAAAGATTAATTGCTTGGAGACAAGCAAAAATTTTATGTTTGAGGTTGTTGGGTTAGCTATCACTGAATTATGTTCACCTGATACTGATATAGGTAATTAATTTCAATCTGATTTCAGCAAAAAAACAAAAAAAAAGTAAAAAAAATAAAAAAAACAAAAAACAAAACAAAACAAACTAGAGATGAGAAATGAAATTACAAAAAGGAAATATGATTCTATAGCACTATAACAAAGAAAAATGAGTATGTTTAATGCGGAATTGCAAGCAATTAACACAATTCTTAAATCTCTTAGTTCATCCCTCATATTTTCTTTGATCTAGGGAATAGCTAGAACCCAAAATATTTTCCTACCTGAGCCTTGACCTTATTACAACCAGTACAAAGTCCTCTTGATTGTGATAAGATTGCATAGATAGATGTGACCTAGAACAATGCCAAATATATGGTAAGGGATGACAGCAAAAGCAATCAGGAGAGTAAAACACAAGCTTATATACTATGAGCAATAAGAGTGAAACACCAATCCTGGAAGTAGAGAGTTTAATTCATTCATGGTGTCAAGAACAATGAATTTGCTTATGAATATTAAAAATTAATTCTGTTGCTACAATAGAGAAAGTTGTGTTAAGATTATGATTACATCCATCTGTTCATGCTGACTAAATTGCTCGAGGACAAGAAATAATCCCAAGTTGGTATAATTAATTAAAAAAATGGAAAGATATTATTACTTGGATTACACTGAATAGTTCAATTATTAATATTTTACAATTGATTTTTGAAGGTTTTAGAAGAGTAATTGCAATTGGATCTATTGGAAAGAAGTTGGAATACTACAGGACTAATTTGTGGACACACGCATATCTGATTGTAGGAACACGAGTTTGACAGAACATATAAAAGTAAAATTTTTTGCTAAAGCAACACTTTTTATCTTTCCTTATTGCTTTTAAAGAGATATTTTAGGTTTCTAGGTTCTTACACCCTGGAGGTTTTTCATTCCTTGCTTCTTTTATTTTCTATATGGGATTTTGATGGGATATAACTCAGTTGTAACTTCTATCCTAACGCATTTAATCCTAAACTTAATGTTTCTATGTTTCTTAGCATTTAGAGTTGGTAAAGAAAATCTTCTAATTGGAAAATTGGAAACATTCTTGTAAATGGATTAAATCGCTCATTACAGATTACCTAAGAATAAGAATCTCTAATGGTGTGGCCACTTTAATTTCTAAACCTAATGCTGACCTTCTCTTGATTACCTAAAGAATTAGGAGCTAAGAGTTAGTTTAGAACTAATTAATCATAGAATTGATATTGGGTACCATAAAAATCTGACCGTTAGATTAGTTATATTCTGGGTTATACATACTTTTTATAATAAAAGAGAATTAAGCAATCCTAACTCAATCCACTTCTATATTACAGATTAGAGAGGAGTCCAATGACGACGATTTCAATTATGATAGTTAACTTATCTGGTAATTTTTTAGAGTGTACACAAACTTAGACACTTAAAAGATTAGAAAACATACCTTATGAGGTTCTATCATTTTTGATTCATTGTATGATTTGATGTTTATCTTGGTTGCTTGAGATGTAAGAGTAAGATCTATAATTTTTTTTTATTCTTTGATTCCTTAGATGTTGCGTCATGTCTATTGCTTAATCCATCCTTCATTCATTGATGAGTTTATCATTTTATTTTTCTCATTAGTTGTGTCTTGTATTTTGAGTGTTTTGTTCTTTTTTGCTTTGCCTAAGGGTGCAAAGGTTCTCTGAGTGTAGTTATTTGATAAATCATATTATATTGACACTTTAGTATCCTTAGCACTACATCTTGACACTATTTTTATGATTACTTCATTATTTAGGGCTATTTTTATTTGTTTGGACCTATTTAGTCCTTAATTAGTAATTCTACCTAAGTCTTGCATTTTAGTACTTTTGACCTCTGTTCACTATTATAGCCATAACTTTTGACAAAGGTAGATTTTTTTAGTGATTGTTGTTGTGTTGAAAAGCTAACTCTAAGAGCTTCAATTTTACACTTCATTCAATGGATTTGGAGTTTTGACATGAAAGTTACAAGCATTTGAAGCTAGTCTCTAGATGTTGTTTTGAGAATTAAGTGTCCATTAGTAGTTTGTTATTAGAATTTAGGCCTAATCAGGCTTTGTGACCCATTTCACTTTTTGAACTTATTAGCTTATGTTTAGTTTAGGGTTAGCCTTTATATAAAGAGAGGAAGTTAGAGCAATTATAGATGCTTTTTGACTTTCTTTCTTTTTATGTTTTTGTTATTTTTAACTTTTAGTTAATTCGAGTTCTTTCTTGTTTTCTTTTCTTCCTTCTTACACATTTATTTTAGCTTTTCCATGATAATTTTCCTTAAATATAGTTTGTGTTTATATTGTGATGGAGGAGTAATTTTATAGATCGATTTTGTAACACCTTAATTTTTTATTTATTGCTTTTGTTTTCAAAATGGAAGAGTTTCTAAACAAAAAGATTTCTTTTTAACTCAAGTGAAAATTTTCATCTTGATTTCAAGTAAGTTACTGGAGTTTAATCTTCTAATCTCACTATCATTTCATCATCTCCCTTCTAATCTCACTCTATTGAAATGTTGCACCTTTCCCTTAGATCTCAAGAAGAACTTGACCTTAGAGACATCATCTTTTATCTCTTCATATCGAGAGACTTATTTCTAGGTAAGGAGAGTTGATCTCAAACCATAAGTTCTATTTATGTGTTTTAACTTGAAGAAAAATCAAAGTACCATGTTTTGAACAGTAAATCTATGATATTTTCTTAAAATTATAATGTCAAAATTGGATTCTTGGGTATAAAAACCTCTGGTTTAGTTCAAGATTCACCTAAAACAGAATTTTATAGTAAATGTTATGAGCAAAATAATGTTTTACAAAGATTTTACAATTTTTATTATTGATTATCATATTTGTGAACTATTAATTTTAAAAATGCATGTTTTGGAGAATAAAAATAGGAAATGCTAAACTTTAGGATATGTGATTTTCACTCAGACCAAGAAAGTGTGATCTCTGGTAATGTAACTGTAGTATGTAATTTAATTTCATATACTTTTAAATTGTATGATTGGATTGAATCTAAAGGTGATCGACCTTTGACATACTGAATTGAGTTGTATAATATGATATTTTGAATTGTTGGGAAGATATAAAATTGACTGCATGAGAAAAGGAATTATAAAAATAAAAATTTGTGTGCTTAGATATGTATGTGAAATTGCGATATATGTGTTAGAACAAAATGATTGAGCTAATATATATGTTGTGATATATCGACAAGTACGATTATTGTTGAGAATAATATGTATATGCACAAGACCCAAAGTTATCATGTACTTCATTCCAGTTATAATAATAAAGTATTATTTTCTTTCTTTATCTTATATACATTGTTTTGATATAGTAGTTTATTTGATAAAGTTAATAATTAAAATTAAACGTTAGTTATCATAATAGAGATTATGAAAAAAAGAAACATATCTTTTATAATTTAATCTAAATTGTTTTTGATCGTAAGATTATTATAAATAGGACATTAATAATCTAGATAGATCAATATATATGTGATAATATTCATTGGATGAATATTAATAAATTTCATTTATTAATTTACATATATAGATGGCGCACATATGGATGTAGTCATTGAACTAACTCAAACTATGAATTTTTGTAGTTAATATTATCTTATATTGTCAATAGAAAATTCTCAATAAAAAATATAAAATTTTCTTTGACTTGAGATTATGATAATAATCAACAAGTCATTTTAATTCTAGATACCTATGGCTTTAAAGTACTAGTTAAATAAATATTGGATATAATTAAATATTTATAAGATTAATGATAATTTAAGAAGAAATCTATCAACTCTAAGTAATGAGTTTGAACTTTATTAAAATTAAGACTTTGGCTAAGGTAACTAAATGAAAGAAGAAATGAGTTTTCTTAAGTCATTCATGATAAATTAACTTGTTAGAGTATTGACAAATTATACTATACTCTAGAGTTAATTCAAAGGATGGAAAGAATGTTATATTATTTTCTAATGGTTCTTGAAAGAAAAATATATTACTTTATGAAATCTGGACATTGAGGATTGTCGCTAGATGTCAACCTTAATTAGTAAATTAATGATTATTAATTTATTACCAGCTTAATATTGAACGGGTCACACACTACCAATTATTCTAATCTTTACAAAAGAAGAATTTTATTATTTGATAATTAAGATTGTAGAATTTAATTTGTCAAATAAATAATATTTCTTTTAAGTGAAATATTATTATATTCTTTGTTAGCACCAAAGATATTAATAATAGGACAACAAAATATTTTTATTTAAAAATTGACTAAAATTCAAATGTTGAAATTACATCTGTCGGTTCAAACAGTCGACTTGGTGAATGAGTTATTAACAAAAAGGAAAAACAAACTAACTATTACAAGATAATGAAGCAAAAATTAGGACATTAAAAATTTGATTTTTAAACATGAGCTCAAAGGTTGGTAAATCATTGCAAATATATTACTATATATATTAAGCATAAGTGTTACACATCAAGCTATTAGAAAAATGAAAAGGGAATAATGGAATTCCTTTCTTCTCTCTCACATTTTGATGGTGATTTTTTCATAGGAGTTGATGTAACACTTTATGTTTAATTTCAATAAATCATAATTTTGCAAATTCAGAATAAAATAAATTTCATTTCAAATATTTTAAAATAAGGAAAGGGGTTACAATTTCTATCAAGTCACTACTACAGGACCCATTCAAATACATTAGTTTCAAATTAAAATCCTAGTCCTATAGTAGTTTCATCCGCCCCTTTCACTGAGTCCGGTGTTGATCGTCTTGATTACCTGAAAAATAAATGTAAGGGTGAGTACTCTACACTATCAAAACATACAATTAAGCATAGTGTCTCACCTCCAGCACATTTCCAATACATTAAACAAATACAAGCATAGACAACATTATCACATCCATAAACACAATTCATGAACCCATGTATACGCACGCCAGCCACACTTACATTGACATTGTGATCACAAATTTACACCATAAATGGTCGCTAGTTACCCCTGCTTCACGGATACCGCGTGGGCAGTCACGGTTCACTCAGTAAAGGTAATGGTCAGAGGTCTAGTCAGGAAGAGAGAGTGTGGCCTGTGGTGCACCTGTTCTACAATCGATGTTACCACCACTTTCTCTTCTCCAAGGTATTTCTACCGTCCTCATCTCCTACACTCCCAGTGTATCGCTGAACCATTCACAACACATTACAACGGCGTTACACGCCCCAGTCACACACATTTCAGTATACGGCACATAGCCCACATTTAACAATTACAGCACTAGGCCCATATTTCATTTTCACAGCACATAGCCCACAATTCATTCAAGACACACAGCCCCTAACCTATTTTCATTCATATTACATGGCCCTTGGGCCCACGTTTTCACACAATATTCATTCAATTATATAGCACGATTGCCCATACCCATTCACAACATCCAGTACATAATTTACATAACATATCTCAGCAATTGCCTATCTTCTAACTCAACCACATCACATTTCACAGAATAACAGCAAATTACGCATAAAAGAGTAGGGCAGAGTCCCCCTTTAGCTCGAATTGAAGACTCACGCTCAAAGTCGACCACGGGAGTGTTCCCCACACACATCTCGGCCTAAATACACGGTTAGTTTCCATGAGAACCCTATAAATCACCCTAAAATCAGATAAAGGGAAGGAAAATTGAAACTTCAACCATTAAAACTCACCTCCAAGTGTTTCCTACACAGATTCAACCTTCAATCAAGCTCCCAAATGGCTTTGGAGGTAATTTAATCGATGGAAAGGGCTTTGGGTATGAGAGGATCGAAGGAAGAGGGAGAAATAACTCTCCTCGAATCCTAACCCCTTTTAAATCCCTTTCTAGTCGCGACACTCTCGCTACAGCGAGATATACCTCGCTGCAACGACACGCCCTCTCGCTACAGCACTCTGGTTTCTGCAGAAACTCACTACAGTGAGACCCTCTTGCCACAGCGAGACTGCACTCAGAAATGCACCACAAACTATTGCTCTCTCGCTATAGCGAGAAGGTGACAGTTCTGGTCCTTCCTCAGTTGACACAATTAGATTAGTCTTTGTTGATACACGTGGAGTCTTCACATTATTCAAAAAAATTTTACAACTCAAGAAACCATCAATAGTGCACATTTTAAAATTTTTTCATCTGATCTGATATATTTTTGGTACAAAACAATCCTATTTATTCTGCTACTGTTGTTACAATCCATTTTTCACTTCAATAACACATGTCGTGATACATTGTTTAGTATAATTATAATACATATACTACGATATATTGATCACGGTAAAAATGTATGTTATGAAAGAGTGATGAATATACGTGGAATAAAAGAATTTAGTGTAAATTGCCACTGTAAGTTTTTGTATGGATAAGTTTCAATGCAAATGCCATTGTTACTTAAGTATTCCTATGGATAAGTTTATGTGCAAATTGCCACTGTAAAGTTCTCGCATAGATAGTTACATAAATATACTGAGTGTATAGAATAAGGAGTCAATTTTAGAAATATGTAAAAAATGAAGGGGGTAAATGTTATTCGTTGATATGTACATGATTGAAAGCGAAAGTATTACATGGTCTCACACTCGTTTCTTAACTAACACTCCAGAATAGTATCTATATGTGGTGGTTAACCAGGGACTTGTTGGCTCCTTCATGACCACAAAAAGCATGTCAACAGTGATTTAAGGGCCTGTGAGTATTGAAAGTACTGATAAATGATGGATCTATTGAAATTGAAATGATCAAAATGGCATAAATTCAAGGATTGTATAATTAGAATTTCGTTGAGTGTGAGATTTTATCTTGGTGATTTTGGATGAAATTTTTATGAATAAGTTGTTATTATTTTGGTACATACTATATTGGATTAATGTTTTCTTTATTGTTTGATTGTTTTATAAAATGAGGATTTGATGGGACAGTGAATACTCACTCTTACAATTATTTTCAGGTAATGAAAATGAAAAAATAAATAAAATAAATCAAAATAGTATGATAAATGAAGATTGGTTTATTCTATGATCATATTCTTAGTTGTTTTGTGAGAAAAGATTTACTCTATTAGGACTTAAATTATTCTAATTTTGTAATAATTTTTTTAGTCCTAATGAAAGTTGAAAATTACATGTACCTATTTTAAATGTCAATGTTTAGAATATGTAATTATTTTAATAAATCTTATTGTAATTAGTGAACTGGGAGCTATTTGTAATATTCAATAGGTAATTATTTTACTTGCAATTTACATTTGACTGTAGTTAAGAATTTAAATTGTGAATATTAATTTTCGTCTTTACTAGGAATGAGACTTATTTGTAAAGTTTCAAAATGTTTACTAACTTAAATTAGTCTTATATTTATATAAATGTAAACTTTTCTAAAATCATTCATATTCCTTACCTATTTAAATTAATTTTTATGGAAAATTATACATAAAACAAAGAAAAATAGTTAAAAGAGAAAGAACATTACAAATTTACAATTTTAATCCTGCAAAATGATGATGTAATGTTATCTATTTTAATCCAATTCAAAATATTATTTCTTACCCTTTAAATTCAGTCATAAATGTTTTTAATTTAGTCTCGAATTGCGTCGATACAATTCTAGATAATTCACATGCGTCAAATTCATTACTTGTGTGATCTTGAAACATTCGTTAGTATAATTCAAATTTTTGAGATCAGATTGAGAAGAATCATATCAAATTGATCACAGACACATGTTTAATGATCATTGAAGGAATTCATATTAAATATGCATATTCTTTCATTTGAATTCACGATTTGGATTGAGATTGATTTTGAAATCAAATATATTTTGCAGAGTAGAAATTGTACGTTAACTGCTTTTAATTTATTAAACTTGTGTTTTAATTTCTTAATTAAATTCTCGCTTATATTAACAATTCTCTTAATTGTCTGTATTTTATTTTTAGTGTTTGTAACTAAGGTTCTCAAAAAAGCAAAATAGTCTTCTAGTTTATTGTATTTAAATTATTATTTTTATTTGACTGAGTATGCATCAATCACCCTTTTACTATAAACACTATAATATGATAATTTTAATCTCTTTTAATATCATTAAATTTAATATCACTATTAATGCTTATCATTATTAATTTCAAATTAGCTTTCCACTAATTTAATTTATTGAGAATAAATTAAATAATAAATATTTTATGAAAAATGTAAAGTGCTTTATAAAAAAAGTCACTAAAATATTTTAAAGATTTCCTTATAAAAAAAGATTATAGGAAGTAATATGTAAAAAAATAAAAATAAAAACAATTATAAGTTTAGAAAGAATATAATAAAAATTAAGAAAATTTAAGGTATAATATTGGATAACTATAATAACTAAAAAGTAATTAATACAACTAATAATTGAATAATTATTTTATTATAATTAAAATACAAAATAAGATATTAAAATATAGATTACAAATGTGTCCTCAATTAAAATAATAATAATACTCTATCTACTTTACTTCTATATATAAAGATTTGTTAAGGATAAAAAAACAAAAGAATCTTACCTTCTCGTCTAAAGTTAAAATAAAAAAAAAATCTGCTCAATATTTTTAATTTTAAGTAATAAAATTAAAATATATGTTTTAATAATACAATAAAAATTAAAAATACTTTAAATTAAGGAATAAAAAAGATAAATCATGAATTATAAATATAGTAAAGGTGTTTAAATTGATTGCTTATTAAAAAAAATCGAAACTCTTTAAAATATGAAGGTATCTAAACAAATACCTTATTTTTTTATTATTATTGTTAGCAATTAGCCGGTAATATTTGTTTGAGAGACAAAATTAATAATCTTTTTTTTCATTTTTATAGTATTATTAAAACTACAAAATATCCGAATTCTTAAGAATTACTATATTGTGTGCTGCAACATTAATGGAAAACATAATAAATATAATGGTACGTTGGATCGATTTCACTCCTTTTGAAACACGAGAGGATCCATATTCTAATATTAGTTGTTTGGGTGTTGAGGACCCACCAAAGCTAATTTGCTTTCCAGTATTCGAACATGATTCTAAGCCAATGCTCTCCAGTTCTTCCACCAATAGGAAAAAAAGGCTAAGGTTGATGACAAACAATAAAGTTCAAAAAATGACTCATTCCAGTCTCTTTCACATTCAATCTTCATTTTAGATTCCTCCTTTCTACATAGCAATTGGAGGAACCAAAGGGGGATAATCTAACTGAGGTCACAATGCAAAGATGATTTTGTATGACAATAGAATTCCTCCAAGATATTCAATTTTCATTTAGAGCCACCCATGATTCATTTTCATTTCAAGAATTTACCTTTATTGACCAACGAATGAGAGGCACAGTTGTAGCAAGTTTGTTCCTAAGGTCACATTTTTTTTTTTTTTACAATTAATCATTGTATAACTTTAAGTTTGACTCTAGTAATTTTTATTAGTATTTTATACTTCCACTGCAGATTTTAATTGAAGTTGATGGTTTGCAGCAAATGTTGGAACAAGAATCTCTTTGTTGGAGACCAATAGAAAAAAACATATAAAACTGCAGCAAAATTCTCTTGTGAAAAGGCTCTTTCGCATCGACCAATGGAGAATAGATACAATTGCAGTACATGTTTGTCCGAACATAGGATATGTAGGGTGACCAATTGGCCAAAGCATTGGATTGGTCTGCTATTATGCATGGAATAGGTGAGTGGTGCTGGAATTTGTTGCCCACTACTACTGTTATCTTTTAGTGGAGATTGATTAATTTTCCCTTCGTATGAATCTCCTTTGGCTCTTGTAAATTATAAAGTATTTCTTGAATTATTAACAATATTTTCTTATTCAAAAATTTTACTTTTAGAGTTTATTTTAATTATATAAACATAATATTTTTATTAAAAATAATATTTATGATATTTAATGTAATAAATATATTATTTCTGTAAAAATTTTGTTATTTTTTTAGTTCTTTAACTTTAATCTAAAAAGTTAAGAATAACAATTTTTTTAAAAATTATAAAAAGTGTTTATATTACTAGTATTTTTAATAAAATAATTATTTTAAAGTTTTTTAATCAGTAATTTAAAGGTATTGATTAATATTTGTCATTTTCTTTTTAAGTTATAATTTTTCATGTAAAAATGATATGTAATTTTTCTAACTTCATAAAATTTAGTAATTTTTGTAATAAATAGATACAAAATTTTTACATTGAAACATTATATAAACTATTAACAAAAGATAATGCATTGGGATACTTAATTCCTTGTTACTTTTTAACATACATTAAAAGTTAATTATATGCAACTTATAAAGATTTGGATTCTCTATAGTTTTGGTGTGAACTGCAGCGTGCAGTGTATTTTCACTTTAACAAAATAAGAAAAAAAATAACTTTCACTTAAGCCTTAAGATTTGCTGAAGAGGAGAAAGCAAAAGGGGTTGGGAGAGAGGGGAAGAGGGAAGGGAGTGGGAGAAGAGAACTGGAGAGGGGTAAAGAGGGAGGGTAGTTGGGGGAGAACAGAAGTGAGAGAGGGAAAAGGAGAGAAAGGGGAAGGAGACCGTAACATCTTTATCTCAAAAATCCGTATAATATATAAATTATTCTTAATAAATTGAAATAATACACCTTTTCCATAATTCTATGAACTTATATAGCAAATTATTGAAATTTTCTTTTTGTTATGTATGTAAATTGAAATTTTAAAAATTTGCAATATTAATATAACAACATTAATGAAGATTGAAAAGAGTAAATAAATATCATAAATACAACTTAGAAGTCTTCATAAGAAACCTATATATACAGTACATATTTCAACTTTAAATATTACAATGAGATTTACAACAATATATACCTAACCATAATATTTACAATCCATAAAAATATATTAGTCCCAAAGCAGTCTTCCCCCAAAACCAACTACTGAAGATCGGTCCTACTCATCCACTCCGTGCCAACTCTCTATCTCAGCCAAATCCTTTGAATCAATATCATCATTTGAACCCAAATAACAATCTCTCAAATTTGCTCTAGCCTCTGTATCAGTGACATGTTCAAATGTCCATCTGGACGATTTTTCGAGGTGGTCTCGATCATGATAAGTGAATAGGTAAGTAAAAGCCGTCGGAGTCCTAACAGTACCTCTGTATATATATACACATAGGTTCTATTGTATACTACTAGGGAAGTCAAAATGGATACTATAAGAAAAATTCATCTATATTATAACAAAAACCATAGGTTCATCTTCTACAAGTACAACAAATTTAAAATAATTTACTCTCTGATATTCATTAAATACATAGTTTAACCTAAAATGTATAGAACTATCTATTAGTCTAATTCTTTCCTAAGGCTCTGATATCTTGATTTTCTAAAAATTTTAGTAAGAATGAGCGTCTATTCTATCCCTTAAAAAAATATTTAACATAAAATCAAAATTTTAACATAAATACAACACATTCAATTTCATGAATTCAGATTTACCAACATATTCACATCACACATAATAATCAACAATTTATTATCCATTTCCCTTTCTCTTATTTCAACATGCACTCTGATCACAGATACCGATGCCTCCAGCATTTCTCAAGGTCTTACTCAATTAGATAAATAGTCACTGGTTAGCCCATGCATATGGATACAAAATGTAGAATAATAGGGCTCCTTAGCAAAGGTATAGTCAGGAGTCTAGTCAGGAAATGAGTGTGAGGCCTTGTGACGCATTCACTCTCAGAAAGCGTGTACATAGGCGAATGTCACTCACCACCCTACATTTCTCCCATATTTTCGTCATCTCTGGACTCTATACCCCTAGTGTATCTTTGTAACTATTCATCCTAAATTCCATGCATATCCGACCCTTAGCCCATGAACACGGATACAACATGTACAATAATCGAGTCCCTTAACAAAGGCATAGTCAGGAGTCTAATCAGGAAATGAGTGTGAGGCCTTGTGACGCATTTGTTCTTAGAAAGTGTGTATACACATATGCGAATATCGCTCACCACCCTACTTTTTTTCCAGATTTTCATCGTCTTTGGACTCTATATCCCTAGTGTATTTCTGTAACTATTCATCCTAGATTCTATTCATATCCGATCCATAGGTAATTCTCAGTGTTATTCTCTTTTTCACTCATCTGATCGTGCTTAGGAAAGGGAGGGTGGGTTGCATGAGAGAAGGAAAGGCTTGGTGGGAGAGAGGGAGGGATGGAGAGAATGGGAGGGAGAACGGAAAGGACAAGAATGGGTGAGAGGGAGAAGGGCCAGATGGAAGGAGCTATGAAAACGAGAGGGAAAGAGAGAGAAGAAGAGGGCAGCTGGGTAAGAAGGTGAGGAGGAGAAACTAGGTGGGTGGGGGGAAGGGGGTTGAGTGGGTGAGAGAATAGGAAAAAGAAGGAAAGAGAATTGGTAATAGTGTATTTTAGTTTAAACAAATCTAAATTTGATTAAACTCAATTTCTAATTTTTTACTTTGTCTAAAAAGTAGAAATAAGCTGTATGTAACGGAAAATGTTATTAATTTAACTTCTGTATAACAATGAGACAGTTAAGCTGCAATAATGTATAGAATTTGAGTTTTAAATTTTAATTTTAAATTAATTTTTAATGCAAATTTAAACTAATTTCAAATATTCTATATCTATTCTAATCAAGTTCAACAAACATTAAATCTGCAAATAAATAAATAAATAAACTTTATTGGAGTTAAATATTATTTTCTATGAATCCTAAATTTACAGAAGTTTAACATTCATCGCACATTTACAAAATTTTGAACATTAATGTTTATATTAAATGTCTAAAATTGGTCAATAAACAAATAAAAATAAATTAATAATAACTAAATTAGACAAAGAGAGGAACCAAAACGAGCTAGCTAGACATTATGAATCAAGAACATATGCTTTCAGTACCAGCTTAATCTTTTCATTTTTTAACTCATTCCCCTTCATGGGAAAAAAACATAACATCGTTTATTTCTTTACGTGCAAAGCAAAATAATAATAAATTATTCTTTATTCCTTTATAGTTTTATGCCTTTTTAATTTAGTCCTTTAATTTATACTTTTTCTGAATCGTAAACCCTCTTACGAAGTAAAAAGTGATATAAAAGAATAGTATTACAGAAGAGTTAAGTAATATTAAAAATAAATAAATATAAAGAATTTGAGTGACATAAAAAGAAAAAAAATTATAAAAATAAAATGCAATTTACTAAACAAAATTTAACAGGCTTCGTAATGTAGTTTAAGTCACGTGTGAACAGAGAAGGCTAAGTAGTGAAAAAGCGCAGGTAGATATTTATTCGCTATAAAAATAAAAAGAGAATATATTATTCCCACAAAACCAATGAGATTGGCAGATTAGAAATGAGAGAATATTCATCTCTTCAAGTAGCTACCTCACCAATGTCAGGATCGTCTTCAGAACTTTTTCTGTCTTAGATATAATTATTGAAGAGATATTAATGTAATGTAAATTATTAATTTTTATATTATTTTTAAATAATTTTTTAATGTATGTATAAAGATATACTATAATAACTTGTACATACTAGTGTTTATTAAATTAATCATATTTAATGTATTGATAAAACTAATTATGATATTTTAATAAAAAATATTAATTATATATATTATGTATCTTGAAACATACATTAAGAAAATAAAAACATTTATAGAAATATAAAAGATATTAAAAATTGACCGGACCTAAAGTGGGTTGATCACTTGACACGAGCGAATGCTTTGTCGCAATAAGGGAGGAGTTGTTGAAAATGACGACAAATTAAGGAAGTGAATGTGTCTACTCTTAAAGTGTAAAGTCAGAGAGTGATTCTTGACGGAGAAAGAAAAGTCTCGAAAGTAAAATCGTGAATGATAGAACAAGTCAGGGGCATATAAATATTATTATAAAGGAGATTCTTAAACACATTGATATGCCTCACATTTCATTTTAAAGTTATTCGGTATACGATGTATATATAATTTTTATTGTGCCAGCTGTCACGATATGGTTAGTTGGGGATTTTTGCGTCTACAAGAATTTTACTCACAAACTAAAACACGATAATCCCTCTCCTCTACTTTTTCTCATATCAAAAACTGGGAAAACTTGAAAGAAAATTAAATCTATTTTTCAGCTGTAACCTTTTTAATTAATTATTTTAGCAAATTCACCATTCACAAACTATTGAGAATGCATCCAGTGAAGCAAAAGAAGAAAATATCTATAATCTATTTCATTTAAAGAACAGATTGTCAAGCTTTTCTGCATATTTTCATAGAATTTTAATTTGTTAATAAAATATCTTAATTTAATTTGTTAATAAACTTTTCATTTTCTTCATTTTTTTTTATATTTGCTTAGTCTCCATTACAACTTTCATATCGCCATCCATATTACTTCTCGGGTGCAACTGAAGAAGAAGATTGAATTTAACATAGACAACGAAATCTTCGTTGTGTTGTTGGCCATAATGGTCATGGTGTGATGAGGATCCCAATAAGTCTGAACATTACCAAAGATTTTTTCTTTTAATTTCTATCATTGCATTGGTCACCCTTTATAAGATTATATATTTTTCACCAATTTATTTTTATTATATGTAATAGGTATTGCTACTCAAACCTTACCACCGGTAAATATTTTTAGAATAAAATATAGATGCACTAATACAGATATTATTATGTTATTTTATTAATTAAAATTAGAGTTTTATTTCAATATGTGTATTGACTTTTAATATTAGTATGCTGATTTTCAATATGCTAGTTTTGATTATACATATTATTGAAGAGAATTTTCAATTTTAATTAGAGAACAACAATAATATACTTATAATATTATATTTAAGTTTTGTTTATTTTTATTAGACTGCTTTCTAAAATTTTTTAAATTATGAAAAAAATAAAACTTTAACCTTTGAAAACAAAAGTGAGGCATTGAGAAAAAAATATTAGCAAAAAAATGTTATGCTTTAATCATAAAAAATTATGGTGATTTCATTATCATATATTTCTGTAAGATATTTATTAAAGATGTATATTCATCGTATTAAAATTCGAGTATATTTATATTTAATCAAATATTATATAATCTATAGATCTTTCAATTGTTTACATATCTTAAAAGTTTGAAATTAATTTGAATTTTAACTATAACTATACTTTCATTACAGTTCTATAAAATTCAAGAACTTAATTGAAGATGTTCAAATAGAGTAAGGACTAAGTGACTAATGCAACTATTTAATAAACTCTTAGTGCAAAATAATTTAATTTCAAATATACAATAATAAAATTTGAAAAAGAAATGATAATAATGGACTTAATTAACTATGCTGCAATATTCTTAATTCATAACATTCATGTCATAAGGTGTTGCTAAAGTAAAATTTATACCCAACAGCACAAATATAAGACAGAGAATTTGAATCAATTTTAACAAGTCCAAAATCTTAATGAGCTGACATCCATCCGCGTGATGTTCTTTTATCATGCATTGGTTCAAGATGTATTTGAAAAGCGACACCATGTCCACTCAAACAAAGGGACCCAAAGCTAATGAGTCGAGTATAAATAGCAACCTCATTGTTGATCTTATAACAAAGCAAAAAACCAACGAGTATATAAGAAAACCAAATTTGTGTAGAACAGTGTCCACTCTCCACCAGTCATGCCTGGTGGAAGTAGGGACCCTCTTGTTGTTGGGCGTGTGATTGGGGATGTATTGGACCCTTTTCAATGTTCTATTCCTATGAGAGTCACTTACAATAATAGAGATGTTAGCAATGGGTGTGAGTTCAAACCCTCTCAAGTTGTCAGCCAACCAAGAGTAGCTATTGGTGGAGATGACCTCAGGAACTTCTACACCCTGGTAATTTTCTCATAACCCTTTTTTATTCTCTATATTTATCTTCATCTTTCTTCAATCACAATATCTATCATGATTTTAAATTATAATTATAGTTGACGTAAAATAAATGTATGTCTTGGGTAAATATCGTTATAAGATGTTATGGATATATGTGGCTAATATTGTAATAGTATGGCTACAATTGTAATTTTGGATCACAATTTGAAACCATGATATGTGTAGTAAATGATGCTATAGTTTCTAAACTTGATTTCATTTCTTTCATTACAGATCGCTGTTGACCCCGATGCACCTAGCCCAAGTGACCCCAATTTGAGGGAATATCTCCATTGGTGAGAGAAGTTTTGTGGTTCGAATATGCCTCAATATATACTGAACTATACATATTCATTAGCTTTTATACAATGATTTGTAGTGTGTTGTCATATTATCCCTGTCTTCTCTCAATGTATTTCAGGTTGGTGACTGATATTCCAGCAACTACGGGGCCAAGTTTTGGTATGTATGTATGTTATTAGTTCATTTTTAATGTGATCACTTTTTTAAATCTAAAATATTGTGTGCTTTTCAAAACTATTAATTGAAACCCTTAGTATTAACTTTAAATTAATGACTTATATTTATGTGTATTTTAATGACAAAATTTGTTCTATTTTATGTGAAAAACAAATAGCTTAGCTCTGAAATAAATACTCAATTATATAAAATTCCTACACTTGTAAGTTTTGGAATCAAAGACGGTTTATGATAAGAACTCAACTTCATTAATAATCTACTATTTACTGAGTATATATACTCTGGGAAATAAATTACGGACATTCTACAAGCTTTTCCACGAACCTTATCTTACTCAAAAGTTGAAATTGTGTCGTTTGGAGTAATCTCCTTCTAACTCCTTTCCAACCTTATCACAATATTTACGTGGTCTATAATTTACAAGTTTAATTCTTGCTCTGCATATAACTCATGACGATTATTTTTTCAAAGAAAAATAATGTGTATTAAGAATATTTAATAAAAATATTGAATATATCTTATTCAATATTTTCAATCACTTAAAAGTATAATATTATTTAATTTCTTATTTTTAAAAATTTAAATAAAATGTACTGATAATATTAAAAAAATCTTATTGTTAACTCATTGAACTATGTATTGTCATTATTAGTAGAATCATTGATACTTTTAATAATTGATTTAAAATCATGTCTACCATATATTTTAATTGATTGATACTGTAAATGTTTTTTTCTTCACAAATATAATAAAACTTAACTCATTTTTTAGTTTTTTGTTAAACTAATATTAGATCGAGTGACAAAACTTGATTAAGGGAGAGAAATAAATGCTACTTGCAAAGAATTAAATATATGTAGCAAAATTCAATAAATAAAATTCAGTAGTATGATTATATTGGAATCTTAAATAATGTAGCTTTGGTTTAAATCCTGGTGGTTTACGTATGCTTGAATTTGAATTTAAAGTGCTTTTCTTTTTTGATAAAGATGTACAAAGTGGTTTTCATTTATTTTGGTGGATAACGCATAGTACGAAACACTAATATCATTTCGAAACGTTGCAGACACGAAGTACAAAAGTATAGAGAACTTTAGGTATTGTGGAACATATCTTGTAAAAGTGAAAAGGCAATTATGCGTTATAGGAATGCTAAAACTGGACCGTGTCTGTTTTTATCTTCTGCTTTTATTATTTATTTTTTCTTTGACCAGGAATTTGACACTAATCATATGAGTATGGTGGAGATTAAGAACTAATTACATAAACTCCAACAAGTACATTCTTCAAGGTTCGAATTTCACTTTTTTTCTAAAGAGAATCCAACTTACAATCACACTAGATGAGTTTGATACTAGGGCATCATATTAGAGTATGTTGATTGACCTCATGACCAATATATACGTATCCCCGTAGGATTAAAATCTGAGATTATTATGAGATAGATTTGATTAGTGTTTCTTTCCAAACAAAAATTCTTAATGCTAAGAAAAAATATAATTCTCAGAATACAAGAAATATTCTAACCACTTTCTATATATAGTTACTTCTAGAATTGTGAAGGAAAAATTTACGTACCAGTCTTAAAAAAAAAACAAGCTTGACTATTGTAGAGGACTAGTCAATACTTGAGACCTAAGTTTTATAGTTTTAAATGTGTTTTTAGTCTTTAAAAAAAATTAATTATTTTGACTTTATTTTGTTTTTATTAGTTAAAAATGTTGATTTTAGTATAATAATTTTTTTCTTTATTGTGACATATACTTAGTTATATTATATTAACAATTACTTTAACATAACATACGATATAATTAAATTATGATATATATATATATTATTAATTAAGCAGTAATAGAGATTGTTTTAAAAATATTATATAAGAACTAAAATTACATGAAACAATACTTATAAAAATTAAAAATATATGTTACATATTTTGATAAGATAAAAGATATACAACAAAAGTCAAACCTTTCTTGTTTTGAATAAATCCAATTATGGTGAATCCAAAGATCAAACTACGAACCATAAAAGCATCCAAGTTTTAAATTTTCTCCCTCTAACGAGTTCACTATGAAGTTTAATTTGTTGTCCGAAGTTAAAATCATACCAAAACCCGCAAAGAGTGTACAATCATCCAAATTCTTAATCTTCATGAACATGTGAAAGAAAGATGAGAAGAATGCAATCTGTTCAAGACAAAAGACACATAGTAGTTGTTGTGACTAAAGGAGCATTTCCTTTAGAATAGATTCACCTCTTTTATCCAGGATCACATGCCAAGATAGGGCGAAAACCTTCCTAGGGAGTACAAAGATCCAGAATTTCAATTTAAAAGAAATTCAAAAAGAGCAGCATTAGTTGCACAACTTTGTTGATATAAACTTTATGTTGTTTTAGCAAAACCATTTCTAAACATCCTCTTGACTAAAAGTTAGAGCAACAAAGCTAATAACCCAGCATCTTGGCAAGCATATGAAAAAGGACCACCATTTAACGGTCAGTAATTTTAGCTTCTTTCTCCTCTCTAATGGGATTATCTGTTCAAAATTTCGTGAAGACTTTCGGATTGAAAATTACTCCTGTGAGAAACATTTTGTTATTGCAAGAAACGTGAACAATAAATTTAAATCATTAAATTTTATTTAAATTGTTAAGATTGAAATATATATACAAATAAACATCTAAGTAATCATAAGCTAACTTTAATTTATTGTATAAAATTCAAATTTATAGTTATCACATTTTGAAAAGAGAAATGTTTATGCCCTTTTCAATGTTATGAAAATATGATACTATTTCATGGTTTTAAATGCTGATGAGAAATTATATGTGCATTATTTGCACAGGTCATGAGGTTGTGACTTATGAAAATCCACGACCGATGATGGGGATTCATCGTATCGTCTTTGTGTTATTTCGCCAACTGGGTAGGGAGACAGTGTATGCCCCAGGATGGCGCCAGAATTTCAACACAAGAGAATTTGCTGAACTTTACAATCTTGGATTGCCAGTTGCTACTGTATATTTTAACATTCAGAGGGAGTCTGGTTCCGGAGGAAGAAGATTATATTAAAAACATGCTATATTTTAGTGACCAAAATTAGATGATTGGAGAAATAAAGTCCTTAGTGTCCATAAGGGTTCTAGATTGGCAATCCACATGCAACATTTGGAATAGCTTATGAAAATAACATAATTTTCGTAAGTTAAAGCTATTATATAAAGTTGAGGATAAATTTTTTAAAATAAGCTAAAAATAGTTTAATCTAATAACTATATTAGAAAACTTATTTGAAAGTAACTTACGAAATTACATGGTGAGTTTATACTACTAAATTTTCGTTCCAATATATTATGGGTGCATTTGTAAATACAATTTAAAAAGAAAAAGCGTTGTTAAATTGTATTTATAAATGTACCCATAATATACAGTAAACGAGTATTTTGTAGTGTAAAATTCAACATGTACAAAAATAATTGTTATATATATATATAAATATATAAGTGCAACCGATGCATCTTGGTTAACTTTATGAGTTGTATCATTTGAAAAATGTCCATAGACGGGTAAAAGTTTGAAACAAGTTGACAATAGCTCAAATCAGGTGGTACAATATTTATATTGTGGCTTGCAATCAACTGTCAATAGGAGCTGCTTCATTATATGATATGATATGATATGATATGTACGTACTGCAATGTATATTTAATGGTTACATCTTTACTTTTTGGGAAGAGAAAATCTCTTGGAATCATAAGGGATCACGTAAATTCTATTTGAATATTTAAAATTAATATAATATATAATACCATATACAATTTATTTAATCTTTATCATTTATATGTGCGTGTTAAAAAGTCAAAAATAAAATAAATAAAAAAATTTAGTTGTCCCATTTTCCTGTCAACAAAATATTTTTTCACAAATTATGAATATAAAAGCTCTAATAATGTTTAGTTTTTTTTTTTCGAATATTTTAGACAAGTACCTTTCAACGAGTATAAGGTGGGTTCAAGATGATTCCGTATTGGTGTGGACGTAGAAAATGATCCTAAAGTGATAAGAAAAACTTTTACAAGTTGTCCAAGTGAAATGAATGAACCAAATATAACTTCAAAGGCATCGAATGCAAGACACGAAAACAAAGGGTAAGGATTTCATTTGAATTTAATATTTTATAAATAAAATGATATTTATTAATATAACTATTATATTTTGCGGATAAATTTTAGGTTCTCTCATTTACTTTCATAAGTAAGAGTTATAAGAAAGTAATATTTTTAATAAATAAAGTATAATTGATAGTGAACTGTTACCTTTTTTCATGTTAATATAAGTAAACTTGAAAGAGTATTCTGTAATTTTTTCAAATTAACTGTTATAATTTTTTTAATATTTTTTAATTAAATCACTAATTTTATTATTTATTAACTTAAAATTAGCAATCAAAATTCTTTTACGTGTAAGAGAATATTAAATTTTCTCAATTATACATGTTACTCTAAATTTTACCAACTCAAATATTAATGTATTAGTAATTTGGAATCCAAACCCGACATATTCTGCTTATCCGTGAAAATCCTTGGCACCTTAAACCTATTTAAGGTCGAATGGACAAAACCTTCGTCAATAATATGCTCTTCTCAACACAATGTAAAGGTTCACAAATTGAGGGGTTAAATAACAGTTCAATTTGTGGTTCACCAATAAAGTTTGACTTGTTGGTTTAATAATAACAACTAATGATATTAAATATTAGCTTCACAAATTATTTCAATTTTCAACTCAGTCCCTAGAAACTATATTGCAAAATAATCCTTCTTTTTATGTACGCTGAGTTTTATATAAACTTTCTTGTTCACTTTACAGATCTCTAATCTATAAAAAATAAAAATATGCAACAATCTGAATATAATTTTGAAGACGAAGACCCAATTTTTTCTCATTCGTTGGTGTTTGGGATTTTTGGATTTTCTGAGGGGTGACCTGTGGAGGTGGAGGAGTTGCTACCTAACCTTTATGTGGCCAAAGAAAGGCGATCACTCTTAACATCAAGTTACTATATAAACAATTACTGTACGCACATATACTTACAGATTTTCCCATTCTCTCTTTCACTTCCATCAAAATATTTTACAAACCATTCATTATGTCATTGATTTTTACCGCGAACTAAGAAAACACACATATGAAGGACGTTTTTTACATAAATTTTCCCATTTTCTCTTCCACTTCAACTGGTTATAGTTGTTTTACAAAGCTCCTTATGGAAATTGATGTCACTACTTTATACCGTGATAGATAAAACACACCTATAGGCACACTACAAAGGAAATTTTTCTTATTCTCTCTTACACTGCACATTTAGTTCATCCAAATCATAATTAAGTTCAGATCATATACCACCTTTGGTGTTCTAACAGTATACATTGTCGTCTTCTCCTTAACTACTCTTACTATCATTAACTCTTATATATACTACAATTGTTGATATAAATAACTTCAGCAAATAAATAATTGACATAATTTATATTCCAAAGTGTATTATGTTAGATTATTTTAATAATCTTATTATTGTGGCCCATGTAATTTATAGCATAACTCTAATTAATAATTTAATGTAATGATGGTTAAATATAAAATATAAAGTCATAGAGGGTATAATTGTAAATACAATTATAAGGAAACTCTCCCTTCTCCCTTCAGATAAATAAAAGAGCAGTTACTAAATAGGAGTTACGACATTCTCTATTTTTTATCACTTTCACAATCTCTAAGTGTGCTCATGGTAAATGTAAGAAAGGAACTTTCTCTTAACCATCCGAGAGGAGCTAAAAGAGGAAGAAAGAGTTAGAAAAGATATAAAGGGATCAACGACATTAAAGAGCGAGGTAACATCAAGGAACAATAGATTCAGGTTAGTGCTCTCTAAACCGTTAATTGTATGAGAATCATGTATTATGTTGTAAGAATAACGTAATTTAAGATCTAATGGGAAAAAGTAATTTCATAATAGTCATTGCATAATGAAAATTACATAATGGATTAAGAAAATTCTAACAGTTGGTATCAAAGCAAGGTTGTGAATTTCGTTGATTCTCCATAAGAGATTGGTTCTCCATTAAAGTTTTTCTCAAATTACATGAACCCTAAGTATTTTATATGATGGATTGACATAATTTTGATGTTAAATAATTGTTTTGGATTCAATAATTGAAAACCCTAAGGTTTTAGAAGCTAGAAATATTGGATTTTGAATTTGTAATATGAGCAGGGCCATGCATCTAGGAGCAGGGCCACGCATCAGGAACAAGTACGGTCATGCTTCAATGAAGCACAACCTTGCATATTGTAAGTACGACCATGCATTAATTATAAGCACGGCCATACATCAAGAAGCACAACCATGCTTCAGGAAGCAGGGGGCATGCATCAGAAATGAGCATGGCCTTGCTTCATCGAAGCACGGTCTTGCATCAAGTAAAAGCACGGCCGTGCATAGTAATTTTATGACAGAATAAGGAATATAATTCATAAAATATATAAATTCATAAAATATATAGATAATTTTAGAATTACATCAAAGTGAATTTTACTCACCAAAGTGATTAAATTCTCAAGTTAATTAATTCTAAATTATATTATTATAATGAGAACTTCACAATTTAGTGCTTAATTTTAAGGGTAGCTTGTTAGTCACTAAAGTGGCCTGACTTTAAAAGTTTTTTAAATATTTAATTGTATGTTGTAAATTATTCAAAATTGTTTGATGCTATATAGTAACATAAAAGGTGAACAATTTAGCTCATTAATTATAACGCTAGGCGATCGCCCAAAGGTGGATTGTTGCATATGATTAATAATATTAAGGAGATGTGTATGCACTTCATAATATGTTTATGTATCCAAAGATAAATTGCATATTGGTTTGAGTGACTGGTTGTTGATTAAAGTTGTTTATCAGCACCATTATAGATAAATTGTGTATTTAAGTGTTACTCAAAAGTAAACTTAGATGCATAATTGATAATAATTGACTATTTGAATCTATTAAGTTTATTCAAAGCATAAATGTTTAAGCATGTATTAAATGGATTCAGTCCCTATGAATACATATGGCATGAGCAATGACATAGTCAAGTTCAATGGACTCAATTATGGTGATTGGGCTGAACAAGTTCGATTCCAGCTAAGTGTTATGGACTTAGACCTAGCAATCATTATGAAACAAGAGCTTGCAGCCATTACGGAGACCAGTACTGAAGAGGAAAAGACTATTCTTGAAGCTTGAAAAAGGTCGAACAGGCTGAGCTTGAACTTGCTGAAAATGACTATGGCTGAAAATGTGAAGCCATCGAGGCCAAAGACTGAAAATACTAGGAAATTTATGGTAAAGGTAAAAGAGTATACACAATTGGACATTACTGACAATTCTATTTTAGGTGTCCTATTGACTGAACTAACTACTCAGAAGTTTGATTGGTCACGGCCCATTCATGACCATGTGACTAACATGATCAATCAAACAGCAAAGTTGAAATCAATAGGCATAGAGGTAAAGGAATTCTTTCTAGTACAGTTTAATTTGAACTCACTCCCTCCTAAGTTTGGTCAATTCTAGGTGAATTACAACACTATTAAGAATAAATGGAATATACAGGAGATTAAGACCATGGTGGTTTAGGAGGAAGGGAGGCTGAAGAAGATGAAAGAACACTCTGTCTATCTCACATATCATGAAGGGGCTAGTAGTAGCAAGGCTAAGCCATGTAAAAAGGACAAGAAGGATAAGGCCTTATTAAAGGTTCGTGAAGACCGAATCCAAAAGGGCCAAAGATGCTTCTTCTGCAAAAAGGCTGGCCACTTCAAGAAAGATTGTCCGAAGAGAAATGTTTAGTTTAAAAGAAAATATATATATTATGTTTCAGTATCCTTTGAATCAAATCTTATTGAAGTACCAAAAAATATCTGGTGGTTAGATTCTGGTGCAACTATTCATTTGTCACATGTAATGCAGGGATTTCTTTCAATCCAGCTCATAAGCGGAACTGAAAAGTTCTTGTACATGGAGAACAGAATGAAGGTACGAATAGAAGGAATAGGGACTTACAGATTGATCTTGTATACTGGTTGTTGCATAGATCTAGAAAAGTGTCTTTATGTTCCTAAATGTGCTAGAAATTTGGTTTCTATTGTAAAGTTGGACGAGTTTGGTTTTAATTTTAAGATTGAAAACGGTACATTTTCTTTATATAAACACTCATACTATTTCGGATCTAGTACATTAATTGATGATTTATATCGTTTCAATCTTAATGTTAAATTTGCTGAATCTCTGTTTCATGTTGAGAATATTGTTAGTAGTAATTTAAATGTGCATAATGAATGCTCTACTTTCTTGTGACATCAAAGGTTAGGTCACATATCCAAAGAAAGGATAATGAGGTTAATGAAAAGTGAAATTTTACCTCAGTTGGATTTTATTGACTGGGATGTATGTGTGGATTGTATCAAAGGAAAATAAACTAAACACACATCAAAGAATCCAGTCACAAGAAATAGTCAACTCTTAGAGTTGATACATACTAATATTTGTGGTCCGTTTGATATCCCATCTTGGGGTGGTGAAAGATATTTTATTATCTTTATTGATGACTACTCACGTTATTGTTATCTGTATGTGTTGCGTGAAAAATCTCAATTAGTGGATGTCTAACAGGTGTTCATTGATGAGGTAGAAAGGCAACTAGATAGAAAGGTAAAGGTTGTGAGGTCAGATAGAAGTGGTGAATATTATGAAAAATCTCATGAAAGTGGACAATGTCCAGGTCCATTTGTGAAATTTCTGGAAAGTTGAGGCATATGTGCATAGTATACTATGTCCGGTACACCACAACAAAATAGAGTGGCTGAAAGACGAAATCATGCTATCATGGAAATGGTTAAGAGTATGTTGAGTTACAGTTCTGTACCTATATCTTTGTGGATGTACACGTTAAAGACCGCTGCATATCTGCTTAATAGAGTTCCTAGTAAGGCAGTTCCAAAAGCTCCTTATGAACTATAGACAGGAAAGAAACTCAGTTTAAGACATCTTCATATCTGGGGTTGTCCAGCAGAAGTAAGAGTGTATAATCTAAATGAAAAGAAGCTTGATATTAGAACCATTAGTGGTTATTTCATCTGCTATCCTAAGAAATCAAAAGGGTACAGATTCTACTGTCCTAACCATAGTATGAGAATAGTTGAGTTTGGAAATGTAAGGTTCATTAAATATGGTCAGTTTAGTGGGAGTGGTGAAAAACGAAAAGTGAAAATTATAGAGACACATGCAGAAACTCCTGTAGTTGGTGTCTTTTCTCAAGTTGTTGTTCCCCTTGTTGTATCACGGTCACACAACATAAAGAGACAACAAGTTAATGTTCCAAACCCACAAGAACAACATATAGAGGATGAACCAGCTGACAATGCGCAAGTCACAAACGAGCAAAAGGAAGGTGAACCACAAGAGTTAATGTTGAGGAGGTTTATAAGGTAGAAAAAACATGCCATTTCAAATTATTATGTGGTTTACTCACTTAAGCATGAATGTGACTTGAGTATTGATGAGGATCTAGTCTCATTTAAACAAGCCATGAAATGTTACAATTCTGAAAAGTAGTTGAATGCCATGAAAGAAAAGTTAAAATCAATGAGTGACAATGAGGTATGAGATCTAGTCGAGTTGCTTGAAGGTTCAAAACGAGTCAGTTACAAATGGGTCTTTTAGACCAAATGTGACTCAAAAGGCAACATTGAGAGATACAAGGCTAGACTTGTTGCTAAATGATACACTCAAGAGGATGACATAGACTATAAAGAGACATTCTCTCTGATTTCAAAGAAGGACTCTTTAAGAATTGTTATAGTTTTAATGGCTCATTATGACTTAGAGCTTCACCAAATGGATGTAAAGACCGCATTTCTGAATGGTGACTTGGAAGAGGAAGTTTATATGGATTAGCCAGATGGCTTCTTGACTGCATGTAAAGAAAGTCTAGTGTGTAAGTTAAAGAAATCAATATATGGATTGAAACAGGCTTTCAGACAATGGTATCTTAAGTTCAATGATACTATCATGTCATATGATTTTGTAGAGAACACCGTTGACCGATGTATCTATATGAAGGTCGGTGGGAGTAAGTTCATTATTTTAGTCTTGTATGTTGATGACATTCTTCTTGCTACTAATGATGTTAGGTTGTTGCATGATGTAAAGGAGCTTCTCTCTAAGAACTTTAAGATGAAAGATATGGGTGAGGCCTCCTATGTGATTGAAATAGAAATATTTTATAATAAATCACAAGGATTATTGGGATTGTCTCAGAAGGCTACATCAACAAAGTATTAGAGAGATTCAAAATGGAAAAGTGCTCATTAGGGGTGGTTCTAATTCAAAAGAGAGACAAGTTTAGTGAAATGCAGTGTCCCAAGAATGAGTTGAAGCAGAAAGCAATAGAATCTATTCCTATGCATCAGTGGTCGGGAGTTTAATGTATGCTTAGACATGCACTCGACCTGATATCAATTTTATTGTTGAAATGTTAGGCTGATATCAAAGTAATCCTAGAATGGACCACTAGAAGCTGCAAAGAAAGTCCTTAGGTATTTACAAAGCACCAAGGACTACATGCTTACTTATAGAAGATCTAGTCACCTGGAAGTGGTTGGCTACTCGTACTCAGACTATGCTGGATGTGATTGGTAGAATGGACATTATAGACAAGTCCTTGTTAGCATGATTGTGTGATTCACATATATGTGTATAGATTATTTTGCTCATATTATTGCATACATTTTTAGGAATTTAATAAAAGTATTGTTTCTACTTGTTTACTTGTTATTTAAATTGTGTTAATGTACATGTATAGTTTGAGTTTGATAACAGGTTGAGTGTTAAAACACATCAGAGTTAAAGTCTATAGTATGACTGATTAAAACTATTTTGATTTGAGTTAATTCAGTGATACTTGGAAGGAATCATGTCGTTAAATGACTTGTGACCGCCATGATCCGATCAATTTAAATTTTTAAAATATGATGACTTGATATTATCAATGATATGCGCAATTACAGTTCATTAAATCTTCAAGTCGTCACATAGGCTAAGTGGGAGATTGTTAGATTCTTTTAATAATCTTATTATTGTGGCTTATGTAACTTATAGCATGACTCTAATTAATGATTTAATGTGATGGTGGTTAAATATAAAATATAGAGTCATAGAGGGTATAATTGTAAATACAATTATACGGATACCCTGCCCTCTCTCTTCAGATAAATAAAAAAGCGGTTACCAAATAGGGGTTACAACATTCTCTATTTTCTATCACTTTCACGGTCTCTAAGTGTGCTCACGGTAAACTACGCAAGAAAAGAACTTTCTCTCAACCATCTGAGAGGAGTTAAAAGAGGAAGGAAGAGTTGGAGAAGATATAAAGGGATCAACGACATTAAAGAGAGAAGTAACATCAAGGAACAATGGATTCATGTTAGTGCTCTCTAAACCCTTAATTGTATGAGAACCATGTATTGTGTTGTGAGAACGTAATTTAAGATATAATGGAAAAAGGTAATTTCATAATAGTCATTGTATAATGAAAATTACATAATGGATTAAGAAAATTCTAACATATACATCAAAAAATTTGATAAGGACAAAACTTAACATTTATATATACTGAAAACAAGAATACTTGTCAAACACAAAGGCAGTGCGACTAACTACAAATAACTTCAACATGCATAATTCTATAGTTGTTCTTCTTCATGCTTAATCTAAGCACATCACCAGCATTGATAGCACACAATATGCAAAAATGACTTCATCCAAAGTTTAGATAAGCATATCATTTTCGCCTTCTAATCCAATGCAGCTTAATTTCAAACAAACTTTCCATCATCATGTTGATGTGAACACTTTTTTGGCTTGTGAAGTAAAGCTAGAGCACAAAATTTTATAGGAAAAACCTATCATAAAATACAAAAATTATGGATCATTCATCCATTATATAACATAACATACAATATGTTATTACATATTACATATTTAATAACAATATCAGCTTATCAAAATATTTGTTTTATTAAGATAAACATGCTCAATAAGGGAGGTGTTTAAAACAAATAACCAAATACATGTTCCAAACTTTCATTGCATAAACAATTAACTCATATGTCATCTTTTACACCATAAATTTTTTTTCCTAAAAAACTCACTCTAAAAATAACACATTAACAATCCACTTTTCACAAACTTCTTCATTAAGTTCGACTTTCCTTTGTATGGGAGGGAGAAAAAAAAACTAGCACTTTCACAAACTTTTAACACTTATGCGTGCGATGGTCAAAAAACGCTCTAGAATTATCTTCAAAGTTTACGCATGTCCATGGTTTTAACTTCCTTAGCTTCTTTCTTCAAATGGTTTCAAGGTGGACAATTTTTAAAAACTAACCTAACTGCATGTTAGGTGCAACACCATGGACACAACACACAACTACACTCACTTCAAAGCAAATTACAATTATGTCCTTCACTTACAAATACTTGTGTACTCAATTTCCTGTCCTCCAATTTTAGCCATTGAATTGAAGCACTAAATGAATGGTTAAAAATTCAAACTCATTTTACAAGCTTTTATAAAAGATCCCCTCCCTTAGAAGTGGATAGGAGGTCCTAAGAATCACTCTATTTTTACACTTATTTTATATTTTATCATCCTTGTTTTTCTATCACATATCTTTTTTTTTCTTTATATTATCTCTCTTCATTCACTTATTTAATTTACGCCCAAAAATATGTGTGAAAGTAAAATTTTTCTTATCAATAAAACAAAGCTTGAGTAGTATACGTCGTATTCAAGCCAGTATAAAGTTTTAAGGAATTACAAAGAGTAACAACCCCAATCTGTAACCAAATGAGTAAAGAACATACTTGAATACACTTAAAAAGAAAAATCAAATAAAGCTCAGAGACCAAGTGCAGTCACAAAGCAATCAGAACCTTGGTAAAGTGTTAGTAAGGAAGTAAAAGATTGCTCAGTATACGAGACGCTTATCAGTACACGTGTGTATTATAACAAGCAAATATCTTTCACATTCTAATCCACTAATTAAGATAACTTTGAAAGAAAAATGGATATATAAAATCTTGTGAAATACATGAATTAAGAAATGTGAGACTTAACAAAAAGGAATACTTAGGTTGTCATTATCCAACGAGATCAAGAACCATATAGTTAAGATCCTTCCTTTACACCCTGCAAAACAAAAATCCGAAGACATTTTCTACTTCGGCACTAACAGCACGCAATCTGCAGTAGACAAATTATAAAACAAATATTCTGCCATATTCAATAAATCAACCAAAAATGATTTAAAAGCATGCATCCTTATCATGCCACAAACAGTCAAACTTTGTAACCACAGGTTGATAACCACCCCTCCATTAAATTGGACTTGACTCACTCTAAAAAGTTATTTTGTAAAAGAAAGATTGCCAAAGCTTAACACTTTTAGCCAATGTAAAAACATCTTAACACTGTCCTTTTACTTGGATAATATATATCTTATTAAAATGAGAACATTTTTTCTTATATAAAATTTTAACTAATCCGAACAAGCCATATATAGAGACCGAATCACACAGCATATTACCATCCAAGCCTTCTTTGAATCGGAATTGCAAGAGACTAGATCGACTCTCAATATGTATATACTGTTCCTTACTTTCACAATGCATCACTGTCCCAAACCCAAGAAAACACATTGAATCCATTACCTTAAAAAAAACAATGCATGAACAAACAGATAACCAAGTCATATTTCTCCACACGCAACGCAAAGTCTTTCAGATGACAGACAACACCTCTTGTGTACATTCGTAAGAGTCCTATCTTTTAACAACCTCCAAGAAAAGGCATTCACCTTAAGAGGTACCAAATGAAGATGATTCCAAAATTGCTTGTAAGGATCAACCCGATCACTTGTTACCAAGAACTTGTAAGCTGAGTTAATTAATAAGCTCCCCATGATTGTCATGCACCACCTTCAAGAATAGCATGCTCTGGTGAAAATATATATAAATTAGTTTACTCTACGACCGGTTAATCCAAGTAATGCATACTTAATTCTTCTTAAATAATGTTTCGAGTTTAACTTTTTTTTGTATAAATTTTATTTATTGAAAAAATTTAATTTTATTAATATTATAAAGTCTAAAATATATTTTTATTTCAATAATCTTAATTATTGATTAAAACTTATTAAAAATAAAAAAAATAACATCGATTTCACTCCTAATTTAATAATTACACTCATAATTCTTTAATTTTTAATAAATTTTAATTAATAAAAAAACTATTAAAAAGAATATTATCAGTATTCTTCTATTATAATTTTGTTAATTCAAATAAAATTGTGTCATAAAAAATTACGTATACGTCGTAAAAAAAAAGAAGTTGGGTTAGCCCAACTTTACATGAGTCTTTTGTTGAAGCTTCAAACTGTTGACTAATAATGATGTAAATTTTATTGAGTTTTATACATGAGATTTAGTTTTAAATCAATCGAATTTCAAATACAAACTATAATTTGGAGTTTAAGATTCAATGTGTGGCTCTGACTTTATGAGAATCTTCCGTCGCTAATATTGAAAAGCGAATAGAATATATCATCTTTATATTGAAAAGCAATTATGTCATCTCGCTAAACAATTCCTTTCGTTTTATTCTTTTTCTTGACCACTATGTTTTGCTTAATCTTGATCGTAAGAAACCATGCAAAAGCTTTCCCTGTCAATTTGACTTTTATATACTTATTCATTGTTACAACAGCAGAGAAAATGTGGAGATCATTAATTTTATTGCATTAAACGAAAGAAAAAGGGAGTACGATCCAACTTCCAGATATTTTTTCTTATGGTTCTTTGGATAGGATAAAAACTACTAAATATCGTCATGGGCCCATCTGCACCATGCCATTTAATATCAAGTCATTTTTCAGATATTTTACCCTCATGTCTTTTGTGGCACACATATCTCGTAATTGAACGTTTTGTGTCAATTCAGTTTTAACCCTTTTTTTCACCCAAGTCCCACGCTACATATAAACTATCACGACATCAGAAATAAGATTTTAGAACACTAACTCAAAATGAGATTTTGGAGCTGTAAACTGTTAGTAAAAACTGTTTTTATAATATTACATTTAGAAAGAAGAAGAACGGCTCTTTAATGTATATTTTTTAAAGCAGTTTTTTATTAATTATTTTTTAAAGTCATACATTTTAAAGAATAATTAATAGATAATTTTGCTTTTCAAAATTTTTAAATTTTATAAATGAAATATATTTAACTCATATTTTATAAATCTCTTCATTTTGCGTTGTTCTCTTTTATTTCTGTAAGTTTTCTTTATCTTTTTCATTCTTTGTATGCTAATAAAATTAATCTATTTTATCTTTGTAGGTTCTCTTCATCTTTTTCTTTTATAAATACTTTTCTTACGGTTCTTTTCATTTTTTTTCTTTCTTTTTTTCTTTATTAATATTGAATTATCGTACTAATTTGTTCTCTCTTTCTTTCCGCTTACTTGTGTTTGATTAATTTAAATATGAACTATTTGGTTAACACAACATACAAACTTAAATTTTAATTTTAATTTATGATAAAAAAAATTAAATATTAGACGTATAAATACAAATTTAAATATAACAATAAATTAATTTTATGATTTAGGAATTAGAGTTTAGGAAACTCAAAATTTAAATTTCAAATTTTAAATTAATTTTTTTTATAATAGAAAACTCAAAAAAAAAATTTAGAATAGTTGTTTATACTCATACTCTATAGAGTTGTTATATAAGTCTTAAATATAATACATTGATCCAATAAGGATTATAATTGTTGTTTGTTAATAATGAAGAACCCTTATAGATTTTTGCTCAATTTACAATGAAAGATATATTAAAGATAAGTAATAATATTTCGTAACTATGATAAAAAAAAATCACGACAAGTAAAAATTGCTAAAAAAATCTCAATGAAAGAAATTCGACTTAATTTTTATATGAATTAATTTCATTCATTCCCTTTCAACGTATCCAATCCTAATACATTGCTAATATGTAATTATAAGTCTCTTACGATGTTTAAATAAAAATATCTCTGTAATTTAACTTCCTATATGTAGCTTGGGAATATATTCCTATCTCGCAGATGAATCACATCCACCACTTCTGCATGTTGCTGGGAATTTTATAGCTACCACATGATCAATATTCGTGTGTATATATATTCTAAATAAATCATATATGTGTGTGTGAGGTGTCAAGATTATCTTTTACCACGTAAATACAGTTTATTACATCTGAGAGGGACAGTACTTACTTTTAAAAGAAAAGATTTTAGTACCCGGGAGTTGGGTGGCAGCTTCCCAGTCACCCACTTATTATATTCACCTCCCCTATCCCCTCACCCTCTATATATTCTACTTTCCTACATTTTAAAATACTCTTCCAACACTCTCCTTTCTCCTACCCTTTATTTTACATAAGATATTTTTTATTTGCCTTTGTATTATTATCTTTATTATATTTATACATAATAATAAAATCTATCTACACTAATATAAGTCTAAAATAATATAATAATAAATAAAATAATAAATTATAACCATTAAATATAAATTAAATAAAAGATTCAAATTGTGTATAAAATTTTTTAAACATATACTAATGTAAAAAAATCTTACACTATATATATATATATATATATATATATATATATATATATATATAATCAAGTCAAGATAAATTATTATGTGATGGTTAGTAAAATTTTATTAGTTAGTAACTAATTGTAAGAATAATCACTAAGTTATTCAAATAACATACCAAAATATAGAAAAAATATTATATTTAATATATATAAAGAAAAGAAATAATTACTATTTATAAAAAATAACAAAGTAAATCATAATATATAAAATCAGTATTCATAAAGAAACACTAATGTACTATCATATAAAATAATATCTAATAAACCAAACCAAAAATAAAAAATTATCATTACTTTTTTATTTTCATCATAAGATTGCCATTAACAAAAATAAAATAAATTAACTAACCCCAATCAAGAAATAACACCATTGTGTAGTGACAAAACAACAACGCGTAATAAGGTAAAGGATAGGAGCCTATGTTGACTTCAAATGTATCGCGAAACGAATAAAAGAGTGAAGCTATTCGCATATTATTCAGTGGATGTTGCTGGAATGCTGCCACTTGCACTGTACAAACTTGGGATTTCACCAAATACACTTCATAAAGAAAGATGTCACCTGATAATTATGTTACTAATCTCCTTGCTCTAGTCATATTTGTAGTTAGTAGCTTTCATGTTTAGAAATAGATGCATTATTCAGACACCTTGCCTCTTCCAATTTAGAAATATTGAATGTAATAAACTTTGGCTGGCAAACATACTAAACTATCATTTATATCCTACTTACATTTTGACAATTTGTTCCTGTAATCTATCTCCTTGTACTTTGATAAAACTTTACTAGGTACTCCCTGAAAACTTTGCCAAGCTAGGAATCATTTCTCACGAGAACCTGTTAATTTATTTACTTTTGAAGCACCTTTGAACCTTCATAGGAGAATAACCGGACTGCATTCTGGTAACTTGATTCAGCAAGTTCTTCTTTCGTAATCTCTAGCAAAGATGCAACATAATCAAGTACCTGCAAGTGGATGGAAATAAAGATTATAAATCTAATAAAACGGGTTCCTGCACATGCCTACATTCTACAATAATCAAGCAATTTGTAGGTTCTGTAGTTCACTATCCTGCTGAGTTTTCTTAACACTGCTAGCAAATGCGTGTGTTTAATTTGAGGTGTTGTCGCGCACTCTCCTTACCGTTGCAATGTAAGAGGAAGCACCCACATACATGCAAGAGAATAATACATTTTCAACCCTGTAGTTAATTAAGGGCCTGATTGGATAACATTGAAAGTTTCCATGAAAAAAACAGATATTATGAGCCAATTTTTCTGAAAACTTAAAAAATCTGTGAGAAACGGAGTTATGAGAAAATACATACAAGTACTGAGACTAATTTACATGCTCCTTGTTTGAAATTATATAACAATCTCCCTTCAGGTAACACAAACCTACTGGTTCAATTCTGTTGTGTCCCTTTATTGAATTGATGGATATTGTGTATACAATTCTGTTTTCCAGAGCAATGCTCCTCAGAGAATTTTTTCTGCCTAATTTCAGAAACTAACTTTTCAAAAGACAAAAACAAAAACCCCTGACTATTCTCCCAGCTATTATTTATAACTGGCCTTGAAACAGAAAACTAACTCCTAACTGTTACTATTAATTGCTAACTGCTAACTAACATTATTAACTGTCCTCTTTCTTCTAGAGTACACCAGCCAAGGTTTGACCTTGTCTAGGTTAGTAAAAGATATTAGGGTTAGGATCCTGACTTCTATCATTCTCCCCTTCTAGAAGAGCAGACTTGGCCTCAAGTCTGAAGTGAGGAAATTGGCTCAGCAGCACAGCTTCATCTTCCCATGTAGTATCCTCTAGAGGACAGTGCTTCCACTTGATCAGCCACTGTTTGCAAGGCATGTTGCCCTTAGTAACTTCTCTTTGGGCTAGAGCAGCTTCGGGTTCAATTGTGGCTTCAAGTTCAACTTCAAATCCACTAGGTAGATCAGGAGAGGTAGTATAGTTACCAATGGCCCTTTTTAACTGAGAAACATGAAATACCGGATGCACTCTTGAAGTTTCAGGCAGTTGTAGCTTATAAGCTACCTCACCAATCTTCTGCAGAATCTTGCATGGCCCATAGAACCTAGCAGCGAGTTTAGGATTGATCCTGCGGACCACTGTTTGCTGCCTGTGGGGACGCAGTTTTAAGAAAACAAACTCTCCAACTTCAAAGGATATAGGTCTTCTTTTCTTGTCAGCAAAATGCTTCATTTGTTGCTGAGCCTTGTGCAAGTTAAACTTCAGTTGAGACAGAGCTTCATCACGGTCTAGTAGATCACTGGCTACAGCTTGTACCTTTGTTTCTCCAGGAATGAACCAAGCAAGTCTTGGAGGAGGCCAACCATACACAATTAGTAGCTGCTGCGGCAGCGTGGAAGGATGTGTTATACCAGAATTCAGCCCAATGCACCCATAGGGACCAGTTCCTTCGCTGTTCAGAGGCAAAGCACCTTAAGTATGTCTCAAGACACCTATTTAGAACCTCTGTTTGACCATCCGTTTCAGGATGATATGAAGAACTCATATTTAGCTTAGTCCCCTGTAATCTGAAGAGCTCTTTCCAAAAAGAGCTGATAAAGAGTGGGTCCCTGTCACTCACAATTGAAGAGGAAATGCCATGTAAATGAACTATTTCTTTAGCAAAAATCTCAGCTACTGTTCTTGCTGTATAGGAATGTTTAAGCAGTATGAAATGCCCATATTTGGACAACCTGTCTACTACTACCAAAACTGCCTCATAGCCTTTAGATTTTGGAAGCCCTGTAATGAAGTCCAATGAAATAGCATCCCATACCAAAGAAGGAATAGGTAGGGGCTGAAGTAAACCTCCTGGGTAAGTAGCTGCATACTTTTGTCTTTGGCAGATATCACAACTTCTGATAAACTCCAAGATCCTCTTTTTCATGCCCACCCAGTAAATATTTCGTGCAATCCTCCTATACGTTTTCAGAAAACCTGAATGTCCAACCTCAGGAGAAACATGGAATTCTTCCAAGAATTGAGGAATGTAAGAGGAACTAGTAGGTATAACTATGCTTCCTTTATGCAGTAAGATCCCATTCTGAATAGAATAACCTGCCCTTGTTACAGAATTTTGCTGTAAATCAGTCTTCATCCTTTGAATAAAATCATCCTCCATTATCTCTTTCTGAAGTGCCTCACCTTTCAGCCATAAGGGATAAGACAAAATGGCATTTAGCTCGATATCCTCGTAGATTCGTGAAAGGGCATCTGCTGCCTTATTTTCAGTACCAGCCTTGTAAACTACTGCAAATTGGTATCCCAGTAACTTGGATAACCAATTTTGCTGAGCAGAGGTGGTAATTTTCTGATGCAGTACTTCCTTCAAACTCTTCTGATCAGAAAAAATAGTGAACTTCCTTCGAAGCAAATAATGACGCCAATGCTGGATGGACAAGACCAGAGCCATCAGCTCCCTTTCATTAGCTGATTTAGACAACTGACCTGCAGAAAGAGCCTTGCTGTAAAATACAATAGGCTGCTGCTGTTGCATAAGAACAGCTCCTATACCACTCCCGGAGGCATCACATTCAATCTGAAATTCTTGTGAAAAATCAGGCAATCTCAACACAGGAGCAGAAGTGACTACTCTCTTCAATTTCTGAAAAGCTTGTTCAGCCCTTGGATTCCACGCAAAGGCCTCATTCTTGGTTAACTCTGTGAGAGGTTTAGCTATCTTCCCATAATTCAAAACAAATTTTCTGTAGTACCATATCAGCCCAAGGAACCCTCTCACCCCCTTCACATTCTTAGGAGTTGGCCAGTTTAAAATACTGCTCACCTTAGCAGGATCCATTGTCACCCCATTTTCAGAAATCACGTCCAAGATACTCAATCTGACTTCTACCAAAACTACATTTTTTTATATTAGCAACAAATTGATGTGCCCTGAGAACTTCCAGAACCTTAGAAAGATGCAAAACATGTGCAGACCAGTAAACTAGTATGTCATAAAAAAAAACCAAAACAAAGTGACGAAGGAAAGGCCTGAAGACCTGATTCATAATAGATTGAAAGGTGGCTGGAGCATTCATTAGGCCAAAAGACATAACTAGGTACTCATAATGACCTTCATGAGTTTTAAAGGCTGTTTTACCAATGTCTTCCTCCTTAACACGTATTTGATGATAACCAGATCGTAAGTCCAATTTAGAAAAAAACTTCATTCCATGTAACTCATCAAGCAGCTCATCCACCACTGGAATTGGGAACTTGTCTGGAACTGTGACCTTATTTAACTCCCTATAGTCCACACACATTCTCCATGAAGAATCTTTCTTCTTGACTAAAATCACTGGACTAGAGTAAGGACTGGTGCTATGCCTTATTATCCCAACATTCAGTAGCTCTTTTACTTGCCTCTCTATCTCATCCTTGTGATGGTGGGAGTATCTATAAGGTCTAACACTTACTGGACCTGTACCTGGGTATAAAACAATTGAGTGTTCAATGGCCCTCTTGGGAGGTAATCCCTTCAATTCTTCAAATATAATAGCATGCTGCTGCAGTAAACCCTGTAGCTCATCTAATTGCTGGGGTTTCAACTTACTGACATCCACAGGAAATTCCAGAATTCCTTTCTTCCAATCTAGACCTTCAACCTTGCAAAATTGACCCTCTAAGAGCTCATTGAAAGTAGGGACAACATTCTTCCTTTCACCACTAATGCCCTTTAGCTCTACTGGTCGACCATCCACTTGGAAAGTCATAGAGAGGTCCTTCCAATCAATTATCATTTTCCCTAGTGTCTTCAGCCAAGCAATTCCCAAGATCATGTTCAGGCCTCCTAGGTCAAGTATGTGTGAATCAATCTGAACCTGAATCGCTCCAAGATTTAAATGAACTTTAGGACAAGTTCCCAAAGTTTTAACTCTGTGACCATCTCCCAGTTTTACTCCAATACTTTCTCTGTCTCCCACCTTTAGGCCCAAAGCTTGGACCACTCTTGGAGATATAAAGTTGTGGCTGGCTCCGCTGTCAATCAACAAAATGATTAGTATTTCTCCCAACCTGCCTTCCAATTTCTTTGTATTAATGTCCCCATGTGAATTCCCAATCAGCCCTAATAGATCCATTGAAGTACAGTCTAGCTATTCCTCTTCAAACCCATCAGATTCCACTTCCAATCTTACAATCTCCCGTCTCACTAATTCCTTCATCCTCCCCCAGAATTACCAATCTTAATTGTCTATCTTGTTGATCTGCACAAACATGAAGAGGATGGAACTTGTCTCCACGCCTAAAACATAAGCCCTTATTTCTCCTTTCCTGGATCTCCCTATTAGACAGGTGTCTCACTCCCCTATCCTTGTATGTGGAATGGACAGGCCTCTGATTGACAGAGGTGGAAGAACCCACTAAGACTACTAGTCCCCTTTCTGCAAAAGATGAAGAATTACCACTTCCAAAATTGGACTTAGATTTTGTCTCAGCCTGCGCTTGAGCATTGTCACATTGTGAACGCCCTAGATTTCCCCTGAATCCTCGAGAAAGAGCTCCATTACCCCATAATCTGCTACGCACATTTGAGCTATCCACAGACCCAACAGTTTCTGCCTCCACACACCTAGCCATTCGAATAGCATCCAAACGATCCTTGGGCTGAAGTGTACGAACTCGCAACCTGATTTGCTCCTTCAGTCCTTTCATGAGAAATTTCACAAACTGATTCTCCGGCAAACCTCCCACTTGGGCAGCAAGAAATTCAAATTCTTCAATGTATTCTTCCACAGATCCTTTCTATTTTAGGTCAGCAAGTTCTTCGAAAGGATCCTCCAAACACCCCCTCCAAAACGTAATCGCAGCGCATTCTTGAAAGATTCCCAGCTGGGAACAGTCTCAGAATCAAGCCAAGTTTGGAACCAGTAGATCGTTCCTCCCTCCATGCTCAATCTTGCGAGTTTAATCTTGTTGGAGTCCGATATTCCTTGAACTTCAAAATAGGTTTCAGCCCTCGTGATCCATCCCCTTGGATCAGTCCCATTGAACGACAACAGTTCCACTTTCTTTGCCCTCAAACGAAACTCAGTCAACGCATCAGCATCCGCATTATGCGATGTTTCGTGTTCTTCAGCGCCCGAATTGCTTTGTCCCAGATTCTGTCCCAACGAGTCATCATGTTTGGCAATGAAGTCCCGAACCAAATCTTCAAGGCCTCCCAGTCATCTTTTCCATGAATACGTCCAATCTTTCCCAAAGAATTCATTCTTTCCTCAACAGCATCACTACGATGACCTTCATTTGCACCACGCTTCGTCATCTTGAAATTTCTTGCTGGACCACACCTTTCTGTTTCTTCCCCAACGATCCGGCAGGTCGGACCAATGTTGTGTTCACCAGAAAAGAGGATAGAGAGAAACAATCTTTATGAATTCTTTATTGAATTGATGGATATTGTGTATAAAATTTTGTTTTCCAGAGCAATGCTCCTCAGAGAATTTTCTCTGCCTAATTTCAAAAACTAACTTTTCAAAAGACAAAAACAAAAACCCCTGACTATTCTCCCAGCTATTATTTATAACTGGCCTTGAAACAGAAAACTAACTCCTAACTGTTACTATTAATTGCTAACTGTTAACTAACATTATTAACTGTCCTCTTTCTTCTAGAGTACACCAGCCAAGGTTTGGCCTTGTTTAAGTTAGTATTTACAAAGATATTAGGGTTAGGATCGTGACTCCTATCAAATTCATTTCCACAGACCCTCCTGATATATTCCCTTTAGACAGTTAGTTATTTATAATCAGTGATATGTATAAATGTTACCAGCATTACAAGAAATATTGGGCTAAAAACAAGGAAAATTTACCTCCAAACTTCCATTCTAAATTGCATTTTGTCCTCTCCTGTTCTAAAAGTGAAATTCGCTAAAGCTATTTTTTGGTTCTCTCAAGTGAAAATATTTTTGAAAATAAAAGTGAAATTCGCTAAAGCTAAACCCACTAGTTTCCTTATTCTGCTCCATTTTGGCTTAAGCAAATTCTTTACTTAGGCAAAAATTTCATTTTTCATTTTTCATTTTTCATTTTTCCTTTCCTTCTACATTTTCCAACAAAACCATTCAAGATACTTAGAAAGCGATATTAAAAGTCTAGAACTAATATATTTGGCATGCTATTCTACTCATGTATCTATAAACAACTAAGAATGAAATGCAATTTTGAATAGAAGTTTGGAAGTAAATTTTCTTCTTTTCAGCTCAATATTTCTGTTAACATTTACAGTTATCAAGCTCTCCCCAACTTAGCATGTTGCTTGTCCTCAAGCAAAATTCACAAATCAAACCATAGAAATGCAAAATGTTCAAGGTTTGAAAAGATAAATCATCTACTTCCAAATATTTCAAATTATCAAGATTGCCCACATATTAGGATGATTGATCAACCCTATGTATGTGTGGTGCCTACAACTGGAAGTCATAACAAAGATACAATTGCATAAACTGTTTGAGAACTAACAAGTATAACATTCAATTATCAATCACCCAAGAAAAACAAGGGTTAATCCTTACCATTGTATCTCTCAATGAAATTTAAGGGTGAATGTTTCTCTCATCCAAACACTAAGCCTAGATCAAGTCAAATTTTTTCTTCATCTCCAACATATCACAAATTACATATTCAACATGGAGCACTAAGGTCTTGATACAGCTGTAATGTGACCTGAGTACAAGAAAATTTGGTTTTTCTAGATAAAATAAATAACACCTTAGGTTTTATTTGGGAGTTTGGAGAGAGGGGGAAGGAAGGAATTTAAAGGATAAGAAAGAAAAGGTGAAGGGTGAAAGAAAGAGGGGTTACTAAAAAATTTTCTAAATTGGAGGAATTAAAAAACATAAGCTTAGAAGGGTTTTGGAGTGTTTATAAACCTTCTCCCTTTCATCTTAAAACTCTCAAACAAATATTGCCACTAAATAAACCTTTTCCTCCCCTCCTTTTTTCCCAAAAAACTAATCACGAAGAGAGCCTTAGAGAATTAAGAGAAAAAAGAACTAATTTTCAGGAAGTACAAACTTTTTCCCTTGTTTAAACCTCATTATTGGCTTTCTTTGGTGAATTAGCCACAACATAAATCCTCTTAAAATTTCTTTTCTTACACTTTTTTTATTGACATTAATAAAAAACTATCACCATGAATATTTCCCAAGGATCTATGTACATTTCTACAACTTTGTATGCTATTTTAATTCAATTAGATGTGGTGGGTCAGCCACCTACCCTATGAAGGCCTGCCTCACCAGGCATCTCACTTACATTTAATAGCAGCTGGCTCCCAACCACTGTGCCTACACACAGCTGAATAATTCCTTTTACTGGTTCACCCGTCACCAGCATCAAGGAGAGCTTTCCTCCTTCCCATGGCCCACACCCGAATCCTTTGCCACAAGTCTCATGGCTTGGGGACAGTCCTAGCTTCCCAAGGAGGAGGACCAGAATGAGGACATAGCAGAACAGGAAGAGGAAGGCCCAGATGATAAACATGATGATGATGGTGGTGATGATGGAGGAGACCACATGGAGGAGTTTATGACAGATATCCTAGGAGGAGGAAGTTAAAGGACATATTAGAGCTGAAAAACAAAATCTTTTTGCTTATTTACATTCACAGTTATCAGGCCTCCTCTAACATTTGAAAGGAGGATGACCAATTTTTTCACAATGATTACATGAAGGATAAGATTTCTTCTTATTGTATCTTGTACTTTCATGATGCATGACATGTAAGGCTCCCTCAATAGCACATTCTTGTCTCATTCCATGCCTTTTGCTCTTGGACTTGCAAGGCATTTAAAAGTTCCACCAGTGTGATTTTCGACAAGTATTTGATATTCTCTAAGGTGGTGATTATAGCCTCAAATCTTTCAGGCACAGTTACAAGAATTTTTTTCTACAATTCTAGAATTAGGAAATTCAATAAACCTAGTAATCTTACCTTGTTAGCTATCTCAAGCAGTCTGTCTAAGTATACTTTGATTGTCTTAGACTCTTTCATTCTTTGGAGTTCAAATTCCTCCATCAAATTCAACACTTGCATGTCTCGAATTCTTTCATTCCTAGCATATTCTTTCTTAAGATAATCCTAAATTGCCTTTATTATTTTTAAAATCATGATCTTGGTGAAGATAGTTATTGAAACACTGGCAAAAAGACACGATTTTGCCTTTGCCTTTTGTGTTTTTCTCTCTTTGTGACTTTTTATTTGGGTCATGGTAAAATCGTGTGGCAGTGGAAGAACTTCGTTTTGATAGCTTCTCAAAGATCTAAAGCCTCCAGGTTATCTCCATTTTGATAGTCCAAAGATCATAATTTTCTCTTCATCAAAGACAGAATGGACAACTTGTGAGAAATTTAATTCAGCATCTATTTTCACAGGTCCATAAAAAGATAGCTCTTGATACCACTTTGTTGGTTTTATGGCAAAAAAGTAAAATAAATTTAATAACAATAATACATTTATAATAAGTCAAAGAAACATTAACTAATTATGTAACAAAAAGATTTGATAATAAACTAAATTATTCCTAAAATATCAAAACTACTTATTGATTATGATACTAATCTAACAAACTGAAATAACGAAACAATTGACAGCAATTTCAAAAGCATATTGTTAACACTCCAATTGAGCCTAATGTATAGTTATTTCGTTTGTTTTGGCCCAATCTCCCAAAATGAAAAATAAGACTTCTCAACCAAATCTAATTGAATTAAAAGGGTATTCAAGGTTATAGAAATGCATAAAAATCCTCAAGAAAGATTCATGGTAATAGTTGCTTATTATTGTTAAAAAAAATGTAAGAAAAGAAATTTCATGCAAAGGGTTTATGTTGTGGTTGATTCAACAAAGAGCTCCAAGAGGTTTAAACAAGGGAAAAAGTTTGTATTTGTTGAAAATTAGTTAATTGTTCTCTTAATTCTCTTGGGTGTTATTTATTTTATCCAAAAAAATCAAATTTTCTTGTCGTCAAGTGATGTTACAACCCTATAAAGACCTTAATGATTCATGTTGAATATGTAATTGGTGATATATTGGAGAGTTGACTTGATCTAGATTCAGTGTTTCGATCAAAAACATTCACCCTTGATTTTTATTAAAATACAATGGTAAGGATTAGCCCTTGTGTTTTCTAAATGATTGATAATTGAATGTTATGCCTGTTGTTCCTCAAACAATTTATGCAATTATATCTTTGATAACTTCCAATTGTGGGTACCATACATACATAGATAGGATTAATTAATCATCTTAACTTGTGGGCAATCTTTGATAATTTGAAACCTATGGAATATAGTAAATGATTTTCTCTTCTCAAACCTTGAACAATATGCATCTTTGTGTTTTGATTATAATGAATTTTGCTTGAGGACAAGAAAAACGCTAAATTGGTGGAAGTTTGATAATTGTATATGTTACCAGAAATACTAAGCTAAAGAGAGAAAATTTTGCCTCCAAACATCCATTCAAAATTGCATTTGGTCCTCAATTGTTATAGAAGTCTCATAGATAATAGTATGACAAATATATTAGTTTTAGAATCATTTTCTAAGTATCTTGACTGGCTTTTTAGGGAAATGTAGAAGGAAAGGAAAAGTGAAAAATGAAATTTTTGCTTAAGCCAAAATGAAGCAGATAAGGAAGCCAAAAATTCAGAAATTCTCTTAAGCAAGCATAAAATCACTTAAATGAAAACAAGGCAGAATGATGAACTTAGTAGAGTGATAATTCACATATTTTCACTTAAGCAAATTCATGGCAAAAACTTTGGTTTCGCTTGAGACAACCAAAAAATGGCTTAAGCAAATTTCACTTTAAAAAAAAAAAAGTAGAGAAGTTATTCTTTCTCGTCCTTAATGCTTGTTATGCTTATCACATAGAACTTGATTAATAACTTGGGTTTTATTAAGAAATACTCTATAAGTCAAGAGTTAGAACAAATCACCAAATGAAGCATGTTGCTAGAAATAGAGCATTATTTTATTAGTTGCATAAAGCACAACACTTAATGAAAAAAAAAATTCTATAAATATTCAAAGGATTAGTATTTGTAGTAGTGATCCACAATTCTTAATTCTAAGGGATTAGGCTAAGGGAATATATAGATTACTACATTAACATTGGTGAGAGTATATATAGATAGATAGAGATATAGATATATTTGTGTGTGTATTTAGAGATATGCATGCAGGAAAGTGATAGAATTGGACCAAAGAAAGAAGATTGTGTGTATTTAGAGATATGCATGCAGGAAGGTGATAGAATTGGACCAAAGAAAGAACAGAAAACATAATAAAAAAAAGAATCATGTATTATTATTGTTGTTGAACCTCTGAGTTAGGTATTTGGTACCCCACACAAAGGAAAAGAATGGTTACATATCATCCTTCAGGAATTCAAGAGTCTAATCTCTCCTAGCACAATTCCAAGTGTCTGAATGAATGCCCCCCCCCCCCACACACACACACACAAAAACATGCTTCACTTCCTTTGTCCTATGTATTCTCAATTAGTAAAAACATTTGTAACAATTACATCAAAGTGAGTGAGTATTTTTTTTTTACCTGGGTCCCACCTTTATTTTTCCTAACACATACTTTTCTAATTAACATGTCCACTTTCATTGATATTTTATCTTAGTACTTATATCCTTCTTATAGTTGTCAAATCGGATTTCTCTTTGTCTAAATAATCTTCAAACATTATGCCCTTGAAAATGTTTTGTATAATTCCTCATTACTAAAACAAAAGCTTGGTACACTTACAAATCATTTAACAATCAGTCAATGGTATTACATCTATACATAAAGTAAAGAGTAAAGGAAAACAGATTGTCATTTTGAGAAAGAATCAGGGCCTTGTATACACCCTCAATATTCTGCAGTGTTCTATTTTTGTAATTTGAGTTTATCCTTATTTCTCCTTAATAAGCTACTAGGTTTTTATCAAATAGTATTAGAGCTCCCATCTTGGAGCTGTGGATACTGGATTTCAAAGATGATTCCCAAATTTGAAGGAAAAGAAGGCTATCTGTGGTTAATTAACGTGGAGCAACATTTTGAGGCCATATGGATACTTGATAAAGCTAAGATATAATAAACTAAGAAGGCTATGGGAGGACGTGCTTTTGTTTGGTGATTGTTATAAATAGTTATAATAAACGTATTAGGATCAACGTTATCAATGGCGGATGACGGCTCATGGCGGAAACCAAAAAAACTGCCACAAAGTTATGGCGGCTGCCATGGCGGGTTATGGCGGATATAATAAAATATATAAAAAAAATACTATAAGTCACAGAAAATGATAGAAAATAATTAACTCAAAATATATGTAGCATAACGTACAATCTAAAATATAATTCAATACAAAATATGCAATTATCAACTAACTAACTCTCTGATTAACTAGTTATACCTCTAACTATTTATCTAACCAACTAATGTCTACCTATCAAATTCTTCATTTATGGCCCAAATTATCATTGTCAATCCTTCTTTTAAAAAGCATTTTCTCACCATAAATTTTTGCAACAATTACACCACCCATAGACCATAGTAAAAGTGAATTAAGATTTTTTTATGTTTCTTGAGAGTCAAACAGATTCATGCTCAGTTACTAGTGGTTGATATTATTTGGATTAAAAGTATTGAGAGAGGAAAATGAGAGAATCAAGACTTTGAATAATATTTTCTTGATTTTGCGATGTAAAGTATGGTAATCAAAATCGAAATTCTAAGTAAGATCGGAAAGGGGATGTAAAACAGTATAAATATGAAGATGAGAGAAGCTAAATAAAGCTAGATGCCTACTAAAACAGAGCAAAGATGAAGATGAGAGACGGGAAGAAGGAAAAAGAAAAGTTAGATAATATATTTTAATGAGAAGACAATTTTACCCTTTAAAAAAAATCTAAAACACTGTCATTTTAAGGGTAAAAAGAAAATTCAGTTTATTTTTAAAAGATAAAAAGTCTTTTTTACCCTTAAAAAAGACTAAAAGATAAAGCTGTAAGTTTAGCAACTTAAATTGACAAGCAAAAACAGCCCCAACCACATAAACACCGAAAGAATCTAGAGAGAGAACAGCAGCAGGACCGAAATGGAGCTGCAGCTGCAGTAGCCGGAAATAGAGACCCAAATGCACCAAAACAAAAATCCAAGGAGCCCAAGACAAAAAGAGATCTCAGCAGAGAGAGATCTCAGAGAAAGCAGAGAGAGAGAGAGTGAAATCTTGATGGAGGGCAGAGAGAAAAGAGATGAGTAGAGAGGAGAGTGAGATCGCAGAAAGAGAGAGTGCGATCGCAAAGAGAGGGAAAAAAACTTGGATTTAGGGTTGGGTTCTGAACTGGGTCGGGTCGAATCTAGCCCAAAAGTGCAAAAAAACCATATTTTCAAAAAAAAAAGGCCATTTCTAACGATTTTCGCCATTGCCAGCCGTTACCGCCATGCTCGTAACGGCCGCCATGGCACCGCCCGTCATTCCGCCATGCCACACCATCTTCGTAACAGCCTCTGTCATTTCCGCCACGCCATTCTGCCATGGCGCCGTCATAACTGACATTTAACAACATTGACTAGGATTAGGATTTATGTTAGTATTATAATAACGGGCTTAGCCCAATAGAGTTACATATGTATCCTTATAAATATAAGAGTCTACACATTGTAGAGTATCCAATTTCAACACACTAATCTATCTCTCTCTCTATGCGCTCTCCCTCTCTCTCTCTCTCTCTCTTAATTCTACATGATATCAAGAGCCTTCTAGGGTTCTTCCTTCGTCGCACTGCCGCCACCGCCACCGAAAAAAAAAAGCAGCTTCAGAAAAGGCCAACCACGGCTGCTGTGGAGATGAAAGTTTTTTCCAGTTACCAGAACATGCAGTAATTCGACGTTTATAGATTGAGTGCGGCGTTTCTTTCTAGCCATTGAGACAAAACCCAGACAATTCCATCACTGTTTGTGGATATACAATGTCTGAACGTGATAGCCAGGATATGCAGCACAAGGGGGCTGTTACGAAGATTGTATCTCTATCCAAACTTACCGATGTTTAAGCTGGATGGAGACAGTACGAACTATATGGAGTGGAAGTATTTAGTTGAGATTAGCCTGAGTGGAATGGGAAAGGATAATCATTTGACTGAAACGGCACCTGTCAATCGTAAGGATGTTGACATATGGACAATATATGACAAAAAGATCCTTGCGTTGCCAGTAAACTCTGTTGATAGGCGAATACAAGTGATTATTACCCATTGCAAAATTGCGAAGGAGTTGTGGGACTTCTTGCAATTTATTTTTGGGAAATTTGATAATTTGAATCGATTGTATGCTCTCTTGCAGGAAATTTATCAACCTAAAAAAAATAAGCAGAAGCTAATGGACTATTTTTTGGAGTTTAAGAAGCATACTGAGGAGATACAATCTCTTTTAGCCTATAAAACCATTCACAAGATGATAGCATAACAAAAGAAACTCACGGCTTTGAGTTAGCTCTCTAGATTATATCTAGAATGAGGTAGTTCGGTCTCCGATTCTGTTAAGTAAGCAGGTTGATAATCTTACCGATGTCTTCTCTAAAGTTATGTAGTCTTCCTTCAAAGAACTCAAGAGCACTACAGAAAATGAGTCTTCTGACCACTCTGCTTTGGCAGCCCAATACGGTCACCATGGTGGTCACAGTGGTGGTAGAGCTAGTCCCTAAAATGTGTGTTTTTGGGTTATTCTTGATCACAAAAAAGTTACCGTTGTTTTTCTCTTAATTTTGGTTGTTATCATATTTCCTCTAATGCATCTTTATTTGAAAATCTTCCATTCTTTAAGTCCTCATATTATGAGTCTATGTATGAGGTAGATAAACCTTTCTTGACTTATACTCTTGTCCAATCTACACATCTTGTTGCACTCCTAACTCCTATTGATACAGGTTTCAAGTTCTTTTAATCTAACATCCTCTCGCCAACTGAAACAGCCTTCAGATGATGTGCTCCCCATGGCTAATGATATTCAAGATGATACTCAACTCTACCACTATCTCTTCAAGTATCAACAGATCCTATGTCTGACTTTGACCTTCCTATTGCTATCCATAAAGGTAAGAGATCTTGCACCTATCCTATTTCATCTTATGTGACGTCTACTCATTTATCCTCTACATCTAAATCCATCATGGCTGGTCTACTCTCTTTTTGTTCCTAAGACCCTTGCAAATGCCCTCAGTCATGATGGTTGGAGACATGCTATGAAAGAAGAAACGGCTCTTAAAACGAATGATACTTGGAATTTGGTTCCTCTTCCCAAGGGAAAATAGGCTATTGATTGCAAGTGAGTTTACACTGTGAAAGTTAATCTGGATGGTTCTATGGCTCGTTTGAAGGCACGACTTGTTGCAAAAGGATATGCCCAAACTTACGACGTTGACTACACTGATACGTTTTCTTAGGTTGCTAAACTCTCATTTGTTCTTATCTTCATCTCTCTTACGACTATGCATCATTGGCCATTATTCCAGTTAGAGGTCAAAAATGCATTCTTACATGGAGACTTATAGGAGGTGTACATCGAGCAACCATCTAGCTTTGTTGCTCAGGGGGAGTGTAGAAGAGTGTATCGTTTAAAGAAGTCATTATATGGCTTGAAACAATCACCTAGAGCATGATTTGGGAGATTCAGTGACGTGATTCTGAAATTTAAATTAGTGAGGAGTGAGAGTGATCATACATTGTTTTACAAACAGACTAACTGTGGTTGTATTTTAATTGTTATTTATGTTGATGATATTGTTATTATAGGTAGCGACAAAGAAGGAATTAGCAACCTAAAGAAATTTCTTCAAACCAAATTTTAGTCAAAAGACTTAGGAATTCTGAAATACTTCTTGGGTATTGAAGTCATGTACTCCAAGCAAGGAATCTTCCTTTCACAAAGAAAATGTCTTAAACTTATTAATTGAGACTGAACTAAAAGGAGTTAAACCATGCGAAACACGTATGGAGCTAGGAGTCAAACTGATAGCAGATGGAATTTTTTTTTGCAGATCTACAGAAATACAGAAGATTAGTAGACAAGCTAAATTACTTGGCTGTCACAAGGCCAGATATTGTTTTTCTAGTGAGTGTTGTTAGCCAGTTTATATCATCTCTGACGGATACTCATTGGAAAGCACTAATCCGCATTGTGAAGTATTTGAAGAAAGCACCAAGAAAAAGAATTGTGTACAAAGATCATGGACATGCATAGATAGAGGTGTTTTCTAATGCTGATTGAGTAGGATCTATGGACAGAAAATCTACTACCGGATACTATATGTTCTTGAGAGGTAATTTAATTTCATGGAAAAGTAAGAAGAAGAGCGTTGTATCAAGATCGAGTGTGGAATCAAAATACAGGGCGATGGCTCAAACTAATTGTGAGTTAATGTGATTGAAATATATGTTGGAAGAGATAGAATTTGATAGAACTAAGCCTATGTAACTTTGGTGTGATAATTAGGCAACGCTACACATTGCCTTAAATCCAGTTTTTCATAAACGAACGAAACATATTGAGATAAACTATTACTTTATTCGAGAAAAAGTTTAGCAGAAGCTTATATCGATCTCTCATGTTAAGACAAGCAATCAATTAGCAAATGTGTTTACAAAGGCTTTAAATGGGACATGTAGCAATTATATTTGTAACAAGCTAAGCATGATTAATATCTATGCTCGAGCCTGAGGGAGAGTGTTATGAATAGCTATAATAGACGTATTAGAATTAGAGTTTATGTTAGTATTATAATAACGGACTTGGCCCAGTCGGATTACATATGTATCCTTATAAATATAAGGGTCTCTACACATTGTAGAGTATCCAATTATAGCACACTAATCTGTCTCTCTCTCTCTCTCTCTATGCTCTCTCTCTCTCTCTCTTAAGTCTACAGTGATTTATGTGGAAAAAGGATCATTCAAGTGCATCATGGTGGGATATCATGAAGGCTTTGCTCAAGTGTTCCAGCTGGGGTATAACCTGGAGTCGATGATTTGGATCCAAGATGATGATGAACAAGAAAACAAAACAAAAGATGAAGGTTCTTGGGTTCAAGAAAACAAAATAGAATGCAAAAGCAAGGAATCTTTAGACCAAAAACCAGGAAATGACAACAAAGGAAGCTACAGAAATGAAAGACAAGAGTGAAAAAGAAGCAAATCAAGGTGAATCAGAATCTGAGTATGAAAAGAGCATTGACCCACAAATGGAGGAGGTGGAAATTATAGCACAAGATACACATAAAATGAAGCTAGAAGACTGGATAACAAGACAAGGTTGAAAATGGAGAATGAAACTCTCCTTATGAATAGCATGAAGGTGAAAAAGAAAGGAATGGAGTGCCTAACAGCCTCGGAGGATTGGTTCTCAGCCAATTTAACCCACCACTACCAGAGCCATTTGGCCACAAGAGTGGGTGGATCATCAAAGGCGGTAGAGCTTGGGTCTTATGCATGTCAAATAAGCTTCTACCAACAAAACTACCAGACCAAGTTACTTGCACAATGGCTAGCTCTACAATGAGAGAGACAAAGATGAAGAGGGGTCATTTAGCAACTCCAAGGTAAAAGCACAACTTGAAATGCCATAATTGTATAATAATTAAATCATATGTATACATATTTATTTCTTCTACTTAATTAATAAGATACATTTATTTATTGAAAGAGTTAGGATTCGTTGACACCGGGTATCAAACTTAAACATTTACACCATTTAATAACTTTTCATAGAATACAAGATTGATCAATTCAACCGCTGAATCATCTTATATTATCTTCATGATCATGATCATGGATATTAAATTGTACTTAATTTGAAAATTTGTAGATATGTTATCCAAAATTTGATATTACTTATATTTTAAAAAAATAACACTCATTAAAATAAAGTAATGTGATGAAATATTGATTAATTTTGTTTTTGTATGAAATTTTATAAAGATTTATTTAATAAGAACCTTCAAACCTACAGTTGGATTGACTAATCTTACATTCTATAAAAAGTTATTAAGTGTTATAAGTGACCAAATTTGACACCTGGTGTTAATGGATCTTGACTATTATTGAAAACATTAATTTAAATTTACAACACATAATTATAATGTTGAGACTTGAGAGGGAAAAGGAACGAGAAGACAGGATTCAGCATGATTTATTCAAGCATTATAATTACCAGATAAACTAATTATTATTATTTTCAAGAAGCAACCTCATTCTAGGACACTTTAGTATTCTCTAATTAAAAAGATTAACATATAACTCCAAGGGAATCATATAATAAGATATGCTTATTTTTGAGATACATACATTACGAATGTTTGTTGGATGATTGAGCGTTTCCTTTGGCAGCATCGATGCATCTGTCACAACATGGGATGAGTTATCAAGGGAAGAACCAGAAGCTGAGGATGAAGTTGTTCTTTGGCCATGAAGCTCTCCAGGAAGAGAAATATCTCCTTCAACAAAATAAAGAGAATCTATGCTTGATGTTGGTAGTGCATCAGGTGCATCTGTCTCCAACAAAATCCTATCAGAAGAGACCTAAATGCAAAAATGAGAATGTCACTGTTTTAACTTATATAATATTAAATTACATTCAATGTTAATAATATATCAGAAGTGACAAAAATCACCTTCTTCAACATTTTCTTTGCCTTATTTTCTTTTAGTGACATAAGAAACCCAGAGAAGGAAAAATAAGCACCAAGCTTGGAAAATTCAGGAACCATCTCTGCAGAACCTAGGTAAGAATGAAGAATAACACCAGCAGGAAAAGGCCCGATAGACCTGGAAATTTTGAAAATAACAGTAATTTTGAAGATGCCACTTCACAATTGGTCAATGAGAACATCACCATAGCATTAAGCCAATGACATTCCCTTAGATAACAAGAATCTGAGTATTTCACCATGTTAACAAAAGAGGTAGGACAATTTACAAAACATCAAGAAGAAGCCTCTGATATTCTTCTGTAAGAACCTATGGGCAATACCTTGAGTCACTTAAGCTATTACACAAGTAATTTTGCAAGGGCAGACAAAACACTGTGATAGATGTTTACAGATTTTTTATAAATTTTCAATTTCTTCAGTTCAGAATGCTATCTTCCGTCTTACAGTTGTCTACAATATGGTGATAGTGACAGTCCACAAAGAAAACAGACTATATGGAAAAGCAACACTTCCTTTCAATAAACTAGAACTTTAACCCATGTTGACAGTTTTACTCTAAATATCCATTGTCTACTTGTTGTTTCTCTCAATTTGCCTGAAACTTTTACAGATGTGGAATATAAATTCCAGCAGCAGACTGTGTTGTTGGTTCCTACAATTAACCAATCCTCACCCTCACCCAGATTTGAGTCAACATGTGTCCAGGCTGACTCGGGTGTACAATCTAAGAATTAGCTTATGACTAAGAATCCTGTTGTCTAAATCCTATTAGTGGCTATTGTTGTTAGCCATATATCACAGACTTCATAGATAATTATGCTTTTTCAGCTATCAATATGATATTGTGTATACATTACTACCTTCTGCTGTATAAGAGAAATGTGTCTTTTTAACTTTTAAAGCTCATGTACATAATAACTTATAAATCACTATAATAATTCATAACTCTCCATTACAACCCATTAAATCAATAATGGCTGAACTTCAAGAGATAATAGAATAACAGGGTTACGCACGAATTCAAGACATCTCAACAATTCTCCTCCTTGACTTGAATTCTTCCAAAACATCAGCAACCAAGAACAACTCTCCTTACAGTAAAAATATTTCATCTTGCTACTATTTTCTCTTTCCATGTTTTTGCATTTGCATCATCTACATTAAAACTAGAGATCATTCTCTTCAGTTCTTTAGACTGTATACAGTCCTTGACGTTGTTAAACCGTCAAACTTGCATCATCTCCCTAAGAACAAGAAACTCTCCTCTTTAGATTTCTAGATTGCATACAGTCCTTCACATCGTTAATTGTCAGAACTTTTTAACCATGGGTGTTTATGGTGACACAAGAGCACTACATCTTTAGCAGTCAATCCTTCCCACTGAATCAAATATTCTTTAGACAAGATACCTTCCTCCAACTTGCTCCTCACAGCCCAAACCTTTTCCGGTTCTGTAACATTTTCTACCTCCATATCTACAAGCAGATTAGGTGCAGCCGAATATTGAAACATGTAATACTGGGTGGATCTGAGAAGTAGGAGGTAAATGGATCTTATCAGCTACTGCTCCTACTTGCTCAAGGATTTGAAAAGGGCCATAATAATGAGGAGGAAATTTTGACCAAATTCGAGCGAACACCAAAGTTTGTTTATGCGGCTGAAGTTTAAGGAACAATCAATCACCAACCTCAAAAGTGACATCCTTCCTATGTTTATCTGCATGTCTATTCATTTGTTCTTATGCCTTGCTGAGATTAAATTTCAGTTGCTTCAAAGATCTGTCTTTAAGCTCTCTAAGCTTTGTTTCTCCTTCCAAATACCTTACCACTGTCAGAGGTTTGCAGCCATACACTGTCTCAAAAGGAGAAGAGTCAGTACATACAGGGAATGTGGTATTATACCACAATTCATCCCAAGGCAACCACAAGAACCAAGTCCTAGGCTGTCCGAAGCAAAGCAACACAAGTAAGACTCCAAACAGCAGTTGACAGCCTCCAGTTGACCACCAGATTCAGGATGATAGGCTGTGCCCATTTTAAGAGCTGTACCCTGAAACATAAGAGTTCCCACCAAAAAAACACACAAAAATGGGATTCTTATCACTCAGAATGGATAAGGGAAAATCATGAAGTCTCACAAATTCTTGCACAAAGACCATTGCAATACTCTTCAGAGTATGGGTGCTTAAGTGGTATAAAATGTGCATACTTCGAAAGATGATGTTAGATCAGAAAATATAGAAGATAATCAGTGGGAACAGTTGTTGAATGAAGGCCCAGCTAAGCCCAAAATATGGCAAGTATATGCAAGGAAAAAAGGGATCAACCGTTATTAGCAAGTATAAATGGGGAGGGAAGATATCAGAAAAGGGGGGAAGAAATAATTGTGTGCTATTAAGGGAGATTCAATCTCTGGTAGGAGCTGAGAGCTCTGGTCATTGTGTGTAAACCATCCTAAGTCTTTTTTTGATTCTATAATAAAGATTCATCAAATTCTTTCATATTCATCTCTCTTGATCTTTGTATCCTAACAGATGATCAACAATCACCATAATAGCATCATAGCTTTTAGACCATGGAATCCTACAATAAAGATCATATAAATCTCCTCTCAAATCTAATCCAGAATTGGTAATCGCTGCAATAACCCACTTGGAAGAGTTGCTGCAAATTTCATCTTCTGACAAATCTCACGGGGACTTTGACAAACTCCATGACAGCTTTCTTCATTCCCATCCAATAAAGATTTGCTGCTAATAAGGTGATATGTAGATTGCCCTGCAGTAGCTGTAGAATGAACCTCTTGTAAGAAGGTGGGGATGAGAGTCGATTGAGCAGAAATGACTAGTCTCCCTTTAAAGAAAAGCACTCCATTTTGTATAGAAAAACCTGGGTGATTCCTAGCATCCTTAGTTATGTCAGAAATAATTTTCTGTAGTGCAGGATCAGCATCCACCTCTCTTTTGAAATCTGCATTTGGCTGCCAAATTAGGAATGAAATTAAGGAGGCCAATTATCCTGTAGTTGGCAAACGAGACAGCACATCTGCAGCCTTATTTTATAACACTGGTTTATATACCACCTCAAATTGAAAACCCAACAACTTAGCCAACCAATTCTGTTGATCTGCAGATACCACCCTTTGCTGCAATAGATCCTTTAAGCTTTTCTGGTCAGAGTATACAATGAATTTCTGCCCCAACAAATAATGCCATCAATATGCTAAAGCCACAGCCATAAGTAGGATCTCATAGATAGATTTGGACAACTGAGTATTAGACAAAGATTTGCTGAAATATGCTACTGGTTTTCCTTGTTGCATTAATATTGCACCCAGCCCAGTTCCTGAAGCATCACAATCCACAGCAAAAGGCTGTGAAAATTCGGTTAGGGACAACACCAGAGCTGTAGTAACTGCCCTTTCTAATGTTTCAAAAGCCTGCTGAGCTTCAGAACCCCGTTTAAAAGACTCCTTGGTTAGCTCTGTCAATGGCTTCGCTAACTGTCCATCTCCTTGAATGAACTCCTGATAGTATCCTGTCAAGTCCAACAATCCCCAAACTCCTTTCACATTTTTTGGTTTAGGCCAATTTATCACACTTTCCACCTTAGTGCGATCAACAGATACACCTTTCCTAGATAAAATGTGTCATAGGTACTCAACCTGAGTTCTTCCAAAACTACACTTCTTATTTACAACTAACCGATTCACTTTGAGCACCTAAAGAACAGTATATAGGTGTTGCAAGTAAGTTTCACAAATCCTGCTGTACATCAATATGTCATCAAAAAATACAAGCACAAATCTGCGCAAGAAAGGTCAGAACTCGAAAAATTTGATTTATAGTAGCTTGGAAAGTTGTTGGAACGTTCATCAACCCAAAAGGCATTACAAGATATTCGTAATGGCTGACATGGGTTCTAAAGGCTGTTTTCGCTACATCCTCCTCCCTCATCCTTATCTTCATCAAACAACCCATCCACAACTAGAATAGGGAATTTATCAGGTACAGTGACTTTGTTAAGGACTCTATAACCCTCTCACTCTTTTTCTTTCTCACATACACTCACCATGCTTTGGGCCTATCCTTTGAATCCAATAACTGGTCGTTTGGGCCAGCAACTCCAATTATTTAGAAGTCTTACATACATGCAAAATTCTACCGCAGTAACAAATCATACTTTGTCCTGATTAATCTATTAGAGAAAGCACAATTGCTCCATGCAATAGATCTCAATAGTTTAAACAGAGTGAGAAACATATTGTCACCACAGCAGCAGTACACTACAGATTGTGTCATTAGGTAAATATGAATTCTCTTTTCAATCACCTCTCAACAATGGATAGGAAGTTTCACAGATAAAAAAATTTTGACATATCATCATTATTGTTCAGCAATCTTTTAAAGCAATGATTGAAACAAAAGAGAGAAGAATAGATATCCATACCTCATTAGCTCAAGAAGGTCACCAAAAGCACGAACACAGTGAACAGATGCTGGCTTATTTAACTCTTTTGCAAGTTCAAGCTGTTGCCTCAATACTTCAACCTGCACAGACGTCCAAATGCATTAGCAACCAACAGTCTAGGCAACATTATTCAGCACAGAAGGGTTAATGTATTTCATATTAAAGTTAAAGCTTCATCCCATTTTCTTTCCAATGGATCCAGGTTTCCACAAGGCCACAACTCTGTTTGATAATCTGTCAATGAGATGTCATGTTTTAACTTTAAGGACATGGAACTGTACTTTAACCCTTGTATGTAGTATGTTTGTCTCTCAAAAATTAAGTATAGGTGTGCCAAAGGTATGTTTGGGTTCAAATGTTCGGCTATTTGGCCAACTCAACTGATTCCTTTGCAGGCGATTGCTTGAGGAAGGGATTCTGTTCCTCAAATTGGGTTTCCAGTATATTCTAAAGAGCTTCCTGGAATGAAATAATCACTACTACTCTATTCTACTCGTAATTAGAAAGAACAATAAGGGAATGGCTGTAAAAGGAATTGTTGTAAATGACAAAATGTAAATACAGAAGCTGAAATTATAGAATGTATAAAACTGAATTCAATTGCTTGGCCGCGGACCTCTTACAATCTTTTCCTTTCTCTGTTAATAAAATTCTAACAATCAAGAAGAAAATCAATTTGGGTCTTTTCCTACATATCCATGGCAACTAACAAATGAAGGTAGTGGCTTTCAACATGAGGTGTAACCTCTATCAAGTGGCATTCCCCACTATGCTGTGTGCTCCTAATAGTTACATCGGTTGGCTGACTCAGCATCTTGTTCACTGTGGCTAACCAATCCCATTAGTAAACTCATGGCCTTAACCTGTTTTTGTCCCACACCAACCAAAACTGTCAGCCATATTTAGGCCCACTCTATCTTAAGGCCCAAATCTGACTCGATTTGAATGCCAACAGATTCTTTATAGAATATAACCTTTTACATCAAGAAAAAGTATATGTTCATTGACAAATTGTAGTCAGTCCCATTTTGATGCCTCAATGCTATGCTTCATAGTATTTTCAAAAGTTAGCTCGTCCTTAAGGTCATAAAGCCTTGAGGATAAACATAAATGGCACCAACCATTAATATATCATTAAGAAGTCAGCCTCTTTATAGAAAAACCTTCACTAAATGAGGATCAACAAATTCTACAAAAACAATCAAGCCTTATCCTACTAAATGATATTGGTTACATGAATCACATGATGCCATTAAGCTCAATTCAGTCAAAAACCAAGAGTACGTTTGATTTCCATTTTGAAAACAATTTGTACTACATTTTATTTTTAAAAACTAAAAACTGTTTTCAAAATGAAAATCAAACATGCTCCAAATCTTCCAACATATTATATTCACCGTAAGATCCCTTTTAATAACTTCCTCCAAAGTTCTTCTAGGTCTCCCTCTACCCCTTCTCTTTGGACTAAAAATCATGCATCCGCTCTCTTCACTGGTGCCTCCAGTGACCTTCTGTGCATATGTACAAATCATCTTAATTGATTTTTAGCCATCTTTTTCCCAGTAGGTGCAAATTCTGTTTGTAATTTATTTTATTGTTTTCTTTCTTTATAGACAATAAAAGTCAGAGTTATTAACTTTTAAGCTCACCTTACAAAGTTGGTAAAATTATTCATTATTCTCAATCCAAGTTTCTTAAGCAGAATTAATATTTCATGTACACAGTGCTTTTGGTTCTCCTACTTGAGCCAAGACTATAAACAGATATCAAAAGCATCTTGGGGTTAAGTAATGGACCAAAATAACCCAAATTATTCTACCAGTAAATCCTAACCACTACATGGCAGAGTTTAGGCACTTCATTTTTTGGGCAGGATCATAAGGTGTCCCCCAAACCGGAAAGTGTGAGGGAGCAACCCCACTCAGGTGTCAGCTTAGCTCCAACCACAAGGTGCATCCAGCGAGATTAAAACCTTGAATTGCACTGTTTAAATACTTCAATAAGTGGATAAGTTTCAAAATACTCCATACCAACAGATTTTTCTATCTGAAGAGAACTTTTATTCAAACTGCCTTTTGCTTAAAGTGGGAAATGGGAATCAAATTTATCTTTTGAGTAAAAGCTCTTTACAAGATACACCTCAAAATATGATAGAAATTTTTACAACAAACTCTTAAATAACTTAGTCAATATCATACTACTCACCAGTGGAATTCAAGATGTATCAAATGGCACCTCAAATAATTCAACCGCAATATATTATAAATATTCTCAAGCTCTACTGCACTGTCAAATAACCCCTCTCTTTTGATCCATCACAGTAACTATAGGTCCATTTAGCAACCTGATCAAAATTCTGAGGATTCATAGCACCAATGACAAGGATATTTGATCATGGGGAAAAAGAAGGACCAGAGCATAGAGTGTGTCTACTATTGCTATTGATTCAACCTCCTCCTGTAATATGATGTCTGATAAAACAACACATATACACTCAGTATATGTCTACTATTGCTATCGATTCAACCTCCTCCTGTAATATAATGTCTGATAAAACAACACATATACACTCAGTTTTCCTGAAACAGAATGCAAAATTGTGCATCTGCCTATCTGGATACTGCATTGCATTTTTACAGTTTCCATGGGGAACAGAACAGATGACTTATTACATGCAAAATTGCAGATATACATGTATGAACAATAGAAAGATCAACAGGTGTATCTACTGATTGCTCCTTCTAGCAGAAAAATACACTGTACAGCCAGAAGTAAAATGACAAGCTAAAACCTGATCAGAAAAATCAATCTTCCTTCCATGTGATCCTTTGTCCAAGCCAATCTGAGGAAAATTCAAAAGTTCAATCACATAAAATGCTAAATTAAAGATGCATGCAAACAAGAGCATAAGATTTCTTTCATCTATGAATTAATTAATAATAGATGAATTAGCATATTTGCACGTACAAGCATTGAGGCTGCCTAAACAAATTTTGATACCCCACTGGATTTCAGAGAGGAACGCAGCAACTGTATGTGCATAAAAATTAGAAACTTGGCATGAGCCAAAATTCTCAGCAGGCTTTGCTTAAAAATGAAAATAGAAGTTATTCTCTTCTCTGCCAGAAAAACAAAACCTAGTTACTTGGTAGATTGCTCTGTGACTACTATTATTTTATTTTTGTCCTTTATTGGATTTTCAAATTCAAAGCAGCAACAACAACAACCAAGTACTTACCCTTCCTACTTGATAAGATCAAGATTTTGTCATAAATCATGCCTCTAAACAAACTATTAACCTTTACATCCTGCTTAATTGTTTCATATATAACTTTCTCAGTTTCCCTCTGCCTATAGTGATTGGACTACCCTCCATCTAATGTACACTCCTTACTTTTCATATTCAAAGCAAGTCATGTTACCATTTGTGACACCAGTGATGAAGTATCTTTGAGATCAGATGGTTCACAAAATCAATACAAAGAAAACAGCAAAGAAAAAAAAATCAATATGAAAAGTGGAAATAAAATTACATGGAATGGACCAATTGAAAAAACAACTCTTTTACTTTCAGCATGTGTCAATATTAGCTTACATTAAAATGTTAGAAAAAGGCAAAAATAATAAAAAAGCGGGGGGGGGGGGATGCAACACTTCGCCTGCATACAAATAGAACTATATACTATATATAATATACAATTACCTCTCCAACTGCAGCAGAGGGTGTGGAATCAAAAAATTCTCTCAATGTTTTAAACCAATTGGGACTTCTCTCTGCAACGAACCTGCAATTTCACAAATTAAGGGCCAAAACCTTTAAATAGAATCCCAATTGAGCAAACCCAGAAATAAAAAATAAAAAACAATTGGGATTGGATAAGAATAAGATGAAAAGTGACACTGACCAGGGGTGAAGACCGAAGCAAGGAATGACACAAGGGTGGGTTTGAGCCAAGTTCTGCACTAAGTGCCAATCTTGTTCGCAAACTCCATTCACGGCGAAACCCACAACCCCAGTGTCTTGTGCAGTTTTTATGAGTTGTGGTGCCTTGCTTATGATTCTTGGGTCCTGCAGGTGACAGTGTGCATCGAAAAGCTTCATCATCGTGTATGCCTCTCTCAATCTCAGAACACTATCTGTGTCTCTATCACGTATGCAAATCGATCGCTGTAGTCAATTGCACCCATTTTCAGCCATTCCTCACCAGGCTAACCCATCCAGCTATTTTATATGAATAAACATAACTAATTACATGTTACATTTTTTGGTACTTGAAAAAAAAACTAAAATATTAAATAAGATATATTACTAAATAAAAAGTTTCATAAAAAAACTATTAAGAGAAGTAAATTAATTTTTTTTATTATCTATTATACGTTACTTTGTCTAATTTAGTTTTCTGTTGCCTAATTCTATTTTTTTATTAATCAATTTTAGTCTTTCCCTATGAAATCAATGATAAAAATTTTGCTAGAAAGAAGCTAAAAAGGATTTTTATGGAAAGTGTCGTCTCTAGTTTTTAAAAAAAAATCAGAAAAAAATCCTCAATTTAGTCATAACCGGTGCTGGCCACTTCTAGGATGCAGGGATTTCAATGGCTAGAGTAGCTATGGGTATTCATAAATTTCACTCTCAACAATTAGAGTATTTATTTATTAAACTGATATAAATATAAAAAAATATTATAAATTTTAATAGAAATAAGTATAGGTATAAATACTTAAATATCTATTCTACTCTATATCAGCATATATATTATTATTATTATTATTATTATTATTATTATTATTATGTTATTTATACTAAAGATAATTTAACTCAAAAGTTCATGATAAGAGAGAATTAAAGTTAATATTTTATATATTTAGTTAAGTCTTTTTTATAATCATATAAGATGCTTCACAATTTGTCCTTAGGAGTGTAACTTATAAAAAAAGATTTAATCTATCACTTCTTTTATAATTCAGAGATTAAATATAAAAACTCTTATACAAACACAAATCTTCAACAAATAAGCTTAAAATTTTATTATAATTATTGTTATTATTTTTAATTATTTTTATTATTTTAATTTTATATAATCTCATTTAAATAATTTTTTACTTATAATAGAACAACTAAGAATTTAAGAAAATAAAAGCCTAACCTACTTTTATTTTTTAAAAATTTTTTAGATGTTTTTGTAAAATTTTGGTCAAAATAAAGATTTTAGTCAAAATACAAAGAAAGATCTAACCTATCACTTCTCTTACAATTCAGATATCAAGTACAAAAATTTTCATATAAATGCAAATCTTCAACAAGTAAGTCTGAAACTCTATTGTAATTATTATTAGTATTTTTAATTATTTTTATTATTTTAATTTCATACAGTCTCATTTTAATAATTTTTTACTTACAATGGAGCAACTAAGAATTTTAAAAAAAATAAGAACCTAACCTACTTTTATTTTTTAGAATTTTTTTGTGAATATTCTTATAAAATTTTGGTCAAAATAAAGATTTCACTATTTATTTTATATAATTTCATGTCTTATGTTTTTTACTCAATTCAGAGTTATTTTATAGGTCATATTTATTTTATTTTAGACTTAAATATATTTTAACTGCCTCTAAATAGGGCTTGTTTTAAATTACTACCTATTAAATTTTTTTCATTTTAATACCTAACTAAATTTATTTTCAATTTTGTAAAACCTCTGCCAATTAAATAATGACGTGGCTCACAGTTTATCACGTCAACCCCAATTTCTCTCCTTCACCTCACTCTTACATTTCCACATCATGAATCTACATTAGCATTTATTTTTTAAAAAATAAAAAATTAAGATTCAATCGCATAGTGTTTCAAAATTAAGGTTCCTTGTGCTTGAATCTTAACTTTTTTGCTTTTTTAATTTTTTAAAAAATAAAATGTTGATGTGGATTCGTGACGTGCAAATTTAATGGATGGAAATAAATTTAGATATGCTTAGTGTTAACAATTTTCTAAGTGATTACATTCATTTGTTAATTATACAAATGATATGTAATCAAAGTCTAAGTTGGATATTTACTTGGAAGAGAATGTATTGTCTAAAAGTGCTAGTTTTGATATTCTTGGAAGGTGAAAAACAAATGGGATCAAATATCCAATATTGCAAAAAAATTGCCGAGGATGCCAAGGATATTTTGGCCATCGCAATTTTAACCATTACTTCAAAGTCTACTTTTAGCACATGTGGTAGATTGTTGAATCTTCATTGTTCTCGACTTCACAAGGATACTTTGAAAGCACTCATGTATACACAAAGTTGGCTGAAACATAAAAATGAAAGTATTAAATACTCTATTAATATATTTATTTAATTAAATGTTCTTGTTAATTTTAATTTGATAGCTTAATTAATGATTTTCTTATTATGTACTTGTATGTTTTAGTTTCTATTGGTATTGTTAGACCAAAGCAATACGTAAACGGAAAGATAATGTTTGCAGTCATTTGGAGAGTCTAATTCTAATGAAGAAGTAAAATAGTCTAACTATATCTATTATTTTGACTTTATAATAAATAATTAATTCATATTCTTTTTTTTTAGGTCTTGAAGAGTGACAATTGAGGACTCTCAAGTTTATGAGTGGATTGTTTTAGAAGATTATGTGTGCAATTTTGCTTATGATTTTTAAGTCCTTTAATTTAAAAAGTTGATATATTAAGATACATTTAGCACTTATAATATTTGAATATTTGTTTTTTATCTATACTTGAACTTTGTTCAATAAAATTATATAAGCATATTTTTTTTAAGTGCTTTTTTCTTAGACAAACACGAGTAATAAGGGCGGGTACCTAGAGGGTACATGAATTAAAAGTACTACTCACACGGGTAAGGAGACTAGATACAAGTATACTACTCATTGTATCCTTATTATGATGCAACTGAACATAAAATGTAAAATTAAAAAAAAAGATGAAATAAAATATTTATTATTTAAAATTTTATAAGCATAAAAGTAAATAAAATAATTAATAAGTAACTAAAACATTTTGTGTATAGTATAAGAGTATTATTAAATTAAAATATTTTAAAATAAAACATTAAAGTTATATTATTTATTATTTTTAAAATTAATAAATTTTATAAATTTACAATAATTACAAAATTTTATTTCATTGGTTGAGATCGATTACATAGATCACACAACGTTATTAAACTTGGTTAGAAATCAAATTTTTAACAATATTATTTATTTTTGTATTTTAATAACTTTTTCTAAGTTTTTTTTAAGTTTTTCTCTATTTTATTTTTACCAAACAAAAAGTCATCACACTTATTCTTATCTTCCATGTCTCCAAAAAGTTATTACACTTACTCTCATCGTCCATGTCTCCAATTCTCTTTCTTTGCACGTGGTGGATTACCTTAAACAGTTTTTAGTCATTGATAAATGCATACTTTATCAAGTTTTTAAGTAGTTTTCTAGGTTACTTTTTATAGAAAATGTAATTTAGAAAATAAAAATTGCACAAAAATATATAAATATTCAATAAAGTAAATTATTATTTTTAGTAATTCAAATTGTGTGAATTTAATAGAATTTTGATGTAATTTTGTTAGTTTTGCAGGAGATTCTAAGCTAAGAGTCTTAAGTATAAGGATTGAAGAAAAGAAAATAGAAGAAAGTAGAAGATTTGAGCTTACAAAGAGCAAAGAATAATGAAGCTAAGTGTTGGGCGTTACCACTTTTTGCAAGGAAAGTGATCACTCCAGAGCTTAAGTTCAGAGGCTAACTTGTGCGTTAACACTTTTTCCAACAATAGTAACCACGCCCATGAAGAAAGGCTCTGCATTATCACTATTACAAATAATAATGATTGTTCCAGAACTGAGGTAAAATGAATCAGTTGCCTGTGATCATTATTTTGAAGAAAAATGGACATGCACAAGTCTGGATAGAAGAAATAAGCTGCACGTGATCACTATTGCTGAGAAAAGTGATCACGTGCATGATCAAAAGGCAAAACAAGCTGCGTATTGCTACTTTTATCAATAAAAGTGATCATTCTAGAAAGCATTCCAGTAAAACAAGTTGCACGTGGCTCCTATTGTGAATAAAAGTGAACACGCGCATGATATTTGAGGCAATTCATCTCTATGTTGCTACTGTTGTCAACAAAAATTGTTGTTCCAAATGTGAAGACTACTAGAAAGCTTTCTGTGTGGTTATTTTATGTTATAAAAGTAGTTATGCCAGAAAGGTGGGAAATCTATAAATATAATATTAGCTCAGAAACTTGAGATCTTTTCTCATTTTTCATTTCTACATCTTAGGAGGGTTAGAGAGGGAGATTGGGGCAACTTCGAAGCCCTCGACCTTGAGGAATCAGGCTGGGGATTGGATTTATGAAGAAATTCTGCAGCTCCTCTTCTTCCACTCTTTCTTTCTCTTTTTCTTTTAAGAATATGTTTTGATTTCTTTTTGTTAAGGATTGATGGATCAAATTTTGATATTATAAATTGATTGTAGATTTTGATTTTAAGATCTTGATTGTATTAAACATTTAATTATTTCCTTAATACAATTCTTGAATTAGTTATTCAATTGAATTGAACCTAGAGGATTTTTATTAATGGAAGTTGAGTTAATTTCTCATATCCGAATTGAAGATCATGGTTATGAATATCTTAAGGATAAGAATTTGTGATCTTATGATCTCTTAATTTCTAATGTCTAATGCAATGTTTGACTGAATTACACCTAAGGAATTAAGGTAGTTTAGTTAGATATTAGGATCAATAAGGCAAAAAATTCTCCTTTGGTTAAATAAGTAAAATTGATTATCAATCAATTAAGGAACTTAGAGTTCAGATCTCATTCAGTTTTATAATTGATAAAGAGGTGAAATCATTCCTAACTTCATTTACATATCATTCCACTACCAAATTTGTCACTCTATTTTGCTGTAATTTTCTGATTTCTACACTTCATTACTTTTATTTGTTAAATGATTCAAAACACTCCAAATTCGTTTGGCTCAACTAATTATTAATTTGTGAAGTACTAATCTCTGAGGATGATACTTGGGACTCAACTACAACTACCTAGTATACTTGCTAGTTAGTATTCTCTGAATTTTTTGTGACAAGTTTTTGAGTCATCTTTTTTACTATAGATTTTACTTTAATAATTTTGCATATATAGTCTTTTTTTTATCTTATTTTTTCTTGTTTGACTACTCATTTACCTTAACATTTTTATTTCTGACTCCCACTTTTTTCTTTTAGGTCTAATATTCATTGTCATATAATATAATTAGCCATATTGTAGTATAATAAATTTTTTATTTTAACTTGATAAATACTTTATGTTCACAAATAAATCTAAATACATTTCTTTACTTTAACTACTTAACTTGTATTTTATGAATAATATATTCATTAATTTCTTCATTATTCTATAGAATCAATCCTAGGTACAATCTTAAAATGGATATGAAGAAGGAAGACTCTATTTTGTAGTAAGGCTCTCTTTTATAATCACTTTACAATCTTTGCAAAATCTTTTATCTAGACTTCTTACCAAAAAGAAATTGATTTTCACCCTTGAGACTCCATTCTTATTAATGATACGATGTTCCTTCCTCTTCATAAAACAAATGTTCATAATTCTAAAGTTGTAAGCCATTGAGAAATTATGAATATATTGTTCTACCTTATTTAACTCTCTAAAAAAAAAACATGAATCTTTGTAAAATGGATATAAAGAACGAAGACTGTTGTAGTAAACTCTCTTATATAGTCATTTTACAATCTTTGCAAGTTCTTTTATTTAGAATCCTTACAAAAAAAAATCAATTTTCAACGTTATCTCATAACCAATATAACTGATTAAACATCCACCATTGAGAATCTTTTCAACTGATGAAGCATTGAATCAACTACTTCAAATTTTTCCAAAACTTTGTTTTAAAAGAACTTATGAGCCAACTTGTGGAGCATAAATACTAATGTAATTAATAGTGTAACACTCTTACTTATTATTTTAATTTGTGTTAGTTTATATTGAAGATATAAAATAATATGAATTTTTTTGACTTATTGCATTAAAAATTTATGAAAAATTTAAACATTCACTTTATTTATTCAAATTATGAAAATACCAAGATACCCAAGAATATATGAGACAAATATTTACTATTCATTATAACTTTGCTAATTAAATTTATATTTGATTAGTAAGAATATATATATATATATATATAATTTTTTATTCAAGTACAAAAGTTTAATATTTATAGATCATAATCCAAAAAATATATTAGGACTTTATTTACATAATTATAAAATTAAATATACTAAGTCCTAATGAGCAGTATACTTCCACACCAAAAATTCTAAGAGTAGGATCTTAGTCATCATCGTCAAACCAACCCTCTATCTCTTCCAACTCTTCTAGTGTTAGGTTTTCATCATAAAATTCTCTTGCATTTGTAACAACCCCTGCATTAGTAATCTGCTCTCAAGTAAAAATAATTGGTCTTTCCAGTTGATCGTGGTTGTGAAAGGTGTACACATAATTTACAGTTTCGAGCGTCCAAACTATCCCTCTATATACATATAAACATAAAGTACAGTGTATTCTACCACTAACAGAATAATAAAAAAGAATATTATACTCTATTGTGAATTCTACTATACTTGCATCACTAGATCCATGTTCACTAGTTACTATAAATTTATAGTAGCAGACTTTTTGTTATTCTCTAAATACATAGTTTAATCCACTCTTTACAGTAAACTCTAACAATCTAATGGGTCTCTATGAAGTGGTCATCTTTGCTTCCTGAAAGTATTTGTAAGGATGAGTTCTCTCTTTACTACTAAAACATAATGAACATACATATATGAATCTTTATACCATCAAATACAATACAACATATATCAATGACACCATAATTCATGCACATTAATTATATAACATCCTCTATCATTTTCTCATATACACACTTTCTCATACACTGTGATTACATTCAAACATTGCCTCCAACATTCCATGAGGTCTTACACTCATAGCTAAGTGATCGTCAGTTATCCCATGCACATGGATACAATGTATAGTCCTGCACAATAACAAGCTCTTTAGCAAAAATATAGTTAAGAATCTAGTTGAGAGATGAGCATGAGACCTGTGATGCTTTCGCTCTAATCAGTATGCATAACTACTGCAAAAAGCACTCATCATCCTCATTTCCCTCAAATTTTTCAAATCGTATCCAAACTCTATACCTTTTTAACTACTTACACTAATTTCTTTTATCACCACCACATATAATACACTTTCCTCTATTCATTTTTCATCACTTAGCTAAATAAATTGTGCTTAAGGTCAAACACATCCAGACTTAGTCTAAATCAAATATTTTATAGAAAATATGTTTCAGTCATTCAATATCAATCAAATATGCATCACTAACTTTAACAAATAGCAAAACTCCAATTTAAACATATATTTATGACATAAATAAACACAGTATTACACTTTTATGAGCATAACTAGATTCAATATTTTAATAATGGGATAGAACTCTTCTTACTATGATGAGAAGATTCGTTAGAAGGTTTGTGAAAGATATTGTCCAAAAGGTCAAATTCTTCATATATATTACAAAATAAAGCACTTTTGAGAAAAGAGAAAAATAGAGAAATAGAAACAAGATTGGAGAACTAAGTTTCGATAAACTTACTTGAGGTCGAGTGAAATAAAAGTCTGGGCTCAAATTTAAAGGTAATTTGGAGTTCATGAGAGGTTTCTCTGATAAAGGAAATGAGAGAAAAGTGAGAAGAAGTTGTTTGGCTTACAATACAAGTTTTAAAACATGGAGATTCTTTAAATACCCTTTTTAACCCGCTAATTATCGCTTGAGCAAGCGAGCTATTTTTTTAATGAGATGCATTCTTACCCAAGCGAGAGGGGTCTCGCTTGGGTCGAGAACAACAGATAGAAATTTTTACACAGGTTTCTGATAATCTCGCCTAAGTAAGATCCCTTCTCGCCTAAACAATATCAGGTACAAAGAGCTCTCACTTTCTCCTATGTCTTCTCACCTGGACAAGAGAATAGTTAGGACAGTATTATCTATTTTTGCCTGAGTGAGACCTTCTGCAACGTCTAAAAATTTGAAAATTATTCTAATTTAAAATGAAATGCAAAGATAAATAAAATAATTATACAATAATAAAAATGAAGGTGTTACAAATAATGCATTGTTAGACCAATAACTTCAAATATATGATCTTGTCTTCAATTCTTTTAATCTCTATTATGTTCTTTTATCAATTATTATTCATAATGATGCCTACTATCCTTTGACTTTTTCTATGTACTAAAGTTTAGAACATGAGCCTATTTGGTAGCTATGATAGGATCAAGATGAATAGGTTGGATAAGAGTAGACATGTAACGTCCTACTTTTTCAATTGTATTTTCTTGTTTTCAAAATGGAAGGATTTCCTAAAAAAATTCATTTTAGCTCAAGTGAAATTTCTTGTTCAAGCGAAAATAAATCAAAATTTTTCAATCGTAATATTGCTTAAGCAAAAAATTTCTCGCTCAAGCGAGAATGAACGCTAGAAATGGGAGTTCTTAAGTAGATTTTTGTTGAAGCAAAAATATCAGCAAATATGTAGCAGAATTTTTCTGGTTTTAATACCTCTCACTCAAGCGAAAATCCTCAAGAAAAATAGATATTTAAGTAATTTTAGGCATTCTAAAACCATAGTTTTCAAAACAAATAACTATTTCTCACCTCACTATTTGTTCCCTCACTCCTTCCTCCAACTAAAAACCCTATTACTCTCCAAACATCTTTCAAATCCGAGCTTGAATATCTTTTTCTCTTGATCTCAAGAAGATTTTGGTCTTTGAATGATATCTTCCACCAAAACGTTGCACCCTCTTTCAAATCTGGAGGAGAACTTAACCTTAGAGACATTATCTTTCCTCTCTTTGATTTTGAGACACCTATTTCTGGTAAGGGTAGTTGATCCCAAATCTTAACTCCTATTTATATATTATTGTCTTAAAACTCAAATTTTATCATTTTAGATAGTAGAGTACTAATGTTATAACACAATGATCTTGTAATTATAATACATGTGTTGTAATAGATTGATTGATGTGATTATAATATATTTATAGTAATACAACGATGAGTATGATTATAATATATATATTGTAATGCATCGATTAATATGATTAGAACTCACATATTATGACATATTGACTGATGTAAAAATATATGAAATGACATGATCTTAGTGTATGATTTGAAATATTAATGATCTGCTAATTATGATGTTTGAGCTGTTATAAATTTATTAATATAATATGCAACCTAATATTATTTGACGTATATAATATTTAATGATGTTTCTGTATTACTTGTTCATTTATAAAATAAAGAATTTAGTGAAACGGTAAATACTCACCCTTGCAACCATTTTTCAAGAATTGAAACGAAGGATGATCATTCTAGGATTATATTCTCAGTGGTGTTACAAGGAAGAATTTACTCTATTAGGATTTAAGTTATATTAAGGTTGTAACAATTTTGATTAAGTCCTAATTAGAAATTAATTTTGGTATGTAAATAATTTGATGTTGAATTTAGACACTTAAAAGATTTTATAAAGTTTATTGTAAATAATAATTTGAAGTATATTTGTAATATTTAATAGTTAATTCTCTCAATCCTACTTTCACTTTAATGTTCAATTTAAATTATAAAAATACATTTATATGTTATGAATGAGATTTATATGCAAAGTTTTAAGATTTTGATAATCTCCATTGTTTTAATATTTATATCACATAAATTTTTTTAATTTATCTAAAACAGTACCTATTTTAATTAAATTTTAATAAAATTATATATATAAAAAATAAAGATGTTACACGACATGAGTATGATAAGTTTTTATCATATTTAATCTTTGATGTAGACTTGATAGAAATAATACATAACATAATTACGTAAAAAATAATAAAATTATCTCTTTTGTTTATATTTACTTAAATTAAAATTTTATTTTTTACTGTGTATAAGTTATTTATTTTTTATTTTAATATATTTTAATATTTTTAATATATTTTAAAAATATAAAAATAGAGAGGAAAGGGAAGTAATAGAATAAATTAAGGATATCTTGAAGAAGATAATTGCTATCATTTCTTTCCTTTTCTAACTCGATTGTATTCTCATAATAACAATTATACTAGTTCAATAGAATATGATGAGTAATAAAAGAAATTAATCCTATCCTTATGCCTCAATAAACACTTGATTAAGAACATATATAATGAACATATATAATATGCTATCATATCCTATCTACTCTTATCATGGCTACTAAATGGGCCTATAGAATCAAGCTCTTTAGTTTTATTTCCAACCATTTGATTTCTTAAAAACATATGATGTTAATTTTTTTACAAATTTTGGTGTTTACCACTTTCAATAACTTATCAAAATACTAATATTTTATGAACCAAACCATAAAAGTACGTTGAATTTAGATAACAACTTAATCCTAACACAATATTATTGTGAGTGATCCACGTAAAATATTTTGACAAGTTTTACACCATTCTAAATTTTATAAATTAAAAAAATAATTTTACATATTAAATAAGATTAAATAAAAAATATTTTTTTAAAATATAAAATAAATGATAAAAAATTAAAACTAAATTAATAAGTTTAAATGCTTGATAAAAGAAAGTTACGTGACATAACGAGAGAAAATATAATTATTAAAATTAATATCAAAATATAATTATTAAAAAAATTGTTTAAAATTAAGATATTCAGTTTATATAGCGGTAAGTAAAATAATTTTACCTCATTTTATTTTTTATTAAAATCATAATAAAAATATAATGTATTACTCTATTTTTTATATTAAACAAAGTAATAACTTAATAATCAATATGAATTTAATGAATTACTCTAAGATATTCAGTTTATATAGCGGTAAGTAAAATAATTTTACCTCATTTTATTTTTTATTAAAATCATAATAAAAATATAATGTATTACTTTATGTTTTATATTAAATAAAGTAATAATTTAATAATCAATATGAATTTAATGAACCCGTCTGGAGGAAAAGAATCTAGAATAGTGATAGAAAAAAGTCTATATAAGGTTAACAAATTGTAAGAAGAAGGCATCGGGAAAAAAATACAGATCCTTGTTTTCTCTCTGAAAAATCTCTGCCTACTTTGATTATAAACCTTATATCACTACTCTTTGTATCAACAACTTCAAAGATTATCAATAAAATAAGATAGATCTTACTTATTGTAAAGATTCGGCTGATAACTTTTATTGATAATCTTGAAGTTGTTGATACAAAGAGTTATGATACAAAGTTTATAATTGAAGTAGGCAAAGATTTTTCAGAGAGAAAACAAGGATCTCTATTTTTTCCGATTATGAAAAGCTATAGGGTTAGTATTGCATATTTCTTTTTCAATTTTTATTTCAAAATTTTTTATAAGATTTTGTATTTTAGTAGTCTTCAATTGTTGTTCTATTTTTCTATAACTAATTTCTTCATTTAATAATTTTATCTGATTTTGTTTTCTTTGTATTATATTTATTTCGGATATACTTTTTTCTTGAAGTTGGTTTAATTCTTTTATTCTAGGTGTTTGTAAAAACTTAAATTCTATAGTTTTTTCAGGTATAGCATTACTAATTATTCCTTTATCATTAATACTAAACAGATATAAAAGTGTTAGAAATGGAGTTCCTAATATTACTTGATTTGTCATATTTTTTTATTAATACAAATGAGGTAGTTAAACATATTTTATTAGTACAAATTTTTCGTAAGATAATTTATATTGAATATCCATTTTAGTTCCGTTTGCACTTGATACTTTTTCAACTGTTTTTTCATAATATTTTGTAGGAATTATTCCTTCTTGAATACAATTTACATCTGCTCCTGAATCTATTAATACTATTAATTCAAACTTATCTTGTTTAACTATCAAAGTTATTTTGCAATACTATTTATGTACTGTTAATAGTGCTAAAAGGTCTAAATTAAAAATTTCTTGATCTATTTTTACTTCAGATATTTCTCCTTGTTCTTTTATAAGTTTTTTCCCTTCTAATTCTATCAATTTAAATTCTAAGGTAGATTGATTTTGTTTTAATTCTTCTATTTCTCTTTTTAACGTTTTAAGTTCTTCTTGTAAATCCTTTATAGTTACTTGTGGTTGTTTAAACATTTTAAAAACATCTTTTATTTTTAATGATTTTATTTCTAAATTCTTTCTCTCTTCCTCTTTAGTTACTAAGTCATTTAATTTTTTAATAAAATCATTTCTTAATGGTCCATCTTCTAGTTTTTCTATTATTTCGATTAGAGTATAGGTTTGTTCTTTAGTTATAACATTTATTTGGGGAAGCTGGCAATTATAGCAATTACATAATCCTGGTCCTAGACAATAATTTTCTTCCTCTGATTCTTCTGAACTTGTATCTAATTGATAGATTTCATTTTCTAGAGTATTTTCTTCATCTGTTTTTTCTCTATCGGATTCTTCAGGTTCTGATTGAATTAAAATTTCCATTAATCTTGTTTTTAAATTTTCATCTTCTATTGCATTTATTTTCTTTTATATTTTGCATGTATCTGCTTTATGGCCATAACGACCACATTTCTAACATACTATTTTATATTTATTATTATTATTATTCCTCTGAAAAGGTTTAGTATCTATAGTTTTTTGTTTATAAGGTTTATTTGTTCTTTTCTTAGTAGAATAGTTTGGTTTATTATTATTAAAAATTTGTTTATTTTTCTTATTTCTTTTTATTTGTCTTTTGATTTGTCTACTAGGAGCTTGTATTTTTTCTATACCATATTGTTCACAAAAAGTTCCTAACTCTTTTTTATTAAATAATTTTTCTTTTTGTAATTGATTTTGTATTTTATGATCAGTATATATTTTTAATCCAGTATCTACTATTATATTATGAATTTGTCCTAAAGTTAATAGATCATAATTTATTGTTCCTCCTTGTTTCTGTTCTATATTTTCTAATACTTTTCTAGAGAATAAGGTTGGTAATGCGGCTATAAACCTTTCTTTCCAGTATACTGCCGAAACATCTTCTCTTAACATCAATTTAGAGAAAAACATATCTTTATATCACTGATAATCTGTCATTGTTGGACATCTTAAATTTGCTAATTGAATTCCTACCCTTTCTCTAAATAAGATAGGGTCTCCTACAAAAGATTGAATTATTGAGAATATTAAAGTTATTATTGAATCTGGTTCGTTATTTTCTTGTTTAACATGAGTTTTAATTATAGTTTTTTCTGTTTCACTTAGCATATTATCCCACCATCCTCTTAGTTGTCCAGTAAACCCTTGTATTATAATTTCAACAGCAGCTTGTTCATTTAAACCTTTTATTTTATAAGCTTGTACTGCCATTAACATTTGATTAGTTAGATCTAAAATCTGTTGTTCGCTCATACCATCTATATTCTATTCTACTACATCAGACCCTCCATAAGAGTTCTGAACTAAATTTGGTCTTTGTTCTAATAATACATCTGGTAATGATGGTCTATTATAATATGGTTTTAATTTGGACAATTATTTTTAAAATTTATTTTATTTATTTCTGGTGTAGAATCTATAGTATTTATTATTTTGTTAATTTGTAAACTAGCAAATCTCTCTTTTAGTTTTTCTACATCTAATTCGATTCCTTTTTTCTTTTGAAATTCTTCTATAGTAGATTTAGATAACTCCACAGGTTTTGTTAATGGTTTTTCTAAATAAGTTGGGATTTTTATACTATTAGAACTTTCTGGTTTATTTTCTATTCGTTCTAACTGTTTTGACATAGTATTTAAAATTGTATTTGAGCAATTAAGCTGTTGATGTATTTTGTCTATATCTTTCTTTCTAGATTATTATTTAAACTATCAATCTTTTTATAAGGGCTTGCATAAACTTCTTCATTTTCTACAGTTATTGTTATTGTTTCTAAGGGTGGATATTCCGATTCTATAATTTTACCATTATTGATCTTCCAAATTGTAGTATTTTTATTTAAATGATTCATAGTATAATAAGGACAGTCTATATTATTTTTATTACAGTATTGATTTAGCCATGGGAAAAAATAAGCGTTAATTTGTAAATCTCTTAAATAATTATAGAATTCAGATCTTATTTCAGTTCTTTTTTCTTCATTAAAATTGTTAAAAAATCATATTTTTATATCTTTATTATATTCTGCATTTATATCTTCTCTTATCCAATTTTTAGGTGTTTAATTCATGATGTAAAAGTTTCTTAGGTGTTTGTACTAAACTTTTATTTAAGTTAGCTTGGATTATTATTGTTTCTCCCTTATTACTAACTCTTTTGCATTGATAATCATAATCTATTTTAGTAACTTTATACTATATACGATATATTAAATGAAAAGGGTGATAAGACTCATCCACTATATTGTCGGGTATGTTAATAAAATTTTTTAAAGCTTGTGAAGTTTTATCACAATTTAAACTCATAGGAATATTTGGATAACAATTAAAAAAGGCTGGTCCATCATGTAAATTTGATTCCAATACTGCTATTATTGAATCATTTATTTGTTTAAATTTCATATCTCTTAAAACTATTAATATAGGAAGATTTATTCCTATTCTGAAGTTTGGTACGGCTGCTAGTTGTATTAATCCTACATGTATAAAATTAAATCCATCTTTTTTATGTTTTTGTAATATTTCATTTTCAAGTAATTGAATTTCTTGTTTTCCTTTTGTTCCTGGTATATCATATTCCATTTTATGAATTTGTTCAAAATTAAAAATATTCCAAAAAGTTTTTCGCCTATATACGTCTTTTTCTTTTATCATGGGGATTGACCAATTTTGTAAAGATTGTTCTATTTCTTCTATAGTTATTTGTTGAGGTTTATTATTACTGCTATTACTGGCTGACGCTTCATTATCACTTAATGTTCTTTTAGTAATTTGACTTTCTTTTCCTAGATTAATTTGACTCAATGTTTTTAATAAATTCGCCATTTTAGAGTTTTATTTTTCCTTTACTGAGCGACGGGACCACCTAGCTGACCAACGACTTCACTGCCTCTCTTTAGGACTTACCACCGGGACCACTTTTGGCTGACCAACGTCTAAGCTGCTCTCACAGTTACTTATAAAGGATTTTAGACTCTAATCTGGGTTCTTTACTAAGAACACTTTATCATATTGTTCTAGGTTGAGAACTTCAAATTAGTAAAATAGATTAAGCTATAAGAACTTCTAGCTCAGTCTTAACAGATCTTAATGATTGTTTTATTAAATAAATTCTCCAAAAATAAAGTTCCATTTCTTCATAAGTAATTACATTTTTTAATCTAAGATTTGTTTGTTCTAAAAGTTTCTTTAGAGTTCTTGTTTCTTTTAATTTTTCTTGATATAAAGTTGTCATTTTCAAGCAATTAGTTTTTCTAAATCTGTTTTTATGTCACTTATTATAAATTTTAAAATTTTTATATAATTTAATATGTGTTCTATTATACTGAATTCTAACTGAGTAAGATCTTCTGCTAATTCTCTATGTTCACTTTTTAATATGTTTTCAAAATAATTTTTTGATTTTTTAAGATAATAATAAGTATAATTCATCAGGAAATTAAAGTTCTTAATTCTATCTTTAATTCTTGAATAGCAAAGTTCAACGTATCTTGAATTCCAAATATTTCAATAAGTTGATTTAATGAAATATTAATAGAAGGATTTAATAATAAATCTTCTTCATGTTTAAGTTGTCTTTTAAATTCTTTTATGGCTTGTTTTAATAAATAAGTAGTTCGATTAATCCTACTATTATTACTCCTTACTCCTACTATTTTTCACTTATTATCACTTTTGATATGCTCTATTATAAAATCAAAATTAGATAATAATGTCTGCTATCGTGCAAAGATATGCTTGGATACTAAATTTTTAACATCTTTTTGTAAGACTGATGGAGCTTATTTACAATCAGTTCTTATTAAAAATGTTTTATTAAAAAGATCATCTTGAAATTTTTGTAAACATAATACTATGGCTAAAATTTCTTTTTTAACTGTAGAATATTTTTGTTGAGCTGGATGCCATATACCATAATAATATCTTATAATTTGTTCAGATTCAGAGTTTGGTAAAACTTGCTTTAATATTCTTGCATATCCTAATTCAGAGGCGTCAGTTTCAACTATGAGCTTTGAGTTAGGATTTGGAATACCTAAATATGGTAGGTTTTTACAATTTCTTTTACTTTTTTAACTACTTCTGTCATTTCTTTATTCCATTCAAGAGGGTTTTTCCTTAGTCTTTTGTATAAGGGTGCACATATAGTTTTTATATTAGGAATAAAATCAGATACATAATTAAGACATCCTAAAAATCTTTGCATTTGAGTTTTATCTTTTATTTCATCTGGAAATTTATTAGCAAACTCAAGAGACCTTTGTATAGGAGTTATACTACCTTGATATATTTCAAATCCTAAAAATCTCACTTTTTCTTGAAATATTTTCATTTTCTTTGCTGATACTACTAATCCATTTTGTTTTATTAATTCTACAAATTTATTTAAATAGTTTATATGTTCAGTTATATTTTTAGAAAATATTAAAACATCATCTAGATATACTATTGAAAAGTTCATATAAGGATAAAAAATATTATTCATTATTTCTTGAAATTCACTAGGGGCATTTTTTAAACCTTGTGGCATTACATTCCATTCGTAATGTCTAAAAGGAACTACAAAAGCTGTTTTATATCTATCTTCTTCTTTTATAGAGATTTGATAATAACCTGATTTCATATCAAATTTTGAAAATATTTTGGCATTTACTAGTCTTTTAATTAAATCTTGTTTATTTGGAATAGGATACCTAATCCATTTTAATACTTTATTTAAAGGTTTATAATTTATTACTAATCTGGGAGCTCTTCTTTCTTGCTCAAATGCTTTATTAACATAAAACTCGGTGTAACTCCAAGGAGATTTTGAGTTTCTAATTAATCCTTTATCTAAATATTCTTTTAATTCTTGTTTACAATATTGTAATTGTTCTTGATTCATTTGAATAGGTTTGGCCTTAGTAGGAATATTTGCTTCATCAAAATTATCTTCATATTTTGATCAAGGAAAAATACTTTATGTTTGCTAAAGCATTTCAGCTTGCTGATTTATTTTTTTTACCTTAAAAGCTTGTTTACTATAAGTAATAATATTCGGTAGCATACCAGTTTTCTTTTTTTTCAACACTACTTATATTAACTTTTTTTTTTTTATTTTCAACTACAAGTTAAAAATAATTTTATAATTTTTATTTTTATTATTTTAAACTAATTTTGTTTACCCATTCAGTTTGTTAAACCCTATTTTCTTTATTTTTATCACAAGCAATATTCATGATTTTTTCAAAACTTTTAAGCTTGGAACTAAGATTTTTCTGAGACTCCCTTATTCATGCGAAAAAAAAAAGAGTTTGGTCCGAAGAGGACATGGATAATTTTTGTGTCTAGGAGCAAAAGGTGTTTCGTATGTATTATGAGTTAGTATTAACGAATATTCAGTTCATCCAAGTTTCTAAGTTATTAGTTTTCACTTAACTTAATAATAATAATAATAATAATAATAATAATAATAATAATAATAATAATAATAATAATAATAATAATAGGATAAAATAAAGATAATTAGATTCACATAAAATAATATGACATTAATTTTACTTTCATTTTATTTATATTTTTGTGCGTTCTTTTTATTTTTCATTTTATCTTTCTCTATTATTAAATAAATAAAATTATATATATATATATATTATTTTGATAAATTATTATTAAGCTCTTCCAAACGTATTCTTAATGTATAATATATAATTTTAAAATAATTTGTTGACTGCAAAAGTTACCTTGAAATTGGCTATATATAAAGGTATATAAGTTGTGAGTCCTAATTATTGAATAAGAGTATGTTTAAGATTCATATTAACTAAGAAATTTTTTTAGGTATTATATATCTTTCTATTTTTTTAATTCTATTTTTTAGGTATTATATATCTTGCAGTTTTTAAAAAATTTTAATTTATATTTATATTTTTAATTTTAAAAAATATACCTCTTTAATTTATTCTTATTTAACATGATAAGATAATTATAAAAAAAAATTAAAACTTCAAACCAAACTTCTTAGCTTTTGGTGGAAATAATTTTAAAAAATATTTTTAATTCACATCTCATTTAAGATAATAAGATTCACATTTTGTATATAGAAGTTATTGTCTAACAATGAAGCCGTTGTAACTTCATCCATAACATTCTTGCATTATAGAGAAAATTTTCACTCTATAATTTCAATTTGGAACCAAGTCCTTCTGTTTAACAATTTGAAAATACACTGAAAAGAAAAATAACATTAAATAATGTATTAAAAACTAGTAAAACATTAAAATGCTAATAAATAAAAATAAAAATCAAAGATGAATAAACATCTTAAAGGATGACACACATATGGAAAAACAAAACAAATATGTTAACTAATATAAACTCTTTCATATTCCTATAATTGTTTGGGACCATACATATTAAATTGATAAGCTGACACGTTGTTTGATATGTCGTGAGATCGAGTCATTTTCTGAGAAGGTGGCTGTGTATCATCATTTAGAGTTAGGTCATGGATGCTTTCTCTTTTCGCCTGGTTCATATTCTTCTTACGGAGGAAATATTTCTGAGCATGACTAGCAACTTGCATGGGAGTTCTTGACACCACGCAATGCTTTGCAATGTTTTTCCAATTTCCCTTACCATATTTCTTCAAACCACTGAGAAAAAACCTGTTACGTGAAAATCAAATTAAAGGGGTGTGAGATTCTTTTGAAGAATCATAGGATAGTGGAATTGCTTGATAAAAAAAGAATAGCAATAGACATTACAAAGACACATGAACATTAGAAAAAAACGATAGCAAAAACAAGATCTTACCTATGTTCCTCCGCAGTCCAATGCTTCTTCCGAATGGGAGAGGCCCTTGTGGGCGAAGCTGAAATATCAACGTTGAGGTCCAATTCCACCCGCGACTCATCATCACTGTTATGTTGAGGATGTGGGAGGCATTCTTCTTCCTTTGATGACTCTTGAAAGAGATCTCATTGATCAAGACTCGTTCTTACCCCCAATATCTAAGGAAAGAAAGAGTTTTGAAATATAAACCCAAGCTTGTTACTATATATATATATATATATATATATATATTGATCGATCTCGCGGCAAGACTCAAAGCACTGTTAATCTTGAAAGTTAGTTTTTTAGATATAACAGATAAGGTTTAGCAAAAACATAAATTAGTAGATACGGTTATCAGTTGCGGCATTTGATAAAGCCATCTACTACTCTGATCACCAATACTATTCTTAACTTCAAAGTCGAAATTTGAAAAGAATGTTCACCAATGATGATACAAGAAATTGGCTGAAGAGGATGTAGTTTCACTAAATGTTTCATTATATAGTTTACAGAAGTTGATTTGAAACCATTTCCTTCTATTCGACATTTTGGAAAAAATTCAAATAAAATAAAATTCATGCACAAATAAATATTTTAAAGTATGACACACGTATATATGTAAAAACTATAACAAATATACTTACTAGTATAAAGTCTCATTATTATAATCGTATATGTACAAAAAAAAAGGTACTAATATTATATAATGCTTTGATTATTTAAATTATTGTTATTTAGGACCTGTTAAGTTTATTATCGTACTTTTCAAATTTAAGCCATAGGGTACGTTAGGATATATAATTTGTACTATAAACTTAACCATAAAATTTATTAAAATAAGTTTAAAGGAGCTTATAAAAATATTTAGTAGACGGATTTTTATTTAACTTAAATCACCATTATTTTATACAAATAATAATAATAATATAGCTTTGTATTATAAATTTGAGTTCTTATTTTGGAATAAAATACTTTTAAGAGCTATTATTATCTTTTTCATTAACTCCGTATTTTTGTCTTGTATTGAACATTATTTTTGTTATTTTTTATTTTTCTAATTTTATTTCTTTATTTTCATTTTCAACCTAATTTTATTTATATTTATATTTTTATTTATGATATCAAATTGAAGATATTTTTTTAAAATAAATTAAATTTTAAGATTATTACGATCTTAATCAATTTTATACTCTATAAATTTTAACAGATATATAAAAAATAAATGAAGTGTTCGAATTTTTAAGTTTTTCTTGTTAACTTGTCAACTAAAACAAAATTATTAAAAGGGGAATTCAAATATTGTATGTGAGAATTGAAAGATAGTGTATATATATTAGAATAACTAGTAATATATATTAGAACTAGTAAAAGTCTCCTGCTTTGTCAACTACATTTACAAACAAGTTGAACTAGAAAGTGGTACTTTTCAACTAGTTATTGATTACAAACTTTTGAATTGAGTCTTGCAATGCACTGGGTATCTTTATTAGTCAAATTAAAATAAGGTTAAAGTGTCTCTAACTAACATAAATTGAAATAAGGAATTAAATTAAGTTAAAAGATATAGGACTTATTTTAAGATGATTATTTCAACAAATTTTAAAAATACTAATGTTTGGTTACATTCCTCTTTTTCTTTTTCTGTAGTCTGTTACTTTTCAAATTAGTTCCCACACACTGTTATAACCTTGATTTGGATATGTATAATTAATCAAATAACTAATTGAGGGGTAAACTTTGGATGAGAATTTATCATTTTAAGAAGTTTAAACTATTTTAAATTACTAATTTTTTGGAGTTGATCAGAACAATTAATATTTCTTAGAATTCATATTTTTTGTATTTCAAATATTTATTTAGATAAAAATTTCAGTTTTAACCATATGCAAACTTTTATTTTTAAATATGTATTTAAAAGTGAAACCTTAATATTAAACTTTATCAAACAAAATATAAGCACCAAACATGTGGATTAATTGGTAGGAGATTGTTTCAGTTTAATATGTGATACCAAATTTGAATCATATTTTAGTTTTTTGTATATTCTTCACGTTATTATGTTAATAACTATATATAGGTCTTAAGTAGAAGTACAAGCTTCTTGATCTTATCTTTTAGAGGAGTTGTAGCATTAGTTAAGTCCCAAAGTAAGACGTTAAGACTAATTTGATCATACTTTCATTAATTTTGGTGGCTATGGTTAAGATCAATCAATAATATAAAGTTATTTCGTTGATATTTTTTTTTCTTAAAAGAAAGTTTCTAAAAAATCAAGATTTATTGGATAACAAATGAATAGCCTTTATATATATATATATATATATATATATATATATATATATATATATATATATATATATATATATATATAATGATTGAATGCTATTGTTTTGATATGAAAGTTTTTGTTCTATTTCAGAGATGTGGCTTGAATTTTAATTATTTCTTTTAGTATGAGCTTGTACCATCCAAGTTTTTGGTTTTTTAGGATGTAGCCCAATCCAGCAATATAAAACTAAATCTCAAGTTCTAAAATAGAGTTGTAACCTTTGTTTTTTTTATACAATTTTAAAGTTGTAACTCTTTTAGTTATATACATTTTGATGTATAATTAACCCGCAAATGTTAAAAAGGACAAGATTCTGGAACCACTCTGTAGAGACAAAACGGAAAGGTAAAGTTGTGTAGACTGAGTAACATGATTGCTACACAAAACTAACATGATTACTAGTCGGATGTATGCTACACAAATACAAATTTGAAGTTGATCATCCATCTTGTGAGATGAGTAAATTTTAAATCCAAGTTCAACTTTTTAGCCCAGAAACTCAAAACATGAATTTTCACAGTTAACATATCTCACTTTTTTACCTAACAGCCTTTGATGCCATTTGATGATACAACTTCTGGATCATGAATTTTCACACCCCTTTCAAATTTTCAATTATTAAAAATATCACAGGTTAAGCTGACTTGCAAAACATAAGATGAATTTCATCATATCATTTACAAAACAACACCAAAGAAACAACGATGAGTCGTCGTACAACTCTGCACCCAGAAGGACTATGAATAAAATTCTTGAAACCCATCTAACACACATTATAAAAACTTTAAGAACTACTAAAACTTGTGACAACAGGAATAATAATAACAAGAATCAAAATCAAAATGAGTATAATCCCAATACACATCCACTTCCTACTACTCCTCTGGTACTCCTTAGCACTCTGAAGACTCTTTGTCCCATCCTTAACATAATGCGAAGCATTCAACACATGGTGCTCAATATCATCCATTTTCTCACCTTGCACTTCAACCATCACAGCCATATCCAAAAACACTTGGTGCAGCTCCAACAAACTCTTCTCAACCTCTTTAGCCGTATCATGCCTATCCTGAATCTCTACCACAGTTTCTAGAACCTTCCCTCTCCCATGCTCCTTTATTGCCTTCCCCAAAACCTCTTCCTCATTCCCATTGCTAATTATCTTCTCAATAACTTCTTCATCTGGGTATTCCCCTGTCACAGTAAACACCCTTCTCCCAACCGTGTCTTTGTACTCACTCATCATTCTTTGCCTCAAACCTTGAAACTCCATCATCAACTCCTTCAGTTTCTTGCGTAACCCATTGGTCACAGCGATTCTTGTTCTGTAAATGGCTGGAGTCCCTTCTTTGAGCCCAGAGAGTCTTCTGTTAGAGGCATTGGCACGGTCCATTTCTTCCAATTGGGTCCTTATTGCGCGTGCTTTTTTCAGCACTGTGACAATGTCTGAGTTGATTCTGGTACGCAATTGTTTCAAAGCTTCGGGTTTGTGAAGGGACTTGCTTTCCTCGTTGGCTTGTTGGAGTTTTCCTAGGATGTCGCGTAAATGGGTCATTTCGGTTTTAACCTTTTCTGCTTCTTCTAAGAAGAGACCCATGTGAGTATCCATGTGGGTCGTTGATGAGGTTAGTTCCACATCGGGTGGAGCATTGCCCGCTTCCAAATCCACGTCTTTCATTGCCGCTTTCTTAAGATCCACGTAGTTGGTGAAGGATTTGGTCATTAAATCGTTCATTTTCGCCTTTTGGGTATTCCCTGCATATAAATTAAATCAATAAAAATCACAACTTTGGATTAATAAAATTGATTCATGGATCATATATGGAAACCATACCTTATAGAATGGTAAGAAGGGAAGGAACAGAAATCAGGAAGCGAAGTTTGTGAACGGTATTCCCTGCATAGAAATCAAATCAATATAAAATTGATCGATGTTGATATGTCGATCATGATTATAAATGGAAACCATACCTTATAAAAGGGAAAGAAGAAAAAGAGAAGGGACAGAAATTATGAAACCAAGTTTGTGAAGGGTAAGAGCTGATTTGAAAATGCTAAGGAAAAAGTAAGAGAGCTAGAGAGGATTTGAAAATGCCAAGGAAGTGAAGGTGTTTTATGAGTTGGGAATGGACCACATGGGTGAGGGTAACGGATAGTTTTATGAATGAAAGTAGCCGTTGCAATTCGCTTCCATGTCCCAACGGCTACATTTAGTTCAAATAATACCCTTTTGGTGCTTTAGTTAGATAGGTCAGACATGGGCTAGTTTTTTTTAAGTTTATTTTAGTTTTAACTTATTTAATTAATAAATTTAATTTAAAATTTTTTACAAATAATTAATTAAATAAATAATATTTAAATTTAAAAAAAAGTCTATCAAACTTATTAAAATAATATATTTAAAATTTATAAAATTTATAATAATAAATTCAATAATTTTATATAAAAATTATAATATAATAATTATTATTTGTATATTTTAAATTTTTGTTTGTTATGTTTGTTAAGTTTATGTCTAAAACTTATTTAGTTATATTGCGTTTGTTAATTTAATATATAAGACTTTCTAGTACTAAATTTGTTTAATAATTTATAAATTGATGTTTATTTTTTTGTATGTGTACTAATTTACTTATTTAAATTAAATATATGATTTAAAAATAATAAATAAAAATATATAATTTTATTATACATATTTAAAATATTAAATTATTTTTTTTAATAATTTATTTATATATAAATCTTGTAATTTTTAAAAAAACATACATATTTAAATAATTTAATAATATATTTATAAAAAAGTTTAATAACTTATTTGATGTTTTAATACGAAATAGGTCATTAAAAAGTTTAATAAGTCAAATTAAAATTTTAAAAATGTCATATTAAACTTAATAAAAAATTTTATTAGGAGTAGACATGAATTAAATTTGTATAAAACTAAATTTTATTTTTTAAAACTAATTTAAAAATAGTTTAAAACTGATTTTAAATCCAGTAAAATATACTATTATGGAATTATTATATTTAAAATAAATTTTATAATAATTAATATAAATAAATTAATAATATAATTCTTTTATATTCATATTGTATTAAAATTAAATTTATATTTTTTACTTTTCATTATTTATCCACTACACAAACTAATTATACAAATTAAATTTTAAACTAATTTATTTTTTCTTTTAAAATTATTTAAAATAGACTTTAAATTAATTTTAAATTTTAGATTTGGTTTAAAAATGGTTTAAATTTTAGTTTTAGTTGAATATATTTACTATATTTAATAAAAAAAATATTTTATGTATATACAAATACTTATCAAATATATAATATAACATTTTTTCATATTTATTTTATTAATATAGGAATTCATATTTATTACGATATATATATATATATATATATATATATATATATATATATATATAATACATCTTAAAAATTGAAGAAAAGGTAAATTGCAAAATAGTATTACATAAAATGAGTACAGTTTAAGGGTGTGAAATGTGGAATGGTTTAATTGAAACTTGTTAGGTAAATGGGTTTAGAAAGGTTTAAAGTCTCCAAACTCGTTGTGCTTTGATATGTTATAGGTGCAATATAGATCATATACAGATATGTTAATTTCTTTGGAGGTAGCTCATAGTGCTTTAGATTGGTAGAGGGATGTGATATGGGTTCGTAAACAAATTGATGATTGGATAGATTCTAATATCACACAAGTACTTGGCGATAATTGTTCTTTTAGTTTTTGGAAGGATAAATGGACGAGAAATATTGAATTGGCAAATTTATACCCAGGCTATTTTTAGCAACGACTAATAAAGAGGCACGAGTGATAGATAACGGACGATTTGAGATGAGTCAATGAGTGTGCAAAATTCCTTAGAAAAGACAATTATTTTCATAAGAAGAGGATCTACATAATAGTTGTGGAAAACTATGGAGGGTAAGAGGCCGAGAGAAAATGTGAATGACATGTTGCTGTGGAAGTATGATGGTGACAAGAAATACAGTGTGTAATTCACTTATCACTACATTAATCATTTCTTTAGTGGAAGTAGTAGGGTTTAGTGTAGACCTTGCACAGGATTTGAAAGGTTAGTACATGCCAAGGAAGGGAGTGGTATTTGTTTAGCGTTTATTGCTTAATGCAATACCGGTGCGAAAGAATTTGAGCAAACGTGAATTGTCGATTCCCTTAGAAGCTTGTGAGTTATGTGATATTGAAAATGAGGACATTTTGCATCGTTTTTTGCATTGCAGTATTTCTATGAAACTGAGGTAAATGGTGTTTGAATAGTTTAGTATCAGTTTATGCTTACTTAAAAATTTGCATGAGATATTACTAAGCATGTGTGGAATCCAATGTAAAAAAAAGAAATAGAAGGGAGTTATAATAGTATGATTTGTAATAGTATGGATAATTTGACTTCAATGGAATACCATTCTCTTCAATAACAGTGTGTTAAATGTTAGTGAAATATTTGATTTTATTAAGTATCATTCTCAGAAGTGGCTTACAGCAGGGCCTTTGAGAAGATCAATTATACATGTAAATTAGATTAATAATATCTTAACATGTATTATTAATTTCTTTTAGAGTTATAACGGGTTAGAGTAACTCTTGTATTCTAAATTTATCCTTAATAAAACGTTGATGTTTAGCAAAAAGGAAAAAGTATATTTTAGTGTTTGAAGTATATATTTAAAATAGAATATTTTAAACTAATTAATAAAATAATTTAAATCAATAACATTCATATTTAAATAGAACTTAAAACAAAGATACAATTTTATTTTCAATTAAAAGGTAACTCAAAAATTTTATTTTTGCAAAGATATTTTTATACAATTTAATCAATATTCTTTTTCCTATTTTTAATATTTGATAATGAATTTTTCTAAATTTTTTATATACAATATTTAATATTTTTTTTATTAAGGAGAGTGTATTGGATTAGGATTTTAAAGGAGTTTTTTAGTTGAAAAAAGTCCTGTGAATTTTAAATGACTTTGCAGGATTTTCATCTTTTAAGACTTTATAGGATTTTACAAGATTTTAAAATCAAAATTTTAATGGATTCTACAAGATTTTTAAGTCAAGATTTTAATAGATTCTGTGAGACTTTGTTAAATCACTTCATTCAACTCAAGTAATGATTATACGTTTTAGGAAATTTAATTTTAGCATTGAGACGAGGAATGATAACTCTCTCCATTTAGTTTGCTAATTGACTCATTAGCATCACCCAGTTCACTTTTTATAACATTCACTATCACTTGTAACAATTCATTAGAATCCTTCTTAGTCCAAGCTTCATAGTTTTCTTTCTTTTTTTCCTTTTCTTTATTATTTCTTTGTGAATCTCTTATTTGAATTACTAAAACAACATAGGTTAGAAACTAGTTATATAAATAATTATGGATAAGAATACTTATTAAATTTATATCTCACCTAATAGATATCTATATAGTTAAAAACAATATTATAGCCCTATAAAAGGCTTAACTGCTATATATATATATATATATATATATATATATATATATAAGTATACATTATTACTTCTATATTTTAGATATTTAAACATCCATTTATTCAATTAAAAAAATGCTATATGGTATAGACAAATATCTCAAACTCAACAGTTAAAGGTATTAGTTAACTATTTGAAGATGTATAGTTAATTGTAGAGATCATGATGTCAATTTTAACTTTCACTTTTTCTTTTTCTTGACGCATGTTATAAAAAAAAATTATTACTTAAAAGTTAAAATTTTAAGTATTTTTTATGAATAGTCAATGACATTGTCATTTACGTTTTTACCAAATAGGGAAATAGAATGAGAACAGTAGTACAGTATTATATATGAACAATAATGCAGTATTATTAGCAGAGAAAAAAATGAAAAAGACAAGAGCATAGAAAAAAAGAGATGAAAAATTTATCTAAAAATTCTTGAAGTACATGAAAAGTCATTTCAAACAATTTCTTAAAATATGATGAATTTAGATGTAATTGTTTTATGAATTTGATATTTATAGATACCACTAAAAAAGTCTTTCAAAATCCCTCTAATACAATAATCCTTTAAAATTTTCATATTTTTTAATATCAAAAGATTATTTTTAAATTTAAAAAAGTCTCAAATGAATATCAATAAATTTTAATAGACTCTTTAGAAAATCTTGAAAATTCAGATTGAATACCACTAAATTATTTTTAAGTGATATAAAATCCTGATTAAATACAACTGAATTTTTTTACTTAAAAAAAATCTTTTAAAATCCTATCAAATCTTAAATCAATATATAATATCATTTGTAATAATTTTATTATTGCAATTTTAAATATTATATAACTATTATTCTAATTTTTTTTAAAATAAAATTCAATAATAATAAATATAAATTAATTATAATTTTAATTCTTAAGTTATGTAAAATATTATGATTAATTTTAATAAATTTTAATTTAATACAATTTATTATAAAATTATTTATATTTTATATTGTGATAATATTTATATCATCAACAATATAGTTGACTTTAAATATTTTAAACTTTATAAATATATGTGCAAAATATAAAAGTAATTTTAGTGTTAATAATTATAATTTCATAAATTTTATTATAGGCAGATGTAGCCAATTTTTAGGATACAAAATAATCATAGTCACTTAAAGAATATATTCAATAAACTTTGCCACCTCAAATTTACGGCGACACTAATTAAGAATTCATTTTAAAATTTAGATTACATCACTCACGTAGAAACTTTACTGGAGAAAAGTCTAGTGTTTCATTTTAATCTTCTTGTTCAAAATTAAAATATATTAAAATTTTATATTATAATAATATATATTCAAAGGTTTGGTTTGATTTATTATGGAGTGATAATGAGATATTTTCTTAAAAATAACCTAAAAAAATATATCTTGTATGGTTTGGTTTGATCCATTTCCTGGAAAAAAGCACCCTGCAATTTTTAATAATTTATTTTTCTTTATTGGTTCGTTGAAGATGGTATCCTCTTGTTTTTATTGTTTCATCCTTTTGTTTTTGTTGTTTTCGCTGAACAGCCTCAGAAACTGATCTGATAAAAGTTTCATCATCCGTGAGCGTATCCAGGCACTGTTATCGCTCACACCACTTCCATCCAAAACTGAAGTTCTCTCACACCGAAAAGGGTCCTCTTTTCTTTCTCTTACTCACAATTCTAAAATAATTGAAAAGAGAGAGAAAAAAGGAAAGAAAAAAGAGAAAACAGAGATTTTGCTGATTTGGAGATCCCAAAAGAAAAGTGTAAAGGCAAGGGATCCAAAAAGAGATAGAAAAGATGGTTAGTGCGATAAAAGCAGCTATTGGAGATTTAGTGTTGACTTTCTTGTGGGTATTTTTTTCTTCAACGCTGGGATTTGTGACTAGCAGCATAATAAAAGCGCTTGATCTTCATGACGTGTCCTACAACGGTGTCGATTACCCTTTGATTTTGATAACTACTTCGCTCATCTTCTTCCTCGTTTTCATCTTCACCATTGTTGGCAATGCTTTGGGTGGTGCCAGTTTCAACCCCACCGGCAACGCTTCCTTCTATGCGGCTGGTGTTGGCTCTGACACCCTTTTCTCAATGGCTCTGCGTTTCCCTGCTCAGGTTTGTTAGTTACTTTTTACTGTTTCTTTAATTATTTAAGACAATGGTTGGGGGTGAAGTATTGTAAGTGCTTTTCGTGCTGTTCTTTAATTAAATTTAAAGTTTTATTTTGATAATTAACGTTCTCCGTTTCTGAAATTCCAATTTTAATTAAAATTAACACTAAAAGTATGTGTCATACTGCACCTAAGGACTCATGCTGTAACATAACCGAAGGACTGATTTCTTTAGTTTAGGGGCAAATTAATAAATGTGTGAAAAGTTGGGAACGCAATTAGTAGTTTAGTCAAAATGATTTTAAGAACAAGTTAAAATGTAATATATATTTTAGAAATTGTTTAAAAAATAGAAATTATATTCTGTTTTTTACCTTTTCATTTTAAAAAGTAGCTATTGTTTTAGTTTACTTTAAAGATTACAGAAATAATTTCTCAAAGTAATCATAAATCTATGTTTTTATATTTTATTTGTTTTCAGAAGTTTAAATAAGCACACTATAAAATTTTAGTTATTATTTTTCAAATTTAAAATAAAAAGTAATTTTTATGAAAAAAGCTGAAATAAAGTCTCATTTTCTGATAAGTGATTGATAGGTGTTGGATGACAAAACTGAAAAAGATGAACTCTTGCAAAAAGAATCCCCTTCAATGTGAAGGAGACAGAATTACATTATATGGAAAAAGATTATTGCTATCAGGACCCTGGAGAAACCTACCCATTCAAGAATCCTATGAGCCTTGCTCGTCTCACAAACTTCAAAATACAACTCCCCAACCCCAACTAGCTTCCTTCTACCTATTTATGTAAACTACTTTGCTTTCATTCTGCTACATCAGAATATTACTTTCTAATTTTTTTTTCTTCTTCTAGATTATACATTTTATTGTATTAGGTCTAACAATACTCTCCAAAAGTTTCACTTTGTCGTCAAGGTGAAAAATAGGAAAATATTCTGAATGCTTTCAGGAAGGTCTTACCATCTGATCAACACCTCTATTATCTCCAGAACGGTTGCTGTGTGTTTGTAATACCTCTGCAGGGTAGACCTGAAGTTCCATCTCTTTGGTTAACCCTGATGGTAGTAGTTGTGGCTAAGCTGTGGGGCCAAGTTGTAGGCCTCTTGTCCAATATGCTGGAATATTTTGTAGGGACCACAGCATGTAGGACTCAACTTCTCATTCAGCCTCTAAGCCAAGGACTTGATGCGATAAGGCTGTTTAAGAACACCATTTTGTTTATGTTTATGTTTATTAGCTTGGGACAACATTTTGCCTTGAGCCTGTGGTAAATTTCCTCTTAGTTCCTTCAACATTTTAACCCTGTCAGTCATAAGTAGTGGTGGGTCTCTCCTAGATGATGTCCTAAAAGGAGCATTTTTGTGGCATTATGATGATTGGTATTAAACCAGCATTCCGCCCATGCCAACCATTTGTGTCATTGCTTGGGTTTTCTACTTGTTAAACACTTCAAATAGGGTCTCCAAGCAGTGATATACAACCTTTATCTGATTATCAAACTGAGGATATATGCTGTACTTAATTTTAGTTTTATCCCTGTTGATCTAATAAAAAGTTCAGTCCAAAAAAATGGCAAAAGAACACCTTGTCGTGGTCTGACACTATGGAATTTAGAAATCAATGTAATTTTGCTATTTGAGAAATAACTGAGGACCATCCTTTGCGGAAAATGGATGGCCTAGTGGTAAAAACTGTGCATATTTTGTTAAACGGTCTACCACAACAAATGTAGTGTCTTTACCTCCTGCCTTTGGTAATCCTTCAATGAAATCCATTGATTTATCAGACCATACCTGTGTATGAATTGGTAAGGGCTGCAATAACCTTGCTAGTGCCAAAGATTGATGCTTATTTCTGAATGTCCTATTTCATTCCTTCTCAAAAAAGCAAGGAAGCAATTCACTTATAAGTCATGAAAAATTTCAAGTGACCTCCTTCAAACTCCAGAGGAATTTCTAGGTACAACTAATCTCCCACTGTTGAACAACCTATCTCCTTGTAACTCATACCCTGAATGTGATTGGGAATTTATTAATAGGTACTGTATAATTGCACTGTCATGACTTCTGCTATCAGCTCTCTTTCATAAACTGATTTGCTTTGTACTCTTTCTGATAAGGCTTTACTTAGAAAAGCTATAGTTTGTTGTCTTCTTGTTGCAAAACCACCCGAGACCTCTACTAGATGCATCAGTTTTCATAGGGAAAATCTGCAAAAGTCTGGAACTGTGTCAGTAACATAGTCATTGATATTCTAAGCTGATCAAACGTCAATTGAACCTGGGAGTTCCACTGAAAAACTATCTTTCTTCAATAATTGAGTTAAAGGCCTAGCAATCCTATTGTAATTCTTAACAAATCTGTGGTAATAACCGGTTAAGCCTAAAAAACCCCTCAACTCTTTTACATCTTTGGAAACAAGCTGCAGCCATATAACCTCTATCTTCTTCGGATCAGATGCTACCCCTTCCGTTGTGTCGCAACCAATGTCGTGACAAGACAGCGAATGAAACAAAAAAGAAATAATTTTAAAATGGCAAAACTCAATTAACAAATATTTGAGTTTGGGAGTCGATTATGATTTACAAGCAGTGAAGTTAGGTTCTAGCACCCTACATCACCAATTTTAAAATGGTATCTCAAGTTAATTGGATTTGGACGAACATATAATAATTTTAAAATATTTAATTAAAATTAAGAATGTGTCACACATCGTTCTTTAGAAACAATTTTGTTGATTAATTTTAATTTAGAAAAAAGATTTAATTTTTTAAATAGTTGGTGGTTAAATTAAAAAAGTTTAAAATCACTAAGCCGTGAAAGCTAAATTAACTTCTATTAATATTTCGAGTTTTCTCCAATGATCTTTCGTTAGTTTAAGCTTTCTTCAGTTCTGAGTTCTTGTATTCTCATTTACTGGCCTATGAGGAGATTTTCCACCATTATTTTCTTTCACTGATTGTTGCATCAAGTCCTCCAAGAGCTCCTAAATTTTTTTCATTCAAGCCTCTTGCAGTTCGCAACAAGATTCTTGAAGTTCCTTCTCAGTTGCTTCGGCCCTCTGATCCTCTTCCCTCTCGTTCCTCCATCCCTTGATTTCCCTCTCTATGGCATCCATGCAAGTATGTACCATGAACAGAAGCTCCTTACGTTGGGAGATCTGATTCCAATTGATAGGTACTGGGTAACAAAACTGAAAAGTATGATCTTTATTGCAAGAAAGAACCCTCTTCAATGTGAAAGAGACAAAATTACACTATATGGAGGAAGAATACAATCACAATCAGGGCCCAACTAAACTACCCTTAGTTCCCTATTTATATCAACCACCTCCCTTTTATTCTGTTATAACCGAATAATACTTCCTAAGCTTTCCTTTTCCTTCCAGAATATACATTTTTACTAGGAGGTCTAACAGTGAACTGATGCCTATAAGGAAATTATTGGTTACAGAGAAAAATAGAAAATATTTATTTATAAAAGAAAGTATCTATTATATCAAAATTACAAAAAAATAAAGAAGAAAAAAAAAACAGGTCTAAGTACAAGGAGCTTGGTTTCCCTAAAGTATATTTTTGGTTCAAGTTTGAGTCTTGTGATTGAATAAAATATGCCAATACCAAAGGTCTTAGACAAAAGGATTTACTTTTTGAAGTAACTTATAGTGTTTAGTATGGTATGTTAAATGCTTCTTAACTAACGTATTTAGGGTGCCTGTAACTAGCAACACCTTATTTTTATGGTATTTGAGCATTTTTGGAGATATTTTTATATATTGAAATGAATTAATGAGAATATTGATGGTGCCATGGTGGTGTTATGCAGGCACTAGGTGCAGTGGGTGGTTTTCTGGCAATTATGGAGGTTATGCCACCACAATACAGGCACATGATTGGAGGACCTTCTTTGAAGGTTGACTTGCATACTGGAGCTGTTGCAGAAGGGGTGCTGACATTTATAATCACTTTTGTTGTTCTCCTCATCATACTCAGGGGTCCTCGTAGTGAGTTGGTGAAGACTTGGTTGATGGCGATGTCAATTGTGACTTTGATAATTGCTGGTTCTGCTTACACAGGACCAGCCATGAATCCTGCCATTGTGAGTGATTACTTTGTTTGCCTTCGTCATTTGTTATCTTTGATTTCCTTGTCTGAAATCTGAATCATATGTGCTGTCTGTGCTGGTACTAACCATGAGGGAAGCCTGAATTCTCTTCTTTCATTCGTTCCTTTTTCAGTTGATTCTGATATTCACCTCAATTTTGAAACTTTTTGTTGTCTATCCTTTTTAGCAAAAATTGGGAATTCTGAAATTTAACTCTTGTATCTTTTATTGTATCATACTGCTAGTCTGTTAAGTGGTGTGGCGTGTGCATTCTTGTTGGATGATTGTGTGCATAGTTCCTAGTTACTCTTTTGGTTTCTAGGCATAACAATTACCAGCTGCAGAAAAGATTTTCTCACACCCAACAGTTATGAATACTTGTCTGAATCTCTTGTGTGATGATACTTTTCTGTATTTCTCACATCATTGCACTGTTATTTTCATGTTAATTGATGTTTGACATCTCATATTTTTCTGTAGTTGGCATGACTTGAACCATGGAACACCATCCTTTTATATTTATGTTAAGGCTCACAGAATAAGGGGACTAGTTGTATAAGTTATTGGAAATTGATAGAACCAAGGGCTGTGCGTGTAACATTTCTACATCTCTAATGAAGATAATGAAGTAACTATTAACATTGTCTTCCTGTTGCTTTATTCATGAACTGATAAAAGAAAAGAAAAACCAGATCCTTGCCAACTTAGATGTCTCCCCTTTTATTCCTCATCTGATGTAATTTTGTTTTCATCTAAATGCCATATTATTAAATCAAGCTGTTTCTTGCTTATGCCAATAAAGTGTCAACATATAGTCTCGTTTCAAATGCAAAATTATAATAAATCTGTGAATATTATGTGCCAGAAAAGAGTTAATGTTTGGATGTTGATGTGTTTTGAATTTGTGTACCACCTGATTTTATTGTTGTTTCTAGAATTTCAGCCGTTATTGACCCGTAGCTAAAGGTTACATTAATTGAACCATGCTAATATATGTGTGTTCCACTTGTTCTTTCTATTACTCCTTTTTGGGAAATATCCAAGGCAGGTTTCTCATTAGTTTTGACAAGTAAGAATTGGGGAAGCTGTGTCATAGGCCATGGGCACCAACAAAGCATGATACTATTGATAGATAAGTAGGTCTTTTAAGCATGTTAACGAGAGTTTGAACTCTAGTTCTGTCTTGTGTGTATGGAAAAGGCTCTGTTGAGAGATGAAAAACTGACTTCGGTGATCTCTACCCCTTAAAAGGGGTTAAGTCTCTGATAGAAACTGGTATCTTTATTAAGAAATACAAGAAGAAACTCTCAACATTACAGAATAAAACTCATACTCAAGAGTTCTTGGAGGGACTGCACCTCCTAAGCCAAAGGCCCTAACTATCTCACAATTGACAAGCTGCCCGCGTAAACTGCCAAAGATTGCTATGGTGCCTTTTGGCCTTTCTGCCATAGAAGTTTTTAGTCCCCTTATGCATGTTCTAAATTGTTAATCAGTAACCAAGTAGGAAGTAGGATTACATTTCTACAATTTCTGTAAGGTTTAAATAAACATTACTGTAGTTTCTTTTGAATAAATGATAAGGCGTTGGTTTTATGTGTGTTTGCTGCTAGTCACTGAAAAATAGATATCTATGCAAAATAGTTCAGTCAATTTTACTGTTCACTAGTCTGGAACAAAAGGAAAATATTTTATGCCAGATGCATGTGCTTTTTTAACTCTTCCATCCTTTCATGCTGTTTCTGGTAGAAATATAAATAATGCAGGATCAAATTTATTGACTTGAAGGTGATCTAAGATTGACTCTAAAAAGTCAAATACAGCATCAGTCCCATTAAGTGTTACCTAATGCATTATATCATTATCTTTTGAAGTTTTCCTGTAGTTAACATTTTTCCTATGTGCAAAATCCTTAATCCTTCTGACTCTTTTTTATTTGGGTATGTAACATTTGATGTTAATGTCAGCTCCTGGAGGTGTGATACATAGAGATGCACAAGGAATATAACTCAATCATTGTTATTAATTATTATTTTCAGGCTTTTGGTTGGGCATTCTTGGGAAACTGGCACAACACTTGGGACCAATTCTATGTTTATTGGATTTGCCCTTTCGTAGGAGCAATACTAGCTGCTTGGCTGTTCCGTATTGTTTTCCCAGCACCACCACCAGTGGTAAAACAGAAGAAAGCCTGAAGAGGCATATAGTAGATCTGGTTCATGTGCAATTGTTAAGCACCTTGCTAGAACATTAATAACTCTTTCTTTTTATTATTGTTATTATTTTATCATTATTATGTTGGTATAAACCATTTTTTTTATCATCTCTTGTTCATTCCCCTCTATTCTGTTGTTGCTTGTGACACCAGCCTTAAGCTGATTATTGAACAATTTCTTTTTTGAGTATAAATAGTTAGACATGTTTCGCAGTGTGTATTTTTTATTTTTATTTAGGGTAACAAAATTTTCATCATGAAAATAACGTTGACATTGTGTTTCCGTTTACTTGAATTCTTTTGGATAATTTAAAACTAAAAACTGTATGTTTCTAAAGTTTTGAGGTAATGGAAAAAACTTACATAGTTTATTTAAGCATCTGTGGTGTTGATCTCAAATAAAACACAAATAAAACTAATTATTTATTTGTACCTGTATTAATATACTTTCAAAAATATTCATTATTTCTCGAAATGTGTTAGTCGCCAAAAACAAATTTTAAAAACATTCATTTTATTAAATGGTGTTAGGAACTGACTTCCCAAACAATTTTTTTGTAAGAAAAGAATCACATCGAGAAGTTGGTTTTTTTAAAACTGAATCTTTGATATAATTGACTTTTTCATGTGAGGTAGTTTTATTAAATATTTGTAAAGAAAGAGTGATTTTACTTGTCTTGAATATGATTACTTTCAGAGGATATATGTGATCTAGACAATAATAAATTAAAATTTTACAATAAGATAAATGAGTTTATTTATATTTTGTATATTTATTAATCATTTTTTAATATCTCATTAACTATTTTTATTTTATATTTATTGAAGAGTTTCATATATATTATTTTAGTACTCCTTAACATAGAATATTTTATATAGTACTTTCATAAAAATATTTTTTATATAAATTATTATACCTTATTTTACAATCATTAGTTTACAATTAATTTTTTTTTTAAATGACAACAATGTAGAATTTATAATCTATATTATAAATTTATATTAATTTAATTTTTTTAGACTTTGTTTAAAAGTTTGTAGAGAAAGTGAAAAAAAGAGTTTGAAGAATAGGGGGAGTAGAGAAAGGAGAATTAATAAAAGAAAATTTTTAAAATGCCTTGTAAATTTAGAGGATATTTTATACACTTTCAAGTATAAAATAATTATCATTGTTAATTGTATATTAATAGATAGTGAGATTAGTAATTTATTTTGAAAAAACATAAATACTCTTTAATTTTGAAGATATTAAAGAAAATTACAACTACTAATCTTAAGTGAGTTTTTAATACCCTCTCAAGTTTACTTTAATAAAATATCATCAAAATTAAAAAACTAAAAATCATGAATTTAAGAGGGTTTATAAACCCTCTCTCTCATTTAAAAACTCTCAAACAAAGGTTGTTACTAAATAAACTTTCCATTTCCCTCCCTTTTTTTTCAAAAATTAACTCCCTAACTAAATTTTAAAAGAGTTGAATAATTTGTTTAAGAAAAATTTTATTATAGAAATGCTAATTATAATTGATCAAGATGCACTGATTTTTTTCAAACAGGTTATAGTTTCAATTATTAACATAAATATTCATAAGAAAAAGAAAATTTTTAGGCTTTATTTCGAAGTTTAGAAGGAGATAAAAAGAAAGAATTTGAAAGGTAAGGGAGAAGGAAGGATGATTAATACAAAACTCCCAAATTGGAAGAACTTAAAAATATGAGATTAGGAAGATTTTGAAATGTTTATAAATCATCTTACTCTTGTCTAAAAACTCTCAAACATACTAAATATCATATAAGCTTTTTCCTTCCCTTCCATTTCCTCCAAAAACTAACACTCAAATAAAAGTCTTAGAAAATATCATTAACATTTATAAAATATGCAAATACTTTTATTTTAACTTTAGTCTTCATATTTAAAAAAGTTTTTACTTTGCATCCTTTTATACATATAATTCTTAAATTAAAAACTTAACTTTCACAAACCTATCAATTTAAAATTTAAAGTAAAATAAATGTGAGTTTGTTTGTATATATATCTTTTGTATCAATTTTGTTAATCTGATCCATAAGTAAGATTAACTAAAAATAAATAGAAGCTTAAAATAAATTATAATATTAATTTATAAAAAAATGTGATAATGGTTGAGTTTAAGTAAACTTTTAGAGAAATATTTAAAGAAAAAAAAAGTTAACATGAGAAATGAATAATATTTTTTTATAAACTAAAAATATTTTATATTCTTTAAATTTTAAAGAAGTTAAATAATAAAATTTTTAAAATATAAAAAAACATAAGTTATTTTTAATTTATAAAATAAGTTTTATTCATTTTATTGTTTAATTTATTAATTTATATATATATATATATATTGAAAAATTTATTTAAACTGACACAATGTTTATTTCATTTGAAGGTAACTATTATATCATTCATTGATAGTTGACCATCTAATAACTCATCACACATGTTTTGAGTCATTCCACAAAATGGATTAGTTGACCCAATTACTAGTAAACTATCAACCTGTAGTCCAAATAACATACAAAAATCTTCTAATATAATTGTGCATTCTGCGCAAAGTAAATGAAATATGTGTGTTCCAGGTCTTCATTGTTCGACAAGTGCATTAATCAAAAGACAGTTGATTTGCATATGACAAATTTTAGAAACCTAATGAAATCCAGCATCCCGTAAAATTTTATTTATTTCTTCTCTAGTTGGCATTACGGATAAATGATATAATTGTAATAGTCTCATTTCCTGTTATAGAAAAATAATATTAATCAACACAAATAATTTAGGTCAAATTTATAAACAAGTAATAAAACAAATTATAGATTATGATATTTACTAAATTACTAACAGAAAATTATGTTAATAGAATTAAATAACAGAATTTTAAAAATACATATTATAATTTATTATATTTACTAACTAATTATCTTAAATGTTCTAAAATTTATATAAAAAATAATTAATAACACTTTAATATGAATTACAATATGTTAATAAATGACAAAAAAAATAAAATACAAAATTTAATATAAATTAATTTACTTATTATTCTGATTTTAAAAAATTTTCTTTTTTAAACTTTTCTATTTTTTATATTAAATATTTTCAATTATTACTTAACATTATTCTTCTCCCAAATTTATCAACATAAATACAAAAATAACAATTAATTACAATATCATAAATGAATATTTAGAATTTTATATTTATTCATTAATTATTACATTACCATAAATATTTTAAAATATTATGTTAATTTTCTAAAAATTAAACACAAGAGAATATTAAGTTAATAAAATTAAATAACAAAATTTTAAAAATACATATTGTAATTTATTATATTTACTAACTAATTATCCCAAATGTTCTAAACTATGTTTTAAAAATAATTAATAACACTTTAATATGAATTACAATATGTTAATAAATGACAAAAATAGAAATTACAAAGTTTAATATAAATTAATTTAATATGAATTTAATTATTATTCTGATTTAAAAAAATTTCTTTTTTTAAACTTTTCTATTTTTATATTAAATATTTTCAATTATTACTTAACATTATTTTTTTCTTCAAATTTATTTATCAACATAAATACAATAATAACAATTAATTACAATACCATAAATTTATATTTAGTAATTTTTACTTACTTACTAATTATTACATTACCATAAATATTTATAACAAATTTGAAATCAAATTTAAATTTTAATTAAAATATAAAAATTAACACTTACACTTAAATTACGGATGCTTTCTAAAATATGCTGGCTTGAATCATGTAATATCTCTAATCATCTTTCAAATATTTTTTTTTGAATTTAAATATTTTACACTCAAATATATTTTCATTCACTCATAACACTCCTTCTTCATACTCCCATAAAAATCCCTGAATGTTCTTAGAATGCTCCTTCTTCTTCCTTCATTTTTTCTCCCTCACTTTCTCATGCATGTCTTCTCTTGCACTGGAGTGGGATTTATAGTTGCCCTTGGCGACTTTTAGTTGCTTTAATGGCTGACACGCGTGGTAAGGAATAGTGTATTGTTGCAGGTTTTTGAGGAGTCAAAGATCGCTAATGGCGATTTTTTTTTTTGCTTTCCCATTTCGAATCTCTTCTATACTATTTATACTGATCATTTTTAGGGTTTCATAAGAAGCCAAAATTCTAAGCTCTTTCCTTTCTCATGTATGAAATTTGCTCTGAGAGCCTACACAATGCAAGATTTCCTTTTTCGAAGCCAAATTAATTTTTCAACCTTTTTTTTTTATTTTCTGTTAAAACAACCCCATTATTTACCTTTCTAACATATACCTTTTTTTTTAAAAAATATATTTAAGAGTAATAAGTCCGTAATTAGACCTTCTTTTATGGCCCATATATTAATATTTAGTCTTTATTTTAATTGGGTTTTACACTGATTTATATGTTAAATGTGCAGTTTAGTATGAAAAGGCCATAAGTGAATTTTGGGTTCAAATTGATGAAAGACCAGAGCTTCATATCAGTCAACATGCCTAGACCCTTTCAACAAGGTCTTGCACGACCATGCTCATTAGGAGGAAGCTCAATTATAAAGAGCTTTTATGGTTTTCAAACCCTAAAAAAGAGATATCCCACTACCCCAAAATGGAGATTTAAGAGCGGTTCCGTTTTGAATTAGAGAGCTTTTAGAACTGCTCTAAAATCTTGCGCTATCAGATGTTAAGATTGGAGAGCGGTTCTAGGCGGATCTGGAATCGCTTCTAATTTATACTTTGGAGAGCGGTTCCAAGCAGAACCACTCTCCAAAGTATATGTGTAAGATTAGAGAGCGGTTCTGCGTGGAACCGCTCTCCAAAGTATAAATTAGAGAGCAGTTCTGCCTGAAACCTCTCTCCAAAGTATAAATTTAGACTGTGAAATTTAAAATTGATTTCTTTGTGAGTTTTCTGTTGCAAAATAAAAATTTATTATTATGTTTAAATCAAAATTTAGAATTAATTTCTTTGTAAGTTTTCTTCATTTTTATCACAAATCAAAATTGAGTCTTGAGTTTATATATTTAGGGTTAACCAAACAATCCACATCTGCATGAACGAGACACAAGTAAGCAGAGAAAAAAGAGAATAAATTAATAGAATAATTTTTAACATTAATAGAGAGAAAAAGAAAGAGAGAGAGAATGGATGATTCACCGTTAACAAAGAGAAGAAGAAAGAAAGAGAGAATAAAAAAGTACCTACAGAAGATGAAGAGAAAAAAAAAAACTATTTTGTTAGCGTAAAGAAGATGAAGAGAGCAGACTAACACATAATGAAGAGGTACCTACAGATTGAAAAAAAACTAATTTGTTAGCGAGAGAAGACGAAGAGAGCAGACTAACAGAGAAGATAAAGAAAACATAAGAGAGTAGAGAAGAAACTTACAGTGAAAGAGAACAACTTTGTTAGCTATGAAGAAGAAATGCGTTGAGCGTGTTCATTTATAAATGACTTTAATAATAGACTTTAGAGAGCGGTTAATAGAGAACCGCTCTCTAATGTGTGACTTTACAGAGTGGTTAATAGAGAACTACTCTCAGAAGTGTAGTTCTGAGAGCGGTTAACAAAGAACCACTCTCAAAAGTATAGATCTGAGAGCGGTTAATAAAGAACCGCTCTAAATATATAATTACAAAGCAGTTTTTATTAACTGCTATCTAAGTTAGCGCTCCAAAAGCTCATTTCTGGCGTAGTGTCCCAAGCATCTTGTTGGACATTTTTTACATCTTGGCTTTCACTCTTCAATACATCTTTCATCTTGTCTCTCTTACACGAGATCGTTGGTATACTATTGGTGGGACTTGGAGTTTTGAATGACCGTACTTGAAGATCAAAAAATCATCTCTTTCTAGTTTGCTTTTCTCTATGGTTTTATTTACGATTGATTTAGTTCTTTTTTTTAGCCTGAGTAACTAAGTCTATATCTAGGACTATAGAAACTATTGTTCATGAATTTATAGGATTTTGAAGTTTCAATCTATACTTGATTTCTATTCGTGATTAGCTTTTATTCTATTGTGCATAATTATAATTCTAATTAATTATATTGTCAAACAACTGTACCTTAATTAGTTAATAGATCTGTAGAATAAAACGAGACAAATGATTAGGTGGATTAAATCAATCTTTCTCTTATAATCGTTATTAAATTAATAAGTTCATATGTGCTTTATGCTTTTTTTTATTAATATATTATATAATCATTGAATATTAATAGTATTTATATGAATGATTGGTGATTACAAAGAAATCAAATTTAGAGTTAAAAAGAAAAATAACATAAATGATTGAATGAGAAAAGCCATATGTTCTAGGTTCCTCTTATAAGTTTAATTAAGATGTGCGTTGTGTTATTTATTTTTATTCATAATTAATTTTATAATTAAATTTTAGTTCTTACTTAATTTCACATCTTTTAGGCTCAAACAATTGAATTAAGAAATTCTTAGTAATTGAAAATCAATCTTTGTGGAATGATATCTCAGGAACTTATTTTAGAATCCTTTATTATTTTTCAATAGGTATACTTGTCCTTCGAACAGAGAGTAAAAAATTGGTATTCATAATAAGTTAAGAAAAATAAAAGTTAATTTGTCTACTATGTTAATTATCAAAATAAGAAAAATAATTGACTAAATCCTTATTTTGGTCCTTGAGAGTTTGTGTCTTGCATTTTAGTCCCTAAAAAATTAAAAATGTCACTTTAGTCCCTGACTTACATCTCTGTTAGGCATTTAAGTCCCTAAATCCAAACGTTGTTAATAGATAGTAATAGAATATTGACGTGTCATTGCTTATGTGATAAAACGACGTTGATGTGTCACGTTAAGTGACACGTGTCATTGATTATGTGACAAAAACGATGTCGTATGTAGAATAATATATGTTTTTGTTTCATTTTAGCCCTTGAGATTATAACTTGTCGAACATTGTAGTCCTTGAGATTGTCACCAACGATCATTTTAGTCCTTGAAATTGTCATCGACAAGCATTTTAGTCCCTGAGATTATAATTTGTTACTTTCTGGGTTTGTTTTGGTTTTATCTTCGTAACTTTCCTTCACATTCTCTTTAGCTTCTTTTTTTTCCCCTTCTTGTGGGAATGTGATTACACACTTTTCTTTTTCAGCGGCCATAAAACTACTTTCTATTAGTTCTCCTTCACAAATGCTATCATCTTTGGTTTGTATACCAACTGCTTTTTCTTCTCCCTATTGTTTTATTTCAATATGTTGATCTTTGTTACCACTTCCTTCTTCTTCCTTTTTCTCACCCTCCTCTTCCTCTTCTTCACTATCTTCTTCATCTTCTTCTTCTTCATATTTGTCTTTGTGAATGGGTGATTCTCAAAAGCGATTAGCCAGATCAGATCTACACCTCATCCAAAAAGAGTATTCTTTGGAGGAATATATATGCTAACTCTTGCTTTCTCTTCTTCTTCTCCTCCTACCAACTCAGTCCCTCTTCCCTTCCCTTCCCCTTCTTGCAAAGCCACAACCATCTTGCAAATGTAGCTTCACATGAACTGTCTCTATCATCTCCTCTACTAGATCCTCTTTCAACAGAACCTCCATCACCCTTTTCATCTTTTTCTCTCTCAGGGACTAAAATGCTCGTTGGTAACAATCTCAAGGATTAAAATGCCTGACAAATTATAATCTTAAGGACTAAAATGAAAACATATGCTATACCATATACAACGCTATTTTTATCACATAATCAATGACCTGTATCACTTAACATGACACGTCAGTATCGTTTTGCCACGTAAGCAATGACACGTTTCACTTATCGTGGCACGTCAACATTCTGTTAGGGACTTAAATGCCTGATAGAGATATAAGTCAGGGACTAATGTGACATTTTTATTTTTCAAGGACTAAAATGTGAGAGGCAAACTCTCTCTCAGAGACCAAAATGAGGGTTTAGTAAAAAATAATTATATATGAAGATTGATAACTGATGAGAATCAAAGAAAACTCATTAAAGATAAATGTTAGAAGGTATTGAAAGAGCTTCAAGAACCAATGACAAGGGTAAAGACAAAAAGGATAAAGGAAAACCTAGAGAAAATGATTGTTGCCTTATTTGAAAGTAGACCCAATTTGGAGTTAGAAGAACCTAAGATGGCTAATTGCATATGCTTATACAACTTGGACTCCAATGGCCTATTATGATTTAATTACTATATTTAGTTTATTTATTTTAATATTAGTCATTACTTACTTTGAACTTTTATTTAGGATAAAAACTTGTTATTTTATTTAGTTTATTTGAATTTAGGTTTGTTAGCATAAGAAGCCTATTAGGGTTGTGTTTGTGTTAGTTTATAAGCGTTAAACATATATAAACTCTTGCAAACATACTTTTAATTAGTTTTAAATACAATTTAAAATTAAACAGTGAGAATGAATGAATCTAAGTTCTTGAGTGAGCCAATTTTTTTTTAATTTTATCAGGAGACCAAAACTTTTGTGCCAATCAATTCTTTTAATCAATCTTGCAACTGTGACGTCATCTTCTATCTCTATTCTGTTTTCACTTTTATTATTTTTCTTCTTATCTCAATTTCTATTTTTACCCTAATAATTATATTTTTATTATGTGTAACTCAATTTAAGATTATTTAATTTGACAACACGGATCGTGATTGTCATGAATAACTTGGTTGAGAAAGTTAATAATTATAGGTAACTAATGAGTTATACATGATAGTAAGAAGTCACGTTGAAATTGTTATAATTTGCTATAAGACATGTATCTTTTCTTTTACGTAAGATTTATTTTATTTTCTCTTACATCGTTCCTCTAAATTTACACATTTGCTTGTATTGTAATTTGTTTGTATAATTTATTTTAACACATGTTAACTATTATGACATAATTTAGTCTCAAAGTTACTCAACGGACGAGTACAAATTGACTAACATGTAGTACAATTTGATGGGTGTTTGTAAGAGATCAAATAATGTTGATAATTTTCTTAATAACTATTGATAAACTTGCAATTGGATGCTAACCTAAGAGTTAAACATGCATGTGCAACAAGACCGTTTTATGTGGATGAAGGCTAATGTTAGTAGTAAAAAATTATATATTAATTTACCTACTAGGTTGTCTACTTAGGTAAGAAAAAAAGGGCGTTGTAGTAGTAATTGGTCTTGTTAAAATTGTAACATGATAACATATGATTAAATAATTTGCTAAATATCTAATACCCAAATAAGCTTTACACGTTGTTATATAATTTGACAGAGGTTAGTAACTTTGCTTACAATATTTCTTACATGATTATAAGACAATGATGGTTGTTTCTTGAGAGAGAGTACTTTGAATGTCCATGTCATAAGAAATTGCTTAGTCAAAATTGTTTCAATAGAGTGATATTGTCAAACTATGGACATGAAGTGAATAAGGTTCTTTTCATGCCACACATCTAATACCAATTAAATAGTTTCTATTTTGTTTAACTATTTAATAATGCCTTTTTTTGGCTTATCCACTAACAACACTTCAAGTTGCAAGTGAGTGAAGAAAATGAATAGTTGAATCTTATGCACAAGAAGGTTCTTAAGGATCAACTTATTAAAGCATCGTTATTACACATTCCTCAAGTTTATAAGAAAGTGGACCAAAAAAAATAGGAGAATTGAGCTAAATAGGTCTAGGCTAAACATATAAGGGATAAGGAGCATTGGTAAAAATGCAATTTTTATTTTTAGGATTTGTTTTGTTTTCATGATGTAAAATCACATTTTGTGGATTATATTACTTTATTTTGCTATTTTATGATTCAATTTTGTTGATCATGATGCATAATGGAGATTTATCTTGATTTTCACATGTTAAATTAGTTTGCAAATTCAATGCATGAGTTTGATATACATGAAAAATGCCATTATATAAAAAGTTGAGAAAAACTTAAAACTCTAAGTAAGAACACATTACAATTCTTTCTCTCTCTTCATATTGCAATCTTCTTAAATTGATTGAAAAGCTATCTCAAAGATATAAACACTTCACCATAGAAAAGACAAATGCATTCATTTGCTTCAAGGTAGTTTTGGATGAATCAAATGGTCAATATGTTTGGTGAACTCATGAAAAATACTTCAACAATCGAAGGAGTGGAATATAAGATGCCATCATGAAAGAATGAAAAACTTTAAACAAAATTTATCTAAATTTATCTATGTTTGGGACTACAAGTGACACATCAATCCAATGAGAGAGGTGAGTGTTAGGGTTGTTGGCACACAAGTGTTGCTCTACACTCAAGAACTTGTTCTCGATGAGAACTCATTCTATAATGAGTCTCATGTTGACACCTTTAATCTTTAAAGTTCAAACATATACAATAAGATTTTTTTTTATCAAATTTTAAATAAATTAAACATTTATAAACATATAATTTTAATGATAAGATTTATTTATATTTTAAAAACTATACTATATATTAAAATAAAATTACTTAATAAAATATTAAATAATTTTTTTGAGTTTGTATAAAATTTTGTGAACTTAACGTAATAAATTCTTATTTAATAATTAAATTAATAAAATTTATTATCTTATTTAGTGATTTTCTCTTAAAATGAATGAATTATTTCTTATACACATATATATACATATATAAATTTGTTCTGCATTTTATGTCACTAAACAAGCAGAATTAGAAAGAGATACATATATATATATATTATTGATTTTCTTACACTAATATAAGTTTAAAAATTCTTACACTTGATCTAAGTTTTTCATTTAACTTACATCTAACAGTTAGTGACCAATTATGTATAAGTTAAATGAAAAGTTTAAATTGAGTATAAGAGTTTTTATAGTTATTTATATATGAAGCATTTCAAGTGATAAAAGTTTATTATTATGAAAGGTGAGAAGTATTAATAATCACCATTTGATTAAATAAAGAGCTTTAATGTTACAATCCCACTATCTACTTTCTTATATTTTTTGTTAATTAATTTTCATAATGTCTCTTACCTCCTGTAATAACAAATTTCTCTCACCCTCATACATACATATATATATATATATATATATATATATATATATATAGTAATATTTATTTGTATACGATTAATTTTTTATTTTTTTAAATTAAAAATAAAAAGCTAAAAAAAATGTAAGAGAAAGAGAGTACCTAGTAATAGTATACAATAATGCTATTTAAACACCCAGTTTTGGTGTCTATACCCAACACTGTATAATAACACTTTCTAAATACAAGGTTGCATGTTACTTATTCTACACACGTGAGTATGTTGCCTAAACTCATTAACCAAACTTAAAAAAAATCAGAAGAATGTTGTGTAAGTCTCCCGTCTCGATTCCTCCTCTCTTCTTCTTCTTCTTCTTCTTCTTCTTCCTCATCCTCCTCTCCTGCGGCCTACTCCTGTGTATTTGGGTGTTGTCTCTCATTTAAGCGTGATACTGTGTCACCTCGTCTCTCCCACTTCTCCTCTCACGCGTTCTCTGCTTCTTCTTTTTCTTCTTCTTCGTCCTCCTCCTCTCCAGAAATATGAAGTTCTTCAATCCCACAATGTTCTTCCTCTGCTAAAACTACATCTTTGTTATGTTATTTGTTATTCACGTTATTTTCATCTTACACTCTGCGTTACTATGTGTGATTTTGCTGTCCCACTTCTCATTTGAGTGATACATGAGTCCTATTAAAAGTGGTGCAATATAAATCGAAAACCCAGGGTCTTGCATTTAAGCTGAATAATTTTTGGTAAGTGGGTCTTTGACAAAGCTCATGCCCATGACCCTTTGTTTTATAAAGTTTAATTTTTTATGTTTCTATTTTGTGTGTTTTTTTGCAGGTTGTAGCTTGAACGTTTAAAGCATATGGAGGTGCAACGAGTTATTGAGGAGGAAGTACAGAAGCATGACAACGAAAATGTTGTTGAGCCAGTGTGTGAAGTTGCTAGTAAGGATGATAGTTGTGATAGCTCTGACATAGTTGAGCTAAGTGTTGGAATAGAGTTTGATGATGTTGAAGCTATTAAAGTATTTTACAAGAACTATTCAACTAAAGTGGGTTTTGGATGGAAGATTAGAAATTCAAAAAAAGGCCCTGATGGAGAGTTGAATTATTTGATACTTGCATGCATACGAGAAGGAAAGAACTTTTCAAAGGTACCAACAACTTTGAAGACACTTCCCAGGATAGATGCCAAATGTGAAACAAAGATCACAACAAAGAAAGGGGAATTCAAAAAATGGTCTATAAAAACAGTTGTTCTACAACATTCTCATGGATTAAGTCCTTCAAAGGCTAGAATGTTTTAAAAAAAAAAGAATATTAGCATGCATGTGAGAAGAACTCTTGATTTACACAGTGAGATAGGGGTGAGGATAAACAAGACTTTTCAAACCCTTGTTCATGATGTTGGTGGACATGAAAATTTGAAATTTGTAGAAAAGGATGTGAGAAACTACATTAACAAGGAAAGACGTTTGATTGCCAAGAAATGAGATTCAAAAGCATTGGTGAATTATTTTTGTAGGATGAAGGAAGAAAATAGTCAGTTTTGGTATGATATTGATGTTGATGAAGACTTTCACATAAGAAATATATTTTGGGCAGATGCTAGAAGTCGAGCTGCATATGAATCTTTTGGAGATATCGTTAGTTTTGATACAACCTACCTAACCAACAAGTATGACATGCCTTTTGCTGCTTTTGTTGGTGTATATCACCATGGTTAGTCAGTTTTACTTGGCTGTAGCTTAATATCAGCAGAAGATACATAAACATTTGTGTGACTTTTCAATTGTTGGCTTAGATGCATGTGTGGGAAGGCACCTAATGGGATTGTGACTGACCAATGCAAGGCTATGCAAAATGCTATTGCAATAGCTTTGCCTAATACTCAGCACAAATGGTGTTTATGGCATATAATGAAAAAAAATCCTAGAAAAACTAAAGGGATATGGTCAATATAAACAAATCAAATCAGCAATGAAAGATGTTGTTTATGATAGTGTAACGAAGGATGATTTTGAAGAGAAATGGTATTCTTTCTTGAAGAAGTTTGATATTGAACAAAATCAATGGTTTTGTGGATTATTCAAAGACCAGCGTAGATGGGTGCCAATATATTTAAACAAGATTTTTGGGCTGGACTATCAACCACACAAAGAAGTGAGAGCATACACACCTTTTCTGATGGATATCTGAACTCAAAGACAAGCCTACAACAGTTTGTGAAGCAATATGACAATGCATTAAGGAGCAAGGTAGAGAAGGAAGTGGAAGCTGACTTTCGCACAATGAACACGACAATTCAGTGTGGGTCAAACTCCCTTATTGAGAGACAATTTCAAGCTGAGTATTCAAATGCCAAGTTTGCTGAAGTTCAAGCAGAATTTAGAAGTAAAATGAACTGTGCTACAACAATAAAATTTGAGGTTGGAACTATCATTTCATATAATGTGTGTGAGGATTTTATATTTGGTAATCAGATGAAAGAAGCCAAGTTTAGGATTATTTTTAATAGAGAAAGTAAGGACATTAGTTGTCAGTCCTTGCTATTTGAATTTAGAGGTATAATGTGCAAACATTCTCTTTCGGTGCTTGGAATTGAAAGAGTAAAAAAAAAAAAAAAACCTTCTAAGTATATTCTCAGTAGATGGAGCAAGAATATTAAATGAAGACATTCATAAGGCAAGCTATAATAAAACTGAATTGAAACCAATGAAGGAGAGATATGATAATCTATGTAAGCATTTCTATAATGTGGCTAAAATGGTTGCAAATTCTAAGGAAGCAAGCAATCTCCTTCACACAACACTTCATAATTTCACTTTAAACTTGCCAACCATATTTTCTTCTTTGAATAAACATTCCAATGACAAAGACATTGCTAACAACTTGGGTGAAGAGTGTCCAATTCAAATGAATACAATTCATAGCTCCACATGTGTAGCACGTAAAGGTCGGCCAACAACCAAAAGGAAGATGTCCAAATGCGAGAAGGTTGTAAGAAAGTATAACAAAAAATGCATGAAGTCAATTGCAAACTTGCTGATTGAGGTGCTTTTATTTTGATTTATATTGTTACATGTGTATTAAATTGCAATTCTTATAGAGAGAGTAATACTAATGTCAGATTTCATTGTTGCAATATGTAGGAATCATTAGGTGGAAGTGTTGTAGAGTAGTGTGAAAGTAACTTATGCATCTAGTCATCGATCAAGGTTGTAAGTAATAATAGTAATGTACTATATGTTAGTGTGAAGTTAAGGTTAAATTTGTAACTATCACCAATCTAGGTGATATGACACAAGTTTTGTGTTTGTTGTTTTAAATGTTGTAACTGTGTCTTTTCTTTAGAGGTGGTATTTGTGAAACAACTATTCTGTTGTGGTGGCAATGACCATAGTTATGATGGCCATTTCAATTATTCATTATCATTGAAGCTGTATACATTGGACTTGTTACTGGTAAATTTATAATGGTTAATGGTTGATGTAGTAAATGAATGAAAGTGTTGAAGTTCCAATGTTTGAAGAAATCATATTGGGGTCACAGTCATCTATCTTGCAGCTAAGGGAATTTGTTTCTTTTCTTCAATCTGTTGAGCATAACTCTTAGCCAAGGGTGCAGTAATGTGAATCAAAAGTAATTTTATCTTCATTGGATTTTTGGTATATATTAAGCTGAATTTTTTATGCCCTATTTTATAGGTTGTACAGGATTTAAGTCAGACGGATTTATACGTCCACAAGGATATAATCAAACCCCATGATAGTCTTCAACATAGTGTTGAAAAACAAATCCAGAATTGATACTTGTTTATCAGTATTTTCAGAGTGATTGTATAAGTAAATTACATTTACAAGTATTACTACATGCAGGTTTGGCTAGTGGATAGAAAAGTAAAGTCCCTTTTTGTTTTGAATGGATAAGATTAGTAGAACCAATCTTGAAATCTACATAATACTTATTTTTTGCTTATTTAATAATGAATAATGTCTCTGTATGCAGGATGATATGTACATACTGTGCATAATATGCAACCTCCAATCCTTGCTATCTTACTCTTGTATTGTCTTGCCTTATATGATTTCAACTGCCTTACAAGCCACTTAAAAACAAATAAGCTCTAATTATACTTTTTTTTACATTTTCTATATCAATGATAGATCCTAAAAGCGTTGGACAGGGTGCCATCTTTAAAGTTGGGCACAAGAAACATGTCAAAACATACAAGATAAAAGTTCTTCTAAATTGGTCGTCCACTTTGCCTTCACCAATAATCCAAAATAGTTGGACATCCGTTATTCCTTCAAATTCAGTCAACATTGTTCTTTGTTCGGCTGTGGCACATTTTGGAATGTCCAATCCTATATTCAAGTTCAAAATATTAGATTTATCAGTTTGGGAGTAAAGGTCGTTAGGCTAATTAACTTATTTAATATGTACAAACCATGTTTTGGTAGCCCAAAAACTTTGGCTACATCGTGATAGCTTACTGAAATCTCCTCTCCCTTTGCGTATATGCACAATTGATTTAAATGAAAAGACTTTACCAATTTTAAGCAGATCTTCCTATTATGTCTTGTACATTTTACATGGAAAAGTCCTCCAAACCCCATATCAATGACTATGTCTTGCTATTCTTCTATTAAGATGTTACAAATTGTTTGTAAACGATTTGGTGAGCATCGATTAAGGAATACATCCTGTATATATGCATTTTAATTAAACTATCAAACATACAACATTAATATGAATGATAAATGGTCCACAAGTTTGATGATTACATACCTTTCCACCGGATTTCTTCTTTGTTTGCTTCTTTGACAGTTAATGGGTCCTATTACTATGCATAACTTGTCTACTTTCATCACTAGAGTCATTTTCATCTAAATTAACATTTTCATTAGGATTAAAGTCTTGGTTTGATCCTGAGGTTGTCACTTGTTCAACAACACGTCCTTTTCCTCGCGTCATTTTTTAATTATGTACAACCTGCAAAATTACTAGTCTATATATTACAATTACTATCACATTGAACATTGGTTTACCAGCTTTATTTGCTGAATTACCATATTCATACAATTCAGACAAAGTATAACTGTTATTATATTACTAGCAGTTTCGGACTTATCAGCTAATATTGGTGACAACTCAAGAAATAAAATTAAGTTCAGTAACACATTATACAAGAGAAAAAGAAATTGTGTTAACCCTGCAATATTACCACTTTCATATTAAAATTACCATCACATTAAACATTGAATTACCAGGTTTATATGTCAATTACCATCTTCATACAATTAGACACAACACATATTCTATGATATTAGTTGTAGTTTCCTACTTATGGCCTAATATTGGTGACAAAAATTTAATAACCTTATGTTAGCCATTAATTAAGTTAGTTCACTAACATATATTACAAAAGTAGAAAAAATTTGTGTACACCCTACAACATTACCACTTTTTACATTCAAATACCATCAAATTGAAAATTGAATTACCATATTTTTATGATGAATAACCCTCTTTATACAGTTAAAATAATAGCATTATTGTTATCATACTCAGGATTAACAGAAAACATATGTAAAATGATTTTACGTTAGCTTATATACTAAATTACTACAATCCAGGTAAAAAAAAAAAACTAAATTAATATATGAAATTAACTACATTCACTAAATGTCATTGTCTATAAGGCTACCACAAAGGAATCTAAAATAATTTCAGAGTACTCATTAACATTGTAAAAAACTCAAAGAAGAGGATATTAAAAGTATATGTAATGCTGCGAACGACTGATGTCCAACCAATATTTTAACCTATCTTCAACATAAAAGCTCGAAAGAGGGTCAATACACAAATTCTTAGGAGTAGGTCGCAGATAACAAGTGAGAGAGAGTCACACAATAATGAATAGTCCTCGAGAGTGAGAAATGAATTTTTTTTTGTTGAAGAAGGACAGCGACAACGTAGCTTTGTGATTCAAACATTTTTGTTTTTTTTTTAGATTTGTTCAAGAAGAAAAAGAAGCTGCACAAAACAAGTGAGAGAGAGTCATATAACAATGAATAGTCTCCGAGAGTGAAAAAAAATCTTTATTTTTTTGGTTGTAGAAGAACAGCAACAACGTAACTTTGCTCCTCAAATGTTTGTTTTTTATATTTGTTCAAGAAGAATAAGAACCCACAGAGAACAAGTGAGAGGAGAAGTAGGAGAGATGAAGTGACACAATAAATTATTCAAATGAGAGACAACACCCAAATATCCAAGCAGCAGGGAGAGAAGGAGAACGAAAAAGAAGAAAAAACCGCAGAGAACACATGAGAAGAAAAGTGAAAAAAACAAAGTGACACAATATCATGCTAAAAAAAGAGACAACACTTAAATACTTAGGAGTAGACCGTAAGAGAAGAAAAGGAAGAGGAAGAAAAAGAAGAAGAGAGAAAAAAATAAGAGACTTACCCAATATTTTTCTAATTTTTTTAAATTTAATTAATAAGTTTTGACAACATACTAATGTGGAAAATAAATAATATGCAAACTTAGTATTTAGGAAATGTTATTATACCATGCTGATGTTTAAAGTGCATTGTTGTAATAATATAACCATTTCCGCGTAAACCCCGGTCAGACGCGTATAAAACACACCCAACACTAACACAGTACCACTCCGTCACTGCACACAGATCGAGAGAATAAAATAACCACACAAACTCATTCCTTACTCAATCAACTGTCACTAACGTCATTCTCACCGTCATTCATCCCAAAACGCCGTCGTTCCTTCAATCCAATTCACGTTCCCAATAAACACTTCAACTGTCCAAGAAGCAGTTGAACGTCCCTCTCCCTTCGCCGCCGCCGCCGAGATCTGCTTCCGATCGCCTTTCACCGCCGAACTCCTCGAAGACCAAGGCACCGCCGAACTGGAACTCGAATCCACCAAAATGCTGAAACGCCCCGGCCGCCAGCCGCCGCCGGAGTCGTTTACTGACAAGATCTACCAGCTCCGGGGAGCGTTCTTGATGGTGGCGGTCCCTCTCCTCCTCGTCACACTTTTACTCTACGTTATGCCTTCCTCCTCTTCCAACGAGTCCATCGAAGACTACGCCCTCACGCACCGCAAGGTGTCCCCCGATCACAAATCTTCCACCTCCTTCGCCGTCATCTTCGACGCCGGAAGCTCTGGCAGCCGAGTTCACGTTTTCCATTTCGACCAGAATCTAGATCTCGTTCACATTGGCAAAGACCTCGAGCTTTTCGTGCAGGTGCGCCAAAACCGTGGATTTGTATTTTCGTTCCTTCATAAGAATTTACATTTGTTCTAATAATCTCCTACGAGTTCATTTTTTTCATAAGCCTCTTCTATTAGTTTTTACGAGTTTTTGCATGACGGCTAATTAAAAAAGTCACATAAAGAAATCTATTCCAGTCTAAACTCACAATATTTAATTTATTGAATTAATAATTTATTCGTGATTAATCTATTAAGCTTCAGTAGTTAAGTAGACTTTTGGTTATGCAAGCTTGATATTCTATTTGTGAATAGTGATGAGGTGATATGCTGAAATATGCAGAAGTTTGTGTTTTGTTTTTCTCTATTATTTTATGTCATTTGTATGTCTGTGTAGGAATTCAACGATGTGTTCGATGGAGTTAGCGAAAATTTCAATATCAAACTAATGTTTTTACTGTTATTATTTTCAAAATATTGATTATGATTCTCATTACGGTGTTGCAGATTAAACCTGGTTTGAGTGCTTACGCACAGAATCCACGACAGGCAGCGGAATCTCTGATTTCTCTTTTGGATAAAGCGGAAAGTGTTGTTCCTCGAGAGTTTCGCCCCAGAACACCCGTTAGGGTTGGGGTCTGTATTATTTTTATTTATTAAAAAATGTTAACATCAATATTTAGAGTTGATTCTGTGTAACTAAAGTGAATTCCAAAGTCTAAAATGGTTATATATTTTATACATTTTAGAATCCAAATTATTTGTATGATATACTGCAGGCAACTGCGGGTTTGAGGGCTTTGGAAGGGGATGTATCTGACAGGATCTTGCAAGCGGTAAATGATGCTTGCTGCATGTTGTCTCATGTTGAATGCTTTTAGCATATAGAAGCATCCTCAACATTGTAAACTTATGTTGCTTCCACGAATTGTTAATATAAGGTCCGGGATTTGCTTAAGCAAAGAAGCACTCTTAAATCTGCAGCTGACGCGGTGACTGTGCTGGATGGAACCCAAGAAGGTGCTTTTCAATGGGTATGCTTTATGAACTTATTAGTTATTAGTGATTATTAGTATTTGGTTTTAACTTTTGAATGCATTTAGACTAGAGGAGAATTGACAAACTTCTATTAACAATCAATTAGATGGTTACAATGCATTTGCTCTAACGAGCACTTTATTCTCTGTATGCGGCATCAGTTTTGATATGTATTCATTAACTTATATGAAAATGAACATTTTACTGCCAAAAAAAAAAAACTAGTTTTAATTAATATTGTATTTTATTTTCATTCTTCTTTCCTACTTAGAATTCTAATAACATGCCAAAATATAAACAAAGGCATAAGATAGGGATAATCTGAACTTTGAAGAACTACATAACTCCCGGTCTTGACTTCTTGTTCTCTCATTGGTGAGCAAAAATGAACTTCACTTGTAAATCGTCCACAATAGGGAAAAGGACAAGATATTTTCGAATCTCATGGCCATTGCTTCCTAAAGCAGTCAGCACTTCCGAATCTGCTACTGCTTTGTGTTTGAATGGTTATTTTTGAATCTAAATAATACTCAAGTCTTACCAATGTAAAACATTTCACTAATTGTTCCTCCAGAAAAGTTTCCTGTTCTAAACCTACCTGGATATGCTACATGAGTCAATATGGCTATTTTGTAATCTAAATAATACTCAAGTCTTAATCAATACAGTTATTTTTTTTTTCACTAAGGCATTAACCACCGAAGCCCTTTTCTACTAGGTGGAGTATGCTTTGTATTATGCTATTTGAATATGAATCCTCTGCATTAGTTTTGCTTAATACATTTGTCAATCTTATCTTTTCTAGTATGATCAATGCAACATTCTGATAGGTTCAAAAGTGTATATAGCAGGAGAAAAAAGGAGAATAGTTGAAGAATCATAAGTTGTAACTAACTAATTCAGTTAGTTAGAACAACTAGCCCTTTTAGCAATATAAATAAGAGCTCAGGGGTAGTTAGGGACTAGAGTTTTTTTGGAATAAGACTTGGTTGTTTGGAGAGTGAGGTTTCTCAAATTACCTCAGGGCAATGCAATTGTGTAATTCTTCGTATTCCTAATCTGGACCACATTGGTGTAGCATTGGGAATTAGGGTTCTGCAATGAAGAGGCATTCTTTGATATTGAGTTTGATAATCGATTCCATTTCATTCTCAGCTTTGCAGCACTTATGTTTTTGTTGGCTTGCATAGGCCAACTCTTAATACTGTTAAGCAATGAGGGCCAACATTTAATACTAGAGGAATGCTAGCAATACACACTCTAACACACTCTCTCTAACATTCTCTTCACTATTAACTAAAATTTATTTAAAACTAAAGAGTATGAGAGAGAAACATTAATTTAGGAGTGAGAAAGAGTGAGATTCACATAACTTTTGTAGTTTTTAATAAATTTTAGTCAATAGTGAAATGTGTGTTAGAGAGAGTATGTTAAAGAGTGTGTTGCTAGCATTACTCTTAATACTATTAAGCAACATTGGTCTTGTGGCTGCGGTAAAAGGCTTGAATTTGGTTCTAGTTCTCCAAAAATTCAAGATTTCCCATTTGATATCTCATTTTTAATTTTTTTTTTCAAAAAGTCTCCCAAAAGTTGTTTTTCTTTTCCATGTGGTTCTTCTGTTAGTAATTTGTTACTTTTCTCCATTATTTACCTATGTTCGTCCAACTTGACTCATAATATGATAGAATTGACGTGGACGATGGTGTGGTATCTATACTTTTATTTCATTCATATTTTCGAATCTCAATTTTAAAAGTCCTAACTTTATAACCTAAAAGTTCATTGAAAATACAAAAGATGTGATGTTATTAATGACATCTCATTAATGTCATGTCTCAATTAAATTAATGAGCCAACTCAAATGTTAAGTAAACAAATAACAAAACAAGTTAATAAATTATAGAAGGATTAGATGGAAATGAAAAATGATTTTTGAGGGACTAATTGAATGAAAGTTAAAAGGGAAGGATCAAATGGGAAAATTGGGATATTTTGGAGAACCAAAACCTTATTTAAGCGATGATAAAATTTTGATGACGTGAAATTGTCATAGTAGTCAATAGTGGCCGCTATTGCGGAGGTGAGGAGCGGCAGGGTGCTGCTATCACACTGGCGTTGTGTCACATTTCATTGAAGCGGTTGTCGCACTGCGAATCGTGGCAAAAAATAGAGAAAATCGCAGGCATCAGGGCCACTATTTCATTTCATTGAAGCGGTTGTCGCACTGCAAATTGTGGCAAAAAATAGAGAAAATTGCAGCCATTGCAGCCACTATTTTATCCTAGGTCAAATCCCTAGTTTATCTTCCCTTTTTGAATGTTAGACGACCTTTAATGAGGGCAATCTTGGAATTTTGCTCCCTTTTTACATTTTGATATCTTCTCCTCCCTTGTTGAGCTAGCCTTAGCTCTCTTAGTTCTCCTCTAGTTTATCTTCGTTCTCTACGCATCCTCTTGTTTCTAATGTCCATCTCCAGCGAAGCTTCCAACATGACCCAAATGTTTTCTGGTTGTCTTCTTCATCTGTGGTCATCTTCTTTGACTCCAGCAAAGCTTCCAATGTGACCCAGACATTTTTTGATCATCTTCATCTCCGGTGAAAGTTCCGACAAACCTAAACCATTCTCTGTTTTCTATTTTCCTTCTCTGTTTTTTATTTTCTTTCTCTGTTTTCTATTTTATATATGTGTGTAACTTTATTTACATTAGATATATTTAAAACTTTAGAATAGCAGTCATCCTGCTGCTATCTGCTATCTCGTTATAATGTTTTTGGGGTCAACTGCACCACATCGCTTTTGGGATTGACTACTATGGGTATTGTACAATCTCTTATTTATACTTCACCTAATGGAATAAGATTTGGTTGTTGTTGTTATTGTAGTATTGTATAATTTCCAATACTCACCTTCAAAGTTTACAATAGTGCATGTTGAGCTCCTCCTTAGGATAAAACTAAATTGGTTCTATCTACGTTAGTCTTTTGACTTAAGCTCTAAATGTATGAACAATTATATTAGAAATGGATTGAGCTTAATGCACTTCCAAAAGCTAGTTTAAGGGGAGACAATTACACTAGTCTTATAAGGAATATTATGGTCGTATTCCTAACCGATATAGGACATCTTAACGTATTATACTCATATTTAGTTTCATTGTATAGTTCTCATTTAGTTTCACAATTATGTATTTTTCCCTTGTTCTATTAGATATGAATAAAAGTGCTTCTTTTCTATCAACTGGAATTTTCATAGATCTCATTATCTTGTGAAATAGCTTTGTGAGCCGAGTTATTCCTTTCTCTCCAAGGCACTTCCATACTTAGATAAGTATATTATCTGGTTCAACCACTTTTCCATTGCTAATCCTCTTCAGTGCTTCCTTTACCACAAAGTCCTAAATTCTACAATAGAAGCCTCCTTTCTAGAGTTTGAAATGCATGAGTTCATTACAGTTGCATGCCCTTCATTCAATAACTTTTGAACATAAACCTTCCATTGTTCCTTGATATCTCATTCCAATACCAAGACGTCACCTGCCCATCCTTAGTGCATTTTTACATTATCTAACTTTCTTGACTTCCTTTTTCCACCTTTAGCAAATCTATTTATATACCTTTTACTGTTTTGGTATAATGCCTCATTCTCACTATGTTAGCCAAAAGCATAAATTTCTGTTAGTTGGTATTGAATTTTTAGGGAAAAAAAAAAAAGAGGATGGTTTTGAATGTCCCTATTTATACGAAGCTGATAATGTTAACAAAAAACTTTGATTTTTGTCTGGTACTCTGGTTTACACTATCTGCATAGTATAAATGCGAAAATAAAATAAAATTAGACATTTAATAAAATTTGGAAAAATTGTCTGAATATAGAAATAATATTGGAATAATAAAAATACTTTTTTACAATTTTATGGGTTATATTCCTATTTTCTGCATAATTAACCAGTTGTACATGCTGTAAAAAATTACTGAATTATTGATTTTTTGAGTATAGCTTAATTGAGCCTTAAAAATATTTCTCTAATTGAATCCAGTAACATTTTTTTTAAATATTTCCAATTAGATGAGGAAAAAAATGTTTAAAGAGAAACAGTATTAAAATAATTATTTTATCTTAAAAGAATCCTCAGCCACACATTTCTTTATAAAAGCATTAAGCCTGTTTTTCTTCTCCTCTAAGTGTGGTAGCCAAACATCCTTCATCCTTGCACCTCTTTCATTTCTTTCAATTTCTTTTGCCCAAAAAGAAAATCACCTATGTTCTTGAAGTTCTTGACATTGGAAGTTTAAATCTTCTTCCTTTTGATGAGTTTTCTTCTATACATGGAGATTTTTCTTCTATCTTTTTCGTCGATGGTTGAACCTTGAACTTCTTTCATTCCTCATGTGGTGTTTTTGAAATTTTGCTTAGAATCAATGATAAATTCTTAATTTCTTCAAGCGTTGTGTTAGAAACTTCAATCTACTGAGTTTTTCTCATTTAAGTATTTATTTTCCTTTTTTCCTTGGCTCTAAAAATTTCCTGCTGCCCCTATTGATATGTGTTTATTTCCTTTTTCTTGGATTTAAGTTCCTTTAGTTGTTTTCATAGATATTTGTAAAGTGTTTATGTTGTATTTGTTAGGTTTTAGTCAAGAACCAAAGAAAACATTTGGAATCCCACTCTCCACCCCAAGAACAGCCAGGATTTTGAAGTGGTAAAGGGGAGATGTGTTTTCATAGATGGGAAAGTGTCACCTAAATGAGAATGTCCCTAACTCATTGGAATGTGAATTTTAATTTGTTTTGTATGAAATTTGGTGAAATTAATTGTTATTTAGATTTTGAAATTTAATTTGTGTTTGGTATGCTTGACTTTAAATTGGAACGTTGGATTGGTGATAATTGATTATGATTGTGTGACTAAGAAGATTTTTGAAATTAATTGATATTGAAGTGATTTTTGTCAAAAAATGTTTTATATTATGTTTCTTCAAAATTTTAGTGTTTGAATTCTTGCCATAAAAGAAAATGAATTTTTGTAACATGCCTTGAATTTTAAAAGTTTTTACATATTGAATTTTCTTCTTCTCAAAAGTATTTGATAAAGTTATTTAAAAAGAATGAAAAGAATTTTTTTTTTGACTAAAGGTATATTTTTGGGTTTTTTTAGTAAGTTGAATGTTGATTTGGATGGCTGGTGTACTAATAATTATAACGAGATTGGTTAATGGAAACTATTTCTTATTTTCAGGTCTTAAATTAGAAGAAGTCCAAATTACAGAAGAAATTATGTCGAATTTTTTATAGAAATTTCAATAGATTAATAAAGCAAGTGGATAATTAAAGTTGTATTATTGAATTGTATATCATTTACATAATATTTATTGGATAAGTATGATTACGAAAAATACTTTGCTTATAACATCGAAAAATGGTAAGGGGAGACTTATTATATTGCAACCAACATCATGGATGGGTTGTGTTTTTGGATCCTTGACTATAAATGGATTGAGCGTTGGGGTTTTTAATGGCCTGAGGTTGCTCCATTTTAGTTGAAATTCACACAATTGAATTCGTTCACCCCAAATAGACCTTAGACATTATCTTAATCAATAATTTCGTTTACATCTGTGTAGTGCTTGGAATGTGTGTGTGTGTGTGGGGAGGGAGGGGGTTGTAGTTGACGCTTGAGATGACTGTTTCATCATTTCACTTACACTACACAAGATTTATTTGCGATGGTTATAGATTATGATTGTATTGTTAATATGGTAATCTTTGCAAGAACTATCACTTTTTTGTTATTGAGGAGTGAGATAGAACATTTCTGAAGCTCATGGTCATTTCTAAAGCACATGGGACATTTTTGGAGCTCATGGTCATTTTTGAAGTGCATGGTCTTGATCCATTCCTAAATTAACAAAACAGTGACAACTCCTAAAAAGGTTGTCTTGTTAGTAGCACGATCATATAACCAATGACCATTGGGATTAAATCTTGTGGTGTAATGTAGGTAAAATGGTGGATGAGTCATTTCTACAAGCATCAACTGCAGAACCTATAACACCTTGCTCTTATTCCTGTCTGCCAGCTCTTGTTCAATGTAAATTCAATAGTTACTGAGGAATTACATTGAGAGGAAGAATGATTGTTTCACATATATTAATGATGTCATAGAATGTATGCTTTTTAATTGAATTTATTTTAAGGTAATTCTGCTTGTTTTGGATCTGTTCTACCCTCTGCTGAAAAATCCTACACACTGATAGATTAGAGACTGTCAATATCCACCTAAATGTCATCTACTAAAATGTCTACCCTAGAAAAGTACATCTCCCATAGAAGCACTACTCGTTGTCCAAGAGGGATCTTCCTCATCTTCCATCTCATAATCCTCTTCAGGATCTTCTTTGGGGGCTTCCTCGTCATCTTCCTCCAACCAGTTGGCAGAGGGACGTGGAGTGCAGAGGTACAAGAAGCTTGGCGGTGGCAATCCCCCAACTGAGGTGAGCCTCCTCAAACGATTGACTTCATTAACAATAGTAATAGCAGAAAAAGGAGGAACAAGAGGGTGGTATTGGCACATCGAGGCCTCCACCACAAATATATCCTTCAAAACTAGCTCAGGCTCTAGAGTGGGCTCTAGCAGAGGAGGCATGACACTGGCAAGTGCCGAAATGGGCGTAACAGAAGGAGACATCCCTCAATATATTCCTCTATTCATGGAAGTGAAAGTGCGATCCTCTCAGATAGGATGGTGGTCACTTGAATGAGCAACATGATATCACCAATGTTGTTAAGATTGGGATCTTACCTAGGATCGGGAGGGGGGGTCAAAAATTGTAAATTGTGGGATCGTAAAATAAATCGTAAGATCCTACCATATATGTAAAACTATATATAAATATATATATAAGCATATAATAACATACATAAGAAAATTAACATCTTAAATCACATAATTTAATTAAACATAACTTAAAAGTCATAGATTCTAGATCCAATACAACACATAATCAAACTAGTACTAATTTATTACAATAAATTTTGCAAGCCTCAATCAGGATAATCATATTCTATATAGTCATCTTTATTGATATCATCCACGTTAGGCTCATCATCAGCAGCAGGTGGAAGGTTCAAATCATCCATAGGTGTACTTGCTCTACCAACACCACTGCTTGCTTCTCCATCTTGAATCAAGTTCTCATCTAAATCCATATATGATATTAGGTCATTTTCCTCCTCTACAATACAATCATCATCAGAAGCAACATCCTTAATGTCAAAGTTATGCTCTTTCCTCCTCTTGATACTATTGCCTAATTTTGAGTTTGCCATGATATATACATCATTCATTGTTTTTTACTTTAAACGATTTCTTTTCTTGGTGTGTACCTAAATATCAACATAATTAATAATTTAACACAATAATTAAAGTAATCTATTTGATAATTTTAAGAAATAACTTACCATTTCAAAAACACTCCAATTATATTCACAACCAGATGAGCTGTATGTCAAGTTCAATACACGAATAATAAATTTTTGTAACTCTTGATGTTTTTCACCATAAGATTTCTACCATTGTGATGGAGTTTTCACATTCATTCCAGTAATTGCTGATTTTGTTTCAAAATATCATTTTTTAGCTTTGAAATACTCCAATTGACCATCAATCTTATTCACTTCATCCATGTTTTATACCATTCTTTCTAAACACTCATATAATCCACGCTTAACTTCAAAATTCAAAGCATAATGCAAAATTGGGTTAAGGTAGTAGCCTGTAGCATACAAATGTCTATGCAATTGGTTGTCCCATCTTTCATCAATTATCTCCCATAGTGGCATGAAACTAGAGATTAAAGAATGAAAAAAAAAAGTTTTCAAACCAAAGCTGTAAATTATCAAATTAAACTAAAGTCTAATATACCTTTTATTAACACTATTTAAGTTTGTTTGAATCTTCTCCTTGGCTCGATGCATTTCTTCATAAATGAAACCCATGGCTGGCTTGTCCTCTGAATCCACCAAGCGCAATACTCTAATTAAGGGATAAACACCCCTTAAATAATTCAAAATATCTTTCCAAAACTCCTTATTTATGACTAGATTTTTTACAACTATTCCATCCTTCGTTTTGACAACTTACTATCCTTCCATTCTTTGGATGTAAACATTCTTAATAATGATCCTTTATTATCATTCAAGCACCCCAAAGTCAAGTAAAAAGCTGCAAAACGTGTAGCTGCAGGTCTAATTAAATCTGTACCTTAAGTAAAAGTATGCAACAAAGATATAAGACTAGTTATAGAATAGATGTAAGTTGTGATTTTTTTTCCATTTGCAATAGTTTCTTTATGTAACGGTATATTCTTCGCAAAATCCTCCAACATAAGATCAATGCAATGTGTAGCACAAGGTATCCAATAAAGCCTTTTCCTCTTCTCCATCAACATTTCTCCTGCTTCCTTATAATTTGCATCGTTATCCGTCATAATTTGTACCACATTTTCTTTGCCAACTTCTTCAACATCATCTATCATCTTAAAAATTTTGTCTACTATTTTGCACATGTCAGATGCATCAATAGACTTCAAAAACACAGTTCCTGCTGGACTATTTACCAAAAAATTGAGTATAGTCTTCCTCATTTTGTCGGTCCATCCATCGGTCATTATGGTGCATCCGATTTTTTTCCATATAGCTTTGTACTCTTCTAAGATGCTATTGGTCTTTTCAACTTTTTGCTTCAAATATTTTATCTGAATTTCATGGTAGGATGGTGGCTTAAATCCAATACCATGTCGAGCAATTCCTTCACACATATTTCTAAATTCCTCACTCTTCACAACATTGAAAGAAATTGCATTAAAAATAAAGCAATTTCTAAACATGCATCTTCTCTCACACCTTGCTTAAAAATTGAATTAATTGTAGATTAGGTGGTCACTCCTTTTTTCTTAAAAAGAGTTGCTAGACTCTCAACATCACTTTGTATTTTTCATTTGCCAACATTTTCAAATTCACCCACATCACCTTCTATTCCCTTTCCTTCAAGCTCTTGCTGTGTATTTGTTTTTTTATAAATTTTTCTTGCAATTTAACAACAATGTCCCACATTTGTTTTTGAACATCATCAGGACAGCTATGCAAGCTACAACATTTTGCTTTGTTCCTACCAAATGATGTTGAAATGATAAACTCTTCCAGTATATTCATTCTCACAATACTTGCATTTGATGCTTCTAGCATCTCCAAAAATAGAAATACCATGATTTCACGCCACATCATTTCTTGTTCCAGCAGTGTTGTTTGATTTTGATCTTAAACTTCCACTTCTACCAACAATACCACTCCCTGCAACCATAGTAGTCAATCTCGGATAGCGGTGCAGAGCGGCCGACCTAAATAACACTATAGCGGATAGCGGGATGATCGCTATTTTGAAGTTCCAAGTATTATACCTAATATAAAAATAACATCCAAAACAGAAAGAAATAAAAAAGAGACGAAGAAAAAAAAACAGATAAGGAAATAAGAAAACAGAGAATTGGTCAGTCACTAGCAAATGTGCAGGTTCGTCGGATGTTTTATCAGAGATGAAGAAGATGACCGGAAATGCTTGGACTACATTGGAAACTTTGCCAGAGTTGAAGAAGACAATCGGAGATGAAGACAAACGGAGCAGGTCTAAGTTATGTCCAGAGCTTTGCCGGAGACGAAGAAGATAACCGGAGGACGACTCTGTCACGTCGGAAGCTCGCCAGAGAAGGACACCGGAAGCAAGAGAATGTCGCAGAGAATGAAGATGGGGAAGAACGAAGATGAGGAAGAACGAACCAGAGAATTGAGAGACGAAAATGAAAACTTAGGGCTCGTGAGGAAGAAGATATAAAAAATGTAAAAGGGGTGAAAATCCCAAGATTACGCCCATTTAAAGATGTCCAACGTTAAGAAAGTAAGGGCAAAGTCGGGTTTTAGCCAGGGATGAAATAGCGGCCACTATGCCTGCGACTCTCCCTCGATTTGGCCGCTATTTGCGGCGCGATGGCCGCTCCATTGAAACGCGACGCTATAGGCTTCCCATAGCGGCGACCTGCAGCTCTGCTCCGTTGCAATAGCGGCCGCTATGGCCGCTATTGACTACTATGCCTACAACTCCACGTAATTGAATTCCTTTTCCTTTTCCACAGCCACCAACTTTCTTCCTTATATTATCCGCCATGCAGCAATGAAAATAACAAAAACAGAGGATAAATGTAGAATCGAGAACCCCATAAATCCACCCACACAGAGCTGAGATAGCCTCACCCACTTAGAAACAGCCACAACCACGTAGAACAACACAAACAGCCACAGCCACCAAACAACACAAAGTTAATGGGAAGAAGAAATTAGAACAGCAAACACCAACAAAATCCAACCAATCAAACCTGAAACCCACAGTGTAGTATTGCAAAATCAAAACCCAAATAGAGAGAAGATGAGAGATTGGGTGTCGAGGAGTTCTCCAATGGTGGCATGATTAAATGTACAGAGAATGGAATGATGGGTGTTGAGGAAGAGAGGCAAAATCGAAGGATGGGTGTCGCCTCGAGGAAGAGAAACAAAATGGCAAGATGGCTGTCGCAGAGAGAAAATTGAAGGATGGCTGTCGCAGAGAGAAAACTGGTCGCACGCGCATGAGAAGAGGAGAGATTGGGAAAGATTGGGAAAAAATAACCTAGATAGATTTTTTTAAAACCGTGTCAGAAAAGCCCGACCCAGAAACCCAAACCCCCAAAAGCCCAACCCACAAAGCCCAACCAGAACTGACCCAAAAATCTGATGCTGGGATCGGATCGTATCGCGATCCTGCAATCTTGCCAAAAAAGATCGAGATTTCCTCCGATCTTTCACATATGCGATCCTAAGCCCGATCAAGATCATCCATGCGGTTTAGGATTGTAAAATCGTATGATCACGTGATTTAAATCGCGATTTTAACAACATTGGATATCACCATTAACTTCTTGCACAGCAAAGTTGGAATGTCTGAACTCAACAAGCACCTGCTATGGAAGGAAGTTTCCCCCATTAGGGGATCAAACATCCATGTCCCGTCATCTGGATAGATCACCCACACCTTGAGCACGATGGGGTGCATCAAGCATAGGTACTGTCAAAAAGGAAGAGAAAAGAAACATGCAAGGCACACAAGAGTGAGCTCACATTTCTACATTCATAACACATTGTAGTCCTAAGCAGGAATTCTAATATATCATGCATAACAGTCATACACGGAGTTCTCCAACAATTTCCTTGAATAAGGTAATCATACATGGAGGATGAAAGGAAAACATACAATTTATGTAAGGTGCAATGCATGATGTAAAGTTCATTTATGAATTAAGTCTCTTATTTATATGTTTCATCATGCATGTGGACCTAAACACGCCAGTGTCTCACTACATTGCATAACCATAATTTGTGAGAAGTCATCGGAAGACCTCATTACCTATTGGTACTAGCCCATGGCCAAAACATAATTTGATTAATTAAAAACATGCCTCAACAGGTAATTTCAGGATTGGTCCCTAACACAATCCCAATAATGTTTTGTTCATGTAAAAAATTTGTGATGAAAGACTTTCTTTTCAAATTAAATAATCATTTTAATACTTTTCTCTTAAAACTTTGTTTTTCCTCATCTATTTGGAAATACTTAATTTTAAAAAAATAGGTTTAAGTATTTGGTCCATAGAAAAGTTGTATAATTTAGATGATGTTTTTATATAATTTTTTGTTAGGATATAGTCCTTACTTTTCTACAAATTATTGTTTTTTGTCCTTCTAGTTGACGTGCTTCATTGAAATACTGTCGAGTATAAACTTTGGTTGGACTACATCAACTATAGTGATTAAAAATAATAGTTCTTGAAAAAGGAACAACTATATCCTATCAAAATATTTTATAAGGATTAGCTCTCCTTTATATCAAATAATAGCAACATCATTTCTTTTCCCTTGTTTGAATTTCTTAATTTCCCTATTAGTTTTACTGGTTTGCATCACATATATGCGACAAAGGTTACCTTCCTAGCGTCTTCACACCCCATAACTTTGAAAATCTTCTCTGAGTCCCAAATCTAGAGTTGGGCTCCATCAAGGTTGTGGCATCTTCAAATTGAGGTGGATTTCTCTTTAGGAAAGTGTCCTACCCATAGGTTTCATCGGGTTCTTACTTTTTTTGGTTCCTCTTCAAAGCCTCAGCTAGCCTTTGAATTGCAGTTCTTGCTACCGTATGGCCACCTCTACCTGCCCTAAACTTCCTATATTCACAAAATCACAGTTTGTCCAATTGAACAAAATTCAAATGTGACAAACATGAAAAAACTTCCTATCTAAATCTCCCATTCCCATTTTCTTTTGAAATAGTAATATGAAAGCACACAAGCAAGCATATTAGGCCTTTCCTTAGGTCCAAAGGAAAAAAAAATGCTCTTTTGGTATTACTAAATGGTGTAACCCTCTCTGACTAAACCAGTCTAAGATTTTATTTCAGTTAGTTTGAAAGAAAAAGGGTAATTATTTTTTCAAATGTTCCAAACTAAATGTATTTTAAATTAATATCAAGATTATAATTTTGATTGGCTAGACCAAAAGCTCATTCTGGTTTAATCAATGGGTTTTACATTTGGTGCCTAAAGGTTGATATAGTCCTTTAAAGCTTTAGCTTTTCCCTCCGTCTCCACCTTCGTAGTATCTTCTCTGGATACCTCATATTTCACCTAGTTTTTATCATTTTTACACAAATGTCTAGGTTTATAACACACCCATTTTGCTCTAACCAATATTCACTCTCTAAAGGTTAGAAGCCTCTTTATTAACTAGTTAGTTACTCTAGTTGGGGAAGTTAGTTTAGCATTTAACATTTATTATGTGACAACAAACAGAAATGTTAAATGCTAAACTAACTTCCCTAACTAGAGTAACTAACTATAGTTAATACTCTTCAATCATTGAGTGTCTCTTTCACTGCCTTTCCAATCCATCTTGCCCCTCAAAAATCATTTGGTTTTGTTAGAATAGATGAAAATATTTAAGAATATTGTCTTATCATAACTTATTTTTTAGGATTAGTTTTTATCATTATTTCTTAGGATTAGTTACATTGTTTATCTACCTTATCATGATTTGTTTTCTTAATTAAATAGGTTGTGATTACTATAAATAGGGGTCAGGGCTTTAAGTTTTATGAACATCTCAAAACATAACAACACATTTCAGTAAATATTAATTCTCTTTTATCTCTCTTCTTCCCTTTTATACCTCAAAACACCACAGTTTTAACATGATATCAGAGTGGTACTAATACTATCCTTTGTGACCTATCTTGTCACTATTTCACTACCAAATTCCTATGATATGGAGTTTTACTATATTTTTATGATTCTTCCTTCAAAAGTAATTTCTTCTTTTGTCGTGTCAACCCTCCAGCATCTTTGGTGTTATTCTTTCTGTTGAGTTATGTCATTTTTGGGTAATGTTCTTCATCAGAGTTGCATCAGAGGTGCATTTTTTGGTATGCTTCAAATAGTCTTTGACTTCGATGATTATTTTTGTGGCATATTTACCCACGTGGTTCAGATTGTGTACAATGAGATTGGGGACATTAGATGTCACCATGGGCTTTCTAGAAATTGTTCTAGCAATGAAACTTTTCTTGGGAGATCAATCTGGCTTTGTAACTTTATTATTAACTGGCCCTGTTGTTTTCCTAGAAACAATAGCTTGGCCCATAGCAGTTGCACAGATTGCCTGGCAATATAGCTTTTTCAAAGAAATCATTTTGGCCTTGCAATTTATCAGAAGTATCAATTGCCCCATGGCTTTTCTAGAGATATAAGCCTTGCTTTGTGGCTTTCTCAGAAAATTTCCTGGCTCTGTATCTTTCTAAGAAAAATTAGTTTGACCCCACAACTTTAAATTCCAGAAGTATCGAGCTGGCCTTGCATATCTTAGAAAATCACCAAGTACTTGTGTTTCACATTTGCAAATTATATTGTTTGACCTATATAAAAGAGTTTATTTGTAACCAGCTTAGTAAACTTTAGCTTGAGGGGGAGTGTTAGAATAGTTGAAAATATCTAAATATATTATCAATTTGTCATATCATATCATATATTTTAGAATTAGTTTAATTTTATCATTATCTCATAGGATTAATTACTTTATTTTATCATTATCTCTTAAGATTACTTACCATGTTTTCTTTTATTATCATGATTTGTTTTCTTAATTAGATACAATTGTGATTAATATAAATACGGGTTAGTGCTCTAGGTTTCATGAACACCTCAAACATCCGGACATATTTTAATACATCCTAGTAAATATCAATTCTCTTTTATATCTATTCCTCTACTCTCTACCTAAAATTATACACTGCTAGAAAACATATGCATGGTTCAAAAGCTTACTAAAAACGTGAATGTAAACTATATGCTGAATGGGAAATTAAGATCTTGTGTACTCTCTGAAGTATCTTCTTAGTGTTACCTTGCCTTTTGTTTTATTTTAGGTGACTATTAACTATCTACTAGGAAACTTGGGAAAAGATTATTCAGAGACTGTTGGGGTAGTTGATCTTGGAGGTGGATCTGTTCAAATGGCATATGCCATCTCTGAGAAAGATGCTGCCAAGGCTCCAAAAGCACCCCATGGAGAGGACCCATATGTCAAGGAGATGTTCCTAAGGGGAAGGAAATATTACCTTTATGTTCACAGGTTTTTCTCTTTACACTTGACATGCCACTCTGAAATGTTACGTTTTACAGGACCCAGGGGGATCCATTTCGTTTTTAGAATGATTTGTAGATAGATAGCTATTCTGTAATACAATTTCATCTTCAATGGCCAATATGTTTTAGCATTTTGCTTTCAGTTACTTGCGCTATGGTTTACTAGCAGCTCGGGCAGAGATTTTAAAGGTTTCTGATGATTCTGGAAACCCTTGCATCTTAGATGGCTTTGATGGTAAATATTGCTTCAGCTTTCTGCATGCCTGTTCCTATTTTTATGCCAGTATCAAGTGAGTATCTTTTATCATCATTATTATATATTTTTTACATCCTTCTTAGGGTCTTACAATTATGGAGGAAAATCTTTTAAGGCTTCATCCTCCCCTTCTGGCGCAAGCTTGAATGAATGCAAAAGCATAGCTCTTATGGCTCTCAAGGTTAATGAATCAACCTGTACACATATGAAGTGCATTTTTGGTGGGATATGGAACGGTGGTGGGGGGGACGGACAGAAAAATCTTTTTGTTGCCTCATTTTTCTTTGACCGGGCTGCTGAGGTATTTACTATTTTATTCAATCTTAGACCATATACTTCTATTAATTCCTCGGTATAATGCAGCATTGTCATGCTAATCATGTTAATTATTTGTAGGCTGGTTTTGCTGATCCAAACTTACCCGTTGTGAAAGTTCATCCTGTGGATTTTGAGGAAGCAGCCAAGCAAGCTTGTCAAACAAAACTCGAGGATGCCAAATCCATTTATCCACATGTTGAGGAGGGAAACCGTCCATATTTATGCATGGATCTTGTATACCAGTATTCATTGCTTGTTGGATTTGGTAGGTTTTGACCTGGTATTGATGTTGCATGATATTGATGTGCTCTGCAAAATGAGTAATGGCATTATCTTCTTGCACTGATTGTATTCTTGTGCTGGCAGGTCTGGATCCATGGCAACAGATTACATTAGTGAAGAAAGTTAAATATCGTGATGCTCTTGTTGAGGCTGCATGGCCCCTTGGTAGTGCCATAGAAGCTGTATCATCTGCATAATGACACCAATATAATAATCAATTACCCACTCAAAATCTTGCAGGATGAGTTTTATCACTCATTTATTTTCAGGTGAATTTGCCGCCATTCATGATAATTAGAAATTGCTATAAGATCAAATTGTGATTGGATATGGGGTACATTTCAAGAATTATGATAGAATTCCTTCATTATTTTCCATTTGTAATTATTTTACCAAAGTATCTGTAACTGCTTTGGAAGACTGATTGGATTCATTTTGTTCATCTATTTTTTGTAGCCTTTAGAGATGAACATAATGGTGATAGTGGTAGCATTTCTTTTTTGATTCATTCCTTGTAATAGTTTCTCTTTTCTTTTGTATTTCTTCGTTGACCCAAAGTTGGCATGCACTTGGAAAAGCGTGTAGCATCTTATTGAAAGATTAATGGCACTAATGCTAAAGTAGTACGAAAATATCAAATACGAAAACGCATGAATTTGAAATTAAAAAATGAACATTTCCATTTACTAATCATGGAGAAAAGAGAACAACTTTCGTTTGCATGCCACGAATTTTGTGTCCAATTTTCAATTTCGTTATGGCTATGTTGCATTGGCCAAAACTAATCATCCTTAATACGAAGTCCACTACTATCTAACCCAATCCCTAGGTCGATGCAAAGTCATACATATACATGATCAATCTAAAACTAAGAATTTGATTTAAATACATTCATACGTAAGTAAGTGACTCTTGACTTCTCTAACATTCAACATTTCATGCACATATATAAGGACGTCTAAATCCTTCCTCAAACAACTAATACAAATTTTGTTGATACTTATTACAAAACTTCTCATCTCCCTTAACAAACTACGGTTTTAAACTAAACCTCTCATAATAAAGTCTCATATACACAAGAGTGATTTCATGGATTTATATCCATTTTCTTAAATTTAGATAGCATATCAAGAGTTAAAGGCTGTTTGGGGAATGAAACAACTAAGTAAAATTTAGCAACATAATTTTTTTTCTTTTATCAAAATACACATTTATTCTTTATAAGTAACACTTATTTACAAATTAGTACATGTATTTAAAATGCTTACATTCTTATACAATTATTTTATTTTGTTTTGGTCCATGTCATCGTGACACTATTGAAAAAATACTAAGAATATACATTAACTTATAATGATGTTGTAATAAATCAAAATGTCACAAAATACTTATAGTGACTAAAACTTGTTTTTTAGGAATAAAAACTTATTTGTAAATAAATATCAACTATAAGAACTAATTTGAAAATATTTATTTATTTTTTATTTTTATGGATAGTAACAATTCTTAAAAACGTAGACATTTCCTAATGTTGCTTGTAAGGGAATCAAACATTCTATCCAGTAACATTGTGAAATTCTTAATTTCGTATTCAATTTATATAATAAATTATGACAAAATAAAAAAAAAATAAACTTTTTATAAAACAAGTGGTATGAAAATGTAATGAAAGTAAAACTTTCTTATAAATAAATACACTCATGAAACTTTACAAAAGCATTAGAAGTAACAAATAATAAACTGTATCTTAATAATTAAATTTATACTGGAACTGATGAAGAAATAACATACGTAATTAAATTTCATTTATGTATAAAGTTTAATATTTATAGATCATATTCAAAATATATATTAGGACTTGATTTACATAATTACAATATAAAAAAATGATTAAGTCCAAAGAGTAGTCAATTTACACCAAAATACCGAGGACACAATCCTAGTCGTTGTCCCCAAACTAACTCTATCTCTGCCAGTTCCTCCGAAGTCATGTCCTCATCCTCTCCAAGGTCTCCTCCAGTATTAGCCACGACCTTTGTGTCTGTCACTCGCTCAAAATTAAACTGGGTAGGTCTTCCCATGTTGTCATGCTCGAGGAAGGTATACACGTAGTTTGCCATTTTTGGTGTCCAAACAGTTTCTCAATATATGTACAAACTAAGTGTGTGACAAATCCTACCATGAACATAATACTCAAAAGGAACACTATACTCTATATTCATTTCCAATGTATATACATTACCTAGTTCATTATTAATATTTATAGTAGACTTACAGTGGCAAAATCATTGCCACTCTCTAAACATACAACGTAATCTACTGTACATAAAACTACCTACTATTTTAATGGGTCTCCTTGGATCTGTCATCCTTATTTCTTGAAATATTTAATAAGGATGAACATTTTTCTCACCGTTAAACATAATACAAATACATTATTACACATCACAACATCAATTTTACTCATGACTCAAATAAGTATTACCACATCAAACACATAATAAGTACATCAACAATTTCCAATATTGCACACATAATCAATCACAAATTCCATACAATTCTCTTTTTCAAATATGTACTTTTCTGTGCATTATAAATACAAATATTCAATGTCTCCAGTACTTTGAGGTTTTACATAGATAGGTAAATAGTCGCCAATTAACCTATGAACACGGATACAACGTATACAATAATGAGTCCCTTAGCAAAGATATAGTCAAGAGTATAATTAAGAAACAAGTGAGTCCATGTGACATATTCACTCTCAAATAGAGTGTGTATACATACGCGAATGTCATTCACCACTCTACGTTTTTTCAGATTTCCAAAATCGTCTCTAAACTCTATACCCCAGTGTATTTTTGTAACTATTCATATTAATTTTTTTCATCACTTTGTACTCCTCATTTACTCCCCCCCCCCTTTTTTTTTATCTCATTCTTATCATTCAACTAAAAAATTGCACTTAATAAAGTACTTTCGTACTAAGTTCATATAACATATATTGTTAGGCGTATATATATATATATATATTATCCCTTGTAAATTGTATTGTAATTGCTTGAATTATGTGAATTTTCATATATGTTGGTACATAAAATGTGTGAGCTATGAAATTGTCAGATTAGAGTTATGCGTTTGTAGTGTTGTTTGGTTGCTTTATTTGATGTAATTAGTAAGAAAGTTTATGATCGATTATTAAGTGTTTTATGTGTGTGTTGATGTGAGGAATATAACAAAGCCTCTCATTGTATTGTCTTCATTTTAGGAAAAATAGGAGTTTTGCTGCAGGATTTCTCGCTTAAGCGAGGTATGTCTCATTCAAGTGAGGCAAAGTCATATTGATGCGACCAGTTAGATATATGCTCATATACATGGGCGTGTACTTGCCTGTGTATATTTCTGTTTTGATTATGTGCTTGATTTATGCAACCAGTGAGATACACGTTGATGTACACGGCCATGTACTTGCCTGTATATATCTCTGGTTCTTTTCTTGCTTCAATTCTTAATATCCTTTAAGCTTTCACTTCTTGATCATTTTTCCTGAAATATGAATAAAATAGACTTCATAATAAATTCTCTCAATAAATAGCTCAGAAATCTCAATTATCATTCATGAATTACAATGTAGGACCAAGTATAGAAAGCATTTATCAAGTGCTATATGGGTTGGAGGACAAAAGTATGAAATACAAAACTACAATGAAGAATTCAAGGTTGATTTGAATGAAAATCTTGTAGATTTTGAGGTTTAACTAGACTTCCTTGTAAGTAATGCAAATAAATACACTATTTATGTAAATATTCATCAATCTTAGGTTAATTGTACCAACTATTATTTTGTAAATTGTAAACATGTAGTGGCAATCATTTACTAAAATAACCAAAATCCCTTAGATAATGATCAGTCATATTACCATATTGACACATATAAAGCTTGCTATGCACTTATTATCAATCCTATAAATGGCAACAGATGTAGCAAGAAACTGGATAACCCTCAATATTACCTCCAACTATTAGAACTCAAATTGGTAGACAAAGAAAACTATATAAAAGGGAGAACAATGAACCCCCAAAACCCAAGAAGTTTAAGAGAAAAAACACTTTAATAACCTGCAACAAGTGTGGTGTATATGGTCATAATTGGAAGGACCGAATCTAGGGTTTGATTTCCATTTTCTTCCTAGCTTTCTTTAATTCTTACATTGATATTGGTAATTTCCTTCTATTTTCATTTGATAATTGTAAGACCCATCCTCATGGAGGGCTAAACTCTTTTGTAATCCCTAGAAAGTTCATTTAGACTCTTGAATTCCTGGGTTTTGAATGTTAATATAATTCCTTTCCTTTCATGAATTTCTTCTTTCGAATCTCTTGAATTCAATTAATGGGTGAATGAAGGGAGCATTGCGTAATGAACCCTAATTCATTTTAATGAAATTCTAAATTTGAATTGTTTAATTCTTATTTAATTCTAAGATTGCGTAATCAAGGAATAAGAGATTGGAGTTCATTGGATTGCTTAATTCATATGAAAATATAAGGTTGATTTTCGCTTATTAAATTAACCTAATTCTGGGATGAGAGGAGGAATATTAAAATCTTGAGAGGAATGAGGATAGAGTCCATATGAATGAACTAGTGATTACTACTTTTTATTTATTGAACTTTATAATTTTGCTTCTTGTTCTTAATTTCAAGCTTGGAACTACACAAACCCCCCTTAATTATTTGCTTTTGTAATTAATATTTTCAACATGTTCGATGCATATTTTCAACCATTGTCATTGGAGTCAACCTAGGTTAGCACCCTAGTATTACATTAATTTTTGTTTATATTTTGATGAGGTTTACGACAAATTTCTTTTCATCAAAGAGTTGCATAAAATAGAAGGGAAATGTTGTCCAAAACTTATTGCCAAGTTAGGAGTCTCATTTCACATAGTAGGGAAAGAATTGATGATGTAATGGACCATACTATTAGAGCAGTTTTTTTTTATTTTAGCATTTAATTCTTCATGTAGTGAATTGGTTTTTGGAACTACTTCATTGTAGTTTATTATTTTTACTTTTGGATTTGTTGTTGTTGGGCTTATTTTATTTTTCTGTTGGATAACTCAAATCCAACTCCACATCACTTTGTGTACTTTGTTGGATAACTAATTTTAGTAATGAAAAATTTTTAGTTATTTTTCATGGTTTTCATTCTAGTTCAAAAATTATAAAAGAACCTTACCAATATGTAATAATAAACATACTATTCATCAATTAATCTACATTAACTAGTATAAAAATGCCAAACCATTACATTTTAGCTCAAGTAAACTCTTTCTACCTCATAATGAAAAAAATCTTACATACTAATAGACTAAACTTATGTCATCCATTATTATTTCAGTTATTTTTGTGACATATTCACTCCTTAAATGAGTACAATGATGGCAAATAAGGTAAATATTGTTGCCAACCTCATTGACAATCAAATAAGCAACTTGTAGATCCAAATTTTGTTCATTAAATTGACAGTCAACTTTTGTTACCCTTCAATCACTTCCCTTGCATGCTAGGACATAGATTCATCCAACCATTAAATAAAAGAACAACTCCATGTAAGAATAAAAAAAATTATATTTAAATTAATACTTTATCACAATCTTAAAGAATATATGCTATAAATATATTATTTTTTTTCTTATCTTATAGTTTGGACATCTTAGAAAACGTTGACCAAAATTTTATTGTGTTCATGATGTGTATATTCCTATCCTACCTCCACATTCATAAGTAATTGTTTTATTTCTACAATTTGTGCTCGAATTGTTATAATATGGAGAAAGAAGAGGTATAAACTGCTATAATACTTCACGCACTATTCATTAACAGATGTAATGCTCTTATAGAGCTACAAAAGAAGCCCAAACAATGAACCAACATTAAACAGAATTGACAAACAAATTATAGTAACTACCATAACAAAAAATATGCTAACATTTCCTCCCTTAAACTATTGCTTAGACAAAACACAAGCAACTAGTTTATCTTAGGAATTTCACATATTCCCATTTGCTTTCGAAGCTTAAGGAAACAATCTAACTTTAGAGGTTTGGTTAGTAAATCTGCAATCTGCTCCTTAATTGCACAATGAACTAACTCTATATAGCCATCTCTAGAGAAATTTCTCAGAAAATGAAAATGCACATCGATATGCTTGCTTCTTCTATGCATAATCGGATTCTTAGAAAATTTAATAGTTGAGTTATTATCACACATCAAAGTAGTGCAACCTTCCTAATTATGTCCTAGCTCCTTCAAAATTCTCCTCATCCATATGGCTTGATAGGCACAAGCTAAAATGTTACAAATTCATCTTTTGTGGTGGACAACGTCACAATTGGCTATTTTTTGGATGACTAAGCTACTGCTCCATTACTTAGTTAGAACACATAACTAGAGGTGCTTTTCTTATCTATCAAGTCACCTACATAGTCACTATCAGTGTAGGCTAACAATTCTTCATTTCTTGCCTTCTTATAGAAAATACCATAATTAACAGTTCCTTGTAGGTATCTAAGAACTCTTTCTACAGCTTGCATATGCACTTGAGTGGGTTGGCTCATAAAACGAATGATCAAACTAACAGAGAACATCATGTCAGGTCTAGTTATTGTAATATACATGAGACTTCCTACTATTTGCTTGTACTGAGTCTTATCTACTTTCATTCCTGTTTTTTCTTTGCATAGTTTACAACTAGGCACCATAGGAACTTTAACATAATTGCTATCAGACATCCCAAACACATGTAAGGCATAATTTCTCTGATAAATGTAGATCCCATCATCCTCCTATAGAACTTCAATACCAAGGAAGAACCTTATTCTGCCAAGATTTGTCATATCAAATTCCTTCTTCATTGAATTCTTGAAAGCACTCATCAGTGAATCATCATTACCAGTGTATATAAGGTCATCGACATACTCACTAACAATTAAAATCCTTTCATCTGAAGAGGACTTCAAGAATAAAGTTAACTCATGATTGCTTTTTCTGAATACTGCACTAATAAAGTATGACTCGATTTTACTGAACCATGCTCGAAGGGCTTGTTTTAGTCCGTATAAAGCCTTGTGAAGTTTGTAGACCTTATTCTCAATCCTTTTTGCACATAACCTTTTGGCTGTTCCACATATAAATCCTCATTCAGAGTGCCATACAAAAAGGTTGATTTTACATCAAGTTGATACAATTTTCACCCTCTACTTGCTACAATAGCTATTATCATTCTCACAGTGTCTATTCTACTTACAAGAGCAAACACCTTTGTATAGTCCACCTTATGCTGTTGAGAGTAACCTTTGGCCATTAACCTGGCCTTATACTTAACCACTTGACCAATATTGTTAAACTTAGTCTTGTAGATCCATTGAACTCCTATCTTCTTTGTTCCAATTGGTAAATCAGTGAGTTCCCATCTCCTATTCTTCACAATGGAATTAATTTCAACATCCATAGCCTATCTCCACTTGTAGCTTTTTACACCTTCAAAACTTTTAGGATCTATGCAATCTATTAAGGCCGTGTTTATTGCATCTTCAGATTCTAAGAATTCTTCTCCATCTACATAATCTTTCATCCAGCCAGGTAGGTGTCTATTTCTTCATCCTTCACCATTAATCACCTTAGTTTCCTCATGTTAAGACTGATTCCCTTCGTCAATAGATTCACTATTTGCTGTACACTTTTCTTGAAATTCAGTAGTGGTTTTAGTATCTCCACATTCCAAATCTTCTATTAATTCTTCTCCATGACTAGCATTCCAGTTCCATTGAGTGTTTTCCTTGAAGACCACGTCTTTACTTACCATGATCTTTCTTGTAATTGGATCATAGAGCTTGTATCCTTTAGATTCCTTACTCATTCCGAACAAAGCACCATAGGAACTCTTATTTTTTAAATTGGCTTTCCTTGCATCTGGAATATGTACATGAGTTACACAACCAAACACTCTAAAATGCTCAATTGAAGGCTTAACACCACTTCAAGCCTTCTTTGGTGTTTGATTCTTTACAACCAATGTTAGAGATCTATTTAGTACATATGCCACCTAGTTTACTGCTTCAGGCCAAAAGGATTTTGGAAGCTTCTTATCTGATAATAAAGTTCTCACCAAGTTCATGACGGTTCTATTAATTTTTCTTCTCTGCTACCCTATTTTGTTGAAGGGTGTAAGCTGGTGTTAACTGCCTTTTAATTTCCATTTTCTAAGAGAATTCATTGAAGTCTAATGATGTGAACTCTGCTTATTGGTTCTGAGGCACTTAATCATCAGACCTGATTCTTTTTCAAAGGGATTCTTAAAATATTGAAAATAGTGAAATATCTCTAATTTCTCTGTTAAGAAATAAATCCATGCCTTTCTAGAGTAATCATCAATAAGGCATAAGAAATACCTTTTTTTGGATATTAGAAGATGGAGTGCTAGGGCCACAAATATCTACATGAATCAATTCTGGTTTCTGTTTTGCTCTCTGTTAACTTTTCTTTGGGATGGAATCTCAATGTTGCTTTCCTTTCATACAATCTTCACACCTTTTCTAGATAATGAAGAGGGAATGCCTCTAACCATTCCTTTGCTTTGTAAAAGTTTTAGTCCTTTATGACTAAGATGTGCATATTTGTGATGCCATAAAGATGATAGATCCTGAGTAAAGATATGAAAGCATGAATCCTTCTTGGTTGCAGATTGAGCAAACAGAATGAACATTCTATTTGTTGTCATATTAGTCTTTATAATCAAGCCCTTATCAGGATGGTTCAACTTGCAGGTTCCTAATTGAAACATTACGGTTAAGCCTTTTTCTTGTAGCTGCCCTATACTCAACAGATTGTTCTTGAGTTCTGGTACTAAAAACACAGTAGTAATTATGTGAGTGACTCCTTTAATGTTCAACTTAACATTTCCTTTTCTAGTCACTTCCATTCTTGTGTTATTACCAAGCTTTACATGTTGCTTGAAGGTGTCATCTACTTCTTGAAACCAAGATCTGTTTCTACACATGTGGTTTGAGCAACAAGAATCCAAGAACTATGCATTTGTTGTCTGCACATCATGTAAATCATCAAGAGCCATCAACAAAAGCTCTTCTTCTTCATTGAATGCAGTATAATTGGCTTCTTTATCCCAATCAGGACATTTATACTTATAATGCCCAAGTTTGTGACATTTAAAACATTCAATTGTGGCTCGATTTTGCCTTCCTCTTTCTCTTTGTCTTCCTCTATAGGTGCCTCTACCCTTGCCTCCACCCTTGCCTCCATTGTCATTTCTTTCTTCAAAATTTACTTTAAGTGTCTGCTCCTCTTCATGTTTCTTGTGAAATTTCTACTCATGAACTATCAAAGAACTCTGAAGTTCATCAATTGAAAGAGAGTCAATATCTTTAGACTCCCCAATTGAGCAAACTATGTACTTGAATCTGTCAGTTAAGGATCTCAAAATCTTTTCGACAGTTATTATATCCTACACTGCTCTCCATAAGTTCTCATCTTGCTGGCCACACTCATGACTCGAAAGTAGTAGTCAGTTATGCTCTCACCTAATTTCATTTCAAGTATCTCAAATTCTTTTCTTAAACTTTGAAGAACCGAGCTTTTTACTCTTGCATTGTGTAACATCCTTATCTTAAATTTTCGTACAATGCATATTTCAGCCTTTATTAATCTATATAAAATATAATTTTTATGTTTAACTAGTTTTATCATGACAATTTGATAAAATTTTCAGTAATATGTGGTCGAGAATTTTTATCTTCACAATATTAATAAAACAACATCAATAAATTAAGAATTGAATAAATAATCCTCCTATCTAAGTTTTAGTATGCCCAATGAGAAACCTGAATATACCTTACATATATATATATATATATATATATATATATATTAAAATATAAAATTTAAATATTGTTTGTCAAAATACACAAAACTTAAAATAACATTTACACTATCAAAATATTTACATCATATAAGAAAAATTTACAACCCAAAGTAGTCTCAACTCAAACACCAACACTGAAGACTGATCCTATTCATCAATCTCGTGCAACTCTCTATCTCGGTCAAATCCTTTGAGTTTAAACCATCATCTGAACCTAGATAACCATTGCCTGAATTATCTCGGACCTTTGTGCCAGTAACTTGCTCAAAGATCCATCGGGTCAGTCTTCCGATATGGTCGTAGTCATGATAGGTGAAAGATAAGTAAGGGCTGCCAAAGTTCTAACAGTACCTCTGTACATATATACACAGAGTCTGGTGTATTCTACTCCTAGGAAAGTCAAAAGGTATACTACAAGAGAAATCCATCTCTATCATAACAAAAACCCTAGGTTCATCTTTTACAAGTACAACAAATTTAAAATAATTTATTCTTTAATATTCATTAAATACATAATTTAACCTAAAATGTATAGAATTGTCTATTAGTCTAGTTCTTCCCTGATGCTCTGTCATTCTGATTCCCTGAAATTATTAGTAAGGATGAGCATCTATTCTATCCTTTTTCAAGTATTATATCATAAAATCATAAGTTATAATATAAAGGCAACATATTCACTTTCACACTAAATTCACATTACAAACATATTCACACATATATCATTCATAATTTACTGTCTATTATCTGTTTTCTCATCCCAATACGCACTCTTAGTGTACTATGATCACAAATATCGATGTCTCCATTACTTTTTGAGGTCTTACTCAACTAGGTAAATAGTAGCCGGTTAGCCCATGCACACGAATACAACATGTACAATAATCAGGCCTCTTAGCAAAGGCATAGTCAGGAGTCTAGTTAGGAAATGAGTGTGAGGCCATGTGATGCATTCGCTCTCATAAAGAGTTTGTACACATATGCGAATGTCATTCACCACCCTACGTTTCTCACAGATTTTCATTGTCTCCAGACTCTATACCCCTAGTGTATCTCTGTAACTATTTATACTAGATTCCATCCATATCTGACTTTAAAAGTCATTCTCAGATTTATTCTCTTTCTCATTCATAAGACCGTGCTTAGTAAAGCACTTCTAGACTAATTTCATTCCAATCCATTTCACTCATACATTCATTGATATAATTTCAACTGTAAATCTTTCATATCCATATCATTTCTTTATATCATTTTACTCAGACATATTTCATAAAATTGCATAAATCAGTCAGCAAATTTCATAATATTTTACGTTAAGTACTCATCATACAATACATATAAGCATATATCAGCCTCTTAATCCAAACAACCAAACAAGTATTTTTTTTTCATCCATTCTTCATACAAAAGATATCTCAACCACATTCTCATAAAATATTCATGTAACCATGCTCTATGAGCACACAATAAATACTATGATATAACATTACGCTCTCTTTACCTCTCAAAGATGAGCTTAAGGAGAAATATTGAAAAGAATCAAGGTTCACAAATGGAAGTTCTCCTGAGTATCAAGAGATATCCATAAGAAACAAAAAAAAATAAAAAACGATCAGAGAAACTCAAGTTTAATCCGAAGAAACTTACTTGAAGTCGCTTAACTTCAATGTCCAAATTCAACTTTTATGAAAAACAAAGTTTCTGAGGCTTTTATCTAGGTAAAAGGAAGAGAGAGTTCACAGAAAACTTGAGAGAGGGACGTGAGTTTGAAATAGAATAAATTTCTCATGCAGAAAATCTCTTAAATACCCCTGAGCCTTGCACGTTCTCGCTTCAGCGAGGAACATCTCACTTGAGTGATAACTCTGTCGCCTGAGCGAGATATGCAGACAGTGGTCTCATCCATTATTTTTTGATATGTTTGCTTGAGTGAGCTCCATCTCATTTGAGTGATATAGTGTCCAGAAAGCATGTTATTTTTCCTGCGGGTCCTCGTTTGAGCGAGATCACTTTCGCCTAGACGAGGTGACAGTTGGACAACATTTATCTTATCTCGCTTAAGCGAGATAGCCATACAACTTTGTATTCCTGCACGCTCAATCTCGCCTGGACAATATGTACCTTGCCTGAGTGCGATCTCCTACACCAAAACTCCTTTAAAATCCTCCAAACTTACATCTAAATGCATTCTAATACTTCTTTACATTAATAAAAATATAATTTACCAAAAAATGAAATGAGGATGTTACACATTGCCTTCATATTTTCTTTTCATCGAATCTCATATTTCCTTTGATGTATTCTTCTGCAAGATTGTTTCCAAGATTGTCCTATCTATGGCTTGAAACAAGTAACTCTTAATCTTCAATTTTTTTAGTTTCATCTCATTGCGTTTCTTTTGCTGATCTTCAGTAGCTGCACATCCCTTTTTTGAATCCTCAAATCCTGTTTCAACCAAGCTCCAACACTCCTTGGATCTTAAGAAGTTATCCATCAACATACTCCAATGGTCATAGTGACCATCGATTCGTGGAATTGCTGGTTGTACAAAACTGCTATCATTTGCATTTGACATTCTCTCTATCACATATTCAACTCACTTTCTTCACAGGCCCTAATAGGAGCTCTGATACCAGAATATTAGAATATGGAGAAAGAAGAAGTATAAACTGTTGTGAAACTTCATGCACTATTCATTAACAGATGTAATGCTCTTATAGAGCTACAAGGAAGCCCAAACAACTAACCAACATTAAATAGAATTGACAAACAAATTACAGTAACTACTATATCAGAAATTATGCTAACACGAATGACTTTCTTTCGTACCTATATCAACATTATATCCTCTACTTTGGCACATTGTGTTGCAGCACCATCAAATGAGGTTGAAGAAGAAGGTAGTTCTCGATACTTGTGAAGCCATATCCATCGATACCACTTGTGTAAGTCCAACTACTAGTGAGAACTACATGGTCAACAAAATTAACACCGTTAACAAATTATAAATGACAAAAACTGATTTCATATGAGGACCAAATTGTACTCCTTTTAAGTATAGAGACCAAATTAAAAAGTGTGTCAAGAATAAGGACTAAATTTATATTTTAACTACAATAAACGGAAAAAAAAATTAGAAAATTTTAAAACGTTACTTGTTGGATAGTTTCAAATAGTGAAATATTTTAGTTTTAGAATATAAGATGAAAAATTATTTTGTTTAAAATTTAATAAGACTAAAATAGAAAATAAATAAGGACAAATTCTAAAAAGATAATTTTTTAAGCATTATTTATTTATTTAAGTATTACATGTAAAGTTAGCATTATTACATGACAAATATAAGGTGAAAATAGTTTATTTAATTATTTTAAGACTAAATTTGAAAAAAAATTAATGACAACTAATTCAAAGAGAGGATATATTTTTAGAAATTATTTATTTATTTAAACCTTATGAGTTAACTAACAAATTTTAGATCAGAAAATAAAATTAATGAAACTAATTTTTGTATTTTTATTTTGCACTAAAAAAAGTCGTTGAACCAGGTACACTGCAGTGAGGAAATCTACAGGGTCAAGTTAATTACATTTAAAAAAATTGTGGAGCCAATTTGTTTTAGTCTTTTTACAGTTAATGGTAGTCAAATATCAAATCTATGATACGTTATAATATCATCTTCATTTTAAGTTTCGACCTACCTCGCACTTGTAAGATACTAATTGCTTTAACTTTTGCCAAGTTTACTCTAACCATTTCCATAATCGACGTGAGATCTAGACAACGATCAAATCTTAAACGCACTTAGAAAATACATGCATGCGTTGTTCTCAATCATCACACTATATATATCAACATGTTGTAACTTGGTAGAAGCACACCATAAAGCTTCACTTAATTTAACATCCAACAAAATAGAACACATGCATTATTCTTTTTTCTAATTATCATACAGTACCATCACTCTGCAACTTAGCAGGATGCACACTGATGAACTCTGCTCAGTGTAACATGATTTTATTCTATATAATAGCAAATAATGTATTGCATAAAATTCCTAGTATCCAATTGAAACCATGTCAACAAAACAATAAAGTTACTGCAATAATTTGAGGTTAGGCACAAGGCACGATTCATTACACAAATGAACATGCTCAAAGAATTATCTCACCAACTTTTTTAACTAACAAATATGATTAAGAAATTTCAAAATCCAGCTATAAAAACTTAAATCCCTTAAGTATTATTTGTTTGTTTAATGTAAAAGAGTTATTTTTTGGGATGCGTACAGCTTTATTATTTTGTACTTTAAAAATAAAAAATAAAAAAATAATTTTAATATTACTTTATAAATCAAAAAATATAAAAATTTACACATGTAAAAGGTACTGGAAAATGGATAAGTGCGATGCTGTATAGATTAGGTAAACTGCACGTGGAAAAGTACAGGACTCACTAGTCAAGATTTTATGGCAAAGCAAATAGCGTCGATTTCAAATTCATATCCTTCATTTGTTTGGAGTACATAATTTTCATAATGCAAAATCAGTCAAACTTTCTAACAAACTCAATGTTACATCCAATCAAATCGTGTTCAGATGGAAAAGGAAGAAAACAAGTAACGCTTTCAGCCTTTTTGATCTCTATCCAAAATTTAAATGAAGTGTTACTTTCTTCCTTTTTTAATTTGTTTGCTTAATTCTTAAGAATTATATATTTATATGAATGAAAACATTATCTATATCTTTAAAAATGAATATAAAATAAAAAGGAAAACAGTATAATTGACTCGTGGCTTGTGTATATTAAATGAGTACTTTGTCTCAGCTGTGTTCAGGAAAGCGACTCCCATCTTTGAGATATAATAATAGCCATTAAATTTTTAAGTAAATATCAGTCCAGAAACACATGCTATTTTCTTTTTATTTTGAGGTAAATATCAACTAATTTCTTGGCATATTGGTTAAACATTTAAAAATAATATAAATATATATATTTATTTTAATGTTAGTATATTTTATTTTTATATATAAGTTAGCAAAATTCTTATTTTAAAAGGAGTTGAAAATGCTCAACATGCTTACACATTTCTATAACCACAAATGTACTGTAGATTTAAAGTAAAATAATTTTGCTCTCTCTTTCACTACTTCAACAGACTACAAATTAATCTGTATCATGATCAACCACAGGCATAAAAAATTAAATATAGGTACGTAGGAACCGCTTCAATGTACCCTTTATTCTTAACTAAGTGTTACTTTAGCAAATTGTTTTCTAAATTATTTAAAGTTTTTATGATTTTAAAATTACATATAATTTTTTTTCTAAATTTGTTCTTCAGAAAAGTATTTACTAACATAAATTCTCAAGGAAAACACGATTTATTCCTACTATAACTTTTTTTGTCTAGTATAACAAGGTAATAGAATTTCCAACAAAACTTACTATTAACTTCTTTCTCATATTTAATGCAGAAAAAAGAGCTTGAAAACTTGTGTTGAAAATAAGGTAAGGAACTAGAATATAGTATATTCGTTGAAGCAATATAAAGTAGCCTTTGAGATATACCAACAAAAACCCAAACAGTGTTGATTAATATTTCTAAGTAATATAATATTCCAAGAATATTCAAGTAGATGCTTTGACATTCTTTTGAATGGCAGTGTAAACAATGCAAATATTTTTTTTATTAATTTTCTTTTGTCGTGTAGTCTGTTTTGGTCTTTGTATGCAATGTTTGTGAATGATTGGGGTAAGAAGAACGTACAAGTTTTTTGTAACAAGTTGTATTTTGCATTTTAAAAAATCTTAAAGGCCAATAATTAATGGGGGTTTTAAAAAACTTAAAAAATCTCCTACCACCAAAGGCAATAATTTTCTCTTTAATACATGCATTCCCAATATTATTGTACAACATTTTTATTTTACAAAACATATCTATTAATTTAACGAAGCATACATTTTCTCTTGTTGTTTTCATTTCCATTTAAAATTTAAAATGGCTTTCCATAATTGGAGGAAAATCCATAAAATAATTTCTTATAAAGAAATTTATTATGAGATAATTAAAATAATAAAATTCAATAAAACAATGCCAACATCTATGTAACTTTTTATAATGTTATGTGAAAGAATGGAATAATCCTTTCTTTCTTTCTCTTTCTGGTTAGAAATCAAAATCCAAGCTTGAGGTGCTTGTTCTGACATCACAGCTGACAAAATACCCAATAGTGAAACAAACGTATGCATTCAAAAATACTCAAAATAGTATGGAGACAGCTTAGTTCGAATATAAGCATCTTTGAAGAATAATTATTGATTCAGTCTAAGGGTTGTAGATAACCATCACCTTTTCCTGAAAAACACTTTCAAAGTGTTGATTTCTTTCAACTTATTTTTCATTTTCCTAAAATAAAAATTACTTTTCCTTACTTTGTCTTTAATTAATTTTTGATATATAAACTAAATTAAATAAGAGAATATTAATAGAACATAAGAGTAGTATAATTTAAAAGAATTTTTTATAATATACAATACTTTTAATCTTTATATATAACTTTAAATTGAGGCCTTTTAGTATAAAAAAATTATTATTAAATACCAAAATATGAGATTTTTAAAAAATTATAAAAATATAAAAAATAAATAAAATTACTACTAACAAGGTTTTTATGTCCGTCGGTCAGTTAAATTACAAAAATTAATAATAATAATTTTTAATATTTATTTTTTATAATTATTAACTGCTATTTTAATAGAACAGAATGGACTTGACTATTAAAATAAATAAAAAAATTATTAAATATTTATTTAACATGCAACCGACATTACTTGATATTTCAACTGTTTTTTGTTTTTAAAACTCACTGTTGACAATATTTTAAACACTATCTGTGTAATTAATAAAAAAAATTATAGTCCAATATATTATTCACTCAAACACCATAAACCATAATTAAAAGAATTAAACTTAAATAGACGATATACAATTCAAACATGAAAAGGGTATTCATTCAGATGCACTTGTCACCAACGCGGCAAGTGAATTTGGTATGTTCTAATTTCTGGGAGAAAAAAAAGACATAAAAGTGTGTGTTTCAATTCACGTAAGAGGAACAATATCACCCACCACTAAGATGAACCTAGAGCAAAAGCAAACAAAAGAAACACGTTCACGACGCCATTTGGGTCCTTCAATTAGGTGAAAACGTAAATGATGATACCTGCAGGAAATAAGATAAGCCATGTGTTCTATAAAGAACCAAAATAGGTCATGCCTCTTATTTATTATATAAGTTACTTAATAGTGTTTCACAGTGTGTAATTTTAATTCAACTTAGAGTAACTTAAGAATTTTAAATCTACTTGTATAAAATCTATTGAACGACAATCTAAATATATGCTAAAATTTTATTATATGGTTCGATTTACAGTTTTGGACATTTAATTTTTGAACATAAACCATGCACTTTAAAAGTGAGAATAAAAATTTTGAAATATACAAAAATCATGACTCAATCTTTGATTTTTGTAAGTTTTTCTTGATAAAAAAAAATGTCTTTTAACACATAAAAACTACCAAAATAGAAGCCACATTTGTTGGGTATATAAGAAACACATTAGAACAAGTATAATAAAATAGACAGGACTAAATAGAGCATGATACATTATGTTTATCTTGGTTCATCTTATAAATGCCACGGCTATAACTAGTCTTTATACACAAGATCATATTTTTCACTAAACAATAAAAGGTTACAACATAAGCATTTTCAAATTAGTCTCTCTTGTCCTACAGCAAAGTATTATTTTAAAAGCTAACTTTTCTATCTTATTGTAGAGAGTATTCTTCCTAGCTCTCGCAACTACCTTTTCAAGCACCAGCAACTAATTAGAACCTAAAAAGCATATTAGGAAAGTGGGAACATGTATAGGTAGGTAAAAATATAGGTGAGCAAGTTGCAAAAATGAAATTTTTGTTGTATTGCATCCCAATTATTCACTCATACTTATATCTTCTAGTTTAAAGGCTTTATATGCGTATTCAAATATGGAAAACAAGTCATTGAAAACATTTTCTAACTATTAGAAAGGCTTTCTATAGTGTTCAACACTTTCTTTACTCTCTTAGAAAAAGTGTTGTACTTGCTATCTACTACTCTCTTTCTTTATCTTGTAGAGATTAAATCGTCGACATGATATTCCTCATTCTTTCCTTTCTTTTCTATGCTGTTTAAGGCAAACAACTACCAAAATGAGAGTCAACCCATGTACTAAGAGACAAACACACAAGTAAAATGTTATTTGGTCCCTAAAATGTTAGGAGTTAATGAAATTGGTCTTTGAAAGACACGAATTGTTAAATAATTCATTCTAAAAAAATTAGTTTGTCAATCAAATTTGTCCTCATGTTAACACTCGTTAATTAATGCTAAAGAAAATAAAATTATTGTAGTTATTGTCGCATTTGGACAGTGGCAATAGTACGACAAATACCTATTTAAGAAAAATATTTTTTAAAAATAAAAAAATATTTTTTAAAAAAAATTAGAAGAGTCGCTCTTGAAATTTATTTCAAAAAAATCTTGAAATTTTTTTTAAAATAATATGATCTTTAAAATAGAAAACACCCTATAACATCCATTTAAAAATAGTTACCTTAAATAAATTGTGTAAATTTATTTTAATTTTAAAAAATATTTATTTAACCTCTAAATAATAGTTATTTTTATTTTTATTTTAGAAAACAATTATTTATTGAAATATTGTTTGGTATCTTAGCAAAGAGAAAATTTATTTTGAAAATTGTTTTGACTTGATGGATCCACTCCTATATATCCTTTGGTGCAATGGTGAACTCAAAGTCTACTATAAAAATTTTGAAGTTGGTCAATAAAAATTATTAAAAGAAAGTTTATTTTTGAGATTGAAATTATTTTATAAGATATAATATTTAAGATACAAGATAACTCAGTTATACATATATCTTACGAGAAATAATACAAAAGGTGATGGAAGATCACACAACTATATTGCAAATCATTAAAAAGAAATTTTTATTTGTAAATGAAATATTTGAATTTTATATTTAACTTATGACTAATGTTAAAAAAAAAAATTTAAGATAACGTAAGCTATATACATAAATCTCTTATAATTTTTAGGATAATCGAAAGCAATATAAATCACACATAGATGTTGCAAAGATTTGTAAAATAAAATAAAAAATGATTGGTTATTTAATTTATCAAAATTTGAAATATGACTTAAAAAAATAAAAATATGAAATTAATTCCATTTAATTAAAGGAATAAGCATATTTAAATTGATTAAAGAAAATAACTACTTAATAAAAAGATTATGACTTCCTTTAATAAAATTTATATTCTATAAGACCTAAAGTAATGCTGGTACACAAAAGTCTTTATTTAAAGTGTATAAAGATAGAGATACTACACAATAACACAATAATAATAATAATAATAATAATAATAATAATAATAATAATAATAATAATAATAATTAATCTTAAAAATTGAATAAAATTTTTAATATAATGATATTTGTAAAATTTAAAATAACGTTGGTGCACATAGGTCTTGATAATTTATAACAAATAAAAGTAAAGTCGCTACACATTAACATTATAAATTATTGTATTAATAAAAATATTTCTAATTTAAATTAATCAATTAGTATTAGTAATTAAAGGAAAAAATGTCTCTTGGTTGATTATTAAGATAATTACCCAATTAATTAAAGATAACATATGATAAATTAATATTGTATAAAACTTTGGTAACATATATACACGTAGACTTTATCAATTTATAATACATGACGATAGAGAAGCTATATATTAGTATTCTAAATTGATGTAATTATATTATTATTTATTTATTGATTATATAAAAAGAAGTAATTTATTATTCATAATATAAAAGGAGGTAAATCACAAATGTAAAGTTAAATCACATCAATATTCTATAAGTATATAATAAATAAAATAAAAGATAACAATTCTAAAGAATAACTAACATAATAATTAAAACATAAAAAATTAGAAAAAATTTATTTTTAATGTTAGAATGAGATAAATTTTAAAAATAAAAATATAAAATAATTGTATTTAATCAATTTTAATACTTCTTATTATAATTATTTGAAATTAAATAGAATCAAGAGAGCTAAATTAAGATAAATAAATAAAAATGAGAAAGTCAAATATTTTTATTTAAGCTAGGCTAACATAAAAAATAAAAATAATAAAAACCTTATTATAATAATAATAATAATAATAATAATAATAATAATAATAATTAGTACTACAAAAAAAATAATGATGATAAAAATATAAAACTAAAATAAAAATGTATGTTGGGTTAAATAAAAAAATTAAAAAAATAAACATAAAAATAAATAAATAAAAAATTATGACCCCAAAAATAATAAAAAATAAAAAGGGTAAAAAGGTCCAAAATTCTGATTTGAGGGGGAAGGATTTTAGGGTTAGGGGTGTGCTTTTCTCCAAAAAAAAAAAAAGTAAGAAAGTCATGAAATGATGGAAATGAGTTTAATGGAGGCTATGGTTTTGGGTGATGGAAGTTAGTGTGAGAGAGAGGGAGAGAAAGACGAAAGAGTGAGGGAGGAGCTTTCATGGTAAGTTTTGTATGTAGGGATGACAATGGATTAAGAAAGAGGAAAAAATGGTGAGTGGAGAGGTGATGTATCTTCATGCTTGAAGGTGATGGTTTGAAATAAAAGAGGTTAAATTTTGGGTGGTTGAAGGTGGTATGGTTTGAAAGAGACAAGAGGGAAAGAATGGTTGAGGTATGGGTTTTTTATGGTGACGAGGTATGATAGTTGGCGGCGAAGCTCCAACAAGAACACAATAGCTGGCAATGGTAGATTTTTTTGTAATTTAAAAAAAATAAAAATAAAAATTATGGTTGAATGGATGTGTAATATGCTTTTAATAGGAATATGTCAAGTAAAATTTGAAAAAAATGCATGATAAAACTTACTTGAATTTTTTAAACCCTTTGCTTGCCTTTTGTTCTTCCTCCTTTTTACTAGTCCTCTTTTTTATATATTTTTCAGAAAAAAAATTCTTGAACCCCTTTCTCATGGTTCCTCTCCCCTCTTATTGTTAGACTTTTCATAAAATGTTAAAAAACTAAAAATTTCCTTATTCACATATAAAGTAACATTAATTTAAAAGTTTGATTATTTGTAATATTCTATTTTCCTTCTAAGAATTAATTTTTAATTTTTCCCACTTTATTAAGACAAATTTTTATTTTTTATTCTTAAAACCCTTTATTTCTATTCTCCCCTTTTGTAAAATAAATTTAGAATTTAAAAATAAATAAATAAATAAAATTTTTAAATAAAATTTGAGTATTCACAGCTATTATATGCTACGTGGAAGTCTAGTAAATCTAAAAATTAAAGTAAAACACCCTAAAGACAAGGGAGTTGACAAGTTAGTAGTTGAAAGATGAAAAACGTGAGATTCAATCAATAGAATGTCATAAACCTACATTTCTTTCATGAGTGTCTTTCTTTACTCCTAACAATATTGAACATCCTTCTTTACCCAAATTTTTGTCACTAATATCAACGTCATGTCTCTACACAAAACTTGTCAAGACTTGCTAATAATATATCCTAAGTAGCAATGTCATCACTCAAAATTAGCTTTCACATAGATCCAACTGCTATTGAAGAACATTTTGTGATATGATCAATAAGAGAAGAAGGAGAACAAAATATCCCTGAGAGAATCAAAACAATGATGTTTGCAATTGTGTGAAAAAAAGTTAGATATAATTAAGGTAGAGGATGATTAGTATCATGAAGCAAAAATGTAAGTTTTAGTACATGACTTTCTCTTGATTTAATCTCACCCCTTTTCATTTTCTTAAAGGATCAATTTTACCCATCACCTATCATTCAAGAATTAAAATACATTTTACTCATTGTTTTATGCCAATTGAACTTTTCTCATGATATTTAATGTTTCATGTCACACCTTTTATTAATATTTATTCACGATAGTTAATATTTACATAAATTTCATTATTGAACTAATATTTTAAAGATGTATGTGACAATTTTCATCTTTCATAAACCAACTTAACTGTTTCCTTTCTTGCACATAAATTTTAGGTTTAAATATATTTTAACTACTTCTAAAGAGGACTTATTTCAATTTTTTATTTTATTTTAATATCTAATTAATTTTTTTCAATATTGTATTTGACATTAACCTCCTTCAGTTAAATAGTAATGTGACTCACAATTTACTACATCACCCAAATCTCTCTCCTCCACCTTATCCTTAAATTTTTACATTACGAATCTATATCAACATTATATTTTTAAAAAATTAAAAAATTAAAATTTAAGCGTACGGTATTTTAACATATTTAAGCATATATTTAAACTTAAATAATAAATATAAATAAAAAATAAAAAAATAATATGCCAAAATTTATATTTTAGAAGGTAGATTTTAAAAAGAGTTGTAACTCTTCTACTATCAGGTACTTTATCAGGTTAATACTCCTGCGGTGCTTAGTATATAAAGTACTTAAAAATAGTTTTTTTTAATGAATAAATAATCCTATTAAAATTTATTTATTTTTTTGCTTACTATTAAAATTTAATTTAATTCCATCATGTTACACTTATTTAATTTTTATCATATATTTCATTGTATTATTTTTATTGTTCGGTTTAAACTATTTCTTAAGTTAAAATGTTTTATGTTAATATTATCTTCTAATGCGTAGTTGTCAAGTTCATTTGCACAATAAATATAAGGAATTCATTCACAACTATTTAACTAAAAATTTAACTCTATGTATAAAAATGATTTTATTTTAAATAAGTAACTTTATTCAAAGTATAATCATTCTAAAAAAAATATTATTTTATCAATCAACAAATAAAACATTAGTAATGATTCTAAAATAATTATTACTAATTAAAGCTTATGAAATTACAAATTGATATTATAAGTTTGTGAGTGTACTTTTAAAAAGGTAATATAAATATGTAAGATCTTTTGAAAGGGAAGCCTAATAAACTCATGATAACCTCTAATAAACTTATGATAAAATATATATTATAAATGAAAGTACTTTGTTTTTTTATTATGTTTTCTTCATTTAATTATAATAATATTTTAATATTAATATGTTTTTTTATTAATCAAAATATTATATATATATATATATATGCAATGATCGCTATCCAAACATGTTGAAAAAGGTAAGGATTAAAGCACGAGTGGTTGCAAACTCAATAAATTTGACTGATGCAAAGGGTCATGGGTCTAAGGGGATGAAAACTGAAGTTTAGGATGGATTAGTTGACATCTGGTTGTCCCCTCAATGGCAAAGGAAGTCAGAATTTGTTTGGAGGAATAGAGCCTCCATACCTGACGTAATGTTGCACACAGGAAGATCCATTAGTTTTTGTGAACACAAAAAGAAGATACTATAACAAATTTGATTCAGTAATTATATATATATATATATATATATATATTTTTATGTATTCTATTTAATTGAATGTTGATTACAGGAGATAGAGAAAAACCAGCAAGTTTCTTATCTAGATGTGTACCATAAAACACATAAGAACAAGGTAGGAGCATTTGTAGCTGAGCACTCTAAGCAATTTGCTGTATGTGGCTTAAACCTAATTTTTTATACTGCTAGTTATTTTATGCTATTTGCTATATAAGAACATTTATAGTATTGTTGTACATTATCATTAGTTGTCCATCTCTTTGGTTTTGCTATTTCTCTTGTATAAATATCTTCATTTGCTGACTTTCGTATGTGAGGGAGATTTTACTATTCTGATTGTTAAAAATTTTAGTTTCAGGATTCTTGGCTTGGTATTATTTTTCTTGTGCGCTCTGTAATATGAATTGAAGATCTCAAGAAATATATAGTTATCTTCTCTTTTTCAATGAATTGAATATTATTCTCAAGTGGGTGATGTACATCTTTTATTTGTTTTGAATTTGGTCATGTGTTGTTAGCCGTGGAAGACTTTCTGTCTATTATTTATCAATAATTTCTGTTTGGATTTCATAGTTAGTAATGAATGTGTGGCCTTATCACTGTAATAATTATATTGTGGGATGCTTTTGGTGTTCCTGTACTGTTATGATCTCTCGGCTGCTTTTTTTACATTCTTTCCTTTGCATTAGATTGACACTACATAATCTTGTATTGTTTGCTCTTGTAGTATAATCATATAAGTTATAGATAAAGTATATTTGTAGAGTTGGTAAATATTTTACTTGTAATATATGCAGGACAACCTTGATAATGCAATGTCACAAAAGTATGGTGAAGAATCATCTTATCCTGAGATTGACCCAGATATATGGTTAGAGGTTGCGGCTCTCACCAAAAAGGGATGGGTTCATGGCTTGGGTCACGGTTTAGAGCTGTTAACTAATGGATCATCAACGTCTACAACCCCAGCATGTGCTACTTCCCCTTCCATGTCTACTCCATCACAAGTAGCCATAGATGTAGCTGTAAATGCAGTAATGACATCTTTTGTTAGTACTCAGTTGGCACCGATGTTGGAGGAAACTTTATCTAGTACACTGGCCTTCAAGCTCCAAATTTAACTCCTGTAACACCCCCTCGAGGTGAAGAACCATTAGATCAAGTTGCTAAGATAGAAGATGATGATAATGATTTGGGATTAGATTGATTACTATCTTTATGTTTGTATGTCTTGAATTTAAACTTTGTTTCTGTATTAACGATCAGATATTTAATACACTTTTCTTGTATTTACAGTCTTTAGATTTTAATATAACGGTCTTTAAATTATTTATATTGTGATTAGAAGTTAATTTTGAATAATAAATAAGATGTTGGGTTGAAATTAGCTACACAATTGCTATGGATTAGCTACGAAATAGTTAGAGACTAAATACAAACTTTAGTTACAAATTAGCTATGGAATCACTATGAACTAAAATAGAAACTTTAGCTACATATTTGCTACGAATTAGCTATTAAATAGTTTGTAAATATTAGCTATAGATTAGCTACGGATTAGCTACAGAATAATTAGAGACTTTAGCTACCAATTAGCTACAGAATAGCTACGGACTAAAATAGAAACTTTAGCTGCAGACTTGCTACGGAATAACTACAAAATAATTAAAGACATTAGCTACATATTAGTTACGGATTAACTATGAAATAGTTAGAGACTTTAGCTACAGATTAGCTATGGAATAACTATGGACTAAAATAGAACTTTAGCTGCAGATTTGCTACGAAATAGCTACGGAATAATGAAGACATTAACTATAGATTAGCTACAGAATAGTTAGAAACTTTAGCTACAGATTAGCTATAGAATAGCTACGGACTAAAATAAAACTTTAGTTATAGATTTGCTATGGAATAGCAACAAAATAATTAAAGACATTACCTACAGATTAGCTATGGATTTGCTACAACATAGTTAAAGACTTTTAACTACGGATTAGCTATGAAATAGCTATAGAATAGTTCGAGACTTTTGCTACGGATTAGCTATAAAATAGCTAGGGAATAGTTAAAGACTTTTGCTATGAATAATTCCTAGCTAATTAGCTATGGACTTATTATTTTATTTATTGAAAATCAGTTAGGGATTAGCTACGGACCTAAAAATTAATAGCTATAGAATAGTTACGGACAAAGCTATAGATAATCTCTAGCTAATTAGATACGGACTTGTTATTTTGTTTACTGAATAATCAACTATAGATTAGCTACGGATTAACTATAGTTTAGCTACGGAATTATTTCGTAACTAATCCATAGCTAATTAGCAACCTGTTTTACGCTATGGACAATTTCGTAGCTAATTCCTAGCTAAATTTATTAGCTAGGGATTAGTTACGGATTATCTAGGAAATTATTTGAAGCTAAATCTATTTTTTCTTGTAGTGATATATAATGTGTATATTTTTTTATATTTACATCATTTTAACATAATACAATACATGCAAATTACACTTTATCCGTATATAAATAATAATACATATAATCTTTATTATTGTGTTATATTTAATTAGTTTTATAGTCCTACCAAATCCTATCTTTTTTTTTTTAATCTTTATAATGTCTTATATATGGTGTTTTAGATTAATAATTTTACACAAGAATTATTTCCTCACTTCATCAATTAGTGTTTATTTTTCTCATATAATTTTTATTTTTGAGATAAGTACGAAACATTAATGATTTTATAATATTTTTTTCAGCTTTTAAGAGATATTTTAAAAATACAAACAAGCTCCTATTATATTTTATTATACTTAAGTATATGATCTTATTTGTTTTATTTTTTATTTTTTAAATTTAGAACTTACTTTTATCTCTTAAATTTATGATTATTAATATATATTAAATATTAATATTTAATTAAAATAAAATGACACTATAAATATCATTTTTAAATAAATTATATTTTAAAATTATTTAATTCATTAAATCCTTATCATTTTGGTATATACGTGGTTATAAAGTTAAGTTAAAATTTTAAAATATCATTAAAAATTATAATTTTTTTTAATTATTAAAATATAAGTATATTTATGTTAAAATAAAATATTTATACATACTGTTAACAAGTGTTTAATGAAAATTTTATCAATATAATCATATAAAGATTTGTTTTTTCAAGAAAAAATACATTAATTTTACTAATTATCAATAATTTGTAGAGTTATCGACTCACTTTTATTCCTAACAATTAGAAAAACAAATATTGGAAACATCCTTTTTATCTACAACGAGGCCATGAAGTGAAAGTTGTGTGCAGCATAATTTGAGCAGTAAAATTTTCCTTTTCAACTATGCAAACTATAGAGCAGTCAACCAAGTAGTGTTTTTTAGATCACATGATTTGAGTTTATGGAGATGTGGTACTCCCAATAAAAAGACAACAATATACAGTAATCTCAAAGTTTGGATTATTCCATTTCTTTAGTTTCATGAATGCTATCTGGATCATTCCTTTTGGTTTTGCTTGAAACATAGATTTATTTGAAGATTTTGCTAGAATATACATAAAGAATATCTTCTTCTATAATTTCAAATTTTGCATAACCAATATTTGGATGCATCCCAGTATTAATAATATTTGTAAGGTTTCTATCTAAAGGAATTTTTGTAGGGAGGTCAATGATAAATGTGTGAAAGAAAATGTCATTTTTTAACATATTTTTTTAACTTAAATCATTTAACAAAAACTTAACAGAATTCATAAAATAATACTAACAACTTTTTAATATTCATCCACTACTTTTAAAAGGTCAAACTTTTATATAAAAAGTAATTTAATATTATCAATTACTTTATCATAATTTTTAATAAAATATTTATTATTTTCTTAATTAATGTTTTCAAGATACTTATTAACAAAATTTGTATCATTATTTCATATCATAAATATTATAATTTTTTTTATTTTGATATTATTGATAACATTGATAAACTATTTACAAGGAATATTTTTGCTGAATTGATAAAAAAAATATGTTCGTTGGCAAGTATACTCATAAAATAATAATAAAAGCTCTAAAATAAGATTTTAAAATATGGTTTCATGAGAAATATTTTAAATTATCAAGAATTTTTTAATTTAATTGTTTAAACTTAAAAAATATAAAATTAAATAATATAAAAATTTAAATATAAAATTGATTAAAAAAATTAAAATAACATAGCTTTTAATAATAAATTAATCAAGAGAGCTTAGAACATATGATTTTACTTTTATAATTCTTTATATTTTTTTTAGATTAATTCTAATTTTAATTTTTTTTATAATTGTCAATTATTTATATTAATTCTATTAATACCCAATGATCATATAATGTTAACAATTTTTGTTCTAAGCTATTATCTCCAATGATAATGCAAGGTAAAAGAGAGAAAACATAAATAGTCTATAAATTGTTAATTTAATAATGATTGAAAGAAAAGAATTAAGCTTGATCAACCTAATTTTCGGTCTCATTTTATCCTATAAATCTATTAACTATATGTGGTACGATCGCCTACAATATAATTAATTATAATATATTTAAGAGTTGTCAATTTTGAACATATCAATATAGCACAATAAGATAAATACTAATTAAGAAAGGAAACATGAAATCAATTATTAATTAGAAAGATCTCATAAAGTTATGCAAAGAACCTATCATAGCCCTGGCTATGGATTTAACTAAGCACAGTATAAAAGAAAGTCAAAACAATATTAAACAAATCCATAGATAATTAAAAAATAATACAAACTAGAGCTGTCTTCAATGGAGGAGAGATGAAAAGAGTCCTTGATCCCCAAACGCACTTCCAAAGCTCAAATAATCATCAATGACTGGCTAATACAAAGATTAAGATGTAAAAAAATGTGTAAAAAATGTAGAACGAATGATATCAAAAGGATATTTAAGTCACTTCTTTAAGGTCTCTTTAATAAGGTTTGAAAATCCTAAGATTCTTTCGTAATTGAACTTCTTGCAAGTAAGCACGACCATAAGCATAGTTGTGCATGTGACTTGAAGCACCCACACGCTTATTGTTAGTTGCTGTGAAGTCCTATTTTTCATCCAATTTATACCTAATGAATCCATATTTTTACTGATATTTTAGCATAATTCTAGCTCATTTAATAAGGAAAATATATGAAGAAAGCAGAAAAACTCAGAAAAAGAGAATGATTGAAAGTTCTATTTCAATTTGTAGTTATTTTCACATTTGTAGAATTTATGCTTAGTTCTTAAGAAATTTATCTTGTTTTTGAAGGAATAATCTGAGCAAAAGTCATGGAAATGGATTATCAATGGAAAGGAAGAGGAAGAATGGCAATGTTGGACTCCAAAATACAAGAATTATGGGATGCAGCCTGGGCGTGATCACTATTGTTAGCGAAAGTGATCATTCCAGAGCCTAAAGGAGAAGAAGAGCCTGTGCGTAATCACTTTTATTTACAAGAGTGAGTGTTGCCAGTGTGCGTTATCACTTTCGCCAACGAAAGTAAAGCGTTCCAGAGAAGACTCCATTCCTAATGAGCTGCGCGTTGTCACTTTCGCCAACGAAAGTGAGCGTTCTAGAGGCACTTGTATCAGGACAACTTGCGCGTGATTACTATTACTCACGAAAGTGATCACGCGCAGCCCTTTGACCTCCTGCGTTGCCACGATTATGAATAAAAGTGAATGTTCCAGAGAAGCCTTCAACTCTGCAAGTTGCGCGTGGTTACTCTTGCTCTTGAAAGTGAACACGCGCACTACATAAAGCTTCTGCGTGGTTACTCTTGTGAAGAAAAGTGACAACGCGCAGAACTGGAGTTTCTATATATACATGATTGAAGCGCGAAAACGGGGATCTTTTGCTCATTTTCTGTTTTGTTAGTTAGATTGTCGTTGAGAGAGAGTGGAGAGAAGATTGGGGTCGAAGCTTGAAACTCCAAGAAGAGGGATTGGATTGGAGTTCGTGGCCATGGCTGCTCTGCATTCTTCTTCTTCTTCTTTCTCTGTTTTTGTTGCAATGTGTGCTTAATTTCCCATAGTTAGGGGTTTATGGAACTCGAATTGATGTATTGATTCGACTTTATCTTCTGAACTTTAAGTTCTTGGATTAATTGAGTTGTTAATTCTGCTTTTCATGCGATCTTTGAATGGAAATTCATTTGATTAATCAAGAGGAATCTTTACCAATGGGAATTGGATTGTTTGCTCCGATCTGAATTGGCAACCAGTGTTTAGGGATTTCTTAGGGATAAGGAGACCTAATTCTGCAATCTTATAGTTCTAATTCTTAATGCAACCTGAAATTGAATCTCACCTAAGGGATTAGGGAGGTTTAGTGGATTGTTAGGGTCAATGAGTTAAGGAATTAACCTTTGGTTAGGTATATGTGAACTGATTGTCAATTATTCAATTGCTTGAATGTTCAGAGGATTTAATTGGATTGATATTGATATTCTTGTGAAATAAATTCCTAACTATCCTTCATTGCTATTTCATTTCATCACAATTTTATACTCTGTTTGTCTGCAAGTTCTTTACCTTTAATTGCTTTGGTTTAGTGTTGTTATATGATACAAATCTCATTCCAAAATTTGTATGACTCAAATGGTTATAATTCTGTGAAGTGGTACTTGAACCTAAATTCCCTGTGGAGACGATATTTGGATCTTAAATTTACTTATCACTTGCTGCAATGCTAGTATACTTGTTAGTGTAGATTGCTAACAACAATACCTAAAATTAATTTAAAATCTAATTGTGTTCTTCTTATGCTAAATTACATAATTAATATATAAATAAGTAAAAAATTAAAATAAAATAATGACTATACATAAATATATAAACTATAAAACGTGCCAAATTATATATTTATCAATTTTATCTGAATATCACATTTTCTTTTACTTGACGTGGATGCTATGCCAATAAATTGATGCATGAGATAATGCGAGTGCTGCATGTTTATTTAGAACTAAATTATAACAAAGTAATTTAATGAATGTGATAATAATACAACATTAATTTCTTTAAAACTAATTAACAAAATCAATACCCAACTTGAAATCTACAAATAATTTTGAATTTCATCGTAAAAAATACCAAGTAATAGAATATTTATATAATTTGAAGTGGTTTTATTTCTCAGTGAAACGAACTTCAACTTGACTATGGGTTAATTTAGAGAACCGTGTATTTAACTGTTTATTTAATAATTTTTTTAAAACAATGGCTTATATCTTAAATTTAATAATAAAATTTATTAGGATAAATTTAAAGTATTTTATTTTAATAAATTATACTAAAAATTTTTATTAAATGAAATTAAAAACATTTTATAAAAGTCATAATTACTTTTCGTGATTAAGTTGTTGATAAATTTTTTCAAATAAATCTTAAGTGAAGCTCGACTCAGCTTTAGTTTTACATAGAATTATAAAAAGAGCTACTTAACAAAAGTAAAAAACGTATATAAGTTTTAAGTATTGTTAATATTATTTATTAATTAAAATTAATTTAGATTAAATATTTATATTTAATATTATTGTAAATTAGAAAAATAAGATTCTAATTTTAATTAATAAATAATATCAATAACTGGATATAAATTTTATGCTTAACAAAATACTGTTTATTTTAAATGTACTCTTAACTAATAGGCCGTTTTGGCAAAGGACAAGTTGTTTTCCTTCTTTTAACAGTGAGTATCATAACAGTATTATTGCATTTGCGGTAAGTCGAATTCGAATCAATCAGATTAAAAAGTTAATGTTTGTTTGATTTATAAATTTGTGCTTACTTTAATATTGTTATTTATAATTTTTATGTTAAAAATCAATCAGATTAACATCTTAATGCTTGTTCGATTTTGCGTCAATCAGCTGGTTATAAATTTATGCTTATTTTAACGTGGTTATTTATAATTTTTTTTAAATTTATGTTTATAAATTTTGTAATGTATTCTTAAGCACACATTTAACTTTAGGTTTGTATTTTTTATATCTAATAAAATTTCTAATATTTATACAAATATTATTAAATTAAAATAAATTTTATAAAATTATAAAAATAAATATTATATTATTATTATTATGTAAAATAAGATTAAACAAAAGGGAAAAAAATTAAAATTAAAATTATAAAAATTAATTTAAAAATTATAATTTTAAAAATCCTGTTATTTGAAATAATTTTTAAAAATATTTTTCAAAGTAATATGTAAAGATAGATTACTACATTTTTTTACCTAAAAAGATTGCTATATTTAAGAAACTCCAAAGCTTTTGTGATGAGATTTTTGAAGTGCGACAAAGGATTAATATTGTATTTTATTTACCATAATAATATTGGATAAATATACTTAAACTCCTCCAACTAATATGTACATCCATAAAATTTATTTATTTTTAATTTAATCTCAAAGAAACATCACATTCACACATTGCTTCAGTTTTAATAATTTAAACTACATTACACAGAATTCTCAACATTAAAACAAAAATAGCATTTAAAATGTAAATAAAAAATGAGAACTAAAACGAATAGATTAAAAAGAATATAAACTGATAGAACAAAAGGAAAAGGTAATTTTACTCCAAACAAATTAAAGGTCCATTTATTTTAAAATTAACAAAATACAAGTAAATGTATATTTAAATAATTACTTAACATGGGAATTTTATTCTTTTAAATTTAACTATATTATATATTTAATATTAAATGGGTATGTGCGCCACCATTTGCTTAGAATCATCACAAAGGGAAGATGGCAACAATCATTCTAGCTTGAGTTTGGTTGACACGTGTCGAAAGCTTATCTGAATGATGATTATTGTTTGAGTGGTCAAGGATTTGCTAGAAACGACAAAGGGAAGTGTCAATGTAAGAGCACAAAGGCAACGGGTTGATTCATTCATTGGTGTGAGAAAGGGTCCCTCTTTCTCTCTCTAGCTTGGGCCAGCCAGCACATTACTTCTCTCTCTCAAAATGGACCCTACTTTGGAAAATTTTGAAGCTCCTATCTCTTTCCTTCATCCCCCCTTTGTGCTTTGGCCTAATCTCCTTCCCCACTTAAGCACAAATTCCCACCCCCAAAAAAGCCTTTCCTTCCACACCCCACCCTTTTGTATGGTATTTAAGTCCATCACTGGCCTAGGTTCCCTGTGCTCATTTTCACCAAACTCCCACCTTCCATCCTACACACACATTTATTTATTTTTAGCTTAGTTCCATTAGGCATGGCCAGCCCACAATCCAATACCCTGCCCCCAGGATTTAGGTTCCACCCTACTGATGAAGAGCTCATTCTTCACTATCTTAGGAAGAAAGTAGCCTCTATACCTTTGCCAGTTTCCATCATTGCTGAGGTTGATATCTACAAGTTCGATCCATGGGAGCTACCAGGTTTGTCTATCTATAAGATCTATATATCCTATTTTATTATTAAATCTATAGAGATAATTAAATTTCATTTGTATTTACCTTTAATTAATTATAAATTCATTTTAAGACTATTAGTTATAATTTCTGTAATCACATAATTTTAAAAAATGTTTAAAAGCAGTTTCAGACGTGTTATAATATACTATGTAAAGTCAAGTTGACATGTGTCGTTCAATGTGCAGCTAATGAGAGATTTTTTTGTTTGTTGTGGTTTGTTAACAGCTAAGGCTGCGTTTGCAGAGAAAGAGTGGTACTTCTTCAGTCCAAGAGACCGAAAGTACCCAAATGGAGCGAGGCCAAACAGGGCTGCTGCTTCAGGGTATTGGAAGGCCACAGGCACTGATAAGAACATAGTGGCATCATTGGCAGGAAGAGGAGGAATTCGAGAACACTTTGGTGTGAAGAAGGCTTTGGTATTCTACAAAGGAAGACCCCCAAAGGGTGTCAAGACCAATTGGATCATGCATGAATATCGCCTTGTTGACACCAACAAACCCATTAAACTCAAAGACACTTCCATGAGGGTGAGTTCCTAACTTAGACTAACACTGCTTTTGTATTTTATTAAAACAATACTTGCATCAACATAATATTTATAAGCACAAAAATAAAATCAAATAGTATTAACATAACTAAGATTTAGTGCAAAATATGAACCATCCAATCGATTGATATATTAATTTTTACTTGTTCAGTTGGATGACTGGGTTCTATGCCGGATATACAAGAAGTCAAAGCATGCTCTATCTTCCACTACAGAGGCAGCATCAGTGCAAGTGAATGATCAACAAGATCAAACAGAAGAAGAGGAGCTAATCAAAGACACCCTTTTACCAATCTCAAAGAGTCATGTCCCTTCTCTTCAAAACACATTAATTTCTCAAAAATCCATATCCTTCTCCAACTTGTTAGATGCCACGGACTACTCCATGTTGAGCAACATTTTATCTGAAAACCATTTCAACAACCCAATTCCAAGTTCTGGCTTCAATTGTGAGACTATGGATCAAGAACTCCCCCAAGGCCAAAACTACACTGCCACTACTAATAGCAACTTGTTTCAAAAGAACCCTTCAATTCCTTACATGGAAAATATGATGAGGCCCAAACGCCAGCTTTCAAACATAGATGAAGACGCGTTATACCCATCAAAGAAATTCCATAGTTCCTCTTGCAATTTCCCGAACACCAACCTCCAAAACCAGAACCCACAATGGAACTTCCTCTCCAAGCAGCCATTAATGAATCAGCAGTTACTTCCGGGTCCTCAGTATCTTCCATTTCAGTGATGATAACCAAAAACAATTGCTACCCCAATGCATGTTTGGTTCAATTTATTTTAAAATAACCACTTATATTTTATAATTTTATAAAAAATTTAAAACAATAATTATTTTTCTAAAATAAATTTCTTCCAAACAATGCTATGTCAGACAAAAAGAAAAAGAAAAGAGTTAAATATCCACAAGTTGAGCCTGCCATAGCACATCGTCTACATGTTTCATTACGTAAGGATTAGCACAAGGAAAGACAGTTGTTATTTTCTTTTTAATTTTCTCTTCTTTTCTTTTCTTTTTTTTTTTTTGAGCTCAAAAACTATGAAAAGTGATTTCGTTGCACTCTGGAACTGTTAGATAAGGAAACATAAAGTAGGTTCCACTATTGAAGAGTCAAAAGAAAAAATCTAGGATTGACGATGAATCATAGACTAATCGTGTAGAAAATGTTAATTTGTACGCGTTGGGTTGGACAATTAGTTTTAATTATCTGTACTTTGTATACAATGTACTGGTTGGATTACGATGATATTTCATTCTTTTTATGGGAATAGCTTTAAATTTTCTTTTGGATTTGCATTATCACCATTTGCCAATTTAGCATCTGAAACTGAAATATTGCACCTTTTGCACTCCGTTATCTTTAGTTTGCCATATTGATTTAAACTACGTACGCCATTACTTACTGAAGTCACGATGAACCTATAGATTATATCTATCTCTCTCTCTCTCTCTCTCTCTCTATATATATATATATATATATATATATATATATATATATATAAAGAATACAAACAATCATAATAAAAAAAGTAAATCAATTGATCAAGTATCCAAATAATAGAAACGTTACAAGAAAATAGAATAGATAGTTTCTATGTATTCTTATATAACTTCCATTTTTTCTTCAACTCTTATTTTTTTTTAGAAAAGATATAATATCACAATCCCAAGCCAAGTCCAACTTTGCTAAATATATATATTATCCAAATAAAAACATTAAGCTCGTGGTTGTGGTGGTGGTTATAGTCAGTATTTTTCTGATGCTGATAAAAAAAGATACTTTTCTGATAAAAGTATAATCAATTGATATTAATTTGCGTCTTCATATATTCATTTTTATATGTGTTAGATAATATTTACTTGATGCAGTATCTTTTCTACACCGTACACATAATTCTCGTTCTTTTTTCTAGATTGAAATGGGTTGAAAAGAAAGTATTGTTTTCTTTGTATAGTACGTTTTGTTTATATAGTATGTTACATATCGAACGCACAATATTAGTTGGCGCCTAGGTATCACATAACGCATATGTGGAATTCCAAAAAGTTTAAAAAGAATTTCGTTTTGCACATTAGTTTATTTTTGGTATTTTTCTTGTTCTTATTGGTTTTGGCTTTTTGCACAGTTGCTATTGGCACGTATCATGTTATATGTGTAAAAAAAAATCATTAGCATATAAATTTGTTTGAGTGAATCTAACTAAAATATAGGTGAATTAATATTATAGCGATTTTTCTATATTATAACTAGTTGCATGCATAAATGATAAATTAATAATTAAGTACAAAAGAAGATCTTGATGTAACAAATATCTCGTCTTTATCACTTTGAATCAAATATATTTTTAACTTGTTAATGATAAAACAAATTATTTCTTTTTTAACAAAAGCTCTTTTTATCAAGCCTACATGTATGGCATAGAAATTCACATTAACTCTACAAATAATAAAAAAAACTCCATATAAACACAGGTATCAACCTGTTACATGAATATCATACGTTCAAGCTTAAATAAACAATTAAAATATTTAATTTAACAGAACCATTAGAAAGGGGTCACTCCATGTATGCGTCATCAATGGTTAATTGTTAAATAACAATATGACCACGCATTACATATCAATCTCGACAATGTATATAAGATAATTAAGGTTGCATGTAAAGCTGTTAAAAAGTTCAATTCACCCAACCCTAGCCACACGTGGGTTAGGGCCAAAAAGTTTTGTCGGCCAAAAAATTTCATAAATTAAAAGTCTTATAGGCCAAAAAATTCACTAGATTAAGGTTAGGGTCAGGAGGGCAAATTTTTTTTTATCAATTGCAAGTTTTCAATTCAAATTTAATTTTATAATTAGCTATTAATCATTAGTACAATAACAGCAAAATAAAATATCAATCTATCTATAAATAATGGTGGAATAAGTTAAACCAAAATTTCAGTAAATTCAATTTCTAACATTAGTGTAGTAACATAATTTCCATAAGCAATCTAAATTTACATAAATCCATCTATAACAAAAGAACATCAGTCCAACTGCAAACAAAACCAATTTCAAGGACTCATTTGTCTTTTTAGCACAAATAAGAAGCAGATAACAGCAAAATACACAAAGGCAATTGCAGGACTTATCATTATCCATTGTAGAGTAATGTTGAACATATTAAAACTGTCAAATGTCAAATCACTTCTGTCATTTTCTCTATGAAAGAAATAGATAAAAGGTGATAAAACAATTATTGGTAAAAAAGAAAACTCGACATATTAATTGTTAATAGATTCATACTTTACCTGCTTGTTAGTCTTCAATATCTTGTTGCATACTAGACTCTAGTGTTGTTGTCTCATCATTATCTAAAAGTCAAAAGCAATAAAAATAAAATTAAATAAAATTATATTTGTATAAATTATATAATAATCATAAAAGGTCATTACAATAAATATTACCACTTGGACTTTCAACAAAGCCATGCAACCAATTCCTAGTACAAATTAACATTTGTACATTTTCTGGAAGTGTAGAGCTTCTGTTTAGTGAGAACATGTCCACCAATACTAAAAGCAGATGTTGATGCTACTTTAGTTATTGGAATACTAAGCATGTCTTGCGCTAATATAGAGAATGTCGAAAATCTCTTTTCATTATTCTTCCAATAATGAAACACATCAAATTCTTTAGTGTCATCATAATCAACTTATGATTCATCCAAATATAAATCCAATTCACTCTTACCAACAGTAGACTTATTTTCATTTTGAAACATTTTAAACTCTTGCAAGATATAGCATAATAACCATTTAAGAAAATAAAAATAAGAAACACATCATGATTAAAATGACATAAGAGAACATACATTGAATAATTTTGATTTCTTTGACCTATTTCCATCTCCATGTGACTTTGGCAACAAATTGGATTAATTGGAAGGTTGAGAGCCACTTGTAGCATTAAAATTATTTGCATATCCTCCATAAAGTTTATCAAACTTATCCTTCACATTATTGACATTCTTATAAGAGGTTAAAGGATCAAGCTTGGTGTAGCAAAATGTTAAAAAGTTAAGCTTCAAACGAGGGTAAAAAATAGCTACAAAAGCTAACAAAACACAATAATTTTTCCAATATTTTTCAAAATTTCCTTTCATTCTTGTAGTCATATCCTTTATAACATCATGTTTATTCAATAAATATTCATTCAACAAACATTCAATGTTCCAAACTTGCATAAAATATAAGTTTGAAGTCGGATAACAAGAACCAAAAATCATATTTGTAGTCTCATAAAACGCTTATAAAAATTCACATAATTTCTTTCTTTTCCTCCATTTCTCATATGATGGACAATACTTATAATTCCTATCAACCACGTGAAGAATATAAAAAGCTTTTTCAAACTTGATTGCACTTTCAAGCATTAAAATGTCAAATTCCAGCTAGTAGACATATATAATCTTAACCCAATTATTGTGTCTATTCTAGCATCCTGCACACAATCTTGAAACCATCCTTCCATCTGATCCTCTCACATACTTAACACTCTTTCTAATTTTAAAGAGTATTTTATTAGCTACTTTTAGACCCTATTGTATAATCAAATTGAGTATATGAGTAGAACAATGCACATGAAAAAAAAATTCTCCATCACACAACAAACTATTTTGCATACAAAGATGGTTGTTCAAAATATCTTGCATATTGTCATTGATAGAAGCATTATCTAAGGTAATAGAAAAACTTTTTTTTTTTTTATCAATTTCCCATTGCTTCAAACAATCAAATAAAGAGGCTTTTAATTCAACTTCAGTGTGAGGAGGTTTCATTCGACAAAATTTAAGAATTTTACTTACTAATCTTCAATTCTCATCAACAAAATGAACAGTTAAGCAAATATAACCCTCACTAGTAGCTGTTGTGTAATACCCCAGATTTTGTAATATTGTTTAATTATTAAAGTATATATATATATATATGTATATATGTATGTATATATGTATGTATGTATGTATGTGCGAGTTACCCTATGAGGTGTGTTGATTGATATGAGTATGATCTATACATGTGTGTGTAATGATGTGGATTGGGACTGGATCAAAATAGATTGATTAGATATACATATATGTGTGTTGGTGTGTGTATGCAGGCTAAGTGTGGATAAAAATGCAGGGCATTCTCGCTGTAGCGAGAGAGTCCTGGGCGTTGTCACGACCCCTTTTTTTATAAGGGACCGAGAACATTGTTTCTACACCACATACTTATTTTAAAAATAGGTAAATAATAGAGAATATAAGTATAAAAATTCACTTCTCATTCAAAGTAAAAATGAAGTTCCTTACAACAAATATCCAACAGATCAACATAATATTACATTTAGTTTATAATATTCAAAATACCAAAAAAATTATAATACGTGACTCCCTCGACATGAGGTCTCATATATAAAGAAAAAGGACTCTGATGCATTATTACTCAACTCCAGCTTCTAACTTTTCTTCACTGGCCCCTCAGCCTGTGAAGTAGATGCAACACCTGCTACATCTGCTCACGTACCACCGTACGATCATCGCAGTACACACGCACACAACGACATAGAAAGAAATGCAAGGGTGAGCTTACCAAACATAAAATAAAATTATATATATATATAGATCAAAATATTTTTCACAGCAATAACCCCATGCATTTCCAGCCCATCTAATGCACAGCATGAAAACGGTTTCCAACTGGTTTCACAGCCTAATTAATCCAGAAGGAACCGAGCCGGTCCGGGAGCGACCCATTCCGGTATCTGGATCCAGACAAAGACAAAGACAAAGACTCAAAGCATGAACTTACCGTTACATGTCTACCCACCTAAACATGTAACTCGGCTCTATAATGATGCACAACATATATCTCAGCATGATGCACGCCACCAAAATTATTTTAACAGCTCAACTACGGCAAGTTTATAATAGATCAGCCAAAATCTCTAAGATTTTAAACTAATTAACAACGATTCTGACTTAGAAAATAGCTTTTATTCAATAGATCTAACAAAATCATATCAAAATATCTTGAAATAACATATTAAACCGTTCAAAACATAGTTCATAGGTTAAAGTAAACTCCCCTTACCTCAGAAAGATGATTCACACTAGATCTACCGAATATTACTTGATTATAACAAAAATTCACCGAAGATTCAGCTTTAGAACGGAGTTTCTCCTAAGAACACCATGAATTTCTATAAGAAAGAGAAGGAGAAGAGAAACGAACGGTAAATCTAGCTTCAAACTTAAAGAAACTTACTTCCAATCCTTCAGAATAGATGTAGAATCTCAGATCTGGCGAGAAATCTAAGTTTAGAAAGGTTTAGTATGAGAGAAATGGTGGTTTACGGCCTTAGAACCTTTGAGAACCTTGGATAGAGGTGAAGAAATGAAAATTTCGTGTGAAGCCCCCTTTTTATAGAAAATTTTCGAAATTTACTGTTCACGCCGAAATTTACTGTTCACCGCCGGAAAACACTGTTCACGCACTGTACATACGCGGTTGTCACTGTTCATACGCGGTTTGTACTGTACACTGTGACGTCACCGATGACGTCAGCTGTCACTGTACATACGCGGTTTGTACTGTTCATACACGGTTTGTACGCGGTTTGCACTGTTCATTGCACTGTTCATACGCGGTTGCACTGTTCATTATACTGTACATACGCGGTTGCACTGTTCATTCATTACACTGTTCATTGCACTGGACATACGCGGTTGCACTGTTCATTACACTGTTCATTTACCGGTTCATACGGTACGTTTCAATTTTTTTTTTTTTTTTTTTTTTTTTTTAATAATAATTTCAAACTCCATCTAAATATATTCCAATATCAAATAATCCTTCAATTAACATTGAACAAGTATAAAATATTATAGATTACTCAATAATAAATTAGAAGCCTGACAATTCTCCCCCCGAAAATAAATTTTCGTCCTCGAAAATTTCATTCCCAAAGAAAAGATGAGGGTACAACTCTATCATTCTTTCTTCTAACTCCCATGTGGCAGCACCAGTTATTTGGTGCCCAACAACCGTTACTAACCGAATAGACTTACCTCTAAGTTTATTAACTCTAGTTTCCTCGATACGAGCAGTGGGACCTCCACGAGACAAGTCATCTCGTAACTCCACAACATCGGGCTCAATTACATGAGACAAATCTGGAACATACTTCTTTAAGCTGCGACACATGGAAAACATTATGTATTCCGGACAACCGAGGTGGTAACGCTAATTCATAGGCTACCGGTCCTCGACGATGTAATATACGATACGGTCCTATGAACTTAGGTGTTAACTTCTTTGCTCTTAAGGCTCGCCCCACACCCGTAGTGCGTGATACTCTTAAGAATACATGATCACCAACCTCAAATTCTAGGGATCTTCTGCGTCGGTCGGCATAAGATTTACGTCGACTTTGGGTAGCTCTTAGCTTTTCTCTAATAAGTTCAACTTTCTCCTTAGTCTCTTGCAGCATTTCAGGTCCAACCATCAAATGTACTCCATCTTGGAACCAACAGATAGGGGTTCTACACCTTCTACCATACGAGCTTCAAATGGTGCCATATCTATACTCGAATGATAGCTATTATTATAAGTGAATTCTACCAAAGGAAGCATATCCTCCCAATTACTCCTCTCGTTCTACAATGCAAGTCCGCAATAAGTCTTCTAAGGTTTGAATAGTACGCTCGTATTGACCATCCGTTTGCGGATGGTATGCGTAACTCAACCTCAACCGTGTGCCCATAGATTCTTGGAAACTCGCCAAAAGCGGGAAGTGAATCGAGGATCCCTATCGAGATAATACTAGAAGGTACTCCATGCAACCCGACAATCTCTCTAATGTACAATTCTGCTAATTTCTCCAAGCTAAAGGTCATGTTAATTGGCAAGAAATGTGCACTCTTGGTTAGCCTATCAACTATGACCCACACCGCATCATGATTCCTAAGCTGTTCTAGGTAGATGGGACACAAAGTCCATAGTCACATGGTCCCACTTCCACTGGAATTTCCATCGTTTGTAACTCTCTGGAGGGCTTTGGTGCTCCGCTTTTGCCTTTTGACAAGTCAAGCAGGCTTTAACAAACTCGGCTATCTCTCGCTTCATGCCTGGCCACCAAAACATCTCGCTTTAAATCTTGATACATCTTGGTAACACCAGGATGAATGTTGAGACTACCCTTATGTCCTTCTTCTAGAATTGCTTTCTTTAATTCGGTATCTCTAGGGACACAAACTCGACCTTGACATCCGAGAATACCATCAACACCTTTCTTGAAACCCTTTGTCTTATCTCGTCCCTAAGAGAAATACAATCCGACATAACATTGGATCCCACAATTGTTTATCTTTAATTTCTGTAAGAAATTATTAGTCACCACAATTCGGCTACAACTAATCTTTTCGGGTGATAAGTCCACATGTATGTTCAGGTCTCGGAATTGTTCTACCAAAAGGGTTTCACTGACTCTTAGGGAGAATGCCTGAACCACATTTCTACTTAATGCAACGGCCACCACGTTAGCTTTTCCTGGATGGTATTGGAGCTGAAAATCATAATCCTTAAGGAATTCCACCCAACGTCTCTTGCCTCATATTTAACTCTCGCTGATCAAATAAATACTTCAGACTCTTATGATCACTATATACATCGAACTGAGCTCCATAAAGATAGTGTCGCCACACCTTCAGAGCAAAGACTACAGCAGCTAACTCAAGGTCATGAATCGGGTAATTTCGCTCATGAGTTCGTAATTGACGAGATGCATAAGCTACCACTCTCTTATCTTGCATCAACACACATCCCAATCCCTGATGAGAAGCATCACAGTACACCTCAAACGGTCGACTAGTATCAGGGAGAATCAACACCGGCGAAGAAGTTAGTCTCTGTTTTAACTCATTAAAGCTTTGCTCACATTCCTCAGTCCACACAAAGGGTTGATCACGGCGAGTTAACCGTGTTAATGGTGCAGCTATCTTCGCGAATCTCTCTATAAATCTCCGGTAGTAACCTCGCTAGGCCCACAAAACTACGAATCTCTGAGGCTGTCTTCGGCCTTTCCCACTGCAACACCGCTTCAACTTTGGAAGGATCAACTGCAATTCCTTTAGCTGAAATAACATGACCAAGGAACTTCACTTCCTCTAGCCAAAACTCACACTTAGACAGTTTAGCATACAAGCTGTTTTTCCCTTAAAACATTAAGTACAGTTCTCAAATGCTCTTCATGTTCCTCGACGAACTAGAATAAATTAAAATATCATCAATAAAGACTACCACAAATCGATCCGAGAAAAGGTCTAAAGATCCGATTCATGTAGTCCATAAACACAGCTGGAGCATTTGTAACTCCAAAAGGCATCACTATATACTCATAATGACCATATCTAGTGCGAAAAGCAGTCTTAGGAATATCTTCATCCTTCACTCGGATCTGATGGTACCCAGGACTTCAAATCAATTTTAGAGAATACCTTAGCACCTCTCAGCTGGTCCATCAAATCATCGATTCGCGGCAATGGGTACTTGTTCTTAATTGTCAACTTATTCAACTTGCGATAATCCACACATAATCTAGAACTTCCGTCTTTCTTTTTCACCAAGAGAACTGGGCTCCCCAAGGCGATACACTTGGTCTAATCATCTCGTTTACGCATTAGATCCTCGATCTGCTCCTTAAGCTCAATTAACTCTTTTGGCGCCATTCTATACGGTACTACGAGACATCGGCTCAGCTCCGGGAATCAAATCTATAGCAAACTCTACCTCTCTACGTGGAGGTATTCCAGGAATATCCTGCAGGAAAATCTCGGGGAATTCTCGTACTATCGGTATTGATTGAAGGCTTTGCTCCACTTCGCATTCATAACTCCCAATAAAACAAAACAAGATACTCCCTCGGCTAAGGATGTTTCTACTTGGCGAGTAGAAATCAATTCTACACAATCTTGCTGCTCGGAAAGATTAAACACCTCCGCCACAATCAATTAGCACACGATTAGCGGTTAGCCAATCCATACCCAGGATTACATCTAACCACGACATCGGGATACAAAGAAGATTTACTTTGTATCTTCGTCCCTCAATTGCTATGGGACACCTAACACAAACCGTCGAAGTCTTAATTGAACTTAAAGTAGGTGTCGATACTACTAAGTCACATCCTAGATCGCCCACCGGTAATCCTAAGTTTCTCACACAATTGTCCGCAATAAAAGAGTGTGTGGCTCCGTAATCAAATAATACGTAAAGAAAAGTACCGCCACTACCGCTGTTCCTTGAACAAGATCTCGTTGCACGGGTCGCCTCTCGATGCGAAGTAGTGAATACACGTCCCTCTGCTCTCGATCTGGTTGTTGTTGGAGCCCTAGTTGCTTTAGGCCTAATAGCGTGCAAGGCGCTAGCAGAAGACGAAACCGCCTCTACTAGGCGTAGGACAGGTCCCTTGCAAGGTGCCCCGGGCTGCTGGCACGAGAAGCAAACTCTTACATCAGTCTGAGGGCATTGGCTCAGATAGTGTGGTCCACCACACCTAAAACATCTGACAATCTGTGGCACTGAGACTCTAGGAGAAGAAGAAATTGCTCCCCTAGGCTGAAATGTAGAAGTAGCAGTCCCACCGGCACCGGGCCGATGCCGCCGATCCTCTTGATCGATATGATCGAGGCTGTTGGCGTAGCGACCATTGTAGGGACCCTTCTTAGTGCCCTTACCTCCATTACCATAATCGCTAGCAGCTCTACTAGATGGAGCCTTCCCAACTCCACCAACATCCTCTGCATTAAGACTCTCTATAATGGTGGCTTGATCCACCAAGTCAGCAAACTCCGTGATCCTGAGTGGGATCAAAATCCTCTTTATGTCAGTTCTCAGCCCGTCCGAAAACCTCTGACATCTCCACTCCTCTGAAGTCGGGTGAGAATAAAATCTGTAGAGCCGCTCAAACTATATTGCATACTCATAGACCGATGAGTTTCCTTGCACCAAGTTTAGAAACTCTCGTTCTTTGGCAAAGACGAACATGAGAAGGGAAAAACTTTCCCAGAAACTACTTCTAAATACAGCCCAAGTAATGACTTCACCTCGGGCCTCTAGCATAGTACGAGCTCCGTGCCACCACATCTCTGCATCCCCTATCAGCATATACGTAGCATATATCACCTTTCTCTCCTCGGTGCAACCCATGGTTAGGAAGATCTTCTCAATCTCCCTGATCCAGAGTTCAGCGAAGATCCGGTCCATCCACTCCCGTGAATTGAGGAGGATCATTCTTTCGAACTCGACAACCCATGGTATTCGGGAAGAGGTGAGTGAGGTAGGCTGCCGCTGCCTCGTGCCGCAGCCAGCCGGCTTGATTTGCGGCTTGCCGTCGCTGAATCATATCTAGACTCGCCTAATGGCTGCCATGGCCTCCATGGCATGAGCCATTTGGTTCACATCAGCGGGAGGAGGATTTGCAGCAGATCTTCTTGGTCTAGCCATCCTAATATATAGACTAGCTTAAATTACTAACGTTTAACATATTCAAGAATACCACCACATAGCTATATTCACAGATTCAGCTTACGGTGATATATTCATATTTAGTATATCATAAAAATTTAATCAATTTAGTACTCGGCATAACAACATATCAACATTCACATAGCATAGCAAACACACTCATTTCAGCAATCATTTACAAATTAGCTTAACGAGTCTCTTATTCACACGGTATGACTCACCTATAGCTCACCCAAGTATCATATACCAAGTTTCCTACATCAATCATGTCTGAGAATCGAGGTGATCAAGCTCGTTCCCTCACAACTTGATGAATAGAAATTATGATATATGATTCACAGCTAAAACTTATATGTCTAATATGCACAACTGACGCCTAACAACCTCACCCCGTAGGTTTACCTAGACCATGCTCTGATACCACTAAAAATGTCACGACCCCTTTTTTTATAAGGGACCGAGAACATTGTTTCTACACCACATACTTATTTTAAAAATAGGTAAATAATAGAGAATATAAGTATAAAAATTCACTTCTCATTCAAAGTAAAAATGAAGTTCCTTACAACAAATATCCAACAGATCAACATAATATTACATTTAGTTTATAATATTCAAAATACCAAAAAAATTATAATACGTGACTCCCTCGACATGAGGTCTCATATATAAAGAAAAAGGACTCTGATGCATTATTACTCAACTCCAGCTTCTAACTTTTCTTCACTGGCCCCTCAGCCTGTGAAGTAGATGCAACACCTGCTACATCTGCTCACGTACCACCGTACGATCATCGCAGTACACACGCACACAACGACATAGAAAGAAATGCAAGGGTGAGCTTACCAAACATAAAATAAAATTATATATATATATAGATCAAAATATTTTTCACAGCAATAACCCCATGCATTTCCAGCCCATCTAATGCACAGCATGAAAACGGTTTCCAACTGGTTTCACAGCCTAATTAATCCAGAAGGAACCGAACCGGTCTAGGAGCGACCCATTCCGGTATCTGGATCCAGACAAAGACAAAGACAAAGAAAGCTCAAAGATGAACTTACCGTTACATGTCTACCCACCTAAACATGTAACTCGGCTCTATAATGATGCACAACATATATCTCAGCATGATGCACGCCACCAAAATTATTTTAACAGCTCAACTACGGCAAGTTTATAATAGATCAGCCAAAATCTCAGCATTTTAAACTAATTAACAACGATTCTGACTTAGAAAATAGCTTTTATTCAATAGATCTAACAAAATCATATCAAAATATCTTGAAATAACATATTAAACCGTTCAAAACATAGTTCATAGGTTAAAGTAAACTCCCCTTACCTCAGAAAGATGATTCACACTAGATCTACCGAATATTACTTGATTATAACAAAAATTCACCGAAGATTCAGCTTTAGAACGGAGTTTCTCCTAAGAACACCATGAATTTCTATAAGAAAGAGAAGGAGAAGAGAAACGAACGGTAAATCTAGCTTCAAACTTAAAGAAACTTACTTCCAATCCTTCAGAATAGATGTAGAATCTCAGATCTGGCGAGAAATCTAAGTTTAGAAAGGTTTAGTATGAGAGAAATGGTGGTTTACGGCCTTAGAACCTTTGAGAACCTTGGATAGAGGTGAAGAAATGAAAATTTCGTGTGAAGCCCCCTTTTTATAGAAAATTTTCGAAATTTACTGTTCACGCCGAAATTTACTGTTCACCGCCGGAAAACACTGTACACGCACTGTACATACGCGGTTGTCACTGTTCATACGCGGTTTGTACTGTACACTGTGACGTCACCGATGACGTCAGCTGTCACTGTACATACGCGGTTTGTACTGTTCATTACACTGTTCATTACACTGTTCATACGGTACTGTTCACTTTTTTTTTTTTTTTTTTTATAATAATTTCAAACTCCATCTAAATATATTCCAATATCAAATAATCCTTCAATTAACATTGAACAAGTATAAAATATTATAGATTACTCAATAATAAATTAGAAGCCTGACAGGCGTGAAGCATGAAACTGTGCCTTTCTCGCTGTAGCAAGAAGGCACTAGGAGAGAAGGATGAAACTGTCGCTTTGTCGCTATAGCGAGAGGTCCTCGCTGTAGCGACAAAGCCACAGTTTGTGATGCATTTTTGGGTGCAGTCTCGCTGTAGCAAGATTCTGCAGAAACCAGAATGCAGTTTTGTCTGAGTTTTTCACTGTAGCGAGGGAGAGAATATCTCGCTGTAGCGAGAGTGTCACGATCAGAGAGGATTTAAAGGGAGTTAGAGTTTGAGAAAGGTTATTTCTCACCTTCCCTTCGAAATTTCTTCTATTCTCTCGAGCCACAGTCCTATTCCAACAATTAAATTGCCTCCAAAGCTGTTTGAAAGCTAGATTGAAGGTTGGATTTGAGTTGGGAACGCTTGGAGGTGAGTTTTAATGGTTAGAGTTTTGGTTTTTCGCTCCCCTTCCCTGTTTTCGTGATTTCTCTGGGTTCTCATGGAATTCTTTCGTGTATTTAGGATGAAGTCCATGTGGGGAGCCTTCTCATTGTCAATTTTGTGTGTGGGTCTTCATTTAAGGTAAAAGGGTACTCTACCCTATCTCATTTTGTTTAGAAATTCATTTATTCTCTATACATTATAATGTGGCTGAAATGGAATGTGAAAATATATATGTTTTGATGAATTTATTACGTTGGACATGGAGTAGTGGAGGTCAGTTAGTATTATGTGTGCCAAAATGGTTAAATTGTGTATGCTTGAGTGACTTAATGGGTATGAACTCGGTTGAAATTGTCGTGTGTGTTGGAAATGATGTATGTTGAATGGAATGTGAATGAATATGGGCACTTGTGCCATGTGTCGTAAACGATTATGGGCCTATGTGCCTATAAAGTAATGATTATGTAATTATGCCGTGTTCTGTGAATAAGTAATGTGTGTGGTTGAAATATGTGTGAATGGGGCATGTTGAATGCCATTGTAATGATGCTATGAATGATTCAGCGATACACTGGAGGTGTGGAAGATGAGGATGATAGAAATACCTTGGGAAAGAAAGAGTGGTGGTGACACCAACAGTGAGCGTGAGTGCACCATGGGTCACACACTCTCCTCCTGACTAGACCTCTGACCATTACCTTTGATGAGCGACCTGTGACTGCTCACGCGGTATCCGTGAGGCGAGGGTAACCAACGACCATTCATGATGTAAATCTGTGATCACAATGCCACAGAGGGCATGGCTAGGTGCAGTGAGTGCACATGTGTAAACTATTTGGTGCCATGAGTGCATCGATTATGAACTGGAATGAAATGTTGTTTGTGATTACTTAGACTTGTGTAGAATATATTAGAATAACTATAGTTATGCAAGGTGAGTCTCTATGTTATGCATGTGTGTATGGGACAGTGTAGAGTACTCACTCTTACTTTTTCAGGTAACCAAGACGATCAACACCGGACTCAGTGAAGGAAGGATGAACTGCTATAGGACTTATAATTTATTTTGAAATTTATGATGTAATTGGATTAGTCTTGTAGCAGTCTTTGATATAAACTTGTAATCCTTTATTGTTTTAAAATGTTTTATGAAGCCATGTGATGAGAATTTTAGTTAAATGAAAATTTTTAATATTCTCATTTTTGCAAAATTTATTATTTAGAAATCAAATTAAGGTGTTACATGTTGTCCAAACATCAAAGATAAAACATACTATGTTAGGAATATTGAACATAACTTCTTTGAGTTTTTCCTTTTCTCTCATGTAAATTTTTTGAACATCTGACACAACAGTATTTCTAGAGGACATTATAACATTGGGATTCACATATTGATCCACTCTTTGATCATATCATACTCTGCAAAGTTGAAAGGAAGATCATGTTTGATTATGGCTTGTGTAAGAATGTTATGATGAGTCTTTTGATTAATTTTTCTTGCACTAAAATTTACATCTTAAGTAGGAACTACATCTATACTTGAACTTTGAATACTTTTACTAACTGAAACATGTTGACTTAAATGTGAAGTTCCATAACAATTTTTTGTCTTGGAATTTTTTCCAATAGCATAATCATGGCCACAATATTTGCACACTGTCCTTTCACCACCATCCTTATCCACATCATTTTTAGTAAAATATTACCAAACATTTGAAAGGTGTTTCTTAGGTGTCTCAACACTTCCAGACAGTATAGGAGTTTTAGAAATAACTTCATCATCTATATTCACAGTCTTATTCATAGAGTCCATAATATAATTTATAGTTCCTATGCATTAAAACAAACATAATAAAAATTAGAACAAACACATTTAAGTATTATTTGATAAATGTATTAAAACAAAATGAATTTTATTGAATTTTATTATATATCTACCTAAACAATTTTTGCAGGATGAAATCACCACAAGAGAATTGGAATATCATATAATTAATTAATTGATAACAATGCTTAACCCACATTGCAATTTTTATGTGTGTTAATGTAGTAACTAGGCAAATGATATAAATTGGTAATCATTGTTTAAAGTAAAGCAAATTACAAAAATAGAGTCTACAATAAAGTGGGTTGTGTATATAAATATTTTTAAATACAAATGCATAAATAAATATAGATAGTAAAGATGGTTGTGTATATAAATATTTTAATTTATTATTGTTATTATGCATTGACAGTGAAGGAGGATTCAATGGGCAAGGAGGATAAAGATGTTGCAGCTGTACACACCCTAGATGATTTTACAAGAGGCATAAATAGTCTATTGAAACAAAGAGTAAATTGTAGTATTAAAAATGAAAATTTTAAATATAGTGCTCCTAAAAATTGTAAAATGGCAAGCAATCTCACGAGGATGATCTCAATTTTAACTACCGGTGCTTGTGCTACGAATTTGGGAATAATTATTAACAGAATTGGTATTAGGGTTTCTTTGGATAAAATTTGGGATTATTTTTAGGGTCAGGGCCAACCCATGGGTATCCTTACCCTAACCCATATATGATGGGCTAAATAATTTAGGGCCAAATTAATTTTTTTAATTAATATTAGAATAGGGCTTAATAGATTATTCCAAGGTTGGGCAAGGCTGGCCCGAGGGTATTGGCCCTTTTTGATAGCTCTACTCATATGGATTCTAATGTCAAGTTTCCTTTGGGTCGAGGGGAGTAATTGTACTTAGAAAGGTATTGATGACTTGTGAGCAAACTCAACTATCTCACTGTTACCAAACCTGACATCACCTTTACAATTAGTATTATAAGTTAGCTTCTCAATACCCCGTGTGATAGCCATTTGGACATTCTAATTTGTATTCTTTGGTGCATCAAAAAATGCACTAGGATGTGGGCTATTATATAAAGATGGTAATGTCAAAATCACTTATTATTCTAATATTGATTGGGACAGGATCACCAACATATAGAAGTTTCACTTTTGAATATTGTGTTCTAATTGGAGGAAATCTGACTTCTTGGAGGAGTAAAAAGTAGACATAGTTGCTCGGTCTAGTAAAAAGCTACTAATAGAAGCTTAAACCAGTATAAAGCTCGATTGGTAGCAAAGGGATTTGCTCAATCATATGGGATTGATTATGAAGAAACATTTGCACTCGTGGCCATGGGACAAGGCATTTGTAAAGGAATTTGGCTAAAAAGGATGTTGGAAGAACTAAAAGTTCCTAATAGTGGTGCAGTAAGAATGTTTTGTGACAACAAAGCAGTAATTAGAATTGCTAAAAATTCAGTTCACTATGAACAAACTAAACATGTCTAAATTGATTGGCATTTCATGAAGGAGAAGTTGGACAAAATGACTATTAATATAGATCATGTGCATCATGTAGCAAAATAATGGATATTTTAGACTAAAGTTGTGCCTAGACACCTATGAAAGCATCAGGTCCATCCAATCTAGGGATGATGGATATCTATCATCTTGATTGCCCTATTGTACAACTGTATACAATTTTTTTTTAGATTTGTGAGTGATTGTAATTACAAAATTATAGGCTTAGATTTGAAATCAATTTGTATTTCTATTCCTTGAAATACCTCTAGTTTATTCATTAGATCAGTGAAAAATAAGAATCACTTTTCCACACTTATAGATTCATCCTGAATAGATTCAAAAGCACCACCCTCATACATTGATGAGGGTTGTTATGAATAGCTATAATAGACTTACTAGGATTAGGGTTTATGTTAGTATTATAATAACAGGCTTAGCGTAGTAGGGTTACATATGTATCCTTATAAATATAAGGGTCTCTACATATTATAGTATATCCAATTCCAGCACACTAATCTGTTTCTCTCTCTATATATATATATGCTCTCTCTCTCTTAATTCTACATGGTATTAAGTGTAACATCCTCATTTTGTAATTTATTATTATTGCAATTAATATTAGTTTTTTGTGCATGTTATTTGAAATTAGAAGTGTTTAATTGATGTAAACTATAGGATATCTCGCTGTAGCGAGAATAAGGCAGTGAAAATGGAACATTCTGGAGCCCTCTCACTGTAGCTAGAATCTCTCGTTGTAGCGAGAATGCTACTCTCTCGCTGTAGCTAGAATAACAGACAGCAAAGGAAGAAAACTTCTGATTTTTTCGTTGTAGCGAGAACTTCTCGCTATAGCAAGAAAGTCGCGAGTTTGAGAGATATTTAAGGAACTCTCACCCTAAAATCTTCATTTTCAACCAAATCACATATTCCTCTCCATCCTCTTCATTCTTTCCTTCTCCTTTCTAAAAAAAACCTCTAATAACTCTCGATCTCTTTCAGATTTGAACTCAAACATCCATTCTTCTTAGATCTAAGAAACCTTACCTCTCGGAAGATCTCTCCGTAGATACTGTGGAATCTCTTTGTAGATCACTCAAAGAACATGCATTCTTCTTAGATCTAAGTAACACAACACTAAAGGGAGATACTTCCTTTACCATAAAAGGTCCTGACCATCTAGACTTGAGTTTTCCAGGGAACAACTTCAATCTAGAGTTGAATAGTAGAACTAGCTACCCTGGTTTGTATTCTCTCTGCAGGATGAATCTGTCATGTATTCTTTTAGTCCTTTCTTTATATAGTTTTGCATTTTCATATGCAAATTGTCTGAATTCCTCCAGTTCATGTAGCTGTAGCACTCTCTTTTCTCCAGCCTTGGTTGAATCAAAATTCAGCCATTCAGTAGCCCAATATGCTCTATGTTCAAGTTTCACAGGAAGATGACATGATTTCCCAAACATTAATTGATATGGTGACATACCAATTAGTGTTTTGAATGCAATTTTGTATGCCCATAATGTATCATTAATCTTCCTTGACCAATCTTTTCTTGAGTTACTAACTACTTTCTCTAAGATCTTCTTGATTTCTCTGTTTGAAATTTTCACTTGTCCACTTGTTTGAGGATGATAAGGAGTTGCTACTCTGTGTAAGTCCATACTTATCCAGAACATTATCAAGGTATTTATTGTAGAAGTGTGATCCTCCATCACTAATCAGAATTCTTGGCGCTCCAAATCTTGAAAAAATGTTTTTTTTATGAAGGAAATTACCACTTTGGCTTTATTTGTTCTGGTTGGTATAGCTTCCACCCATTTAGACACATAATCCACTGCCATAAGTATGTATTCATGAGAAAAAGAAGTTGGAAAGGGTCCCATAAAGTCTATTCCCCATACATCAAACAGTTCTACCTCCAAGATATTGTTCAAAGGCATCTCATGTCTTCTGGAAATGTTACTAACTCTTTGGCATTTATCACAGTTTTCTACATAAATTTTTGCATCTCTGAACAATGTAGGCCAGAAAAATCTAGCTTGTAATACTTTGGCAGCTGTTCTTGATCCACCATGATGGCCTCCACAATCTGAACTGTGACAATACTATAGGATATCAGCTTGTTCTTTCTGTGGAATACATCTTCTCAAAATGCCATCTACTCCAATTTTGAATAGATGAGGATCTTCCCAAATATAGAACTTGCTGTCATGAAGAAATTTCTTTCTTTACTGCCAATTCATTCTCTTTGGAATGTGTTGAGTGGCCTTAAAATTCGCTATATCAGCAAACCAAGATAATTCATCCACAGTTAGCAGCTTTTCATCAGGAAATTCTTCATTAATATCCAAGTAATCTGATGGCAATGTGTCCAATGGAATTCTGGATAGATGGTCTGCAACACCATTCTCTTTTCCTTTCTTATCTCGAATTTCTAACTCGAATTCTTGAAGTAGTAGAATCTATCTTAGCAGTCTTGGTTTAGCATCCTGCTTAGAAAGCAAATATTTCAGAGCAGCATGGTCAGTATATACCACAACCTTGGACCCTACTAAATAAGACCTCAACTTATCAAAAGCAAATACTATAGCAAGGAACTCTTTTTCAGTGGTTGTGTAATTAATCTGTGCAGAGTTTAGGACTCTACTAGCATAGTAAATCACGTGTAGTCTTTTATCTTTTCTTTGTCCTAATACAGCACCCACTGCATTGTCACTTGCATCACACATTAGCTCAAATGGTACAGTCCAGTCAGGTTTAACAAGAATTGGAGCAAAAATCAGTTTTTCTTTTAAAACAGTAAAAACATGCATACAAGATTCATCAAATACAAATGTTGCATTCTTTACAAGCAAGTCACTAAGAGGTTTGGCAATTTTAGAAAAATCTTTAATGAACCTCCTATAAAACCCAGCATGGCCTAAGAAACTTCTAATTCCTTTCACATTCACAGGTGGAAGTAATTTACTAATCACTTCTATTTTAGCTTGATCAACCTCCACCCCTCTAATTGAAATCTTATGGCCAAGCACTATTCCTTCTTGCACCATAAAGTGACATTTCTCCCAATTCAACACCAAGTTGGTGTCTTGACATCTCTGCAAAACAATGGACAAATTAGATAAACAATCATCAAATGAATTCCCAAAAACAGAAAAATCGTCCATGAATACCTCAATTATTTTCTCAACCAAGTCAGAAAAAATAGCTAACATGCACCTTTGAAATGTAGCTGGAGCATTACACAGCCCAAAAGACATTCTTCTATATGCAAATATTCCAAAGGGACAAGTAAAAACAGTTTTTTCTTGATCAATTAGATCTACAGCAATTTGGTTATAGCCAGAATATCCATCTAAAAAGCAGTAAAATGCATGTCCAGCTAACCTTTCTAGCATTTGGTCTACAAAAGGTAAAGGAAAATGATCTTTTCTGGTTGCATCATTCAGCTTTCTATAATCTATACACATCCTCCATCCTGTGACAGTCCTTGTGGGTATCAACTCATTCTTTTCATTTGTTACTACAATCATTCCACCTTTTTTAGGTACCACTTGCACAAGAGTTACCCAATTGTTGTCTGAAATAGGATATATGATCCCTGCATCTAATAGTTTAATTACTTCCTTCCTTACCACTTCCTTCATGGCAGGGTTTAATCTTCTTTGAGGCTGCACAACTGGTTTAAAATTTTCTTCAAATAAAATTCTGTGCTTACAAAAGGCTGGATTTATACCTTTTAAATTTGAAATGTTTTACCCTATTGCTGATTTATGGGTTCTCAAAATTCTCAACAACTTCTCCTCCTCTTCTTCCTTGAGTTCATTGCTTATGATAACTGGATTTTCATGTTTATGAAGAATGCATATCTCAAGTGAGATGGAAGTTGCTTTAAATCCAGCTTTTGACTTTTCCCTTCTTCTCCTTCATTTTTCAACTCCTCTTTGATCAATTTTTCTGCAGGTATTAAAATAGGTAAAGTTTCCAATTGCTGCTCCATTTCAAATACGTTTTCATCTTCAAAATGCAGAGGTTTAGTATTTCCTGTAGCTATGGTTTCTCTCAACACAGAAATTTCATCAAATCCATTCAAAGAATAAGGAGTGATCATAGAATCCAATGTATTTACTCTCATACATGTGTTATCATCAATTGGATATTTCAAAGCTTCAAATACATTAAATATTACCTTTTCCTCCTGAACTCTAAGCATTAACTCTCCTTTTTTCACATCAATGAGAGCTTGTCCAGTTGCAAGGAAAGGTCTACCCAAGATTAATGGTATGTTTGCATCTACCTCCATGTCCAATATGACAAAATCTGCAAGAAAAATAAATTTGTTAACCTTAACCAACAAATCCTCTACTACTTCATATGGTTAAGTATATGATCTATCAGCTAATTGCAATGTAATATTGGTTGGTTTCACTTCTTCTATCCCCAATTTTTTCATAATGGCTAATGGCATCAAATTAATGCTTGCCCCCAAGTCACACAATGCTTTTTCCATAGTACAATTTCCTATTTCACAAGGTATGCTAAAGGATCCTGGGTCTTTTAATTTTTGAGGAAGTTTTCTTTTAAGAATAGCACTGCACTCCTCTGTCAAGGGTATAGTCTTATCATGTTCTAACTTCCTTTTCTTGGAGAGTAGTTCCTTTATGAATTTGGCATAAGATGACATTTGCTCCAAAGCTTCAGCAAATGGGATGTTAATTTGCAGCTTTTTGAACACATTTAGAAACCTCTCAAACTACTCCTCTTGCTTAGGATTTTGCACTCTTTGAGGATAAGGCAGTCTCTTATAGTTTTCTGGATCAATTGGCTTGTAAGTGTCCTCAAATAATTGCTTCTTTGTCTTTCTTTCAGGACTTTTATGAACTTCTTCATTCTTTTCTGAATATTCTGTCTTTAGTAGATTGAAGTTCCCTTGCTACAATTCTTCTTTTAAATCTCTTTCCTCTGCTACATTTTCTACTTGCTTTTCTGCTGCAACATTATTTAGTTTCTTTTCAGCTAGTTTTGGACTGGCTACAACAGCTTCACTTCTTGTAACTATAGCTTGACATTGTTCCTTTGGATTCACCACTGTGTTGCTTGGAAATCTTCCTTCATCTCTGCTTGTTAATTGTTCATCCAGCTGTCCAATTTGAGTTTCTAACTTCTTCATAGAAGCTTCTTGATTCTTGATGCTGGATTGAGTGACTTTCATAAATTGTAACATTGTTTCCTCAATCTCGTTCATTCTTTCACTTATTGGTCTAGCTGAATGTTGACTCCTTTGAGGTTGAGTAGAAGAATTTCCTTGAAAGTACTGCTGTTGTTGGTGATTTCCTGCATTTGAAAATGGAGGAGATGTATTAGTTTTTTTCATTGCAGAATTCTGAGGATTCCATTTATAAAATTGTTGACTCCTATTATTAGAATACTGAAATCTAGAAGGAAATGATTGTTGAGGATAAGATTGTTGCTGTCTTTGATAATTCTCCATATAATTGACTTGCTCTTGTGGTTCAGGTGTAGGTACATCACATGCACCATTAGCATGATTCCCTCCACAAAAATCGCATGTCAACTGACTTGTTACCACATTTCCAGTCTGCAAATTATTAATCTACTGAGTCAAAGCTGTTATTTGATCAGAAAATAATTGGTTCTGCAGCTGATTCTGTGCAAGAAAAGTTTCCATCATCTTTGCTTCATATTCATTGCCTCTTCTTGTATTCCTCAAGTTGAAATTCTGATACATGGATGAAGCCATCATCTCAATGATTCTTTGGGCTTCTTCCAAGGATTTCATGCTCAAAGATCATCCTGCAGCTGCATCAATCATAGTTCTAGTTACTACTTTCATTCCATTATAAAAAGTTTCCAACTTCATCCATTCTGGAATACAATGATGTGGACATCTTCTCAACAACTCTTTATATCTTTCCCATGCTTTGTATAGTGATTCTCCTTCCTGCTGCACAAAAGATGTTATTTCTCCTCTCAGCTTAGTAGCTTTTGAGGGAGGAAAATATTTTGTTAGAAATTTATTCACAGGTTCAGTCCATGTGGTGATACTTCCCTGAGGCTGTGCTTGTAACCAATATTTGACTTTGTCTCTTAAGGAAAATGGAAATAGCCTTAGTCTAATAGCATCTTCACTTACTCCATTCATCCTTATAGTATCATACAACTGCAGAAAATTAGAAATATGCAGATTAGGATCATCAGAAATTCTACCAGAAAATTGGTCCTGCTTGACTAGGTGAAGTGAGGTTGGTTTTATCTCACAATGATTGGCTTGAATGGTTGGTCTAACAATTAAAGAATTATAGCCTTGCATATCTGAAATTGCATAATCTCCTAGTGTTCTCATTCTATGTTGTTCTTCCATTTCAACTTTTGGAGTTGGTTGTCTAAAAGGTGAATGTTTCCTATTTGCAAAAGGAGTGACTTGTTTCCTATTTGCAAAAGGAGTGACTTGAAATTCTGGAGAATGTATAACCTCTAGATCACTGTCACTTCCTAAAGATCTCTCTGCTCTAGTCTCTTTTCTTAATCTCCTAAGAGTTCTATCAATGTCAGGATCAAAGACAAGAGTAGATTTATTTTTGTTTTTACCACGCATATACAACTAAACACAGATATAGTACAATGAAAACAGAAAACTGCACATGTAATGTAATATTTGCAGAAAATTTAAAGAAAAAAAATGCTCAATCTAGCTATTTTCCTGTTACTAATCATATTGAAACAAATTATTCCTCAGCAACGGTGCCAAAAACTTATTACTTTTACAACTGTTGTTGCACTGAAAGTAAACTGACTAGCAAGTGTACTAGTGTTGTTGTTGCAAGTTATAAAAAAATCTTAGAATCAAATTGAGTTCCAAGTATCGTCCTCAGGGAATAAAGTTCTCAATTACCACTTCACAAGATCAAAATTAGTTGAGCTTTACAAATTTCAGATGGATTTGGTATGAATGTATCAAAAATGAAATTAGAAAGTAAAACAGAACAGTTAGCATAAAAGTATATAGTAAACAGATGTAGAAAGAGTAGCTAGGAAATTGTTTCACCAAAACTTCAACATTGAATTAATAAAGTTATGAACTTTCAAGCATTTAGATGGAATGACAATCAGTTTCACGTTATATTAATCAAAGGACAATCTCTTGTCTAAATGAATCTAGCATCTAATCAAATCACTCTAATCCCTTAGATCTAATCCAATTAAATGCTGCATTAAGTTTGAGAAACTAAAAGATTTCAAGATTAAGATATCTTATCCCTAAGAAATCAATAACCTTGGCAATTAATTCAGATATGAGAAACAAATTCAATTCCCATTGATAAGAGTTCCTCTATGATTAGTTGATCAAATTTCAATTCAATCACTACTTTAACAGCAGAATCAATCATTCAATCTAATCCAAAACTCAAAGTTCAGATCCAAAATCAATTCAACATTTCTATTTTAGATTCACAGTTCCTAACCACAAAGAGTTTAAGCAAACATTACAAAAAGAGAAGAGAAGAGAAGAGAAGAAGAGAATGAACAAAGAAGAAACATCTCCAAGCCAATCTCCATTCTGATCCCTCAAGAAATGAAGCTTGGTGTTCGTCCTCAATCTCCCTCTCTGACTCTCTCAACAACAAAAACAAATGGAAAAATGAAAAATGAACCAAAAAATTCCTTTTAAAATTCCTGAGCTAACTGTCTTTTATAGAATTCCCATTCTACTGGCATGATCACTTTTGCCAGCAATAGTAATCACGCAGAGGCTAATTCTTCATTTTCACTTGCGCGTGTTCACTTTTGCTGAAAATAGTAGCCACGCAGAAGCTTCCCTTACTAATGTCATGTGCGTGTTCACTATTGCTAGAAATAATGAACACGCAGAGGCTACCTTCTTGCGCATGTTCACTTTTGTGGATAAAAGTGAACACGCGCAGTAACTCTTCTTGGAGGACTCTCTGGAACACTTACTTTTCTAGAAAAAGTGATTACGCAGAAGCTCTTCTCAATGCAACCTCTCTAGAATGATCACTTTTGCCAGCAAAAGTGATTATGCAAAAACTCTTCTTCATTTTATGGTTCTGGAGTGATCACTTTCACCAGCGAAAGTGATCACCCAGAGGTTGTTTTTCAATTATCAACTTCTTTCCTCCAATTTTTGCTACTTTTGTTCTATTTTTCCTTTGATCATCCAATCCTCATGAACTTAGCTCAGAATTTCCTACAAAAGCATACTTGAATTGTCATTGTTTACATAGAAAATCAATGAATTTTAAAATAACTATGTTTAAAAGTGACATGCAACATTTTATTATTTTTTTAAGGGTTTCTACTATTTCTAGCATGTTTTCTTTATTAATTGCATTAAAAACTATTGTAAAATACTAGTAAAATATGGATTCATCAGAATGTTAACAATGAAAAGGGTGCACAATAAATTATTGAAAATAAACATTCACAGGCCACACCCTCATCTCCCGACGAAGCTCCTGACCATACCTTTGCTAAAAGGGGCCAGGGCGACACACGTGTATCCGTGATGTTGCGGCCAACCAGCAGCTATCTATACTAAAAGTTCTCAAGGGATCCCAGGGGCAATTATTATGATGAAAAGTGATATAGATAAGATGTGGTAAAGAATATGTATGATATGATATATGTATCGTAGCAGATCAGTTCATGTTGTTATAGTACGTGTGTTGTAGTACATCGACGGGTGTTACTGGGACAAATATATCATGACACATGAATTGAAATGATATGATTCATGTATAATAACATATAGGTCAGCATAGAAATGTATGTATAATGAGTTAAATGTTTTATGTGTTTGATGAATGATTGTATGACTACATGAATTTTAATGAGAATGAATTAGAATAAAGTATTAGGTTAGGACTCTAATCATTATTATTAGTTAAGATATACTAAAAAAAACTTAGTGGGGCGGGAAGTACTCACCCTTACTGATTATTTTCAGGTAATGAAAGAGAAGAAATGGAGACAAATGATCCGTTCTAGGGTCATACTCATCAAGGAGTTGTAGGAAAAGAACTGCTCGGATATAATAAAGTTTTATGAAATAGATGTATAAATCCTTAATATATTTTCATTCATTTTAAAAGAGAAATCTTGTGTTAAGAATATATTTGTATATTTCTAAAGAAATATTGTAAATTTGTAAAGTTTATTAATTCGTATTTTCATATTGTACCATTTATTCCAAATATAAAAGTTTTTATCAATTTTTCCCTAATCATGTTTTAACAATATAAGTTATAAATACAAATTATTTATATATTAAAAGAAGGATGTTACATCAAGAGCCTCCTAGGGTTCCTCCTTCATTGCCACCGTTGCTTGCCACCACCGCTGCCGCCACTGCCAACAAAAAAAATAGCAGTTTCAAAAAGGCTAACCATGACTATTGTGGGGATGGAAATTTTTTTCGGTGACCAGAATATGTACTAATTCGACGTTTACAGTTTGAGTGCAACTTTTTTTTCTAGCCATTGAGACAAAACCCAGGCAATTCTATCACTGTTTGTGGATATACAATGTTTGAATGTGATAGCCAAGATGTGCAGGATGCGCAACATAAGGGTCAGTTACAAAGATTGTATCTCTATCCAAACTTATTGATGTTAAGCTAGATGGAGACGATATGAACTATATGGAGTGAAAATATTTGGTTGAGATTAGCCTGGGTGGAATGGGAAAGGATAATTATTTGATTGAAATGGTACCTATCAATCCTAAGCATGTTGACACATGGATGATACAGGATAAAAAGATCCTTGCGTTGCTAGTAAACTATGTTGATAGGTGAATACAAGCAATTATAATCGATTACAAAACCGTGAAGGAGTTGTGGGACTTCTTGCAATTAATTTTTAGGAAATCTGATAATTTGAATCGATTGTATGCTCTCTTGTAGGAAATTTACTGACCCAAACAAAATAAGCAGAAGCTAATGGACTATTTTTTGGAGTTTAAGAAGCATACTGAGAAGATACAATCTCTTTTAGCTTGCAAAACCATTGACGAGATGATAGCGCAACAAAAGAAACTTATGGCTTTGAGTTGGCTCTCTGGACTTGATTCGAAATATAAGGTAGTTTGTGTAACGCCCCAGATTTTTGTGATAATATTTTGATATATTAATATAAGGATCTATGTGGAATTTTCATGTGTTTGTATGTTTGATTTATATATATGATGATGTGTATATGTGTGTGATACGTGGATGTGTATGAATATGTAAATATGATTGTGAAGAGATCTGTATATTGTGGTTGATATGTGATGTGGATTTCTGATTAAGCTGGAATTGATAGAAAATTTGGCTAAGTGTGTAATGTAGGGCTACTCTCATTGTAGCAAGAGGATTCTCGTTGTAGCGAGAAAGCACTAGGCGAGCTGGGTGATTTTATTGCATTCTCGCTGTAGTGAGAAGGCAACAGAGAGGGGTGTAATGCTAGATTTAAATTTCCAAATAAATAAATTTCACAAAATTAGAAATAATAAAAATTTTCATTTAAATGGTTCTCAAATCATGGTTCACAAAAACATTTCAAAATAGAGATAGATTACAATTTTATCAATCCTTGCTACAGGACTTTAACAAATACATCAAATTTTTAAAATAAATTTCTAAGTCCTATAGCAGTTTCATCCATCCTTCATTGAGTCTGGTGTTGATCTCTTGGTCACCTGAAAAATAAATGTAAGGGTGAGTACTCTACACTATTCAACACACACAAACATAGAGACTCACCTCGGTTACCCTTCACATAATTTCTAACACAGTCACACAAGTATAATCAATCACAAGCAACATTTTCAAGCATTTGATGTCAATTCATGACCGATGCACTCATGGCACCAAAACATTTTACTCGTGCACTCATCACACGTAGCCACGCTCACTGTGATCACAAATTCACACTATGGATGATCGTTGGTTACCCTTGCCTCATGGATACCATGTGAGCAGTCCCGAATTACTCGGCAAAGGTAGTGTGGTCAGAGGTCTAGTCAGGAGGAGAGTGTGTGGCGGTGCATCCATGCTTACTTTGGTGTCACCACCACTCTCTCTTCCCCAAGTTATTTCTACCGCCCCCATCTTTAACACTTCTAGTGTATCATTAAATCATTCATAGCATCGTTACAAGGACATTCAACATGCCCGGCTCACACGCATTTCTTTTATATACAACATTTATTTACAGTACACGGCACAATGCTCATAGTCATTCACATTAGACGACACATAGGTCCACATTTATTTACAACACTCGGCACATATGCCTTTATTCCATCACCCATCATTTTCAACAAAATTCACATTTACATTCAACATGCCATATACACCCATTTCTAACAATTTACATTATTCAATCATCAATCATTGACATGCTCACACATATTCACTCACGTTCTCAATCAAGGGTATGTCAACCCTACAATCAAACCACATTGTATTAACACACAATAATTTCCATTAATCACACATTTTCTTTCCTCTATCTTAGCCATATTGCAATATTTAACAAGATAAATGGTAAAGAAAATACAATGAGATAGGGTAGAGTCCCCCTTTACCTCTCATAGAAGACCCAACACAAAACAATGGTAGAAAACGTTCTCCACACGAATTTTGTCCTTAAAACACATGGAAAACTCTATGAGAACTCAAAGAGAACTCAAAGAGAACCAGAAAATAGAGAAGATGGATAAAAATCAAAACCCTAACCATTAAAACTCACTTCCAAGCATTCCCAACATGAATCCAACCTTCAATCTAGCTCACGAACGACTTTGGAGGCAATTTAGTCAGTGCAATAGGGTTTTAGGTTGAGAGAATCGAAGGGATTTTGAAGAGAGGAATAGGAAATGAATTTCCCAAACCCTAACCCCATTCAAATACCCCTTTGGCCGCAACACTCTCGCTACAACAACATATTCTCGCTGCAGCGACACCCTCTCTCGCTATAGTGAAAATCTCAGAAGGAATTACATTCCGCTTTCTGCATTATCTCGCTATAGTGAGACGCTCTTGTTGTAGCAAGACTGTACCAAAAAATGCACCCCAAACTATCACTCTATCGCTATAGCGAAAAAGTAACAGTTTTACCCCTCTCTCCCAATGCCTTCTTGCTATAGCGAGGATCCACTCATTACAACGAGAATGGCACAGTTTCATACCTTATGCTCAGGGCCTTCTCACTATATGGAGAATGCCTTGCAGTAGCAGCCACACTTAGTTTGTATACACACACACACACACACACACACACACACACACACACACATATATATATATTTAATCTATTCCAGTCCAGTCACAATTCACATTACATTTCAACCACACTATACAAACTTCTCACAATCATATTCACACATTCATACATGTCCATATCATCCTCATGTCAATCAACATACCCCGTAGGGCAATCCACATACACACACACACACACACACACACACACACACACACATATATATATATATATATATTAATAATTAAACAATATTACAAAATTTGGGGTGTTACAAGGGGTGCATTTTTGGATACAGTCTCGATATAGCGAGAGGTTCTCGTTGTAACGAGATTTTACAGGAACCAGGTGCAGTTTCTGTAACATCCCCAAATTTAGTCTACTTTCATGGATCGTCTATTGTTAGTTAGTGTATCTTCACTTTACTTCTTTTACCCTAATTTATTTCTTGTTGTGAATTAAGTTATTTTATGTGATTGTTTGATTTTCAACACTTTTTTTTGTGGCTCTTACTTGCATATTTTTTTGTGCAATAATGTGATAATGCTTAATGTACCCTTTCCTCTTTATACATATGTCTTCATGGTCATGTAGAGAAATTTTTTTGAAAACCCTAAGAGAGCAAGACAAACCCTAGGATGATTTTATTTTGTGATCAGAACGTGTGAACCCTATTTTTGATTATTAATACTATTATTATTATTCTTTTCCTAATCCATTTTATTGTTAATATTGTATTCTTCCATTTGAGAAGGAAGTGTGCATGTGTGGCTCTTGCACTTCCCTAGCCATTATTAGTGATTCTTTTTCTTCCATTAATGTCCACTTAAACCTAGTCATAATGGACCCTAACCTTTTTGCTTCTCCATTAATTAGGCACACCAAGAACAAGCCATTTATTGTGGGTAATAACTTCTTCCATACTCTATTCCTTGTGAAGAAGAGGAAGAAGCCTGAATGGCACCTTTCCCACTTACCCTAATTTTCCCTCTTAATTATGGTAACCAAAATTGTATTAATGTCTAAGAGAGAGATTAATCTTAACGACCATAATTAAAGCTCTTGTTTCTTCTATTTAAATGCAGACTTTTCATATTCCCAAATACTCATTTACTAGCATCAATTTCGTGGCAAATTATTGAAAATTTTCCTAATAATTATACCTTAATTTCACCTAATTGAAAAACCCCTCTATTACCCTATTTATTTCGTCATTAAGCCCTATTTATTTTGCCTCCCACTTATATTCAAATTTTAGAGGAATATGAAGGGACGTGTAATAAATTCCCTCCTCAAACGACCCAAGCTGTTGGCCTGCATTTAATGGGCACCTCAATCAACACTAATCAACACTTAAAATTCTCTCCTGAGATTTTTATTTCTAGAGACCGTAGTCCCATTTTCTCCATTTAATTTGCATTTATTTCTCATTATGATGGTGTCTTGCATGTGCGATTCACGAAGGAAGGCCTACTCTTCAGAAACCAACCAAGGGAAAGCGAAAGGTTGCACAATTCAAATACATAGTGGATGGAGAGAGAAACAGAGAGAGAGAGAGAACATAGCTTAACTTCTCGTGTATGATACCTTAGCACTAATGCTCTCTTGTAAACGAAGGGTCATGACCTACTCTTACTATACTTAAACCCCATTCACTTTCATTTGCTCTTTTTTTTCGTAACACCTCTTCAATACCGCACCTCACTAAGATGACTAAGCAAGCATGAAGGACCCTTTCACACCCTACACCGTAACTTCTCTTTCAACATTCACACCACCTCCAATAAACCACACAGTGGATGGTTTTTTTTGCAAGCAACAGGGGCAAGCTTCCAACTTTCTTCTCATTCTCACTTCAAGCAACACATTTGAATGCGTGTGGTTAAATGTATGATGTAACACCTTAAATTTAATTCTAATTAAATAATAATTTTGCAAATCGGATAACCAAATTTTTTCATAGAAGATTTCGAAATAAGTGAAGGGTTACAAATTAATATCAAATAACTGCTACAAGACTAGTTCAATTACAATATTTTTAAAATAAATTCTATGTGCTATAGCAGTCCATCTGTCCCTTCACCGAGTCCGGTGCTAATCGTCTTGGTTACCGAAAAAATGAATGTAAGGGTGAGTACTCTACACTACCCAAAAGCACATAGTTAGCATAGAGTCTCACCACTAGCACATTACTAATACATTAAGCAAATACAATCACAGGCAGCATTTCACATTCACAAGCATAATACACAAACTCGTGCATATGCACAACAGCCACACTCACTATAGTACTGTGATCACAGATTTACACTATGAATAGTCGCCAGTTACCCCCGCCTCACGGATACCACGTGGGTAGTCACGAGTCGCTCAGCAAAGATAGTGGTCAGAGGTCGAGTTAGGAAGAGAGTGCGTGGCCCGTGGTGCACCCGCTCCACAGTTGGTGTCACCACCACTCCCTCTTCCCCAAGGTATTTCCATCGTCCTCATCTCCCACACCCCAATGTATCGCTGAACCATTCACAACACATTACAACGGTGCTAACATGCCCATTCACACATATTTCATTCACGCATGTAATAGTCATGCTTGCACATGACACACAGCCTACAATTATCATTCATATTACACAACCCTTGGGCCCACATTTTCACAATATTCATTCAAATATACGGCACAAGTGCCCACACTCATTCTATCACACAACATTTACATAAAATCCAAATCCCTCAATTCCGTATCAACACACATATTGTTCACATATCACGGCACATGGCCCACATTACATTTCTCAGTAATTTCCTACCCACTAACTCAGTCACAACACAATATTTAGCAGAATATCAACAATTCACACACAAAAAAGTAGGATAGAGTCCCCTTTACCTTGAATTGAAGACCCACACGCTAAATCCACAAGAGATGCTCCCCCTCACGGATTTTGTCCTAAACACATGGAGAAACTCCATGAGAACTTAGGGGAACCACAAAAACACAGAAAAGGGGTGAAAAATTGAAACCCTAACCGTTAAAACTCACCTCTAAGCGTTTTCTACATGAATTCAACCTTCAATCAAGCTTCCAAACGACTTTGGAGGCAATATAATCGGTGAAAAAGGGTTTGGAGACGAGAGAATCAAAGGGATTTCGAAGGGAGAGGGAGAAATAACTCTCCCTTAACCAAAAACCCCTTTATATCCTTTTCTGGTCGCGACACTCTCGCTACAGCGAGATATTCTCGCTGTAGTAAGGTCTCCTCGCTGCAGTGACACGCCCTCTCGCTACAGCAAAAAAATAGAGAAAACTGCAGTCTGGTTTCTGCAGAATCTTGCTACAGCAAGACTGCACCCAGAAATGCACCCCAAACTGTTGCTACAGCGACAGTTTTGGTCCTTCCTCCCAAGATCCTCTTACTACAGCGAGAATCCTCTCTCGTTGCAGCCAGAACAGCCCAGTATCATGCCCTACAGTTAGGCACTTAGCCCATTTCAGCCCTATCCAATCATGCATACACGTATATACATACACACATCCCTAACATACATATATGCACATATATATTCACAACATATATCTAAAAATACACATATGAATATACATTTAGATTTATATAATTATCAATAATTAATATTTCAAAATTCAAGGTGTTACATATGATTTGTGAATATTGCATGCGCCTTTTTCCCCTCATTCTTATTTCTGACTTTTATAAAAAAATTCACGTGCAAACGATTTTCCTTCATCCCTCAATAATTCCGCTTGAATGGTATTGTAAAAATAATATTTTGTGACTTGCATGCATGCGATTGTGGTTGATGTGTATTTTCATGTTAAAGATTATTTGATATTTTCATAATCCTTGGCTATTCTTACTTTTCGGATGAGTACAATGGATGATCTTGAGAAAATGCATTGCGATATGCTCAATTTTTTTTTTATGGAATTCACTTATTTCCTTTTCGGTTCATATTCCTCTACTCTCTACAAGTTATTCTCTCCATGAAACCTACTTATTTTCTCTCTGTCTACACTTTTTTGTATAAAAATCAGGGGAAGAATCTATTTCCTTTTCAAGCTTTTACCTTGCCAAGAGCAAATAAGCCATTTTTCTTAAAACTCAAAGTCTCACCACTGATTTCTAATTAAAAAAAACCTGTTTTACATTTTAACTTATTTTCTTTGATTTTTATTGTCAAAATCAGATGTGGAGGATGAAGACAACTTGATTGCATTGCTATAACTGTGGAGGACCTAATCTCCAACGGGATTGTCATCGTAATCCTATTACTTGTTTCAGATGTGGTCAGTAGGGTCATTTTAGTTCCTCTTGCCACATGTCAAGAAATGACGAAGGAGGAAGTAATAAGGGAAGCAACTAGAATAAAGGTCGTAACAACAACAGCCAGAATCAGATGTGGAGTCGACACTAGCCTAACCCTGGTAACTCCAAGAATCCTCCTGGGAGACCCAACCTGAGGGGATGTGTATACATGATGAGTGGTATTGACGCCATTGATAAATGCAGATTTTACTAAGTTTTTATGTAGTTTTCTAGGTTGTTTTTGATAGAAAATGTAATTTGGAAAGTGAAAACTGCACAAAAATATATAAATGTTCAATAAGGTAAATTGTTGTCTTTAGTAATTCAAATTATGTAAATTTGATAGAATTCTAATGTAATTTTGTTAGTTTTGCAGGAGATTCTAAGGTAAGAGTCTTGAGGATAAGGGTTGAAGAAGAGAATGTAGAAGAAAGTAGGAATTTTGGAGACAAAGAACAACGATTAATGAAGCTAGTTATTGGGCGTGATCACTATTTTAAAGAAAAGTAATCATTCCAGAGCCTAATTTCAAGGACTGACTTGTGCATTACAACTTTTTATAACAATAGTAACCAGGACCATGAAGAGAGATCCTGCATGATCACTATTTCTGATAATAGTGATTGTTTCATAGCTGGGGTGAGAAGAACAACTTGTGCGTGATCACTATTTTTCAGTAAAGTGAACACGCACAAGTCTGAAGAGAGGAATAAGCTGCGCGTGATCACTATTTTTTAGTAAAGTGATCACACGCATGAGTAAAGAGCAAAACAAGCTGCACGTTGTTACTTTTGTCAATAAAAGTGATTGTTCTACAGAGCATTCCAGAAAAACAACTTATGCATGGCTCTTTTTGTTAATAAAAGTGATCACGCACATGCTATTTGAGGCAATCTATCTCTGCAGTGCTACTATTATAAGCAAAAGTGATTGTTCCAGTCATGAAGGTTAGAGAAAGGATTCTGTGTAGTTACTTTATTTTATAAAAAGTAACCACGCTAGAAAGGCGAGAAATCTATAAGTATAAGATTACCCTAGAAACTTGTAATCTTTTCTCATTTTTTCATTTCCACACATTAGGAGAATTAGATAGGGAGATTGGTGGCGACTTCCAAGCTCTGGACCTTGAGGAATTAGGCTGGGGATTAGATTTATGAAGAAATTCTGCAGCTCATCTTCTTCTATCCTTTCTCTCTATTTTTCTTTGAGAAATATGTTCTGATTTCTTTTTATTATGAATTGATGGATCTGATTTTAATATTGTAAATTGATTGTGGATCTGGATTTTAAAATCTTGATTGTATTGAACATTTAATTCTTTTCTTAATGCAATTCTTGAATTAGCTATTCAATTGAATTGAACCTAGAGAGATTTTCATCAATGGAAGTTGAGTTAATTTCCCAGATCTGAATTGAATGTCAAGGTTATGGATATCTTAGGGATAAGAATTTGTAATCTTGTGATCTCTTAATTTCTAATGCCTAATGCAATAATTGATTTACGTCTAAGGAATTAGGGTAGTTAATTGAATATTAGGATCATTGAGGCAAGGGTTGTCCTTTGATTAAATAAGTGAACTTGTTCATCAATCAATTAAGGAACTTAAATAGGTGAAATCATTCCTAACTTCTTTCATATATAATTTCATTACTCAAATTCATAGCTCTGATTTGTTGTGATTTTCTTATTTCTATAATTTATTGCTTTTGTTTGCAAATGCTCAAAACACTCCAAAATTTGTTTGTCTCAACTAGTTATTGATTTGTGAAGTGGTAATTGATAGAACTAATCCCTGAGATCGATACTTGGGACTCAAATGAATTCCAAATTTTATTACTTAACAACTACCTAGTACACTTACTAGTTAGTGTTCTCTCAGCTTTGTGACAAGTTTTTAGCATCGTTGCCGAGGATTATTTACTTTCAATATCATTAGTAGCAGAAAGATAGCTAGAATGAGCGTTTTTTTTTGTTGTTTTGCTTTCTAATTTTTCAGCATAATTTTTTTTGCATTATTGGTAATTTTCTGTATAATTTCTGCATTATGTTTGCTGCATAAATTTTTTGTATTCTTTTGCATTTTTCTGCATAATTTTTTTTTCATTTTTCTGGATTATTGGTAGTTTTCTGTATAATTTCTGCACTATTTTGTTGCATGTTATGTTTTGTAATTTCTGCAAAATTTCGTATTTCGTTTTGTCTAGTTTTTTTTATTTGATTTGAATTTTGTTGTCTTTTTTTTTCTATACAAGGAAAAATCAAAAAAGTTAAAGTCGCTCTATTGTTTGATGACAACTAGCATGTATCAGAATTTTCATCAAAGCCAAGTTGCAAGAACAAGAGCTTATGAAGCAGATGCTTTTGAAGATTTAGTTAATAATGTTCGAGTTAGAGTTGCCCAAACTAACCCTTTGGTGTGTGATTTTTACAATGAAAATGATTTGAATGGAACCTATGATGTGGCTGCACCAGAATTTCAAGAACAAGTCAATTATGGAGGAAATTTTCAGAGACCTCAATCTACCTTTCCTCATGTATATCAGTATCAAGCTAACATGAGTCAGCCACATTATGATTGGAAGAGTATTAAAATCATTGTTAGTAGCAACAACACCATTCTCCAGTCCTCAATTTTCACAGCCTTCTTTTCAAGCATCATATTCCCAATCTCAAAGAGGACAACAACTGATGAATCCACATTTTATTGGATTTTTACTTGGCTTTTTAGTGTTCCTTATTAGAAAAAAGTAGACTTAGGAAGTGTAAATAACATAGAAACATCATTTTGGTCAAATATCATAGGTTTCTTAATTTTTGGTTAATTTATATTGAATTACATAGATATAATTTGTAATTTTGACCATTTGAATAATTGTGCAGGAATTTCTAGACTTGTTCCATGGATTTTTAGCCTTTGAGAAATTTTGAGTTAAAAGTGATCACTTTCAGAAGTAATAGTGGACACTACAGCAAGCTAGATCCAGAGGGCAAACCAAAGTGATCACTTTTAGGGTGATAGTGGACACTCCAGAGAAAGCCAATTTCACCCAAACTTGCGCATAGCTACTATGAACTCGAAGTGGACACTCTAGAGAAAGCTACTTTCACCCAGTCTTGCAGTAACCACTATGAGTTGAATGTGAACACTCCAGAGAGGGTCAATAGCAAGGGACACCTGCGCGTAGCCACTATGAAATCATAGTAGCTACTATGGGTGATGACTACTACACTATAAATAGAATTTTAGAAATTAGGTCAGGAGCTTTTTAATACTCTTAGATTTCTTGCCATTTTAGGAATGCTTGCAAAGCTTAGGTCAGCCTTGGGTGACAGCCAAGGCCTTAACCTAGGGTTTGATTTCAATTTTCTTCCTATCTTTCTTTACTTCTTGCATTGATGGTAGTGATTTTCCCCCATTTTCATTTGATAGTTATAAGACCCATCCTCATGGCGGGCTAAACTCTTTTGGAATCCCTAGTGAGTTTATTTAGATTCTTGAATTTCTGGGTTTGAATGTTAATATTATTTTTTTCCTTCCATGGATTTGTTCTTCCCAAACTCTTAAATTGAATTAATGGTTGAATTGAGGGAGCATTGCATAATGAACTCTAATTTGTTTTAAGGAAATTTTAAATTTGAATTACTTAATTCTTGTTTAATTTCTAAGATTGCATAATCAAGGAATGAGAGATTGGAGTTCATTGCATTGCTTAATTCATATGAAAACATAAGGTTGATTTTCGCTTGTTAAATTAACCTAATTATGGGAGCAGAGGAAGAGTATTAAAATCTTGAGAGGAATAAGGATAGAGTCCACATGAATGAATTAGGAATTACTACTTTCTATTGATTGCACATCACAATTCTGCTTCTTGTTCTTCATATTAATTTTGGAATCAAACAAAACCCCTTTTTTTTATTGCTTTTTAATTAATGTTTTTAACATGTTTGATGTATATTCTCAACCATTGTCATTGGAGTCGACCTAGGTTAGCACCCTAGTATTACATTAATTTCTGTTTATATTTTGATGAGGATTTGTGACAAATTTCTTTTCATCAGCAGCCTGCAAAGATTCTTAAAAAAAAAAAATAATGAATTGAAAGAAACTTTGCTCCAATTCATGGAATTTACTTAGTCAAGTTTAAATAATCAAGAGGCATCTGTGAAGAAAATAGAGATGTAAATAGGACAAATTTCAGAACAACTGTTAAATAAAAATGATGAGAAATTACCTAGCAATACCATTGTAAATCCAATAGAGGAAAGCCAAATTGTTTGTACAAGGAGTGAGGTAGAATGTTCAAGTCCTAAAACTGCTAAGAAAAAGGAAGCATTAGATAAATCTGAAGAGAACATGGTCCAAGATAAACAACAAGAGGATTCCAAGGGAAAGTAGTTAACTATTTTAAGGAAAGATGAACCAAAGGACAATAGGAAGACACAATCGAAAAGAACCAAAAAGTGGTTGATTGAATATGCTTGTAAGTCAATAGATGAGGCTAAACGCAAAAAGCTTCCATTTCTTCAGGAATTGCAGAATCCCAAGCAGGAAAAACAAAAGGATGATTCTGTTATAAGAGAAGTCCTTGCTGCAATTAGATATCAAGCTGATGAAGAGGAGGAAAAGAAACTTGCTAAGTATATCAAGCTCTTGGAAGTCCCTCCACTTTTATTTCTTTCAAATGAAGAGCTGCAAGTTAGTGAGAAAAAGGGGAAACATTTAAAGATAGAGCAAGAGCCATTATTATCAAAATCATCTCTTAGAACCAAAGATCAATAGGCATCGAGCTAGTGATGTTAAAAGAGCGCTTTGTGAAAGGCAACTCACACTTCTTTCCCTCTCATTTCTTTTCAATTTCTGGTTTTTGGTTTTATTTTTCTACATGATCTGAGTTTTTGGCTGCTTTGCAATTGCTTTTGACAGTGAAATTGGTAGTTTGCTGGAACTTCCTCTCTAAACCTAAAAAGTGGTTAAGCATTATTTTTCTACTGCTTTCTAAATTTCTTCCCTTAACATTGAGCATTTCATTCCAAATCTTTATGAGCATCAAATCAATTGCATCATTTCTACATTGCATCTGCACCTCTAGTCCAGGTAAATCTCTATCCAACCTTGCATTTATGATTTTAAATTCTTAAGTTGGAGAGTTAGAGAGATGTTCATTATTGTTCTTGAGTGCATGATGTCTGAAATTAATTGTTAAAACTGGTCAATTGGTTGAGAATCTGAGAGATTATAGGGGACATATTTTTTGAATTTGATGAAGATTGATGAACTTATGGAATTTTCATACATGAATGCCTTTAATTCTTGATAAGTTGAATTCCTAGTGGTTCAACTCTTGATTCATGTGCTGAATTGTGTCATATTTCCTGCTAAACTAAACAAAGAAAATAAAAAATATGTATATGTTCATAATTGTTTGTGTATTACATTCCTTTTTCCATTTTGTGATGAATAATTCAGATTCTTCTTCCATTTCTTTGTTTTTCTAAATTCTGAGTAAATATTGTATTCGTGTACATCTTCGCGACAAATCTTTCGATCATCAAATTGGCGCCGTTGCTGGGAAATAATTGGTGCTTGATTAAATATTAAATACGTTTTGTGTTCTATTTTTATTTTCTGCATGTTAGTGTGTTTGTTTCATTTTGATTTTTGCATTGTGATAGCATAACATAATTATGATTGTGTGATTGTCTATTTAAGTTTGCGTTTATTATGTTTCAATTTTCTGCATTCTACATTTATTTTCTGCATTTTTACACTTAGTAGTTTATGCATTTTCTGCATTTTGTTTCTATTTTTTTTTTGCACTTTGCATTTTTGCATTAGGCATTCTGCTTTATAATTCTGCATTCTGTTTTCAAGATTCTGCTGCATAATTTTCTGCATACTGCATTTCATTTCTGCATAATTTTTTTGTTTTCATTTTTCTGCATAACATTCTACATAAATTTTCTGCATTTTGTTTTTGCATAATTTTGTGCATAAGTTCTGCACTCTGTATTTAGCATTTTGCATGATTTTTCTAAATAATTTTTGCATTATGCTCATCAAACTCTACATAATTTTTGCTACCTAGTGACTCTATTTCCATTTCTTTTTCTACTTCTTCCTCCTATCTTTTCATTTTAATTTGGATATTATGGCTGAGAGAACTTTTCATGTTGCTGATCATAGAAGAATAGAGAATAAGCTAGATGACTTAACTTCTTTGGTCAAATAATTAGCATTGTCACAAATGGCTGAAATGTAGTGTGAGATCTGTACTTCACCTGAACATCCGATTGATTTCTGTCCTACATTGCAAGAGCTTGCAGGTTGGATGAATCATCCAAATTTGGGATGGGGGAATTTTACACAGTAGCAATATCAACCTCCACCACAAACTGTTGCACCTTCCAAGAATGAGCCTTCCTTGGAAGAGATGATCAGGGAAATGGCAATTAACGATTTGAATTTCCAGCAAAGAAGAGAAACATTCATTCAAAACTTGGGAAATTTGATTGAACAACTTGCTTCCGCTTTAAATTATTTGCAATCTCAAGGTTCTGGTAATCTATTCGCACAATCAGTTGTCAATCCAGAGAATATTACCTTGAGATCAGGAGAGGTCATACTCTCTAGAGCAACAACCAATAGACAAAGATCTTAATGATACTGCTCCAACAAGTGATTGCAGTCCAACAAGTGCAAAATTTGCTCCTATTCTTCATACCACTTCTATCAATGCAGCAGAAAATTTTGAGCAACTTGTTCCTCATTCATTTCATTTGATTTGCCACACTAATTTGTTAGATAATTTAGTGGATGATAATTTGGCTGAGTTTTCAATTTGTATTAATTATTCTAGCTTAGCTAATTATCCTGATTCCTTTACTTGTGATGCATGTACTGATTTTGCAAAATGTAGCTTTTGTGCTGAGATTGATGCATATGTGTATGATTATTTTGATACAACTATTACAGATTCTGAGAAAGTAAATCATCATACAGCTATTGCAAGTTCTAAGGAAATGAATCATGGTGATTTTGTTGAAGTGCAATCTACAGATTCAACTCAAATTTTTACATTGCCTCCTTCTCTAAAGCTGCCTCTTGCCTTAGAGTTGAAGCTTTTTCCTGAGCAGTTGAAGTATAACTATTATTACATCATTGTATATCCAAGAGAGCATCAGCCTAAATACAGCAGAAGGACACAATATTCTGTATATCAAGGCAATGAAAAGCATGAAGAAAAGCTCATTGAGTTTATCAAGTAGCTAGAACTTCCTCCGCAGTTATTTCTTCCACGTTCTCAATTAAATGAAGTGTTGCAAATTTTTTAGAAAAAGGAGGAATATCTAGGGATACAACTCAAACTGTTACCATCAAAAGTATCTCCTAGAACTAAAGATCATAAGGCGTCAATGTAACGCCCCGAATTTTGTAATATTAATTATTGTTGTTTATATAAATCTGAATGTGTGTATATGTGTAAATGGATGTTGAAAATTTGCATTGAATGTATAATGATGGTGTTTTTGTGTGTAATGAGTATGAATATGTGTATATATATATGTATGTTGTGGATGTGTGTATATATATGTGTGTGCATGACTGGATAGGATTGAAAATGGGCTAAGTGCCCAAGTGCAAGGTGTAATATTGGGTTGTCCTCACTGCAGCGAGAGGATTCTTACCATAGCGAGAGGGCCCTAGGAGGAAAGACTGAAACTGTCGCCTTCTCGCTGTAGCAAGAGGGCTCTAGGAGGAAGGACTGAAATTGTCGCCTTCTCGCTGTAGCGAGAGGGCTCTGGGAGGAAGGACCGAAACTGTCACCTTCTCGCTGTAGTTAGAGCTGTCTCGCTGTAGCGAGATTTTTTACAAACCAGAGTGCAGTTTTCTCTGAATTTTTTCGCTGTAGCGAGAGTGTCACGACCAGAAAAGGATTTAAAGGGGGTTAGGGTTCGGGGAGGGTTATTTCTCCCTCTCCCTTCAAAGTCCCTTGGATCCTCTCATTCCCAAACCCTTTTCCACCGATTAAATTGCCTCTAAAGCTGTTCGGAAGCTTGATTAAAGGTTGGATCCATGTGGGGAATGCTTGGAGGTGAGTTTCAATGATTAGGGTTTTCGTTTTCATTCCCTTTTCTCTATTTTTGCGGTTTCCCTAAGTTCTCATGGAGTTTATCAATGTGTTTAGGACGAAATTCGTGAGGGAGGAACACTTCTTCATGGATTTAGCGTGTGGGTCTTCAATCAAAGGTAAGGAAGGACTTTACCTTACTCTTTGTATGTGTAATTGATTGAATATGGAGTTGTGGCTAAGTTAGAAGGTAGAAAACGTGTAGAGAATTAAAGTTGATTGAGAATTGTGATGAAAGTCATGTGCCGTGAGATGTGAATATTGTGTGTGTTTACCGAAAATGGATGAATGTGAATTGTATGCTAGATGTTACATGATAGAATAACTATTGGCTATGTGTCGTGTAATGTAAATTGTGTGCTAGATGTTTACAAGAAATGGATGAATGTGAATTGTATGCTAGATGTTGCATGAGAGAATGACTATTGGCTATGTGTCGTGTAATGTGAAATGAATGTGGGCCTAGTGTCGTGTATTTGAATACAATGTGGGTTGTGTGCTGTGTGTAAGTATGATCATTGTATGCGTGAATGAAATATGTGTGAATAGGCGTGTTAGTGCCATTGTAATGTGCTGTGAATGGTTCAGCGATACACTGGAGGTGTGGAAGATGAGGACGGTAGAAATACCTTGGGAAAGAGGGAGTGGTGGTGACACCGAATGTGGAACGGGTGCACCACGGGCCATACACTCTCTTCCTGACTAGACCTCTGACCACTATTTTTGTTGAGCGACCTGTGATTGCCCACGTGTTATCCGTGAGGCAGGGGTAACCGACGACTATTCATGGTGTTAATCTGTGATCACAATGCCACAGTGAGTGTGGCTGGCGTGCGTATGCACGAGTTTTATGAATTGTACTTATGGATGTGAAATGTTGCCGATGTCGTGAGTGCATCGGTGTTAAATTGACATGAGCTGTGTGATAATGCTGCCTGTGATTGTATTTGTTTAATGTATTAGAAATGTGCTGGAGGTGAGACTCTATGCTAACTGTGTGTTTTGGGTAGTGTAGAGTACTCACTCTTACATTCATTTTTTAGGTAATCAAGATGATCAGCACCGGACTCAGTGAAGGAGTGGATGGAACTGCTATAGCAACTGTTTGATGTAATTTGTAAACTCTTTTTCTTTATTTGAAATGTTTGATGAAACTTGGATTAAAAATGGAAGTTTTACTATTTTGAAAATTTGCAAAATTTCTTATTTATTGAAATTAAATTTAAGGTGTTACAGTCAAGCTAGTGACATTAAAAGAGCGCTGCGTGAGAGACAACTCACAAAATTTTCTTGCATTTGAGTTTTTAATTATGTTTTCTGTGTCACAAAAATTAGAGAACTAACTAGCAAGTGTACTAGGTAGTTGTAGCAAGTAATAAAATTTGGAAATCAACATGAGTCCCAAGTATCGTCCTCAGGGATTAGGTCTATCAATTACCACTTCACAAATCAATAACTAGTTGAGCCAAAGAAATATTGGAGATGTTTTGAATCATTTGAGAACAAAAACAATAAAGTGCAGAATCTAAAAAATATAGCAAAGTAAAGCTATGAATTTAGAAATGAAATGATATGTAAATGAAGTTAGGATTGATTTCACCTCTTTATCAATTACAAAACAGAAATAGATCTAAACTCTAAGTTCCTTAATTGATTGATGATCAATTTCACTAGATTAATCAAAGGACAATTCCTTGCCTCATTGATCCTAATATCTAACTAAACTACCCTAATTCCTTAGGTGTAATTCAATCAAATATTGCATTAGGCATTAGAAATTAAGAGATCACAAGATTACAAATTCTTATCCCTAAGATATCCATAACCTTGACATTTAATTCAGATATGAGAAATAAACTAAATTTCCATTGATGAAGATTTCTTTAAGTTTAATTGAATGAATGATTAGTTCACAATTGCATTAAAGAAAGAATTAAACGTTCAATACAATCAAGATCTTAAAATCCAGATCCATAATCAATTTACAATATCAAAATCGGATCCATCAATCTATAACAAAAAGAAATCAGAACATGTTCCTAAAAGAAAAAGAGAAAGAAAGAGTAGAAGAGAAGCTGTAGAATTTCTTCATAAATCCAATCCCCAGCCTGATTCCTCAAGGTCCAGAGCTTGAAAGTCACCCCCAATCTTCCTCTCTAACTCTCCTAAGGTGTAGAAGTGAAAAGAAAACAAAAAATAGCAAAAGACTTCCAAATCTAAACTCTCAACTTCTATTTATAGTGTTTTTTCGGCCTTTTCCACTTCCACACATTAATCTCTGAAGATTATAGCATGAAAGGTCTTTTAGAAGCTTCTATAACTGAATTAGAAACTCAAATTGTCCAAATTCGACACTTAGAAGTGATTTTCAAAATTTTGTTACTTTTGCATGGACACTCTAAGTGATCAGAGTGTTAACATGCATGTGTTTTTTGAGCTTTTGTCTTGTTCGTATTCACTTTAGGTGGTTAGAGTGTTAACACGCTTCTGTGCGTGGCTACTCTCAGTGGACAGAGTGTTAACGCGCAAGGTTCTTGGGTAAATTAGCCTATGGCGTAGTTATTCTGAATGCTTGGAGTGAACATGCACAAGACTTCTCAGGATTTCTGCTACTGGAGTGTTCACTTTCAGCACTTAGAGTTGCTACTCACTTGAACTTCATGAATTTTCTCCTTCAAAGTGTTAACTTTAGGCACTCAAAGTGGCTACGCCTAACACATAACACTTGATTCTTCATCTTTTAAGCTCAATTCCTCTACTTTCTTCACTTCAATCTTCAACTCAAACATCTTTAGCTCAAGCTTTTACACAAAATTAAGTCTTTTTAAGCAAAATTATCCAGAATTGGAATAAAATCTAAAATTCTAAACTATTTATACAATTATGAATATTAATGCAATTTTTATGATATTTTCAAGTTTATTTACTATTTAACTCCTTATTCACTAACAAAAACTAGGCTAAAAATATAGTAAAATATGGATTTCATTTTGCATTTAGCATTAGTCCTTCATTTGAGTTTTGGATATCTCATGAATTCTGCTACATAAATATTTTAGTCTGCACTTTACTTTGATAATTAACATGTGTTTCTGCATAATTTTGAATGGTGCAGAGGGAGAACACAAATTTTGAATCTAATTTGTACATAAATTCAAGAAAGGACCAAGTACAGCAGGGAAGTGACCACTTTCAAAACTTAAGGTAGTCACTTTAGGGAGAAAAATGGGAGTTTATCATGAAGGTAATCCCTTTTCCAAGCAAAAGTAGTTACTCTCAATCCAGATATGCATCTTTGCTCTCTAAAGTGAGCACTTTCAATGGTCATAGTAACAACTCTCAGCTCAGGTATGGATTTCTATTCTCTATAGTTAACACTTTCACAGTCGATAGTAGTTACTTTCAAGATTTTTGAGCAAAATGGGAAGTGCGTGTTTACTTTCACTTACCATAGTGAACATGTGCAACACCCCTAAGGGTAAAAAAGAAAACCATAGTAATTACTATCGTTTACCATAGTAACTATATGTGCCAAAGTGATTACTATCGTTTAGGATAGTAGCCATGCACAAGCCTTTTTAGGCATTTTTTTATTATTGGTGCCCCTGCAGTGTTTACTATCACTTATGAAAGTGATTACTTTGTGCTGAAAAAAATTTCTGAAACATAGTGATTACTCTAGGATTGTTTTGTGCTGTAAAATTTTGGGCTGCTATATCCAGAAGTAGTTACTTTGGACTGCACTACATGTCTTCTACATGATTTTTTTTTTTTTGTAAATTGCTGCATAGCCTTGTCTGTAACCTGCACTTCTACTGGTAGCTAAATATCTCTGTATAATTGCATCCATGCCTTGGATTGTGTTGCTGCATAAGGCTTAGATTCCATAGCAGCTACTATCCTCTACCACAGTACCTACTTTGGCAGTGTATGACTTTATAGTGATCACTTTGCACTGCATTTTCTTATACAAATACTTTATATTTGCAGTCACACACAATTGATGTCATCTGCACATAATCTAACATGTGACTTGCATTCTTGAAGTTTTCTGTGCCTATTTTACTGTATAAAATCTATCATGCTTGCACCATAAAGTAATCATTATTACTAAGCATAGTGTTTACTTTGACACTACACTTCTTCATAGTGATCATTCTTAATTGTATTTTTACTATGAAATTGGGCACAATTTTGAAACTATTACTGTACCTGCATAACTACTGCTGCACTTTACTTCACCTGCACCTCCATATTCTACAGCATTATTTTTCCTGAAATTGCCCTACACATATGCTGAGTATCTTTGCTGCTTACTTATAACTTGCATAATCCACTCACTACTTCCTCTTTTCTACGTAGCAAAATGGTGAATACACCTAGAAACACCCTAAGGACCAAAGAGGCAGGATTATTGGAACACTTTCCTCTCTTTAAACTCCTTAGAGGAGGAAGAAGGAGAGGATGCAACTGATAGTTTTTCTTCCTCCAACTCAAATGAAGACCTGATTTAGTTTTAGTTTTTTTTATGTCATTTACTTTTCAGCCATTTTTATTTCATTTCCTTGTACATATTACCTACCATTTTCTAGTAGTTATTGCACTTTATCACTTTTCTTTTCTTCTTTTACTTTTACCTTACTACTTTACCTCTGGAAGATTTCTTGACACTTCATGCTTTTATATATCTTTATCATTTCAATTTTTATGCTTCCTCTCTGTGTTGAATCCACTTTGCGTCTTCGTGCAGAAAATGCTCTCAGTTCTATCAAGAGGAGCATGAATTTGCCGCTGAATTACAAATCTACCTTCCATGAAAGGGAGTGATTTGCCCCTATTTCATATTTTCTTAGTTTGCTTTTCCTGCATAGTTAATAGATAAAATACAAAAACATTTTTATTATTTTTCTCTTTTTATTTTAGTTCAGTTTTGTAATTCTGATTGTATGTTCTGATTGCACTTCCCATTCAACTTATGATCATTCTCTGTTTTGTAAAATAATTTCCTTTCCTACCATACTGAACATATTTTCTTCTAAGGTGAACTATACTCACATGTTGTCAAGTAATTATCACTTTTCACCATGTTAGAGAATTGGGCCTTTAATTTCTTTTTTGTGCACTTTACATGTATTTTTGCATCTATCCTCTAGAACTTGCTCTGTTTCTTAATTGAATATGCATTATGCAATTTTTCATCTAGATGATTGAGGCTTTCTTTGTACAGACCCACCCACCCACCCTAGAACACCCTTGCACCCAATTTTCCTTGCTCTATGTTCCTTCTTTTGCCAAACCTAGTCTACAAAAATAATTTTCTTACCTTAAAAGAGGTATTTCTTTTGAGTTACACCAATAGTGAATGAAAGAAACTAAGTTTGGGGTGCTAATTATGATTGTAGTTGCTTGAGGACAAGCAAAATCTTAAGTTTGGGGTGGTGAACATTATACATGTTAATAATACATGTCAAAAAAGGTTTGAATTTGAAGAAGAAAATGATTGTCAAAGTCCATAAAAAAATGATGATGAATGAATGAAAGTGAAAAAAAAATATAAAGCAAGAGCCTTGAGCTGAAAAGAATTTTCACATAAGGCAAAATAATGAAAAATATGGTGAAAGAATTCTTGAATCTCATTTGCTGCATCATTTAATGCATTCCACTCTAAGTTGTTGTATTTACTCACTCAAAAGAATTCTTTTTTCTTGAAATACCCACTTGAGCTTTTGTCCTTCATTGATCAAAATTGAACCTAACCTTACCCCATTTGTTACGAACAAAGCCCTCATGGTAGGTGGTCTTTTGTATCTAGGAAAAGGAGCTTGAGAGTATGGGTAAGCATATGATAGGCTGAGACAAAATGCATGAATTGAGGGAAAACACTTAGCCTGAAACACTAATGAGTGAAGAGTGAAACACCATCTTGTGAGTTAGATAATTTCTTTGCATTATGTGGATTGCATGAAACCTTGCTGGATTTTCATTTCAGTTTAGTGGGACTTTGCATGAAAATATTTGATAAGAATATGATCTTTTTGTTGAATGAATCCATGATTTTGGAAATGTTGGGAGTGCCAATTAGAGTCTAACATTGGAATGAATTTTTTTAGAAAATTTTTTGGATAAATCCAACCTTTTTACATGCACCTTTCTTAATTTTTGATTTGCTTGATGATAAGCAAAAGTTTAAGTTTAGGGTTGTGATGAATTCACATTTTATTGGATTTTTACTTGTCTATTTAGTATTCCTTGATAGAAAAAGTAAACTCAGAAAATGTAAATAACATACAAATATCATTTTGATAAAAAATCATAGGTTTCTTAATTTTTGGTTACTTTACATTGATTTACATAGATATAATTTGCAATTTTGATTATTTGAATAATTGTGCAGGAATTTCTAGGCTTATTCCATGGATTTTTAGCCTTTGAGAAAATTTGAGTTGAAAGTGACCACTTTCAAAGTGATAGTGGACACTACAGCAAGCTAGATCCAGAGGGAAAACCAAAGTGATCACTTTCAGAGTCATAGTAGACACTACAGAGAGCCCAGACTGAAGAAGGCTTGCGCATAGCTGATGAACAAAAGATTTGTCATGAATCCTCATCAAAATATAAACAGAAATTAATGTAATAGTAGGGTGCCAACCTAGGTCGTCTCCCATGAATCATTGGATGAGTAATCAAGTATCAAACATATGGTGTGCAATGTATTCAGAAAGCAAGTAAACAAGAGGGGTTTTGTGATTTCAAGATCAATGTAAAATACAAGAAACAAAATTATAAAGTTCAATCAATAAAATGTATTAACCCCTCGTTCATTCATGTAGACTCTATCCCTATTCCTCTCAGAATTAGGTTAATTTAACAAGCGAAAATCAACCTTATGTTTCTATACGAATTAAGCAATTCAGTGGACTCCAATCTCTCATCCTAAGATTACGCAACCTTAGAAATAAACTCAGAATTAAGCAATTCAAGTTTAGAATCTCATTAAAATGAATTTGGGTTAATTAAGTAATGTCTCCCTCATTTAACCATTAATTCAATTCAGGAGATTAGGAAGAAGAAGTTCATGAAAGAAAAGAAATTATATTAACATTGAAAACCTAGGAATTCAAGAATCCATATGAACTCACTAGAGATTACAAGAAAATTACCCTTCCATAAGGATAGGTCTCACCATTACAAGATGAAAATAAAGAGAAATCAATAACATCAAGATGAAAATCAAAGAAAAGTGAAGAAGAAATGGAATTCAAACCCTAGGTTAGACCCTTAGCTATCACCCAAGACTGACCTAGGCTCTCCAAGCGTTCCTAAATTGGTAAGAAATCTTAAAGTGTGTAAAAGTTTTTAACCTAATTCCCAAAAATCTATATATACTAAGTCTGACGTCACTTCATAGTGATCACTCTTGTAAACAAGAGTGAACATGCGCAGTATTCCTTAGGTTTCCCCCTTTCTGTAGTGATCACTCTTGTGTATAATAGTAGTTACTTTGGGCATGCGTAGTTACTCTCACTTATGAGAGTGAACACGCGCAAAGTGTTCTAGTTTAGTCTTCACTAGAGTGATCACTTTCACTTCTAAAAGTGGTTACGCGCAGGGTCTTTCATCCTGGGACTTTCTAGAGTAATCACTATTGTAACATCCTGCATTTTTATTTAAATAAAATTAGGTTTGTTAAAGTATAATTGGAATAGATTTGGATAGAATTTATATTTTAAAAAAATAAAATAATGATGAACAGTAAAACCGCCTATGAATAGTGTCAGTGAACAGTAAAACTGCCTATGAAGAGTAAACTGCGTATGAACAGTGAAACCATATATAAACAGTAACCCGCGTATAAACAGTAAACCACGTATGAACAGTGACGATGATGTCATCATGACGTCATGGCTGATGTCACATCCGCATACAGTCTGTGTGCACAATGTTTTCCGGCGTGAACAGTGACTGTGAACAGTGTTTTCAACCAGAACAGTAAGGCGGTGAACAGTGTTTCTGGCGATAAATAGTAAATTCTGGCGGTAAATAGTAACTTTAAAAAATTTTCTATAAAAGGGAGTTTCAGACGAAATTTTCATTTCTTCACTCCTATCCAAGATTCTCAAAGGTTCTAAGGCTATATCTCGCCATTTTCTCCCATACTAAACCTCCTAAACTTAGATTTTTCTTGAGATCTGTGATTCTACGTCTGTTCTAAAGGATTTCAAGTAAGTTTCTCTAAGTTTGAAGTTAGATTTACCGTTCGTTTTTCTTCTTCTTTTTCTTATAAATGTTCATGGTGTTCTTAGAAAAAACTCTGTTCTAGAGTTAAATCTTCGGTTAAAATCTTTGTAAAAGCTCTGTTTTGAGGTAAGAGGGCTCTACTTTATCATTTTGTTATGTTTATTACTTGTATTCTCATAGATCTTGTCATGTATGTGGTTATATGTGGAATAATCCTTGTTTTATAAAAATAATCGGTGAAAAATGAGAATAGTTGGCTGTTTATGTGATTTTATGATGAATACATGGTGAAAATGTGATATTATGTTCAAATAGGGTGTGATACGGTATATTGAGGATGGTTGATATGATTTTATGATATGAAATATACAAAGAGATGGATGTTTCATGTTTAAATATATTATGTTTCATGTAAAAATGATATGTATTGTGAATATGCCATGATTTGATGTATATGATGAAAGGCATGTGGAAATAATATGAAAAATATGTGTGAACATGATAAATGGCATATGTGAACATGTGAATATACTCAAAAGAGTATGAAATAGAAAAAGATATGATGTAAATAGTTACAGAGATACACTAAGGAGTGGAAGATGGAGACGATATGGGATATCTTGGGGAAATGGAGGGTGGTGAGTGACATTCGGGATTGTGCACGGAATATTGTGTTCGAATGCACCACATGGCCACACACTCATTTCTCGACTTGACTCTTGACCATTACCTTTGCTAAGGGGCCGTCTATTGCATGCGTTGTATCTGTTTTGCATTGGGCCATCCGGCGACTATTTACATAGATGTGTAAGACCTCAGGATAGAGGCATCGGATTACTGTGGCCACAGGACGCGGTAAGCGCGGATGAAAGTAAAAGAAATTGTGAATCTATAGAATATAATATGTATTGAGATGAGAATATGCTTTATATGACACTGTGATATGTAATGCCATGATGTTTTCTTTAATCGTGATAAGATGTGTTTGTCGTGAATATGTGTTAAGTATGAGTGGTAGGGTAGAGACCCACCCTTACACAACATTTTTCAGGAAACCAGGATGAATAGTACCAGGCTCACAGTGCATGGATGGATGAGAACTGCTATAGGACTTAGTTATTTTGAGTTATGTAATGGATAATTTCAGTTCTATAGCATTCTTTTAAAAATAGTTGTAAAACTACTATTTCTCTTTATTGCTGATGAAAACTTTAGAATATTTGTTTTTCTAAAGTACTTATGAATTAATAAAATTTTACTCTATGAAACTTATATAATTTCAATGTCTCTTTCTTATTATAGAGTTTTTGAAAGAAAATTTATTTTACCATTTAAATATTTATGAAAATTTATCGTATATTGAGGAAAGAAATATAAGGTGTTACAACTATCACTCACGAGAGTGATTACGCACAGGCACTGTGGTTCTCTTTAGCTCTAAAGTGATCACTGCTGCTTTTGAAAGTGGTTACTCTGGCCTATCCTTTAGAATCAGCTCCCTAGAGTGATCACTATGGAACCTGAGAGTGATTACTCTTAGTTCATATTTTCCCAAAGGGTTAAAAATCCATGAATTTTGTCTAGAATTTCTTGCACAATTATTCAAATGCTCAGAATTGCGAAATACATTCAGAAAAATTAGTGTAAATAAGGTAAAAGTTAAGAAAGCTATAATATTTGACCTAAATGAGATTTTTATACTATTTACAATCTCTAAGTCTATTTTTCTATTAAAAACCTATGAAAAGATAAATAAAATATCTGTAAAATGTGGATTCATCACAACCCCAAACTTAAACTTTTGCTTGTCTTCAAGCAAATAAAAACTCAAGGAAATTGAATATAAATGGTTGGATTTGTCAAAAAAATTTCCTCAAAATTTTTCATTCCAATCTTTGACTCTAATTGGCACTTCCAATATTTCTAAAATCATGGATTCATTCAACAAAGAAATCATACCTATATCAATTATTTTCATGCAAAGTCTCACTAAATTGAAACAAAAATCCAGCAAGGTTTCATGCAATCCACACAGTGCAAAGAAATTGTTTACCTCACAGGATTATGTTTTACTCTTCGCTCATTAATGTTTCAAGCTAAGTGTTTCCCTCAATTCATGCATTTTGCCTCACCCTACCATATGCTTGCCCATATTCTCAATCTCTTTTGCCTAGATACAATGAACCACCTATCATAAAGGCTTTGTTAGTCACAAATATGGTTAGATTAGGTTCAACTTTGAAGAACAAAAGCTCAAGTGGTTTTTAAGAGGAGGGAATTTCTTTGAGTGAGTGAGTACAACAACTAGAATAGAATGCATTAAATGATGCAGTTTATGTAGTTCAAGTATTCTTTCACCATGTTTTTCATTATTTTGTCTTATGTGGGATTCTTTTCAACTCAAGACCCTTGCTGTATTTTTTTTTCTTTCTTTTTATTCATTCATCATCAATTTTTTTATGGACTTTGACAATCATTCTCTTCTTCAATTTCAAACATTTTTTTACATGTATTATTAACATGTATGATGTTCACCACCCTAAACTTAAGATTTTGGTTGTACTCAAGCAACTACAGTAATAATCAGTACTCCAAACTTAGTTTCTTGCATTCACTCTTGATGCAAGTCAAAAGAAATATCTCTCTTAAGGTAAGGAAATATGTTTGCAGACTAAGTTTGGCAAAAAAAGAAATGTGGAACAAGGAAAATCAAGTGCAAGGGTGTGTGCAAAGAAGGCCTCAATCATCTAGATGAAAAATTGCACAATGCATATTCAATTAACAAGCAGGGCAAGTTCTAGAAGATGAATGCAAATATACATGTAATAGTGCACACAAAAAAAAAATTTAAGGCTCAATTCTCTATCAAGGCAAAGGTGATAATTTCTTAGCAACATGTGAGTATAGTTCACCTTTCAAGAAAATATGTTCAGTATGGTAGGAATAGTAAATTTGTATAAAACAGAGAATGATCATGAGTTGAATGGAAAGTGCAATTAGAATATAAAATTGGAATTACAAAACTGAACTGAATTAAAAAGAGAAAGATAATGAAAATATTTTTGTTTTTGTTTTATTTATTACTATGTAGGGAAATTAGACTAAAAACAAGTGAATCAGAGGCAAAGAGATCACTATGGCTCACAATTCAAAGATAAAATTCATGCTCCTCTTGATGGGACTGAGGGCACACTTTACAGAGAGACGCACAATGGATTCAACATAGAAAGAAAGTATGGAAACTAAACAGATAATTATATATAAAAGAGAATGAAAGCATCTAGTAACTATTCAAAGATAAAGTAGTAAGGTAAAAGTAAAGCAAGACAAGAAAAGTGATAAAGTGCAATAACTACTGGGAAATGGTAGGTAATATATACAAGGAAATAAAAGAAAAATAGCTGAAAAATAAATTACATAAAGGAAACTAAAGCTAGATGAAGTCTTCATTCAAGTTGGAGGAAGAAAGGCTATCAACTACATCCACTCCTTCTTCCTCCTCTCAAGAGCTAGAGTTGGTCTCATCCTGATGAACCTCTTGAGGTGGTGGTGCAAAGGCAATCCACAACAGTTGAATTGGAGTGCAAAATCAGTGTAAAAATGCAAGGGGAAGAGGCCATGGTGTTCTAGAGGTGACCACTCCCCTATGTACTTGGACTTCCTTAAATTTATGCATAAATTTGGTCCAAGATTTGTAATCTCCCTCTGCAAAGTTGAAGTTATGCAGAAACACGTGTCATTAACAAGCTTACTGCAAAGTGGAGTGTTTGTGCAGCAAAATTGTGTAGCAAATTCATGAATTATCATAACTCAACTGCAAGACCATTATTAAATGTAGAAAATAAATTCAAAACTTCAAGAAAACTGAGTTGTCTCTCACACAGCGCTCTTTTAACGTCGCTAGCTTGACGCCTTATTTTCTTTAGCTCTAAGAGATACTTTTGATGGTAGCAGCTTCAGTTGTATCCCTAGATATTCCTCCTTTTTCTCAAAAATCTACAGCACATCATTTAATTGAGAACGTGGAAGAAATAACTGCAGAGGGATTTCCAGCTGCTTCATGAACTCAATAAGCTTCTCTTCATGCTCTTCATTGCCATGATGTGTAGAATATTGTGTCCTTCTGTTGTATTTAGGCTGCTGCTCTCTTGGAAATACAATGATGTAATATTCATACTTCAAGAGCTCAAGCAATGGCTTCAATTCTGATGCAGGAGGCAATGTAAAAATTAGGGCTGGATGTGCAGCTTGCACTTCAACAAATGCATTATGATTCATTTCCTTAGAACTTGCAATGGTTGCATCATGATGTACTTTCTCAGAATCTACAATAGTTGCATCAAAATCACCATACACATATGTATCAATCTCAGCACAAAAGCTACATTTTGCAGAATCAGTACAGGCATCACAAGTAAAAATAATCAGCATAGTTGGCTAAGTTAGGATAATTAATACAGTCTGAAAATTCAGAAAACTTAACCAAATTATCATTAACTAAATCATTCAACGAATTATCATGTAAAACTGAATGAAATGAATGAGGATCAGGTTGCTCAAAATTTTCTACTGTATTGATAGAAGTGGCATAGGGAGTAGGAGCAGATTCTACATTTGCTGGACTGTAATCACTTACTAGAGCAATAGAATTTAGATCTTCATATGTTGGTTGCTGCTATTGAGAGTCTTGAATGGTCTCTCCTGATCTCAAGTTAACATTCTCTAGATTGACAATTGGTTGTGTAGATAGATTATTAGAACCTTGAGATTGCAAATGATTCAAAGCGAAAGCCAACTGTCCAATCTGATTTTTCAAGTTTTGAATAATTGCTTCTGTTCTTTGATGGAAATTTAGATCGTTAATTTCCATTTCCCTCATCAATTCTTCCAAGGAAGGCTCACTCTTGGAAGGTACAACAGTTTGTGGTAGAGGTTGACATTGCTATTGTTGTGTAAAATTCTCTCATTCAAAGTTCGGATGATTCATCCAACCTACAAGCTCATGTAATGTAGGACATAAATCATTAGGATGTTTATGTGAAGTACAAATCTCACACAACCTTGCAGCCCTCTGTGACAATGCCAACTGCTTGATCAAAGAAGCTAAATCATCTAGCTTGTCCTCTAGTTTTCTATGATCAGCAACATAAGTATTTTTCATCTCATAAACTCCTCTAGTTAAGGCCACTGGATTGCTTTTAGCACTGAACTGCTGATCATTAGAAGATATTTTCAATTAATTGCCTTGCTGCAATAGGAGTTTTATCTACCAAAGCTCCTCCACTGACTGCATCAATCATTTGTCTATCCATGGATATAAGACCTTCATAGAAGTATTAGATAAGAAGTTGCTCATTAATTTGATGATGTGGACAACTTGCACAAAGCCTCTTGAATCTTTCCCAATACTCATACAAACTCTCATTGTCTATTTGCCTTATACCACAAATTTCTTTTCTAATTAAAGTCACTCTAGATGCAGGGAAAATTTTTTTCTAGAAACATCCTCTCTAGACCATCCCAGCTAGTGACTGATCCAGGTGGTAAGTAGTAGAACTAATCCTTGGCTGTGTCTTGTAATGAGAATGGGAATGTTTTCAGCTTTATGTGATCCTCAGGAACTCGAGCTGGTCCCATAGTGGTACAAACAATGTGAAATTCTTTGAGGTGTTTAAATGGATCGTCACCTGCAAGACTATGAAACTTGGGCAACCAATGAATCAATCCAGACTTAAGCACATAAGGTGTATCTATATTAGGATATTAAATGCATAATGTTTGCATAGATACATCAGGTGAAGCAAGTTCTCTCAATGTTTTCTTAGCCATAATATCTAAATCAAAATGAAAAGAGTCTAGCTAAAAACTTGCAAAATTATGCAGAAATAGTATGCAGCAAAGTGATGCAGCAAAAAAAAATGCAAAAAATGTTGCACCAGAAAATTATGCAGAACTTGATGAAATTGTGTAGAAAAATACATGCAAAAATAGTATGCAAAAATTTGAAATAGACTATAGAAATAGAACGAGTACAAAACATATGTAAGATTATGCAGAATGCAGAATATCAAAACAGAAAAATTATGCAGAAACAGAATGCAAGTGCAAAAATTAATGCAGAATTGCAAAAAAAATGTGTAGCAGAATTTTGAAAACATAATGTAGAATGCAGAAATGAAAAGTGCAAAAAATGAATGAAGAAAAGAATGATAGTAAAGTGCAGAGAATTATGCAAAATTTGTAGTAGAAAATTGAAAAATAGAGCAAAAAACAAATGCAGTACAAATGCAAAATTAAATGGACAATCATAGAATCAGAATTATGCTATACTATCACAATGCAAAAATCAAAATGAAACAAACACACTAACATGCAGAACATAAAAACAGAACACAAAACATATTTAATATCTAATTAAGCACCAATGATTCCCCAGCAACGACGCCAATTTGGTGAACGAAAGATTTGTCACAAATCCTTATCAAAATATAAACAGAAATTAATGTAATACTAGGGTGCTAACCTAGGTCGTTTCCTATGAATCATTGGATGAGTAATCAAGTATCAAACATATGGTGTGCAGTGTATTTAGAGAGCAAGTAAACAAGGGGGGTTTTGTGATTTCAAGATCAATGTAAAAAACAAGAAACAAAATTATATAGTTCAATCAATAAAATGTAGTAACCCTAGTTCATTCATGTAGACTTTATCCCTATTCCTCTCAAGATTTAATACTTTTCTTCTCCTTCCAGAATTAGGTTAATTTAACAAGAAAAAATCAACCTTATGTTTCCATACGAATTAAGCAATTCAATGGACTTCAATCTCTCATCTCAAGATTTTTATACTATTTACAATCTCTAAGTCTATTTTTCTATTAAAAATCTATGAAAAGATAAACAAAATATCTGTAAAATGTGGATTCATCAGTAGCCACTGTGGATCCCATAGTGGACACTCCAGAGAAGTTCAAATTGACCCAGTCTTGTGCGTAACCACTTCCATTCTATAGTAGCTATACGCGCTGCGCGTAGTCACTTTGACAATCTAGAGAGGGATGACAGGATGGAGGCTGAATGTAGCTACTATGCCTTTCATAATAGCTAGTATGGGCGACAACCACTTCATTATAAATGGATTTTTAGAAATAAGGGTTAGAAAGCTTTTTACACTTTTAGATTTTTACCATTTTTAGGACATTTGGAAAGCCTAGGTCGGCCTTGGATGACAGCCAAGGGTCAAACCTAGGGTCTTCTTCACTTTTCTTTAATTTTTCATCTTGATGTTATTGATTTCTCTTTACATTCATTTGGTAATTGTGAGACCCATCCTCATGGAGGGCTAAACTTTCTTGTAATCCTTTGTGAGTTCATATAGAGTCTTGAATTCCTTGACTTTTGAATGTTAATATAATTCCTTTTCTTTCATGAATATCTTCTTCCTAATCTCTTAAATTGAATTAATGGTTGAATGAGGGGGGGTATTGCTTAATTAACCCTAATTTGTTTTAATAAGATTCTAAACTTGAATTGCTTAATTCTAGGTTTATTTCTAAGGTTGTGTAATCTTTGGATGAGAGATTGAAGTCCATTGAATTGCTTAATTCATATGAAAACATAAGGTTGATTTTCGCTTGTTAAATTAACCTAATTCTGGGAGGAGAGGAAGAGTATAAAATCTTGAAAGGAATAGGGATAGAGATGGAGTCTACATGAATGAACTAGGGATTACTACATTTTATTGATTAAACTAAAAAAAGATATTTAAAAACTTAATTTTAGTTAGCCAACGGTTAATTAGATATGTCAAACTATTAATTACATATGTGAAACTCTTTTCTTTCTTCTTTGCTTTGTTGATGAAAAATGTTTCAATTTGACTTAAAAATTAAAAAATGTCATGTTGTGATCATATTGTTTTTCCTCTATTACAACTAGATATATTAATTTTAAATAAGTTTTTGATTTGTTTCAAAACTCCAACATTTTAACACATTATGATTTACAAAACTTTTTTTAAATTTAACTTTTATTATGCTAATGTATTGATTTTTACTTGTTCAATTCATAATCAGAAAATTATTTCTATTGGAAGAATTACTTCACCTTTTCATGATAACTAAATCCTAACATGCCTCAAGCTATGAGCACAAGAATGCTTTTGTGCAAAAATATCAAAAGACAACCACAAAGACACTTTATTTTTTATACACATCAGTTGTGGAAGCCTCTTGAGTGTTCAGGGAGTGTCTTTTTCTTCTCTTTTCCCTTAGTTCACTTAATTTACCACTTTAATAATGTTCTTGGATATATTTTGATATTATTTTGAAATGTTTGTGATGAAATTCTATGTTCTTATGTTACTGTAATGCAATGTCGAGGATAGTATTGGATTCTCCATAATCTAAAATAGCATGAGTGTGCATGAAAATCTCATTGGCATTGTTGATCATTTTGGTTGATTGGAAAAAATTTGTTCATTACATAATAATTGTGCTGGTAGTGAATTTTGAAATTGTATAAATTCTTACCACAGATAAAAAGCAGTGAGGATTTGGGCCTAAACACTAAAAGTTTCATTCCTTGTGTACTTAGCCCTCCCTTAAGGTTTTACCCTAGAACTTGATATGTTTCTTGATTGAGATTGCATTTCATATGTTTGCACAAGCATGATTGAGGCATTTCTTTGTTTTAAGCTACTTGATCATACTGATCCACGTTACATGAAAATCATTTGCTAGCCCTCTTGAGCCTTTTACCATTTGTTTCTTTTTAAACCCAATACAAGCCTTAAGTGAAAAAACCATATATCCCTTTATCATTGTGGATTGGAGGATATAGGTTATATCATAAGATGAGTTTTTGAATTAACTTTAGATTTGTATATTCATTTCTTCTACAGACAACCAAATCTCTTTTGTTTGGGGTGGGGTATCAAGAATACTTTTGGGATATGAAGAATACTTGCCAAAAAAAAGAGAGAGAAAAAAAAAAGAAAGAAAAAGAGAAGAAAGAAAGAAAAGAAAATTTCAAAAACAAAAAAAGAAAAAATGTTGAAAGAAAAGGAAAAGACAAAAAACAGTTTACCAAAGTGCAATACAAAGAAAGAAAAATAATAGAAGAAATTTATAGGATGAAAATTGGGTGAATCCTTGAATGTACCCGATCTTTTATTCCAGAACTCAACTCTGATCCTGTGTACTCTAATCTTCTTTGATTTAGCCACATTCATCCATATTATCCACCTTGACTTCAACCCCATTGCAAACATTACAAAAGTACTCATGATATGTGTTTGTATGTGTATAGGCGGTGAAAATCTTAGAATATTATCAACCCTATGACAGTAGATATTAACGTGAGTTGGCAATTGAGAGTAAACAATGTCCTTATACAATTAAGAGTGTGAGTGAAACACTAAACCTAGAAAGGAATGTGATTTAGGTTTATATTTTTCTATTTGAAGGTACTGCACAATTCATTTTTATAAGGTATTGTCAATGTATGATTTGTGTGACACTGGGTTAAATTTGTGGATCTAACACTAGCTGGTCTTTTATGAAAGAAAAAAACATAGAATTTTATTGCAAATACAACTCGTATGTTATTTCATGATATAATCTTATTTTATGTTTATGAGCTCTGTTACTAAAAGGTTCTCTCTCTTTCCTACTTTTAATATTACGGAGAGCAAAAGCTAATACCATATTCTATTGATGAATGGACATTCTTGTATCATAGATAATATAATTTGTTTGACAATTAATGTCATATTTTTATTAACTTTTTATGGGTTTCTGTTCCTAACTACTTTCATTTTCTTTTTTGATTGGTCAGTTTTTAATTTCCTCAACAACAAAGGTTGTGATGGAATTTTTAAAATAGCAGAAATAGGGTTGTACTAATGTTGTTAGACATCCTCTAATTTGCAGCTGAAATTGCTATTAAATCAAAACCAAAGCCTCAGTGAGTTATTGACATTGAAATGATACAACAAAATTGAATTTACAAACAATTATTTAGTAGCCATGACACAATAGCCAGGAACTGCTCTAATTATTCAAAAACCTTAGTGACTATTGAACTTTAGCCGATAATGTATCATCTTAGTATGGACCTTGATTTTGTGACTAGGTTATTTTGCATATATTTTTTTAATCTAAAAACTATTTCTCATTTGAATATCATATCCTTCACAGAATGCAAAAACTTTGCATCTTGCTAGTCATTTTCTTCTCATGATTTTGAATAAATAATTTATTTCTCATTTTCTTGGAAAATATTCCATTTTCCTTATTTCATTTTCTTCCATGTTGTTTTGTTGTGCAATTATTCATCCTAACCAAAGATTGATGTCAATGGTTGCATCTACATTAAATTTAACTTTATCTGGGTTCTGCTTTAAGCAAAACCCTAGCCAGTATTGATCATCCATTACTGAGGTTAACAACAACATTAGTTGATCTCACCTTTGCCATTTTTGCACATACTATGCGTACCCTTGCCAGTTATAAGTGAAGTTTTGCTCACCATTAGAGTGATTTGTCAATCTCACCCTTGATTTTATACATGTTTGGATTATTAGCTGCACCGTAAGCATCACATTTAAGTAAGGCTTATGTGCATATTTTTTTTTCTAGACATTCTTTCAGTTGGCCTGTAAAAAGACATATAACTTGATATGACTGAGGGAATTGCTACTGCACCTACTAATTCTGTTTATATCTTTTTGTGGCTTATAGTAGAAAATAATAAGTTAAATATGACTTTTTGTTCTTAGTTTAAATCATGATGAATTTTTTGTAGCCACAATGTATTTTTTTTTTTTGAAAAAAAATTCTTGTTATGTAGCTTCATTATGGCTGATAATTTTTATGTATGATAGATAGACGTTGATTGAAAAATGTAGGACTTAAATGATTCATTTTTATGATGTGTTTAGGGTAGATCTGAACATTAATGCTATTATTTTAGTGTTATTATGAAACATTTGCAATTTGTTGAATATGTGTATGTATATTTTTTGATATAGAATTTGACATAAGTAAATTATTATGTGTGTTAATGATATAGAGTATAAAATTGCATCAATTACGGTGCTAAGAAGAAAAAATTACAAAGAATTGCTAGAAATACTAAGGAAGATTGGCATCATGTATTGCATTGCGATTTTCAAGAAAAAATTTACGGATTTAGAAGTTGAATTGAATGATCAAAAAATTCTTGTGCCTATGCAAGGTTAACTACTAAGCAAGTTAATTGAATTTATTAGGATATTTTATCTTGATTTAAGTGTTGTTTCTGTGTTTCTTTTGATATGAACAAATGGATGTGATTAGATCCTAATTTAACGATATATTTTGGATTGATAGCTGCACCATTAGCATCAATTTTATGTTTTCTTCTTCTAGATACTCTTTAAATTGGTTAGCCTTTTAAAATACATATCACTTGATATACTAGAGAGATTTGTTACTGCATCTTCTAATTTGATTAATGTCTTTCTAAGGCTAAGAGGTGAAAATAATAAGTTATGTGTGAATTTTTCTTCTCAGTTTCAATCTCGTTGAACTGAAGTTCTATTGTCATAATCTTGATAATAGCTTTATCCTGACAGATAATTTTCATGTATGATAGATGCACTAACTAATACATGTAGGACGTAGATGATTCTTGGAGCTCTACAATGGAATCTTTGTTCACTAATCTCTAAGGTTTGTTCACCACCAGATTTGGTAGGTATGCACAATTTTGATACTACCTTCAATGTGTGCTTTTGACTATAGATCCATTGTGTTTAGTGGACTTATGATGTATTGTACTATTTATTATAAAGCTGAATATTTTTTCCATTGTTTGAAGATATTCCCTTCTTAAATACTTATTTCTATATATTTACTATTATAGATCTTTTTGAGTAAATTATGATCCCAAGGAGAAAAAGATTTCAAAGAACCCTTGTAAATAATAAGGATGATTAGCATCATTTATAGTCTTATGGTTTCCACAGAAAACTTCATAGCCTAAGAAGTTATATTGAATCATCAAAAAACTCGTTTGCTTAATCACTTGGTTATAGTGTTATATTTGTATTTTTTTTATATGAATCAATGGATATCATTAGATCCTAATGTTAATGATATGTTTTGGATTGCTAACTGTATAATTCTTGTTCTCGAAACTCTTTTAATCAGTTTGGGCTTAGGGTTTAGACTTACATGGCAATAATGTGGTAGGTCTGTGTAAGTTGTAATATCCATCTTCCATGAATGCTTGTGATCATAGATCTATTGTGTTTATAGCACTTATGATGTGATGTGTTTTACTGTTTAGAATATACCTAAACATTTATGCCATTTTTTTGCCGTAATTTTGAAGCATTTAAGATTGTTGTACTAATTTTTCCTTTTTCAATACATATTTGTATATATTTATTGTTATAGAACTTAGTATGAATAAATTATGATTGTGTATAATAATATAGAAATTTAAGATTGCATCAACTTTAAACAAGATTCCAATGATCTGTGTGAAGATTTGTGGTGTAAGCATGTGGCTTTCAAGGGAAACATCACAGACTTAGAAGTTGAGTTTTCACATCAGAATAGTCATGCACTTAAGCACATTGGACACCTTAGGCTCAACAACATTGTACACTTTGCTGCTATTTCCAATGTTGATGATAGCCAATTCTTCCAACAGCTTAAAGACATTTAGTATGTTCTTTTAACATGCTTTCTGCTATGCCATTCCTTCCTCTCTCTTTTTTTATTTAATTACATTATATCTTTTGGAACAACTTTTAATGGGGAAGAATGTTCTAGTTCTAGTGCTGATTTTATTCTATTTTTTATCTAGTAACTATATTGTATGTCTTTGATTGATCTTTTTAGTGCTTTCATATTTGGGGACCCTTTTTGTGAAAAATACTTAAAATGTTTAGGCTATATTTAAGTATATAACTGTCTGTGAAAATAATGAAAATATGCAAAATATTTTGAATTTTTTCATGATGTGTAGCTTTTAAAATTTGACGCATCAAATTTGGAGAAGATTTAACTTTTCTTTAAGTACCTTTGTAATGCATAAAATATAGCATTCTTTTACTTAATCTAATTTGTTGAATTGGTTTGATTTAGGAGTTACTTCTATAATTACAATGATTAATTTAAGAGCTCTTGACTATCAAAACCAAAACTACTATTGCTCTGTCTTTCCTTTCTAAACATTTTGGATATAGACTTCTATTCTTCGTTTGCCCTTATTTATTCTTCAATAGAAAATGTAACAAAAGAATATAGATATGCTACCATGATATTTACCATACTAATGGATAAACATCATGGCTCTAGGTAAGGTAAGCAGATCATGTTAACTTGTTGGTATTTTTTTTTTTGACACCTTATGATTGACAAAAAACATTTCTTAAATTTAACTTTTATTACTCTAATATTTTAATTTTAAAGTATTCAGTTTACAATCACATAAAACTTTTTATAATGAAAGAATTGCTTTTTGTCTTTTTCTAATAATTAAATTCTAAATATGGTTTTTTTTTATTTTAATTAGTGTTGAATATTTTGTCTTTTACACATTATCATTGAATACCTTTCCTAAATTTAACTTCTGTTGCTGTAATATATTAAATACTAATTATTGAATTACTATTTTGTATTTTCTTGATAATTAAATACTAAATATGGTGTTTTTATTTTATGTTTCCAAATTAATGAATTATAATCACATTTATAATTGTTTCATAATTTTTTCTTTCAACTCAGATTGTTTTAATTATTTTAATAATAATAATAATAATAATAATAATTTATAAGAAATTATAAATGCATTTGACTTGCTATTTTAATAGATAATTGATACTCGATATTATAAAAAATAATAAATATTTTTAAGATTGTTACTTAACATACATATGTTAAATCATGAAGTTCTAATATATAGCCTCATATCTATGCTAATTTATTCCTCAACAGGAAATATAACAAAAGAATATGTACATGCTAGTGTGATATTTACCACAATAATGGATAATGTCAATTTGCGGATTTTCTTTTTACATGTTATGATTGGAAAATTTCCTAAATTTAACTTTTATTATTGTAATATATTGATTTTTATGGTGTTCAGTTAATAATTACAAAATTATTTCTTTTAAAATATTTACTTTTATCTTTTTCACGACAATTAAATACTCAATGAATTATTTTTGTTTTAATTTGTGTGAAATATTAATTATACCTACTGTTACTCTTCAAATGTTTTTTTTTTCCTCTTCTCTCAATGAGGTTAGAGAAACACACCCGTTCAATCACTTAGGATGATACAATTAGGAATGCCAACAATGCTTGGTACAAATGCACAATCATTCTCCAACTTGGACAAAATTTTGAAGATGGTGTAAAATTGTATGTTTTTCTTTAATTAGAAATCAATTTTATTGGTTACAATATTATAATTTTTTAATATATCTTTAGAAACCCAATTTAAAATCCAAATTGGTTTGAAGTGAAAACTGATTAGGAAATAGAATTGATTTATAAAATGGTTCTCATAGGTTCCAAACTGGTTTTAAGAAGGAGAATTGGTTCTTGTATATTTCTAATGAAAAGTCTATAAAATGAAAACGAAAGCCTGAGTAGGTCATTGGCAATGAAACAAGCTTAGAAATAGTGGTCCAGTAGCTCAAGTTTCTGAAAAAAATAAGGAAGCAAGATGCCAACCTTGAGAAAAAATAACACATTCTCATATGGTCATATCTTGAAGCATGGTAGGTTGAGATAAAAAATAAAATAAATAAAGTGACATTATGTGTAAACCATGATATCTATTGTTTCCTACTATACACTTTCTTCTATGTATTTACATGAAGTTCTAATGATGTTTTATGCAAGTAGGATATGGTCTAATTTAAAGACAAAAAGCTGGTGTAATTATTGACATTGACGCAAACCTATGGAGTATGTTCAAGACAAATACTAATTGCACAAGGTGGTTGAGGCATCAAACATGATTCCCTTCATGATATTAAATTTTCATCATTTTGTTTTTGTGTAATGTGTTTGATAAGATGACATTCTAATATGTGAAAGTGCGTGTGATGCATGAAGAATAAGAGTTTGTCCTCATCTAATGTTATTCAACTTATGATGCATGCAAATGTAGCTAATGTTGTCACTCTATACTTGGTTAAGTATGAATAATGCACAATGAAACATGTCAAAACTAATTTAGTGCTTTCTAGGTTCATCTTTTTTCAATTTGTACAATTTTAAAAATCTTTTTGATTTGGGACTTGTAATGAGCCTATAATTGATGCACTTTTCTTTTGTTAATTACTAGTATTATTCATATATATATATAAGCTCATCCCATGTTAGTTTGTTAAGTTGTATATTTTTGTGCAGAAAAATCTGAACACAAACATAAACAAACACACTTCATCTTGGGCACATACATCAACTAGGGAGTGCCTTTCGCTTCACCTATCCCCTAATTCACAGGCTTAATTTATCAGGTGAACAATATGCTTGGATATATTCTGATTTTATTCTTAATTTGACATTCCATGATATGCAAATGTAGCTAATGTGGTCAGTCTATGCTACATTATGAATGAGAAATACATGACGGAACATGTCAAAATTGATTTGGTGCCAAAGTTTCATTTTATTTCAATCTGAACAAATTTTATAATCTTTTGATTTGACAATTATAATGAACCTTTAACTTATGCACGTTTTTGGTTAATTACTATTCAACAAAATGTTCACAAACTTAGAGGTTGGATTAAATGATTAGAAAAATCTTGAGCTTATGCACATTAAGCTACTCAACAGGCTAATTGAATATTAAGCACGACATGTGTGTATGCTTTCTTTTGTTAAACACTGTTTCAATTAAATGGCCAGGAAAAAGACTTATAACTTGCTTAGTTTAGTTTGTCTTTTAGTAGATACGAGTAGAAATAATATGTTAAATGTGACTTTTTGTTCTCAGTTTAATCTTGCTAAACTGATGTTCTATGGCCATAATATGTTTTTTTTTTCAACAATCTTGATAGGTAATTTTCATGCATGATGGATGTAATGTCCCAAATTTTGTAATAATATTTTGATATATTAATATAGGTGTATATGTGGATCAGCATGTGTTTGTGTGTTTGATTTATATATATATATATATATATATATATATTATCATTAAGCTTTTACATGATAGGCTTAAAAAGAATCCTCCTTCTTGGACTGATGTTCATACCAATGTCGTCAAAGAAATAAAAAATAGAGTTCGAAGAGTAAACTGCCTCTATCTCCCCATTCCTCAAGCTTTTAAAATTGTTGAAACTGATGCCTCTGACATAGGTTATGGTGGCATCCTCAAACAGAAAATTGAGTCTCATGAGCATATCATTGCATACACTTCAAAACATTGGAATTCTGCACAATAGAATTATTCAACTGTTAAAAAGGAAGTTTTAGCAATTGTTTTGTGCATCTCAAAATTTCAATCAGATTTACTAAATCAAAAATTTCTTATTAGAGTAGATTGCAAGTCTGCTAAGGAAATTTTACAAAAGGATGTTAAAAATCTTGCCTCAAAACAAATTTTTGCAAGATGGCAAGCAATCTTAAGTGTTTTTTATTTTGATATTGAATATCTCAAAGGCACCTCCAACTCTCTTCCTGATTATCTTACACGTGAATTTTTATAGGACAAATAGAATGCCTAGAAAGGTAATAACCCCATCTAGGGGTGGAATTTCTCGAGGAGGAAGGGTAAAACTTGCCCTTACTTTAAACAAATCAAAATCACAACAATCTGCTTCGGCAGGTTCAAATTCCAGTTCTGGGTCATCTACCCCTATTGAGTCATCAACTCAAAAGGCAATCCAAATTGTTGAGTCATCAACTCAACAGTCTGGAACTCCAAAAGAATCTTCCAAAAAGACTGATTCTTCTGTAAAAACCACCAAACAAACCAAAGCAGATTATGCTCTGCCAATCAGCACACTCTTAGCCGTCCAACAAGGAAGCTTGAGTAACTTACCAAAGAAATCATGGGCAGATATTGCCTCTGAAGAAGACATGGAAATAGATTTAGCAAGCCTAAATACCATAATCCAGTCTTACAACTAATCCCAGAAAATCATTACCAATCCAGAAAAAATGGAAGATATACTTAACCTCCAAAAAGAAAAACTAAAACCCTCAAACCCGAACCATTATGTGGCGAAAGGAAAATTCTCCTCAGTTATACAAATGGAACCTGAATTCTTGGACAAAAATCCCTATAAAGCTATTACCAAAGTCTTCCCACCTGGATTCCATTTTAGGCCTTATGCAGTAAATAAGACCAGACAATTTTATGAATTTATCTTAGTGGATTCAGATTCTGTTTCCATCAAACATTACAAAGATCAAAAAGATCCAACCATTATAACTCACTCCACAATCCAAATCTTGAAAGTCTTAACCCCAAAGGCTTTTGGGAAAAATCTTAACTCCTATAAAAAGTTTTCCCAACCATTCGACCCAGTAGGATATAATTACTAGGATTATATTGATGCTTAGACAAGAAGTTTCTGGTTTCAGAATAAGCTTAACCGACATTCTTGGTTAATATATTTCAAGAAGAATCAGAAATATGATTTTCCAAATTGGTTTATCCAATGGTAGGACTATTTTGGACCCATCGAAGATATCCTTCCTACTCCAGTCAAAGAAGGATACAAAATATACAAAGGCAGATATCTGAAAGAATCAAGAATTCCTGCAGATTTGAAATATTTTTCTGACTTTGCCTTAGCATGGGTATTCTCATGGCAATATCGATATGGAAAGACAGAAAATGAAGAAACTCTCCCTCTGCTTCACAGGTATTCCTTTGTGAAATGGTGGAACCAGTTCAATGCTGACCATGCTGGTCCCGAAGGTGTTGTTGAATATTTTGGAAAAAATTCAAAATTGTTAAATTTGGCTGATCCGGCAACATTCCAATTTCAGCCTTTTTATCAAGTTGTGATTCAAAAGAAAAAATGAAGAAAAACTTGTAAGATGTTCTTCTACTCTTACAAAGCCAAGAAGAAGGAGAATCATCCACAAAGCACAATCCCAAAGATATATATCAAAATGAAGACGACTACTTCGGAATTGATATTGAAGAGCTTTAACTTGTACTGTAGAAATAGTTCCAGTTATCAACTGGAACTATAGAAATAGTACTTTATTTTCCTTTAAAAGGAGTCCTCGACCATGATGTGAGGCACCCTTTCATTCAGCATTCTTAGAGAGATATTAGAGAGAGAAGCTCTGAGAGATACAATCCTTTGTAAGCCTTCCCTCTTTGAGATCTTTTAATAAAAGTTTGCTGTTTCAAATTATTTTCTCTCTTCTCCCTCAGCCAGTTCTGTTCAGATTACCGTCGTCCGACTTTCTTCTCTTCTCCCTCCACTAGATCTGTGCTGGTTCTACAGCTGTTCTAGTCTCTATGCGTTAAATTTATTTACATTCTGCATTTTACATTTTCTGCATTTCATTTAGTAGTCTTGCTACTGCCTACTTTCCTTTCAGTCTATTTTATCTTGTTCTTTCATTGATCCACTTCGGGTTATATATATATAATGATGTAGATATATGTGTATACATGTGATAAATGTTGGTGTTGATTGTGCATTGAGATTGGATGTGCTGGACTGATTGAAAATAGGCTAAGTGTGTGCTGCAGGGGCATTCTCACTGTAGCGAGAAGCATGATTCTGTTGTGTTCTTGCTATAGCAAAAGGCTTCTCATTGCAGCGAGAGGGCAATAGAGAAGGGTGCATTTCTGGATGCAATCTGATGAATCAATTTTCGTTTGCATAAAGATTTGTCGCCAATCCTCATCAAAATATGCAGAATTTTTTATGTAGTCTAGGATGCAAGCCTAGGTTATCTCCAATGACTTTGGTTGGAAATATGCATTAAACATGTAATAGACATTCAATATCAAAGCAACTAAAAAGGGGAGTTTTGTATGATTCCAGATTTAATGTAAAAGCAAGTGATGAAATTAATGAGTCCAATCAATGAAATCTAGCAATCCTTAGTTCGTTCACATAATTCTATCCCTATTCCTCTTAAGATCCAATACTTTTCCTCTTCCCCTAAATTAGATTAACTCAGCAAGCGAGAATTAACCTTGAAACCCCATACCAATTTAAGCAAATTCAATGGACTCCAACTCTTTTTTTGAAGATTAAGAAACCTTAGAAATTAACTTAGAATAAGTTAAAAATCTCATTAAAATGAATTAGGGTTAATTAAGCAATGTCTCCCTCATTCAACTATTAATTCAATTCAAAGAGCTGGGAAATGTAAATTCATGAAGGAAGGAAAATTATATTAACATTCATACCCAGGAATTCAGGAATCCATGAACTCACTAAGGATTACAAGAAAGTTTAGCCCTCCATGAGAATGGGTCTTACAAATTTAAGATGAAAACAAAGGAAAATCAATGACATCAATGTAAAAATTAAAGAAAAGTGAAGAGTAATTGTGAATCAAACCCTAAGATTGGTGCTTGGCTATCACTCAAGGATGACCTAAGCTCTGTAACTGTTCCCAAATAGGGTAAAAGAATCTAAAAGTGTAAAAAAGTTATTAACCTAATTTTGAAAAATCTATATATACTAAGTCTGATGTCACTTCATAATGATCACTCTTGTATATAATAGTAGTTACTTTGGACACACCTAGTTACTATCACTTGTAAGAGTGAACATGCACAGAGTGTTCCAGTTTAGTCTTTACTAGAGTGATCACTTTCACTTCTTAAAGTGGTTACGCGTAAGGTTCTTCTTCTCGAGACTTTCTAGAGTGATCACTATGGAACCTGAGAGTGATTACGCGCAGGCACTGTGGTTCTCTTTAGCTCTGGAGTGATCACTGCTGCTTCTGAAAGTCTGGGCTATCCTTTGGAATCAGCTCCCTGGAGTTATCACTATGGAACCTGAGAGTGATTACTCTCAGTTCATATTTTCCCAAAGGGTTAAAAATCCATGGAGTTTATCTAGAATCTCCTGCATAATTATTCAAATGCTCAGAATTGTGAAATATATTCACAAAAATTAGTGTAAATAAGGTAAGAATTAAGAAAGGTATAATATTTGACCTAAATGAGATTTTTATACTATTTACAATCTCTAAGTCTATTTTTCCTATTAAAACCCTATAAAAAGCTAGACAAAATATCTATAAATTGTGGATTCATCACAATCCCAAACTTAAACTTTTGCTTGTCCTCAAGCAAATCAAAACTCAAGAAAATTGAATGTAAAGGGTTAGATTTATCCAAAAAAATTCTTAAAGATTTTCATTCCAATCTTAGACTCCAATTGGGACTTCCAATATTTCCAAAATCATGGATTCATTCAACAGAGAAATCATACTCACATCAATTGTTTTCAAGCAAAGTTCACTAAACTAAAACAAAAATCTAGCAAGGTTTCATGCAATCCACACAATGCAAAGAAATCACCTAGCTCACAAGATGGTTTTTCACTCTTCACTTATTAGTGTTTTAGGCTAAGTATTTTCCCTCAATTCATGCATTTTGCCTCACCCTACCATATGCTTGCCCATATTCTCAATCTTCTTTGCCTAGATACAATGAATCATCTATCATGAGGGCTTTATTGGCCACAAATAGGGTTAGGTTAGGTTCAAATTTGATCATGGAGGGACAAAAGCTCAAGTGGGTTTTTAAGAGGAGGGAATTCCTTTAACTGAGTGAATACAACAACTTAGAGTGGAATGCATCAAATGATGCAGCAATTGAGATTCAAGCATTCTTCCACCATATTCTACATTATTTTGCCTTATGTGGGAGTTCTTTTTCTATCACAATAACTTGCTATATTTTTCTTTTTCTTTCTCTTTCATTCATCATCATTCATTTTCATTTTTTTTATGGACTTTAACAATCACTATTTTCTTCAAATTCAAGCATTTTTGACATGTATAGGATGCTCACCACCTTAAACTTAAACCTTTGCTTGTCCTCAAGCAACTATAATGAATATTAGCACCCTAAACTTAGTTTATTGTATTCACTCTTGATGAAACTCAATAGAAATACCTCTCTTAAGGTAAGAAGATATTTTTGCAGACTAAGTTTGGAAAAAAGAAAAATATGGAACAAGGAAAGTTAGGTGCAAGGGTGGTCTAGGGGGTGTGTGTAAAGAAGGCCTCAATCATCTAGATGAAAAATTGCACGATGCATATTCAAGTAAGAAACAGGACAAGTTCTAGAGGATAGATGCAAAAATACATGTAAAGTGCACACAGAAAAGAAATTGAAGGCCCAATTCTCTACCATGGTAAAGGGTAATAATTACTTAGCAGCATGTGAGTACAGTTCACCTTACGAGAAAATATGTTCAGTATGGTAGAAATGGTAATTATTTACAAAACAGATAATGATTGTGAGTTGAATGGAAGGTGCAATCAGAATACATAATCAGAATTACAGCACTGAACTAAATAAAAATACAAAAATAATAAAAATGTTTTTGTATTTTATCTATGAACTATGTGATAAGTCTGTAATTAGGCCCTCTCTTACAGCCCATATATTCATATTTGACTTTTATTTTATTTGGATTTTACACTAATTTATATATTAATTGTGTAATTTGGTATAAAGAGGCCGTAAGTGGATTTTGGGTGCATTCTTGGCCTAAATTGATGGAAGATTAGAGCTTCGCAGCAGTCAACACGTCCAGACCCATTCAATAAGCACAGCGGTGCTTCGAGCCCATGCACGGTCGTGCTTAAGGCCTTGCCCTTAAACACGACCGTGCTCATCTGCGGGAAGCCCAATTATGAAGAGTTTTTAGGATTTTCAAACCCTATTAAAGGGAAGACCTGAGGCACCATTGGGGACACCAGTTTTTATCTTGGCTTTGGCTCTAGAATATATTTGATATCGTCTCTCTTGCACAGGATCCTTGGCACATGCTTGGCGGGACTTAGAGCTTCAAGCGATCGTACTTGAAGACTGGGAACACATCTCACTCTCTAGTTTGCTATTTCTTTTGATTATGGATTTGTTTATGATTGTTTTAGTTCTTTTCTTTAGCATGAGTAACTAATCCTATAGCTAGGGCTATGGGAACTATTGTTCATGAATTTATAGAATTTTGATGTTTGAATCTAAATTTGATTTCTGTTTTGTGATTAGATTTTATCCTATTATGCTTCTTTCATAATCCTAATTAATTATATCGTCAGGCGACCGTACCTCGGTTAATTAATAGATCTATAGGGTAAAACGAGACAAAGGATTACGTGGACCAAACCAATCTTTCTTTTCTAATTGTTACTAAATTAACAAGTTCGTAGGCTCCTAAAACTTTCCTAAATTAATGTCTTGCATGACCATTGGGGATGTTAATTTAGAGAAAAGAATATTTAATATTGTATGACCATTGGATATTAATAGTGTTCGTATGAATGATTGGTAATCACAAGGAAATCAGATTTAGAGTTAAACAGAAAAATAACATAAAGGATTGAATGAGAAAACTCATATGCTCTAGGTTCCTCTCCGATAAGTTTAACTAAGACGTGCATTATATTCCTTGCTCTTAGTCTTATAATTGATTTTATAAATTCTTGTTTTTAATTAATCTCGTATCTTTGAAGCTTAAACAATTGAATGAGGAAATTCTTAGTAATTTGAAATCAATCCTTGTGGGATGATATTTCAGAAACTTAATTTAAGAACCATTTATTACTTCTTGACGGGTACACTTGCCCTCTATACACTATGCAAGAAAAACAAACTAAGACGATGCGAAACAGAGGCAAAGAGATCACCCCCTTTTCATGCTTATCGTGGTGGGACTGAGGGCATTCTCTGAACAAAGACGCATAGTGGATTCATCACAGAATATAATAATGGAAAATGAACTATGAATAGTGTATATGAAAGCGTCAAATGTTGTTCATGGGGATAATTGTCACACAAATTGGAGAACTAACTAGCAAGTGTACTAGGTAGTTGTAGCAAGTAATAAAATTTGGAAATCAATGTGAGTCCCAAGTATCGTCCTCAGGGATTAAGTCTATCAATTACCACTTCACAAATCAATAACTAGTTGAGTCACACGAATTTGGAGTGTTTTGAATCATTTAACAAACAAAAGCAATAAAGTGCAAAAATCTAAAAAATAAAGCAAAAATAGAAATACAAATTTTGCATTAAAATGCTATATGAAAAATAGTTAGGAATCACTTCACCAGATTTTCTATTGCAATGTAATAATGTTCTGGACTCTTAATAATAATTGATTGATAATCAATTTCACTTGTTTAACTAGAGACAATTCCTTGCCTCATTAATCCTAATATCTAATTAAACCTCCCTAATTCCTTAGGTGAAATTCAACCAAATATTGCATTAAGTTCTAGAAATTATAGGATTACTAGATTATGATACTTATTCCTAAGATCTCAATAACCTAGGTATATGATTCAGATTTGAGAAATAAACTCAATTTTCATTGATGAAGATTCCTCTAAATTCAATTGAATGAAGGATTAGTTCACAACTACATTAAGAACATAATCGCATGCTCAATTTAATTAAAACCTCAAGGTCCGGATCCAAAATTACATCATAATATCAAATCTGGATCCATGGATCCCTAACAAAAAGAAATCAGAACATGTTCCTAAAAGAAAAAGAGAGAGAAAGAGTAGAAGAAGAGGAGCTACAGAATTTCTTCATAAATCCAATCTCCAGCCTGATTCCTCAAGGTCCAGAGCTTGGAAGTTGCCCCTAATCTCCCTCTCTAACTCTCCTAAGGTGTAAAAATGAAAAGAAAACAAAATGGCCAAAAACTTCCAATTCTGAACTCTTAACTTTTATTTATAATATTTTTTCCTTTTTTTCCACTTCTACACTTTAATCTCTGAGGATTATAGCATGAAAGGTCTTCTAGAAGCTTCTATAACTGAATTAGGAACTCGAATCATCCAAAGTTGACACTTAGAAATAATATTTAAAATTCTGTTACTTTTGCGTAGACACTTTAAGTGTCGAAGTGTCTACGTGCAAGTGTCTTTTATGGGAAAAGCCTCACGCATAACTACTCTCAGCGCCTGGAGTGGCTACGTGCTTATTGCGTAGCTACTCTGAGCACTTGAAGTGGCTACGTGCTTAATTGTGTAGCTACTCTCTTGGTCTTCATGGATTTTCTTCTTGAAATTTTTAACTCTATGTACTCAAAGTGGTTACGCCCTACACATAACACTTGATTCTTCATCTTTAAAGCTCAGTTCCTCTACTTTCTTTACTTTAATCTTCAATTCAAATTCTTAGCTCAAGCTTTTGCACAAGGATTAAGTCATTTTAAGTCAAATTGTTCAGAATTGGACCAAAAATCTAAGATTCTAAACTATTTATACAATTGTGTATATTAATGCAATTTTTATGATACTTTCAAGTTTATTTACTATTTAACTCTTTATTTACTAACAAAAACTAGGCTAAAAATATAGTAAAATGTGGATTTATTAATAATGGAGGAAAATAAAGGGAGAGATGGTACTAAAAGCAGTAAAGTATGATAATTACAGGGAAAATAATTGTTAATAAATACAGAAAAATGAAGTAGAAATGGCAGAAAAGTAAATGTTATAAGCGAAAGTAAAGCTAAATGAGATCTTCATCTGAGCTGGAGGATGAAAGGTTGTCATTGGCATCCTCATCATGCTCTTCCTCTTCTAGAGAACTGGAGCCGCCATCTTTCTCAGCTGCAGGTGCAAGGGTGGTGGCTGTGAAAGGAGGGAGGTCTTGGTTAACAGCTGCTTTGATACAAAGAATATAGGACCATTATAAAATTGTTCTGAGGTCATGCCCAGCTTCTTTCCTATATTAAGCATCATGGTTTCCAAGAGGTTCAGCATAGATTTCTGACTAGCATGCAGTGTGTCTTGTCTGAGTGCTAGTTGCTTGACTTGTGCTCTTAATCCAAGGGGGGTTCCTCTCTTATACTCAGGAGGTAGGGAAAATCATAGGTCAACACTCTGTTTCTTGGCATTAAAGAGATCTTTCACCATGGCTGTAGAGATGGGAAGGGCTATTTTAATTCTCTGCTGGTATTCACCTATGCCTACTGTAGCATCTTGGCAGAGTATGGTGATGATTGGAAAAGCAAGGGAGTCTTTCTTGGTGCTTAAGATTCCTATGATGAAGTTACTAATAACGTCTCCCACATGGATAGGCATGCCAGTGAGGATGGCATAGATAATTTTAGCTCTCTTGACAGCTAATGTAGATGAATGACGCACTGGCATGAAGGAACTCAAAAGGAAGATGCTTCACACCTTGGCTGGTGGAAAGAGGTGTCTTGTGGTTAAATTCTTGGGCATGAGCTGCATGTCAAACTCCCAATTTCCCCTAGTTTACAAATTGCGTGGAGTATTGGCTTGTAGTCTTTCCTTTCTAAAGAACTGAATGTGGAGAAATCAAGTTGCCCAGCCTGCTTATCCATTGGGGGTATGTTTAGAATTTGCTGAATGTTGGATGGGATAAAATTAATTTTTACACCCCACACCATGGTGTGTCTGAGGGGCAGCTGGTCTTCTTTCACCCTCATTGCATTAGCATAAAATTGTTGGGTAATCTCTTTTCACCCATTTGCAGCACAAGTGGTAAAAAGCTCCCAGCCCTGTCTCTGAATTTCTTCTTAAAATTGAGTGTATATGCCCTCCTGGATTTCAAAATTGCGGTCCAATACTATCTGCCTTCACAGGATGTTGGTTCTGAAGTAATCTTCAGGGCCAAGGATCTAAACTTTGGGTCATATGCAAGAGGAGGTCTGGATGATGATGCTCCAACAGTTCTGGCTCTCTTGGGTTTAGGAGTATTCTTCCTTGGAGTATTCACCATATTGCTACAGGGGGATGAAAAGAAATAGTGAACTGATTGTAAAAAGAGACAGCCACAAATATTAGAATCGACTATTATCAGATTCACAGTGAAAGTGGATATTAGAGTGAGCATTGTGAGGTTTTATGTTTCCAAAGTGTTCACTATAGGAAGTGACAGTAATTACTTTGAAATGCAAGGAAGCAAGCAATTGATGCAGAAAAGTCAGTACAGATCAATTTGAAAAGGGCAGACTTGAAATTAGACAGTATAGAGAAAATTGATGCATGTGTGGTGGTAGATATGTTATATTGGTGCAGTAAAGGGCATTGCAGAATGATGATTATGGCACCTAAGTGTTCAATATGAGAAATGACAGTAACTACTATGGATTCTAGCTCTGTCAAGTGTTATGCAGCAGATTTAAAAAAAAAAACCAACTAGGCCAAGCATGTGGATTAAAGTTCAAAGTAACTATTCAGGCTTTAGAAAATTCACACACAGACAGTGAATGCATTTGGACATAAGAATGACCTCTCTCAATGTGTATAGTAGGAAAAATGATGTGTGTTCAATGTAAGGTCATGTAGATTTCCAGCAACATTAAAGAGGTGCACAGGGATGAGTGAGTATGTACAGCAGAAGTGTAGCAATAATAAAATCATTCAACATTCAAAGCATCAAAGAATCCCAAAATTACACAGTGGTGGAAGAAGGTGCAGACCAAATGGTTACCTTTGCACATGCCAGTAAACACTATAGGGATTTATTCATGACCAAATTAACTAGAACCATAAAAGGGATATGTGTGATTAGCTATAGATATATGAAATGTAGCACGAATTGAGTATCATACACCCCAAAATAATCTTAGGGTAAGCACTAGCACATCAAAATATTCAAAGTAAGCACTCCCGCAGACAGGTAACTACCCTAGGGTTCAACATTTCCAAGCTCAACAAAATAATTAAATTAAATGCTCCCATTATCCTTCAATCATACAAACATCCTTGTAATTACAGCTATAAATTATCAGTTCCAATCCAGGAATCTCCAATTCAAAATTTCCAATTTTACAGCAATAAACCCTAATTCTAGAAAATGAAGGTTAAGTAATTACCTGAATTGGATGTACAAATTGCAGAAAATGTGTGAGTAAATTGAATCCTTAGTGCAAGAAACCAAATACAAAGGGGAGAAAGGCAAGGGATTTGAGAATGGGGGTGAGAGGCGCTTAGAAATGGAGTAAGGGTGAATGAGAGAGTGAGTACTGTGTATATATATATATGACCAGAGTGCTTACTCTAAAAAATGATAGTGAACATACGCAAAATGGTTTTGGTATGCTAGAGCTGCGTGTGCTTACTGTGATTTTTAAGAGTGATTACTATAGAGGTGCCCAAATTCAAAATTAGTGGAGAGCACTGCATGTGTTCACTGTCACTTTTACAAGAATGAACACTCTAGAGAGCTTCACCTTGTGCGCTATGCAGAAGTGCTTGAGCGTATTCACTATGACAAATAAGAGTGAACATGGGCACCTTCTTAGGCTTACATGCAATGAAAGTAATCACTATCAACTGTAAGAGTGCTCACTACAGAGAGTGAAATGTAGGCTAGGGCTGAAAGTGATTACTTTTGTTCAGGAAAGTGATTACCTTCAGGATAATCTTTTGTTTTCTTACCAAAATGATTGCCTTAAGCCTTAAAAATATTTACCATCCTACTGCATCCAAATATCCTTAACTTTGTGCAGTACTTAGCTCCCATAATCACAATCTCACCCTGCACAAATGAGAATTATGTAGAAAAACCATGTCAATTGATGAAGCGAAGTGCATAGAGTGATGCTTAAGTATCAATATAATGAAGTATAAGAATAGAAAGGCTCAAATGCAAGACCAGTATTTATTGCAGAAAAAATAACTAAAATTCCTAAGATTATTGTGAGTTGCCTCTCATGCAGTGCTTCTTTAACGTCACTAGCTTGACGTATGAAGTGAATTACTCAAGCTAAAGGTTGTAGGGGGATTTGTGCATGGTGAGTGCAATTCAATCTTCTCAACTTCTTCCAAGGTGGCTGAGTTTTGCAAGAATGGCTTCAAACGCTGCCCATTTACCATAAAGCTTTTGCTTATGGAGTCACTTTGGATTTTCACTGCGCCATGAGGGAATACCTTTGTGACTGTGAAGGGTCCAATCCATCTTGATTTGAGCTTTTTGGGCATGAGTTTGAGGTAAGAATTGAACAAAAGGACCTTTTGACCAATGGAAAAGTCTTTCCTTCATATCATCTTATCATGGTACCTCTTGGTCCTATCTTTATAAATTTTGAAGTTCTCATAAGCCTCAAGACGCAACTCTTCTAACTCCTACAGTTGCAATTTCCTTTGTTCTTCAGCTGAATCATAATGGATATTACAAGTCTTCACTACCTAATAAGCTTTGTGTTCCACCTTAACTAGTAGGTGGCAGGCTTTTTCATAGACCACCTTGTATGGTGACATTCCTAAGGGTGTCTTAAACGCAGTTCTATGTGCCCACAAGGCATCATCAAGCCTACGGCTCCAGTCTTTTCTATGAGGCTATACGACTCTCTCAAGTATTTTCTTGATTTTCCTGTTAAAGAGCTCAGCCTACCCATTTGTTTGTGGGTGATAGGCAGTGGAGACTTTGTGTACAACTCCATATTTGTTCAACAACAATTCCATTGTCTTATTACAGAAGTGACTTCCTTGATCACTAATGATGGCTCTAGGGATGTCGAATCTACAAAAACAGGTTGTTATGGATAAATTCTGCAACAATTCTAACATCATTAGTTTTAGTGGCTTTAGCTTCCACCCATTTTGAGACATAATCAACAGCAAGAAATATATAAAGGAAACCAAAAGAGGAAGGGAAGAGTCCCATAAAATCAATACCCCAGACATCAAAGATGTCACAATACAGGATGGGTTGTTGGGGCATCTCTTGTCTCCAGGTAATTACTCCACCCACTCTTTGACATCTTTCACAGGTGGAATATGCTTGCCATGAATCCTTGAAAATTGAAGGCCAATACAGTCCTACATCCATCACTTTTCTTGCTGTCCTTTGGGGTCCTTGATGACCTCCTACAGCTGAGGCATGACAAAATTGCAGTATGGATGAGATTTCTTCATCAGGCACGCATCTTCTAATGACTTGGTCACTGCAGAATTTCCACAAATAAGGGTCATTCCAAACGTAATGTTTGACATCACTCCTTATCTTATCCTTTTTAGCTTTTGATGCACCTACTGGAAAAACCTTTGTAGCAAGAAAATTAGCAATGTTAACATACCAGGGTGCTTGTGAAATGTACAACTCTAAGAGTTGTTCATCAGGAAAGTCATCTAAAATTGGAACAGGGTTAGGAACTCCCTTTATCTTGCTCAGGTGGTCAACTACCAGATTTTGAGTTCCACTTCTATCCTTGATCTCCAAATCAAACTCTTGAAGTAAAAGCATCCATCTTATCAGCCTAGCCTTAAAATCTGTCTTTTTTAGCAAATACTTCAAGGCAAAATTATCAGTAAAAACCATAACTTTTGATCCTAAAAGATATGACCTAAACTTGTTCAATGCAAAAACTATAGCCAACAATTCTTTTTCAGTTGTGGTGTAATTACATTGTGCTGGATCCAAAGTTTTAGAAGCATAATAAATGATATAAGGAAACTGACCAACCCGCTGTGTCAAGGTAGCTCCCACTGCAAAATTGGATGCATCACACATTAATTCGAATGGCTTGGTCCATTCTGGATGTTGGATGATGAGTGTGGTGGTGAGGGCTTCTTTAAGCATATTAAATGCTTCATTGCACTATTCATCAAAATTGAACTCAGCCTCCTTTGGTAAAAGCTTGGATAGGGGACTAACAACTTTGGAGAAGTTCTTAATGAATCTCCTATAAAATCCTGCATGGACAAGGAAAGCATGAACCTCTCAAACACAAGAGGGGTAAGGCAATTGTGTAATAACATCTAATTTTGCAGGATCTATCTCAATTCCCTTTTCAGATATGATATGGCCTAACACTACACCTTGCTCTACCATGGAATGATATTTCTCAAAATTTAGTACAAGGTTAGTGTCAATACATCTTTTTAAAACATTTTCTAAATTAACCAAGTAAGCAGAAAAAGATGGGCCATGTACAGTGAAATCATCCATAAAAACTTCTTTACAATGCTCCACTGAGTCAGAAAAAATGCTTAACATACATCTTTGAAATGTTCCGGGAGCATTACACAAGCCAAAGGACATTCTCCTATAGGCAAAAGTGTCGAAAGGACATGTAAAAGTGGTTTTTTTCCTAGTCTTTGGGTGTTATGCAAATTTGAAAATAACCAGAAAAACCATCAAGGAAATAATAGTGAGACTTACCAGGCAACCTTTCCAGCATCTGATTGATGAAAGACAATGGAAAGTGATCCTTCGGGGTCGCTTGGTTAAGCCTTCTGTAGTCTATGCAGACTCTCCAACTGTTATGGACTCTAGTGGGTATCAACTCATCTTTCTCATTCTTCACCATAGTGACTCCAAATTTCTTTGGGACTACTTGGACCGGGCTGACCCAAGTGCTATCTGATATAGGGTAGATAATTCCAACTTGCAGCAACTTAGTGACCTCCTTATTCACCACGTCTAAAATGATGGGATTTACCCTCCTCAGAGGCTGCCTCACTGGCTTAGCACCCTCCTCTAATAATATTCTATGCATGCAAAGAGAGGGGCTGATTCTAGGAATATCAGCAAGGGTCCAGCCTATAGCTTTCTTGTGCCTCTTAATCACTTCTAGGAGTTTCTCCTCTTGATCAATATTCAACTTGGTGGAGATTATTACTGGAAGCTTCTCATTTGCCTCTAGATAGGCATATTTCAAATGTTCTGGCAAGGGCTTAAGCTTCAGTGTGGGAGGCTGCTCCATAGAGAGAAGTGATTTAGCACTCTCAGTAGAAGAAATCTCTACAAAATTTAAATCAAAGGGGTTAGATGCAACTGTACTTGCTGAACTCAAAACATAACATTCTTCTCATTTGCCTCTAGATAGGCATATTTCAAATGTTCTGGCAAGGGCTTAAGCTCCAGTGTGGGAGGTTGCTCCACAGAGGGAAGTGATTTAGCACCCTCAATAGAAGAAATCTCTGCAAAATTCAAATTAAAGGGGTTAGATGCAACTGTACTTGCTGAACTCAAAACATCATATTCTTCCCCTATTAATTTTTCAATCTCTTTAATATTAGAATTTGCAGAATTCACATTCAAAAATTTAGAAATACAAGAGTCACACATAGAAGAATTATTACAATATTCACAAATAAGAGTATCTATACATTCAAAAAAATTAAAAGAAAAACTTACTTCTAAAAATTCATAAAATTGTTCATCTAACAAATCATCAAATAAATCAATGTGGAAGATAGAATGATCTTCAGATGGATGCTTCATAGCATCAAGTATGTTGAAGCACACAATACTGTCCCCAAACTCCATGGTAAGTGTCCTGGCGTACACATCAATTTTTGTTCTTGCAGTCTTTAAGAACAATTTTCCTAGGATGATTAGTGCAGCACTCTTCATTGACTCTCCCTCTTGCATATCCAAACTATAGAAGTCAGCTGGAAAGATGAGATCATTCACTCTGACTAGCACATCTTCAACAATCCTGGCTGGGTTTGTTATACTTCTATTGGCTAATTGAATAACCACACCTGTAGGCTACAAAGGACCAAGAGACAGTGAAGTAAAAATGGACAATGATATGACATTTATAGATGCTCCTAAATCTAACATGGCATTCTCAATCCTATTATTACCAATGATGCATGGGATAGTGAACGTTCCTGGGTCCTTACATTTCTCAGGCATTGTGGACCTTTGTTTCTCAAAAAGTGCAGAAACATTCCTACCCATGTTTACCTTCTCATTACCTTTAAGACAACTCCTATGGGTACATAGGTCTTTCAAGAACTTGGCATACTTGGGTATTTGCCTGATTGCATTTAGTAGAGGTATCTTCACCTCTACCTTCTTGAAGGTCTCAAAAATCTCTTTTTCAGCCTCTTCAATCTTCTTGCTTGGCTAGATAACTCTATGAGGAAATGGGAGGGGAATTGTCCTTTTAATATTGTCCACCACCTTTGCTTGGGCAAATGTAGGTTCTAGTTGTTTTTGAACCTTTTCCTCTCCATTTAAATCAATTGTAGATGAAGCACAGCTTGGGTCTTCTTTCTCTTTGGACATTGTGGGCTCTTGCATCACCTTTCTAGACCTCAGAGTGATTGCACTCAAATTTTTAGGATTTGCTACAATTTATGCAGGGAGGTTTCTTGAACCTTGAGATTGCATCTGGTTTAGAGATGAGGCTAGCTGTCCCATTTGGTTCTCCAAAGTCTTAATACTAGCCTCGATTCTTTGCTGGAAGGAGATGTTATTCATGGTCAATGAGCTCCTCTAGTGAAGGTTCATTTTTCTATTGTGTACTTGGTTGTGAGGAAGATGGTTGATGATGTTTGTGCGGATCCTCACCTGCAAGACCATGAGGCTTAGACTTTTATCTAGTCCAAGGATTAAAAAAGGATTGAGACACTCTTGAGGATTGGTTTCGCAATTTATTCAACAACAAATTCAGTTTCATCTATTCCTTCTTTCTCTTTTTGCTAATTATGATTTCGAATTGAAGTTCTTTGTTTGGATTGATAATTCTGCAGTTGTTTGATTATATATTATTCGGTTGATGTATGTAATTAATTCTTGAAGGAGTGTGAATTAGATTTTCAGGTTTGAGATCTAAGATTAATGGCATTGGTGAATTAAATTAACACAAGTCGATTAGGTTCTAGAGGTTTCTGAACTTTAACCAAATTGTGTGTTAATCAAATGCATGAGGGTTCTCGTGTGAATGCTTAATTTGAATTGAGATTTCATTCAAATTTAATGTTAATTACTAATTTGTTGGTTGATGCATCTTCTTGGAATCCGATGATAGAGTGGTCGTAGTTCTTCTAAATTCTTGGATTAGAGTTTTTAATTCTTGTTAACTTTTGATTCTAATTAGTGTTATTCTATAAATCAAACTCCCTCTAATTTTATAATCATATAATGTTATCATCGTTGGGAGACGACTCGGATTGCACCTCTTACTACATAATTTTTATGCAATTCAATTTTTATTAATTTGTCCGACCGCGACACTCGCGATCAAATTTTGGCACCGTTGCCGGGGATGATGATGTTATTTGATTATATCATTATGTATTAATTTGATTGCATTGCATATTCTGTGTTGTGTTTTATATATAATTAGGATTATGCATAATTAGCGTTTTTCATTGAATTAGGATTCTGCATAATTAGCATTTTTCATTTAGCATAATTGTATCTATGCATTCTATTTTAGTAGCCTTTGAATAGTATAGTAGTTAGTCATCTATCCTTGCTTAGTATTACATCATTTAATTCTCTACATTTTGTGTTGTGTTTCTGCATTTTTGCATTTTGCATTCGTCAAAAAAGTACACGGCCATGTATCTGAACGTGTAGATCTCTGTCCAAACTTAAAAGTGACATAACTTTTTGCATACAACTCCTATTTCTTATTGTAATATATGCATTTCATATAGCTCGACGAGATCTACGCAATGACAATAGGTTAGAGGCCGATTGGTGGTTTTTGGGAAAAAAATTATTTCTTTTCATTCTTATTTAGATATTATAGCTCAGATAATTTTTATATGGCTGATCATAGAAGACTAGAGACCAAGCAGTTGACATTGTCACAAATGGCTACAATGTTATGTAAAATTTGTAATTCACCTGAACATTATATTGATTTATGTCCTACATTGTATGAGCCTGCAGGTTAGATGAGTCATCCAAACATGGGATAGGGGAATTTTACGCAGCAATAATATCAATCCCCACCACAAAATGCTGCACCTTCCAAGAATGAGCCTTCCTTGGAAGAGTTGATAAGGGAGATGGCAATTAACGATATGAATTTCCAACTAAGAACATAAGCATCTATTGAAAACTTGAAAAAATCAGATTGGTCAGTTGACAACAACAGTAAACGAGCTGAAGTCTTAAGGTCCTGGTAATCTTTCTGCACAACCAGTTGTTAAACCAGAGAATGTTACTTTGAGTTCAAGGAAGACCATTCAAGACTCGCAAGAGCAGCAACCAATAGATGAAGATCTTAATGCTACTGCTCCAGCAAGTGATTGCAGCCCAGCAAGTGTAGAATTTTCTCCTATTGCTCATACCACTTCTACTGAGGTAGAAGAAAATTTTGAGCAACCTGTTCCTCTTCAATTTCATTTGATTTTTCATGATAATTTGTTGAATGATTTAGTTGATGATAATTTGGCTGAGTTTTCTAAATTTTTTGATTATATTAATTATCCTAACCTAGCCAATTATCCTAATTCTTTTACTTGTGATGCATGTAATGATTCTGCATAATGCAGCATCTGTGTTAGGATTAATACATATGTTTATGGTATTTTGCTGTAACTATTGCAGATTCTGAAAAAGTAAATCATGATGCATCAACTGCAGATTCTGCTCCAATTCTTACATTGTCTACTTCTCTAAAGTTGCCCCCTGCATTTGAGTTAAAGCCATTTCCTGAGCAGCTGAAATATAAATATTACATCATTGTATATTCAAGGGAGCAGCCTAGGTACAGCAGCAAGACACGATGTTCTGCACATCAAGGAAATGAAGAGCATGAAGAGAAGCTTATTAAGTTCATGAGGCAGCTGAAAATCCCTCCACGGCTATTTCTTCCATGTTCTCAATTAAATGAAGTGCTGGAAATTTATGAGAAAAAGGAGGAATATCTAGGGAAACAACTCAATTATTTTTTTTCTTTTAGAATTTTTCAATTTATTTTCTGCATTCAATAATGGTCTTGCATTTGAGTTTCTCGCCTCAAGTTCTTTTCTGATAAGCTTCGTTCTAGGTGGCTTGGCCCCTATATAGTAACTATGATTTTTTCATATGGTGCTATACAGATTATGGAGCCTGGAACAGATAAAGTATTCACAATGAATGGCCACCGCTTGAAGCCTTTTCATGAGGACACACCCTTGGAGACCATTGAGGAGGTCCGCTTGCTAGTGGTCACTTATGCTTGATTAGGGAGTTCTTCTATGCTTTTCCTTACTATATTTTACTTACATTTCCATTATACATTACATTGAAGACAATGTAAAATTGAAGTGTAGGGAGGGGAGAGTAATAGATTTTTATTATTTAGCATTGTTTTTGTTTTATTTTGTTTTGTTTTATTTTCCTTTGTTGAATTGGAAGTTGTTGAGTTAAGGCATTAGTCATTAAGGAGGATAGAGTTCATACATGATTTTTTTTTTGCTTCTTCCTCTTGATATATGTGAATTGGGTGATTGATTTTGATTTTTATGATTGAGTATGTTAGACTTTACCTTTGCGAGCTTTTGAGCCTTATTTTTGGATGGTTGAAATTCATGCTATTCTTTTCTTTCTTGTGTGTTTTTCCTCTTAGATTTTGTCATTCTAGAACTTATTTTGATTCTTCTTTGAGGCTACAATTTTCATATGCAATTATGAACATGATAGAGGCATTTTTTTTTCAAATTTGTACCCACTTGGCCATATAGCTTACCTTGCATTTTACCCTTTGTTTAGCCCCTTTGAGCCTTATGGACCATTCTTTGGCTTCTAGCACATTATAAGCTTTAAGTGGAAAACTATGTTATACCTAACCTTTAGGAATAGGGAGTGTATTGGTTTCATTAATGTTATTGCATTTCAAGTGTGGGGGTTCGGAAAGAATGCAAGAAGAAGAAAAAATGAAGAAAAAGAAATAAAAAAAAATTATTACAAAGAAAATGGGAAAATTTTGATGCAGGGAAAAGGAAGTCCAAAGAGAATAAATGTGTGTTATGGCTTGATTTCTCTAAGGACCAATGTTATTCCTATTCTCTTCGGTTGTATCTTGTCATTTTACATTAGCCCCATTACAACCATTGAATAAAGTCCTCTTGATTTGTGTTTGCATATGATTGTAAGTAGTGGAGAAGTAGAAGATTAACAAGCTTATGGTAATGCATTATCTTTTGAGGTGACTTGAGTGAAACACTTTGAAACATACACTTGAGAATTGAGTTGTATACACCATCTTGTGAGATCTTTCATGCTTGATCTATATACTTTGAATGATATTGCTTGGCTTGCATTTTTGAGAGGTTAGGAGTTGGATGTTTGATTGTTATAGAACTCTTGATGCTTTATTTGATCTTGTGTCCCTAAGTTCAGCACGTCTAAGGATTCATTGGAGAATTTGTTTATTTGTTTTGATTATTCTATGATTTTTAGGTTACATATTTTTATTTGCTTGATTGTGTCTTACATGAGGACATGCAAGAGTTAAGTGTGGGGGAATTTGATCAATTGGATTTTTATAACATTATTTCCTCTCATTCCTAGCTCATTAATCCTCTTTTGTGCTTAATTGGTTGAATTGGATCATGTTATGATGTTTGAATTCTATTTAAGCTTTATTTAATTTTTTCAGTATTTGGCAAATTCTGATACTGTTTTGGTTTCTGGATATCTTAAGTTGTAGAACTCCTTTCATTTTGATTCTTGATTTGTAGGAAAGCTAAGAGAAAGATGCACAATTGCTATGAGAGGTCAGAAACCAATTCTGATGATAAGAAGCTGAAACTAGGCCTGGAAAAAGTCAAAATACTGTAGTCGCAGATCCTGAGCAAGGTGCAGTATTTGGGTCATATCTCAATCCACAGATGTCCGATTAAGCCCATTCTAGTGGCATTTTGAAGCTAACATCCAAGGCTACAATTGTTCTAAAGGCCATGAACCAAAACGAGGCCGTTTTCATAGCCGAAAAAATGAAACAAAGTGACGAACGGAATTTTTGAATTTAGAATTTTAAATTTTAAGTTGTTTTTGGCTCCTCTCCTTTCTTCTCTTCTCTTCTCTTCTCTCTCTCATTTTTTTTTCTTTCGTTTTTACTTTTTATTTTTCTCCATTAATGGAGGCTTAGACTTTCATCTAGTCCAAGGATTAAAAAAGGATTGAGATACTCTTGAGGATTGGTTTCGCAATTTATTCAACAACAAATTCAGTTTCATCTCTTCCTTCTTTCTCTTTTTGCTAATTATGATTTCGAATTGAAGTTCTTCGTTTGGATTGATAATTCTGCAGTTGTTTGATTATATATTATTTGGTTGATGTATGTAATTAATTCTTGAAGGAGTGTAAATTAGATTTTCAGGTTTGAGATCTAAGATTAATGGCATTGGTGAATTAAATTAACACAAATCGATTAGGTTCTAGAGGTTTCTGAACTTTGAGCGAATTGTGTGTTAATCGAATGCATGAGGATTCTCGTGTGAATGCTTAATTTAAATTGAGGTTTCATTCGAATTTAATGTTAATCACTAATTTGTTTGTTGATGCATCTTCTTGGAATCTGATGATAGAGTGGTCATAGTTCTTCTAAATTCTTGGATTAGAGTTTTTAATTCTTATTAACTTTTGATTCTAATTAGTGTTATTCTATAAATCAAACCCCCTCTAATTTTATAATCATATAACGTTGTCATCGTTGGGAGACGACTCAGATTGCACCTTTTAGTACATAATTTTTATGCAATTCGATTTTTATTAATTTGTTCAAGCGCGACACTCGCGATCAAGTGATTAACAAGTTCAATGCAAAATTAACACCAAAGTCCCCGACAATGGCGCCAATTTGATGAATCGGTTTTTGTTTGCATAACTATTTGTCGCCAATCCACACCAAATATGCAGAATTTTTTATGTAGTCTAGGAAGCAAGCCTAGGTTGTCTCCAATGACTTTGGTTGGAAATTTGCATTAAACATGTTATAGACATTCAATATCAAAGCAACTAAAAAGGGGGGTTTTGTGTGATTCCAGATTTAATGTAAAAAAGCAAGTGATGAAATTAATGATTCCAATCAATGAAATGTAGCAATCCTTAGTTCGTTCATATAATTCTATCCCTATTCCTCTTAAGATGCAATACTTTTCCTCTTCCCTTAAATTAGATTAACTCAGCAAGCGAGAATTAACCTTGAAACCCCATACCAATTTAAGCAAATTCAATAGACTCCAACTCTTTTTTTGAAGATTAAGCAACCTTAGAAATTAACTTAAAATTAAGTAACCCAAGTTAAAAATCTCATTAAAATGAATTAGGGTTAATTAAGTAATGTCCCCCTCATTCAACTATTAATTCAATTCAAAGAGTTGGGAAATGTAAATTCATGAAGGAAGGAAAATTATATTAACATTCATACCCAGGAGTTCAAGAATCCATGAACTCACTAAGGATTACAAGAAAGTTTAGCCCTCCATGAGGATGGGTCTTACAAATTTAAGATGAAAACAAAGAAAAATCAATGACATCAATGTAAAAATTAAAGGAAAGTGAAGAGTAATTGTGAATCAAACCCTAGGATTGGTCCTTGGCTATCACCCAAGATGACCTAAGCTCTACAAGTGTTCCCAAAAATGGTAAAAGAATCTAAAAGTGTAAAAATGTTATTAACCTCCCAAAAATCTATATATACTAAGTCTGACGCCACTTCATAGTGATCACTCTTATGTATAATAGTAGTTACTTTGAGGACGTGTAGTTTCTCTCACTTGTGAGAGTGAACACGCGCAGAGTGTTTCAGTTTAGTCTTCATTGGTGTGATCACTTTCACTTCTGAAAGTGCAAGGTTCTTCATCCTGGGGCTTACTGGAGTGATCACTATGAAACCTGAGACTGATTACACGCAGGTACTGTGGTTCTCTTTAGCTCTGAAGTGATCACTACTGCTTCTGAAAGTGGTTACTCTGGCTTATCCTTTAGAATCAGCTCCCTGGAGTGATCACTATGGAACCTGAGAGTGATTACTCTCAGTTCATATTTTCCCAAAGGGTTAAAAATCTATGGAATTTGTCTAGAATCTCCTGCATAATTATTCAAATGCTCAGAATTGTGAAATATATTCACAAAAATTAGTGTAAATAAGATAAGAATTAAGAAAGCTATAATATTTGACCTAAATGATATTTTTATACTATTTACAATCTCTAAGTCTATTTTCCTATTAAAACCTTATAAAAAGCTAGACAAAATATCTATAAATTGTGGATTCATCACAATCTCGCTATAGCAAGATTCTGTACTAACCAGGGTGTAGAATCGTCTGATATTTTTGCCGCAGCGAGAGTGTCGCGACCAGAAGGATACTTGAGGGGTTTAGGGTTTGGGAAACACATTTTCACCCTTTTCTCTTCATCTCTCTTCCAATTCTCTCTAGTCATTTGAGTTGGATTGAAGGTTGAAATTGTGTTTGGGATGCTTGGAGAATGAAACTCGTGTGGGGAGCACATTCTTTGTTAATTTTGTGTTTAGGTCTTCGATTTGAGGTAAGAGGGGACTCTACCATATCTCCATTTGTTTTGAAATCCAAATATTTGCTCTAAGTCACAATGTGGTTAAGATAGAATGTAGAAATGAGTGTATTTTGATAAAAGATTCTTGATTTTGCTTGATGAAATGTATATTGGACACGTGTGAGTGTGGAATGGAATGGCTTGATTGTGATGAGGTCCTAGGAAAATTGGATGCTTATGTGTAATGTGATTGGATGTAGGCATATGTGCCGTGTATGTGAAAGTGAATATTATGTTGTGATTGAGATTGTGAATGAAATTATGTGTTAGCATGCCATCGCTGGATGTTGAATAGTTGGAAATATGTGTGAATGACATGTTCGATGTAATTGTGAACGTGTTTGAATGTGTTGGAAGCTATGAATGGTTCAACGATACACTAGGGATGTGGAAGATGGGGACGGTAGAAATACTTCGGAGAAGAGAGGGTGTTGGTGACACCAATAGTGAGCGTGAGTGCACCACAGGCTACACACTCTCCTCCTGACTCAGCCTCTGACTAACACCTTTGCCAAGGGGCCCATGACCGCACACGTTGTATCTGTGAGGCAGGGGTTATTCGGCGACCATCCATGGTGTGACCTGAGTAAGGTCCTAAGGTTGAGATTAGGAAATTGTGATCATAGTGTCATAGTGAGTGCACATGTGTGTAGAATGTTTTTTGTGCAGTGTGCACACCTGTTTCTGAATTGAAATGGAATATTTGAAATGCGTTACTTGTGTTTGCTAATGCTTGAATTGAGTTGTGCTAGAAATAAATGGAGTGTGCAAGGTGAGTCTCTATGCTTGTGTGTGTTAGATAGTATAGAGTACTCACACTTACATTATTTTTCACGTGACTAAGACGATCAGAACCAGACTTAGTGAAGGAATGAATGATACTGCTATAGGACTTAGAGTATTTATTTTGAAACTCAAATGTATTAATTAAGTTCTATAGCAATTATTCGATCAAATTGTAATCCATCCTTATTTTGAAAGATTTTATTAAAAAAACATGTTCGGTGTCATGACCCCTTTTATAAGGAATCAAGAACACTGTTTCTACACCACATACTTATTTGAGATATATAAATAATAGAGAATATAAGTATAAAATTCACTTCTCATTCAAAATAAAACAAATATCCAATAGAACAACATAATATTACATTTAGTTCATAATATTCAAAATACACAAAATTATACTACATAGCTCCTCTACATGAGGTCTCAAAATATAAGGAAAAAGGACATTGATGCAAAATTACTTGACTCCAGCTTCTAACATTTCTCCACTGGCCCTTCAGCCTATGAAGTAGATTCAACACCTGCTACATCTGCTCATGTACCACCATACGATCATCGCAATACACACGCACACAACGACATAGACATAAATGCATGGGTGAGCTTATAAAAAAATAAAATGAAATCGTATATATAGAGCAAAATATTACTCACAGCAACAGCCCCATACATTACCAGCCCATCTAATGCACAACATGAAAAACAGTTTCCAACTGGTTTCACAGCCAAAGTAATCCAGAAGGAACCAAGCCAGTGCAGGAATGACCCATTCCGGTATATGGATCCAGACAGCATAGCACACTGATGGAACGAATTTTGCTACTCGTTATGCACAAAGATTGTCGTTAATCCTCATCAAATATGCAAAGAAATGAATGCAGTACTAGGGTATTGTCTTAGGTCGTCTCCAAGGAATTTTTGGTTGGGAACATACATCGAATAAGTGTAAACATAGATTTTAAAGCAAGTAAATTAGGGGGAGGTTTGTCAATTTCCAAATTTTAATCAAGAGAAAAATGTAAACTAGTGAAATTCAATCAATTAAGAAGAGTAATCCCTAGTCAATCAATAAGTTCTATCCCTATTCTTTCAAATGATTCAATAATCCCTTTTTCTTCCCTTAAATTAAGTTAATCTAACAAGCGAAAATTAACTTTAGCATCCCAATTAAAATTAAGCATCTTAATGGGCTCCAATCTCTATCCCTAAGATTAAGCAATCTCAAAGATTAATCAAAATTAAGCAATTTTAGATTAGAATTTCGTTTGGGTAATTTAAGGTTCATTAAGCAATGTTCCCCTCATGTAAATTTCATTTCATTCAGAGATTGGGATTAATAAATCCAAAGAAAGAAAGAGTAATATTGCCATTAAACCCAAGAATTCAAGAACCATATGAGTTGACTAGGAATTACAACAAAATTTAGCCCTCCATATGGATGGGCTTCACAAATGAAAGAAAGAAATGCATAAACGTAAGAAATATTAATGTAAACTCAATGAGAATCAAAGGGAAATTGGAATTTAAAACCTATAATGGACCCATGGCTGTCACCCAAAGCTCCAAAGCTCTGGAAAGAAAATGTCCTAATTTGGCAAAGAGAATGAAAGAAAAAAAAATGTTCAAGTCCCCGTACCCTAATTCCTAAAATCTATTTTTAGTGGGGGACATGTCAGCAAAGTATCCACTTTTGCCTTTGAAAGTGTCCACTTTGGGCCTTGAAAGTGCCCACGCGCATATTTACGTAAACTTGCCAATTCTTTGGAGTTGCCACTTTTGGGCTTGAAAGTGGCTACTTTGGATGCGAGTAGCCACTATGAAAGGCAATAGTGGCCACGCGCAACATGCTTCCAAAAGTGGTATCCTGAGGCTTTCTGGAGTTGCTACTATTAGACTTGAAAGTGGCTACTTTGGATGCGCGTAGCTACTATGAAAGGCAATAGTGGCCACGCACAAAATGCTTCCAAAATGGCGTCCCTGGAGCTCTCTGGAGTTGCCACTTTTTCACTTAAAAGTAGCTACTTTGGAACCTTTAATGCCCAGACTTGCTGTAGTTGCCACTTTTGTTCCTAAAAGTGGCTACTTTGGAGGCAACTTTCATCCAAGGGCCAAGATATCTCATAATTAACTTGGGGACTCTCCAAAATTATCAAGATAATTAAAATTGCAATCTATATCTATGTAATTAAATGCAAATTAACCAAAAATTAATAAACCTATGATATTTACTCAAAATGTGATTTCTATATTATTTGCACTTTCTAAGTCCATTTTTTCTATCAAGGAGCACCAAAAAGGCAAGTAAAAATATAATAAAAAATAGATTCATCACAACCCCAAACTTAAACTTTTGCTTGTCCTCAAGCAAATCAAAATTCAAGCAAATCAAATGAAGAAGGTTGAATTTATCCAATTTTTTTTTTTTTAGAGATTTTCATTTCAACTTCATGCTTTAATTAGCACTTCCAACATCTTCACAACCATAGACTCATTCAACAGAGGAATCATATTTATGTCAAATATTCCATGCAAAGCCCCACTAAATTGAAACAAAAGAATCAAGCACGGTTTCATGTGACTCACATAATGCAAAGAAACTATCCATCTCACAAGGTGGTGTTTCACTCATCACTCAATAACATGTCAGGCTAAGTGTTTTCCCTCAATCCATGCATTTAGCCTCACCCTACCATAGGCTTGCCCATATTCTCAATCTCCTTTGCCTAGACACAATGAACCACCTATCATGAGGGCTTTGTTGGTCACAAATAGGGTTAGGATAGGCTCAAATTTAACCAAGGAGGGTGAAAAGATCAAGTGGGTACTCAAGAGGAGGGAGTTCTTTTGAGTGATTTAGTGCAACAACTAGAGTGGAATGCCTTAAATGATGTAGCTTAAGAGGTACAAGCATTCTTTCACCACATTTTTTTTTAATTTTGCCTTATGTGGAAATCCTTTTTCAACTCAAATGCCTTGCTATATTTTTCTTTCTTTCTTTTCTCCTTTTTCATTCATTCATTCATATTTTTGTGATATCATGGACTTTGACAATCATTTTTTTTTACATGTATTATGGACATGTATGCTGTCCACCACCCCAAACTTAAGACATTGCTTGCCCTCAAGCAACTACAAGCATAATCAACACCCCAAACTTAGTTTCTTGCACTCAATCTTGAGGCAACTCAAAAGAAATACCTCTATTAAGGAAAGGGAATTATTTTTGTTGACTAAGTTTGGCAAAAGCAAGAAGTGGGGAACAAGGAAGTGAAGTACAAGGGTGGAGGGAAGGGTATGTGCAAAGAAGGCCTCAATCATCTAGATGGAAAATTGCCCAATGCATATTTAATTAAGAAACAAGGCAAGTTCTAGAAGATGCATGCAAAAATACATGTAATATGCCACAGAAAAGAAGAAGAAAGGCCCAATTTACTACCATGGTAAAAGTGATAATAACTTGCAAAATGAGAGTACAATTCACCCAACAAGAAAATATGTTCAAAATGGTAGGGACAGTAAATATGTACAAAAATGAGAATGAGTAATAGTTGGATGGGAAATGCAATCAGAGCATAAAAGCAAAACACAAAAGAGAACTAGATTAAAAGGAAAAGAGAATAATTGAAATGAGGAAATATTTTTGTCTTTTATATAGTACGGTGCAGGAAAAGTAAGCTATGAATAAATGCAAAATAGAGACAAAGAGTTCACCCCCCTTTTATAGATGATGTACTCAAAGTTCAGGGGCATAATGATGCTCCTCCTGATGGAACTGAGGGCATCTAAGCAGAGAAAGAAAAGAAAACACGAAAGGTTGACTAAGTGGCATCTTCATCAGAGGTGGATGAGGTGGCTTCTTCATCTTCCTCTGTGTCTTCTGCTTCCTCTGAGGAACTAGAGCTGGGGGCATCTCTGGGTGCATTGGGATTAAGTCCATAAAAGATGCATTCTATGGGCAAAGCATAGGGCTCAAATGATACATACAATTGCAATTAAGTACAAAATAAATGGTGTGGCAAACATTCATCTTGTATAGCAATTTACTGTGGAACACAATGTGGCTGCTAAGTTTAAGGGCCATAACACAGCAATAGTGAAATTAAAGTCACGAAAAGCATGTTTAACACCTAGAAAAGCCAACAATCAGAGCTAATTATGGAATGGCCATGAGAATCAAGTGCAGCAATAACAAAATACCATGGAATTTGAGAAGCAAAACAGCAAAATAGAGAGGTTAGAACTCAATGTAAATGGACATGAACTGAATTTAGACATCAATATGCATGAATATGAAAAGGAATGGCATAATGGGCATGTTTGAGAACATAAAAATAAGGGGAATGGGTATAACGAAAACAACAAATGAAATTCATAGCAAATGGAAATGGGCGTGGCCACTTTTAGGGACAAAAGTGGGAACATTGAACATGGTGGCAGCCACACATGGCCATTGGGAGCAATTAAAGGACCTCACCCACTCTAATTCGTACAAGAATGCTTAATTAAACAAGAAATTCACATCAATTTCAACATATAAGGGCACAATTAAAAAGCCCCAAATTAGGAATCCAAGAACCCTAACCCATGAATTAAGAGAAGTTGAGAGATTTACCTTGTTTGAAGCTTTGGGAGTGGCGGCGGAAGGGAAAAGGTAAGGATTGGGGTTGCAAAAACTCAAATTGGGAGGTGGAGGAGTGGTGTCGTGAGGTGTGTCATGAGTGAAGTGCTTGAGTGGGTGTTTATGGGTGTGTGTAGTGAGTGACGTGAAGTGGACGTTGTGGCTTTGAGGGATTTTAGGAGCTGCGCGCAGTGGGCTAGCCCAAAGTGTGGTGCGCGTGGTCACTTTCAAGTGAGAAAATGAAAACTACAGTGAGGTTGTGTGTGTGGGCATATGCGCGTGGTTACTTTGGGGTTGGAAAATGGGAACTACAGTGGGTTATTTTGTGGGACAAGTGTGCGTGGCCACTTTCAACTGAGAAAGTGGCAAGTACAGTAAGCCAAAATTCAAAGTGAATTTGCGGGTGGCTACTATGGGGCTTCAAAGTGGGAACTCCATAGAATTCCTCTTTGTGAGCATATGTGCGTGGTTACTTTCATTGAAGAAAGTAGCAACTACAGTAAGCCCCAAAATGCAAAGTGAATTGCGCGTGGCTACTATTGGACTTGAAAGTGTCCACGCGCAATTATTGACCTCTTGGGTGTCAAAGTAGCCACTTTCACTCTTAAAAGTGAGAACTACAAAGAGAAATATGCTTACCTTGAGCCAAAGTGACCACTATGGCTTATGAAAGTGACCATTCTCACGAAAAACAAATTGTACCAAGCATGAATGAGTACCCAAAGTGTTTGCTGCTGCCAAAGTCCCTGCAAAAATTCTGAGTCCACAAAAAAAATTATTTACACAAAATTAAATTGTATCAGAGATCTATCTAGAAATGAAAACAAATGAAAACAAAAACTTAATTGAAAGAATGCAAAGGGAAAGAACAAAATTCCTTATTCACGTGAGAGTTGCCTCTCACAGAGCGCTTCTTTAACGTCACTAGCTTGACGTGCGAAGTGATTTACTCATGACAGGGGTCTTGGTTGAAGGAAATGATGGGGGAGTACACATCCACCTCTTCAATCTCCTCCGATGGAATTGAGTTCTCAAAAAAATGTTTCAGGCAATGTCCATTCACTGTGAAACATTTGTTAGTGGATTCACTCTTGATTTCCACTGCACTATTAGGAAATACTTGTGTAACTATGGATGGACCAATCCACCTGGAATGCAGCCTTTCAGTCATGGACTTGAGACATGAGTTGAATAGAAGCATCTTTTGACCTACACAGGACTCTCCTCTACCTATCAATTTATCATGATACTACTTGGTTCTCTCCTTGTAGGTTCTTGAGTCTTCATATGCTCCTAAGTGCAGCTTTTCTAGTTCTTGGAGTTGTGGCTTCCTTTTCCTCTTCTTTTTTCTCTTTCTTTTCCTCTGAAGCTGCTTCACTAGTTTAGTCCCCTCTTTCAACAAAATTTTGTGCATGCACAGGAGAGGGCTAATACCAGGAATGTCAGCTAAAGTCCATCCAATAGCTCTCTTGTGCCTTTTAATTACTTCCAACAATATCTCCTCTTGATCGTCTTCAAGCTTGGTGGAAATAATGACCAGGAGCTTCTTATAATGTTCTGGTAGGGGCTTCAACTCCAATGTGGGAGGTTGCTCCACAGAAGGAAGTGATTTGGCATTTTCATTTGACAAAGTCTCTGCAATATTCAAACCAAAGGCGTTAGATTCAACTGTACTTGTTGTACTCAATACATCACATTCTAACCCTATGGAATTTTTAGAATCATCAATGTTGAAAGTAGTAGAATTTGCATTCAAATAATCAGAAATCTCAGCACAAATGTCACACAGAGAAGAACTATTACACGATTCATAATTGTAAGTATCAGCACAATCAAAAAAATTAAGGAGAAAGTCTCCTCCTAGAAATTCAGACAAACTATCATCTATTAACTCATCAAGATGGTTAATGTGGAAAACAAAGTGTTCTTCATTTGGGTGCTTCATAGCATCCAGTATGTTAAAGCGGACAACACTGTCTCCAAACTCCATTGTAAGTGATCTGGCATACACATCAATCGTCGTTCTCACAGTCTTTAAGAACGGTCTTCCCAAAATGATTGGTGCAACACTATCCATTGACTCTTTCATGTCAAGGATGTAAAAATCAGCTGGAAAAATGAGGTCATTCACCCTCACTAACACATCCTTCACAAGTCCAGCTGGATGTGTTGTGCTCCTGTTTGCTAGCTGGATGATGACACCTGTGGGCTGCAATGGTCCAAGAGACAAAGATGTGAAGATAGATAAAGGCATAACATTAATAGATGCACCTAAATCAAGCATGGCATTATCTATCCTATTGTTGCCTATAATGCAGGGAATAGTAAATGTCCCTGGATCTTTGCATTTCTCAGGCATGGAAGTTTTCTGCCTCTCAAAAAGAGCTGATACATTCCTCCCCATGTTCACTCTTTCATTACCTTTTAGCCGTCTTTTATGAGTGCACAAGTCCTTAAGGAATTTGGCGTACTTTGGGATTTGCTTGATAGCATCTAACAAGGGGATATTGACTTCAACTTTTCTGAAAGTATCTAGAATTTCTTTATCAACCTCTTCTTGCTTCTTGCCGGGCTGAACCATTCTTTGAGGGAAGGGAATAGAAATGGACCTCTTCTCTTTGTCTACCACTTTTGGTTGACATGGTGTGGGCATAGGTGCAGGCTGCTCTTGGCTCTTAATCTCTCCTCTTTCACCTTCTGTAGCTAAAGTGCAACTAGGATCCTTCTCCTTAGGCATTTCTGGCTCTTGCATCACCTTACCAGATCTTAAGGTAATGGCACTCACATTTTTTGGGTTTGTTACAGTTTGTGCAGGGAGATTGCCTGAACCTTGAGATTGAAGTTGATTTAGGGATGAAGCAAGTTGACCTATTTGATTCTCCAAGGTCTTAATACTTGCTTGAGTCTGTTGTTGGAAGGCCTGACTCTGTTGTTGGAAATTGAGATTACTCATGGTGAGTTGCTTCACAAGGTCTTCCAAAGATGACTCACTCTTTTAAGGTGCAAGAGCTAGTGAAGGGGATGTTTGATGGTGCTGTTGAGATGAAAATGATTGATGGTGATGTTGTTGGGCTGAATATGGCTTGCTTTGTCCAGCTTGCTGCGGTTGGAAATGATTGTTGGATGGTTGGCTAGAGCCTTGATGCTGTGCAGTTCCTCCCCACCTTAAGTTAGGATGGTTCCTCCAACCGGGATTATATCTATTGGAAGATAAATCCCATCTTTGTTGTTGTTGCGGCTGCCGAAAAGGGAATTTATTAGCATAAATATTAGCAGCGTAAGCTTGAGGGTTACCTTCCGAAGATTCAGTTTCTTGCAATGTGGGGCAACTATCAGTGAAGTGATCCGTAGATGAACAAATCCCACAAAGCATTACTAGAATGGATAGAGGTGGAGGTGTATATGCAACAAAATTCTTTTGGATGGATGCCAACTGTTTTACCATAGAAGCTAACTCATCTAGCTTATGCTCCACCTTGTGTGAATTTGAAGTTTAAATTTCATTGACACTCCTGGACATGAGAGAATTTTGCCTTGTAGCAAACTGTTGAGAGTTAGCTGCCATATTTTCAATGAGGTTTCTAGCGGCAGCGGGAGTCTTGTCAACTAGGGCTCCCCCACTAGCTGCATCGATCATGCTCCTATCCATTTGGTGTAAGCCCTCATAGAAGTATTGGATTAGGAGCTGGTCACTTATCTGATAACGGGGGCAGCTAGCACAAAGTCTCTTGAAACGCTCCCAATATTTATACAAACTTTCCCTTTCCAACTGCCTAATACCACATATTTCCTTTCTTATTGAGGCAGCTCTTGAGGCTGGGAAAAATTTTTCTAGGAACAATTTCTTGAGGGTGTCCCAACTTGTAATAGAGTCAGGTGGAAGATAATACAACTAGTCTTTATCCAAATCCATAAGAGAGAATGGAAACGCCTTCAATTTGACATGCTCCTCCGGAACACCTTGAGGTCTCATGGTGGAACATACAATGTGAAACTTCTTCAAGTGTTTGTGAGGGTCTTCACCTGCAAAACCATAGAATTTAGGTAGAAGGTGAATTAATCTAGTTTTCAAAACAAAAGGAGCGTCCACATCTGGATATTGGATTTACAATGTTTGGTATGTGACATCCAGTGCATCTAGCTCCTTAAGAGTCCTCTCATCACCTGCCATTGCTCCAAAACTAGAGTTAAGTGAAAATGGAGAAGAGTAAAGAGAATTTGGTGTCACAGATTGCAAAGATGCAGTAGGAGATACTGATGATTCAGAGTGTTCAGAGTGATCCCTATATGTCCTAATGTTCCTATAAAAAGTCCTACCAATCTCCTGGTCTAATGGATACAAATCTTCAGGTTTTGATCGGGTCATGCACTAGATATCAACTAACTAAATTGAAACCAAATTGAGTAAATGAAATAACAAGAACAATTTGAAATCTCTCTGCAGAATTCTGCAGAATTATGCAGCAAAAGTGCAAAAAAACAGAGTAATATGTAGCAAAATGAGTGCAGAAAATTGAAAGCGAGTAATTGAAAAATTGCAGCACTTGAATGAAGGAAATGATGCAGAAAATCTTGCAATAACAATGCAGAAACAGACCACAAAATTCCTATGGCTATCAACACAACACAAAAACTCAAAAATGAAACATACAAACTAACATGAAAAACACAAAAATAGAGTACTAATCATGTTCAACATAAGTTCAGCACCAAAAATTCCCCAGCAACGGCGCCAATTTGATGGAACGAATTTCGCTACTCGTTTTGCACAAAGATTGCCGTTAATCCTCATCAAATATGCAAAGAAATGAATGCAGTACTAGGGTGTTGTCCTAGGTCGTCTCCAAGGAATTTTTGGTTGGGAACATACATCGAATAAGTGTAAACATAGATTTTAAAGCAAGTAAATTGGGGGGAGGTTTGTCAATTTCCAAATTTTAATCAAGAGAAAAATGTAAACTAGTGAAATTTAATCAATTAAGAAGAGTAATCCCTAGTCAATCAATGAGTTCTATCCCTATTCTTTCAAATGATTCAATAATCCCTTTTTCTTCCCTTAAATTAAGTTAATCTAACAAGCGAAAATTAACTTTAGCATCCCAATTAAAATTAAGCATCTTAATGGGCTCCAATCTCTATCCCTAAGATTAAGCAATCTCAAAGATTAATCAAAATTAAGCAATTTTAGATTAGAATTTTGTTTGGGTAATTTAGGGTTCATTAAGCAATGTTCCCCTCATGTAAATTTTATTTCATTCAGAGATTGGGATTAATAAATCTAAGGAAAGAAAGAGTAATATTGCCATTAAACCCAAGAATTCAAGAATCATATGAGTTGAGTAGGAATTACAAGAAAATTTAGCCCTCTATATGGATGGGCTTCACAAATGAAAGAAAGAAATGCATAAACGTAAGCAACATCAATGTAAACTCAATGAGAATCAAAGGGAAATTGGAAATTAAAACCTACAATGGACCCATGACTGTCACCCAAGGCTCTAAAGCTCTGGAAAGAAAATATCCTAATTTGGTAAAGAGAATAAAAGAAAAATAAATGTTCAAGTCCCCGTACCCTAATTCCTAAAATCTATTTATAGTGGGGGACATGTCAGCAAAGTGTCCACTTTTGCCTTTGAAAGTGTTCACTTTGGGACTTGAAAGTGCCCACGCGCATATTTACGTAAACTTGCCAATTCTCTAGAGTTGCCACTTTTAGGCTTAAAAATGGCTACTTTGGATGCGCGTAGCCACTATGAAAGGCAATAGTGGCCATGCGCAACATGCTTCCAAAAGTGGCGTCCTGGGGCTTTCTGGAGTTGCTACTATTAGACTTGAAAGTGGCTACTTTGGATGCGTGTAGCCACTATGAAAGGCAATAGTGGCCACGCGTAAAATACTTCCAAAATGGCGTCCCTGGAGCTCTCTGGAGTTGCCACTTTTTCACTTGAAAGTAGCTACTTTCGAACCTTTAATGCCCAGACTTGCTGTAGTTGCCACTTTTGCTCCTAAAAGTGGCTACTTTGGGGGCAACTATCATCCAAGGGCCAAGATATCTCAGAATTAACTTGGGGACTCTGCAAAATTATCAAGATAATTAAAATTGTAATCTATATCTATGTAATTAAATGTAAATTAACCAAAAATTAATAAACCTATGATATTTACTCAAAATGTGATTTCTATATTATTTGCACTATCTAAGTCCATTTTTCTATCAAGGAGCACCAAAAAGGCAAGTAAAAATATAATAAAAAGTGGATTCATCACACACCACAGCTCAGCATGCTCTATCGTTACACGTCTACCCACCTAAACGTGTAACTCATCTCTATAATGATGCAAGACATATATCTCAGCATGATGCAGCATGTCTAAAATCATTTCAATAGCTCAGCTAAGACAAATTTATAATAAATAAGCCAAATCTCAGTGTTATTAAAGCAATTATCAGCAACTACATCATAGAAAAATAACTTTCAAGTATTAAATCCTTTATATCTCAGCTTTTACCAAAGAGATCTAACAAAACTGACTCAAACCTTTCTTAAATAGCATATCAAACTGTTCAAAATATAGTTCATAGACTAAAGTAAGCTCCCCTTACCTTAGAATGATGATTCACTCTAGATCTACCAAATATTACTTGTTTTATCGCAAGATTCACCGAAGATTTGGCTTTAGAACGGAGTTTTTCCTAAGAACACTATGAACTTCTATGAGAAAAACAAGGCGAAGAGAAACAAACGGTACACCTAACTTCAAACTTAAAGAAACTTACTTCAAACCCCTTAGAACAGATGCAGAATCATAGATCTGGAGAGAAATGTAAGTTTAGGAGGGTTTAATATGAGAGAAAATAGTGGTACATGGCCTTGGAACCTTTAAGAACCTTTGATAGGAGTGAAAAAATGAAAATTTCATGCGAACCCCCCCTTTTTATAGAAAATTTTTGGAATTTACTGTTGACTGCTGGAAACACTATTCAAGACACTGTTCACACCAGAAACACTGTGCATGCGTACTGTACACATATTGTACGCGTAAGTGACGTCAGGGTGACGTCACTAATGATGTCATTGTTCATCAACACTGTTCACTTTTTTTAAAAAAAATATATTTCAAACTCCATCTAAATCTATTCCAATACCAAATAATCCTTCAATTAGCATTTAACAAGTATAAAATATTATAGATTACTCAATAATAGATTACAAGCCTGACATTGGGAACTAATTGAATGAAATTTTATTTATTCTCACTTATTGCAAAATTAATTTATTTTAGGAAATTAAATTAAGGTGTCGCAATGGATGCATTGACTGTGTAGGACTAAAATGATGCATTTGATGTTCATAAATTTTGAGTAAGCAGATTTAGTGCTTGATAATGAAGAAAAGCTACCCTTATCTAACATTATTGACATGAAATGGTTGTGAATGTAGCCAATGTCATCAGTCTATGCTACATTAAATATGAAAGATGTGGAATACAACATGTCTAAACTAATCCATTTGTTTGTTAATTATTGGTACTATTTAGTTAATATATAGCTAACTCTATCTTATTTCACATATTTAAATTTACCACGTGAGCATAAGCATCCATGAAAATAATGAAAACATGCAGAAGTTTTTGGATTTTGTGATGATATGTAGCTTTTAAAATTTGACGCATCAAATTTGGAGAAGGTTTTACTTTTCTTTAAGTATCTTTGTAATGCATAAAATATAGCATTCTTTTACTTAATCTAATTTGTTGATTTGATTTGATTTAGAAGTTACTTCTATAATATATATATATATATATATATATATATATATTACAATGGTTAATTTAAGAGCTCTTGGTTGTAGAAACCAAAACTACTATTGCTCTATCTTTCATTTGTGATCATTTAGGATATAAACTTCTTTCCTTTTGTACTTGTTTATTCCTGAATAGAAAATATAACAAAAGAATACAGATGTGTTAACATGACATTTACCATACCAATGGATAAAGATCATGGCTTCAGGTAGGCAGATCATGTAAACATTTTGTATTTTTTTTTTTACACGTTATGATTGATAATGTAACGTCCAAAATTTTAAATGTCTCTTTTATGCTATTAATTGATTTTTTCGATTAATTTACATGAATAAGGTTAATAAGACATTAATTGAATATTTATTAAAATTCAAATCTATGTTAATTAGGTAAACTAGAATTAAAAAATTATAGTAGAATTTTCTCTTAAGAGAGAGACCGGTATAGTTTCAGTAATTTAAATTACCAGAATAAAATAATATTATTTGCTCTAGATCCAACAGTGAGGAAGCCATCCACCACACCTTGATCCAATGGTTCATAATCCACCTTATGGCTCATTTGAGACCACAAAATTTATGAACCAATCAAAATTTGCCAAGTAACTCCATTCATTATGGCCACTTAGATCTTTTGCTTTCCCTCATCTCTTTATAAAAATGATCACTTCTCTCCCTCATTCTCTTCTTCATCTTTCTCCTTTTCTTACCTCCATAAGCTTTTCTCTCAAGCTCACCTACACTTGTAACTTAGAAACATCTTTGGAATCAAATTGGTGCTCAAAGGAGGTAGGATTGCGTAAGACATAACTCGTTCCACATAACTTGGATTGAGGTGAAACAAAATTCATTAAAAAGATAACATATAATAGTTTATACCATAAAAATTTCACAGTCCAATTCATTTTAAGCAATTCCCAAAAATTTTCTGAAGTTACCCTTGATGAAACGAATTTAGCTACTCGTCATGCAAAAGATTGTCGTTAATCTTCATCAAATATGCAAAGAAATGCATGCAGTACTAGGCTGTTATCTTAGGTCGTCTCCAAGGAATTTTTGGATGGGAACATACATCGAACAAGTGTAACAATGGATTTTAAAGCAAGTAAATTAGGGAGAGGTTTGTCAATTTCCAGATTTAAATCAAGAACGAAATGTGAATTAATAAAATTCAATCAATTAAAATGAGTAATCCCTAGTCAAGCAATGAGTTCCATCATTATTCTTTCAAATGATTCAATAATCCCCTTTCTTTCCCTTGAATTAAGTTAATCTAACAAGCGAAAACAAACTTTAACATCCCAATTAAAATTAAGCATCTTAATGGGCTCCAATCTCTATCCCTAAGATTAAGCAACCTCAAGGATTAATCAAAATTAATCAATTTTGAATTAGACTTTCGTTAGGTAAATTAGGGTTCATTAAGCAATATTCCCTTCATGCAAATTCCATTTCATTCAGAGATTAGGGTTAATAAATTCAAGGAAAGAAAGATTTGTATTGCAATTAATCCCAAGAATTCAAGATTCATGTGCATTGACTAGGAATTACAAGAAAGTTTAGCCCTCTATGTGGATGGGCTTCATAAATGAAAGAAAGAAATGCAAGAACGCAAGCAACATTAATGTAAATTCTACAAAAATCAAAAGGAAAATTGGAAATTAAAACCTATAGAGGATCCTTGGCTGTCACCCAAGACTCCAATGTTCTGGGAAATTGTCTCAATTTGGCAAAGGAAAAATGTGTAAAGTGTAAAAGTCCCGTACCCTAATTCTTAAAATCTATTTATAGTAGATGACATGTCAGCAAAATGTCCACTTTTGCCATTGAAAGTGTCCACGCGCAATTCTCGTAAGTTTGTCAATTCTCAGGAGTAGCCACTATTGGACTTGAAAGTGGGAACTTTGGATGCGCGTAGCCACTTTCAAAGGCAATAGTGGCCACGCGCAACATGCTTCAGAGAGTGGCATCCTGGGCTTCCTGGAGTTGCTACTATTAGACTTGAAAGTGAGAACTTTGGATGCGCGTAGCCACTATGAAAGGCAGTAGTGGCCACACGCAAAATGCTTCCAAATTGGCGTCCCTGGAGCTCTCTGGAGTTGCCACTTTTGGACTAGAAAGTGGCTACTTTGGAACCTTTAATGCCCAGACTTGCTGTAGTTGCCACTTTTGCTCCTAAAAGTGGCTACTTTGGAGGCAACTTTCATCCAAGGGTCAAGATATCTCATAATTAACTTGGGGACTCTGCAAAATTATCAAGATAATTAAAATTGCAATCTATATCTATATAATTAAATGCAAATTAACCAAAAGTTAATAAACCTATGATATTTACTCAAAATGTGATTTCTATATTATTTGCATTATCTAAGTCCATTTTTTCTATCAAGGAGCACCAAAAAGGCAAGTAAAAATATAATAAAAAGTGGATTCTTCACAACCCCAAACTTAAACTTTTGCTTGTCCTCAAACAAATCCAAATTCAAACAAATCAAATGAAGAGGGTTGGATTTATCCAAAGAAATATTTTTATTTTTTTTTAGAGATTTTCATTTCAACTTCATGCTTTAATTAGCACTTCCAACATCTTCACAACCATAGGCTCATTCAACAGAGGAATCATATTCATGTCAAATGTTCCATGCAAAGTCCCACTAAATTGAAACAAAAGAACCAAGCAAGGTTTCATATGACTCATAATGCAAAGAAACTATCCATCTCACAAGGTGGTGTTTCACTCATCACTCAATAACATTTCAGGCTAAGTGTTTTCCCTCAATCCATGCATTTAGCCTCACCCTACCACAGGCTTGCCCATATTCTCAATCTCCTTTGCCTAGACACAATGAACCACCTATCATGAGGGCTTTGTTAGTCACAAATGGGGTTAGGATAGGCTCAAATTTAACCAAGAAGGGTGACAAGATCAAGTGGGTACTCAAGAGAAGGGAGTTCTTTTGAGTGATTTAGTGCAACAACTAGAGTGGAATGCCTTAAATGATGTAACTTAAGAGGTTCAAGCATTCTTTCACAATATTTTTTTTATTTACCTTATGTGGAGATCCTTTTTCAACTCAAAAGCCTTGCTATATTTTTCTTTCTTTCTTTTCTCCTTTTTCATTCATTCATTCATATTTTTGTGATGTCATGGACTTTGACAATCATTTTCTTTTTACATGTATTATAAACATGTATGCTGTCCACCACCCCAAACTTAAGACATTGCTTGTCCTCAAGCAACTACAAGCATAATCAACACTCCAAACTTAGTTTCTTGCACTCAATCTTGAGGCAACTCAAAAGAAATACCGCTATTAAGGAAAAGGAATTATTTTAGTTGACTAAGTTTGGCAAAAGCAAAGAGTGGGGAACAAGGAAATGAAGTGCAAGGGTGGGGGGAAGGGATGTGCAAAGAAGGCCTCAATCATCTAGATGGAAAATTGCCCAATGCATATTTAATTATGAAACAAGGCAAGTTCTAGAAGATGAATGCAAAAATACATGTAATATGCACACAGAAAAAGAGTAAAAAGGCTCAATTCACTATCATAGCAAAGGTGATAATAACTTGCAAAATGAGAATACAATTCACCTGACAAGAAAATATTTTCAAAATAGTAGGGACAGTAAATATGTACAAAAATGAGAATGAGTAAGAGGTGGACGGGAAATGCAATCAGAGCATAACAGCAAAATACAAAAGAGAACTAGATTAAAAGGAAAAGAAATAGAAGAAATGAAATAAGGAAAATATTTTTGTATTTTATCTAGTACGGTGCAGGAAAAGCAAGCTAGAAATAAATGCAAAATAGAGACGAAGAGTTCACCCCCTTTTTATAGATGTGTATTCAAAGTTTAAGGTAAAATGATGCTCTTCTTGATGGAACTGAGGGCATCTCTGCACAATGATAACAAGAGTTCAATAAAAGAACAAAAGGGAGGTAACAGAACTGTTTGAAGGAAAGTAGCATAAAAGCAGGAAAGGAAAGACAATAAAAGGACAAGTGGTTCCTAATTACTTGGGAGAATAAAAGAAAATAAGTACACGCAGAGAAATAAAAGAAAACACGAAAGATGGACTAAATGGCATCTTCATCAGAGGTGGATGAAGTGGCTTCTTCATCTTCCTCTACTTCTTCTGCTTCCTCTGAGGAACTGGAGCTGGGGGCATCTCTGGGTGCATTAGGATTGAATGGGGAAAACCCTCTGGATGGTGGCTGGAGTGAAACTAACTTGCTTACCCTTGACCATGGTGTGCCTGGGGGGGTAAATGTCATCTTCCAGGTGCAGGGCATTAGTATAGAATTCCTAGGTGATGTCCTTCCACCCATTGCCTGCACAAGAAGTGAAAAGTCCCCAACCACGCCTGTCTATTTCCTCCTGAAACTGTGGAAATGTCCCCTGCTGGATTTCAAAATTCCTGTCCTGGATGATCTGGTGCCGTAGGATGTTCTCTTTGAAATACTGTTCGTGCTCTGGAGACCTAAACCTTGGGTCATGAGTAGGACGGGGTTGAGATGAAGAGGCTTCAGCTGTCCTACTCCTCTTGGTTCTAGGTGTGTTCCTTTTAGGATTGCTTGACATTATCTGCAGAGAAGAAAGAATATGTGAATGGATAGTGTAGGAAAATTGCGTCAACCTTCCATAGTAACACACAAAAGCAAGCAATCAACCCAGGGCTGCAAAATAATTTGATACCATCCTAAGTAATTTGTGTGCAAAAGGGTGTATAGTGCTACATATGACTCAGAGGGTAACCAATGTCAATCATGGTACATAGCCTACAAACATAGAGCTCAAATGGTATAGAGAAGAACAATTAAGCACAGAGAATGGTGTGGCATACGTTCACTATGCATAGCAATCCAATGGATAGCAGAATATGGCTTTTAAGGCTTTTAAGCTCAAGGACCATAATGCAGCAATTAGTGAAATTAAAGTCACGAAAAGCATGTTCAACACCCAGAAAGAGCAACAATCATGGTTAATTATGTAATGTGCATGAGGATCAAGTGCAGCAAAAGTAAAATGGCTTGGAATTAAAAAGCAAAATAGCAAAATAGAGGGGACAAAACTAAATGGAATTAGGCACGAACCAAATTCAGGCACTAACATACATGAACAAGAAGTTTAATAGCACTATTGGCATGTTTAGAGCATAAAAATGAAGGAGGGGAGCATAACAAAAATGATAAATGGGAGTCATGGCAAAGAGGGAGTGGGCGTGGCCACTATTGGAGGCAAAAGTGGGAACGCCCAATTGGATGGGGATAATACACCCCATTGGGTGCAATTTAGGGACCTCACCCTCTCTAATTCATGTAAGAATGCTCAATTACACAAGAATTACATCTCAATTTCAATAAAAAAGGAGTAAAATTGAAAAGCCCCAAATTTGGGAATATATGAACCCTAACCATGAATGAAAAGAAATTGAGAGAATTACCTTGCTTGAAACCGTGGGTATGGTGAGGGAAGGTGCGTTTTGGAACTAGGAGTGAGTGGGTGTGTGAAATGGTGACGTGAAAATGGTTGCGTAGTGCTGGGCGTTGTGTGGGGGTGAGGATTGTGTGAAATGGTGAGCGTGTTTACTTTCAAAGGAATTAGTGGCTACTTTAAGTTGGGCCCAAGGAGAATAGTCCAAATGGTGTACGTGCCTACTCCAAACAAGAAAGGTGGGAACACTTGAGAGGCTAAATTTGATTCCAATTTGCGTATGGCTACTTTCATCCAAGAAAGTGACAACTACAGTGAGGGTGTGTGTGTGGGCATATGCGCGTGGTGACTGTGGAGCTTCAAAGTGGGAACTCTATAGAGTTCCTCTTCATGAGCATATGCGCGTGGTGACTTTGATTGAAGAAAGTGATAACTACAGTAAGCCCCAAAATGCAAGTGAATTGCACGTGGCTACTATTGGGCTTCAAAGTGGAAACTCCAGAGAGTTATTTTGTGGGACAAGTGCGTGTGGCCACTTTTAAGTGAAAAAGTGGGAACTCCAAAGAGGCTACAATGCAAGGAGTTTTGCACGTGGCCACTATTAGTCTCTAAAGTGTCCACGCGCAAATGATCGAGCTCTTGGGCGCCAAAGTGGACACTCCCACTCTTAAAAAGTGGGAACTACAGAGAAGGAGTTGCTTACCTTGAGCCAATGTAGTCACTATAGCCTATGAGAGTGGCCACTTTCATGAAGGATGAATTGTACCTAGCAAGAATTAGTGCCCAAAGTGGTGCTGCTGCTAGAATTCCTACAAAATTGTGAACCCACAAGGAATTATCTACACAAAATTGAAGCATATCAGAAATTGCTTAGCTCGTTACACCTCAAATGAAGACAAAAATGTGGTTGAAAGAATGCAAAGGGGAAGTAAGGGAAAGACAAAATTGCTTATTCACTTGTAAGTTGTCTCTCACAGAGCGCTTCTTTAACGTCATTAGCTTGACGTGCGAAGTGATTTACTCATGGCAAAGGTCTTGGTTGAAGGAAAAGATGGGGGAGTACACATCCACCTCTTCAATCCCCTCCAAAGGAACTGAGTTCTCTAAAAAATGCTTCAGGCGATGTCCATTCACTGTGAAACATTTGGTACTGGATTCATTCTTGATTTCCACTGCACCATTAGGAAACACTTGTGTGACTATAAATGGACCAATCCACCTTGAGCGAAGCTTTCCAGGCATAAATTTGAGGCAGGAATTGAACAAGAGCACCTTTTGACCAACACAAAATTCTTTTCTGGCTATCAACTTGTCATGGTATCTCTTGGTTTTCTCCTTATAAATTCTGAAATTTTCATATGCCTCTAGACGCAATTCGTCCAGCTCTTGCAATTGAAGCTTTCTTTGCTCTCCAGCTGAGTCATAGTGCAAATTACATGCCTTCACTGCCCAGTATCCCTTGTGCTCTATCTCCACTGGTAAATGGCAGGCTTTGCGAAAGATTATTCTGTAAGGAGACATGCCCAAAGGTGCTTTGAATGCAGTCCTGTGTGCCCACAATGCATCATCTAGCCTGCGGCTCCAATCTTTTATGTGGGGTTGTACAACTCTTTCAAGTATTTTCTTTATTTCTCTGTTGGAGAGTTCGGCTTGGCCATTCGTTTGCGGGTGGTAGGCTGTGGAAACTTTGTGCAGAACTCCATATTTTCTCAGCAGAACGTCCATTGTTTTGTTGCAAAAATGACTTCCTTGGTCACTAATGATGGCACGTGGGATGCCAAACCTGCAAAATAGGTTGGAGCGAACAAATTCTGCAACATCTCTAGCATCATTAGTCTTGGTAGCTTTAGCTTCTACCCATTTTGAAACATAGTCAACAGCAAGTAAAATGTACAAGAAACCAAAAGAAGAGGGAAAGGGGCCCATGAAGTCAATACCCTAGACATCAAAGATGTCACAGTATAGGATAGGTTGTTGAGGCATTTCCTGTCTCTTGGTGATCATTCCTCGTGACTTCTGGCAGCTCTCACAGACAGAATATGTTCGCCAGGAGTCTTTAAAAATGGAGGGCCAGTATAATCCTGAGTCCAACACCTTTCTTGCTGTTCTTTGAGGTCCATGGTGTCCTCCCACAACCGAATTGTGACAAAGCTATAATATGGATGGGATCTCTTCATCAGGGACGCATCTTCTGATCACTCGGTCATTATAGAACTTCCATAAGTAAGGGTCGTCCCAAACATAGTGCTTGGCATCACTCTTGATCTTGTCTCTTTGAATTTTTGATGCATTTGTAGGGAAAACTCCTGCAATCAAAAAATTAACCAAATCAGCATAACAAGGTACATGTGATGTGCACAACTCTAAAAGTTGTTCATCAGGGAAATCATCCTTGAGGGGAATGAGTTCAGGGACTCCCTCTATTCTGCTTAAATGGTCTGCTACCAAGTTTTGTGCTCCACTTCTGTCTTTAATCTCTAAGTCAAATTCTTGAAGTAAGAGCATCCACCTTATTAGCCTGGGTTTAGAATCTGTCTTTTTTAGCTAAAACTTCAAAGCAGAATGATCAGTGAATACCACAACTTTTGATCCTAACAGATATGATCTGAATTTATCTAATGCAAACACTATGGCTAACAAATCCTTTTCAGTTGTGGTGTAATTGGATTGTGCAGTGTCTAAGGTCCTAGAAGCATAATAAATGACATGAGGGGCCTTACCAACCCGCTGTGCAAGGACAGCTCCCACTGCATAATTTGAGGCATCACACATTAGCTCAAAGGGTATTGACCAATCTGGAGGTTGGATAATTGGTGTGGTGGTTAAGGCTTTTTTAAGGAAGTTGAAAGCCTCCTTGCATTCCTCATCAAAGTCGAATTCAACATCTTTTTGCAGCAGCTTCGAAAGAGGAATTGCAATCTTGGAGAAATTTTGGATGAACCTCCTATAAAATCCTGTATGGCCCAAAAAAGAACGAACCTCCCTCACGCGTGAGGGGTAAAGAAGTTGTGAAATAACATCCAATTTTGCATGATCAACCTCAATTCCTTTTTCAGAGGTTATGTGTCCTAGAACTACACCCTGCTCTACCATGAAATGGAATTTCTCAAAGCTAAGTACAAGGTTAGTTTCAATACACCTTTTCAAGACTTTTTCTAAATTGACTAAACATGCATGAAAGGATGTGCCATAAACTGTGAAATCATCCATGAAGACCTCTATGCAATGCTCCACTAAATAAAAAAAAATACTCAACATGCATCTCTGGAATGTGCCAGGAGCATTACATAGGCCAAAAGGCATTCTTTGATAAGCGAAGGTGCCAAAGGGACATGTAAATGTGGTTTTCTCCTGGTCTTGAGGGGCAATACAAATTTGAAAATACCCAGAGTAACCATCTAAAAAGCAATAGTGGGATTTACCTGCCAATCTTTCAAGCATTTGATCAATGAAGGGTAGTGGGAAGTGGTCTTTCCTTGTTGCCTGGTTCAGCCGCCTGTAGTCTATGCAGACTCTCCAGCTGTTCTGGACTCTGGTAGGTATCATTTCATTCTTCTCATTCCTGACCACTGTAAGTCCAGATTTCTTTGGGACCACTTGCATAGGGCTAACCCAGGTGCTATCAGAGATTGGGTATATGATCCCAGCTTGAAGCAACTTGGTGACTTCCTTCTTCACCACATCTAGGATGATGGGATTCACCTCCTTTGAGGTTGTCTCACCAGTTTAGCATCCTCTTCCAACAAAATTCTGTGCATGCACATGGAGGGGCTAATTCCTGGTATATTAGCAAGTGTCTACCCAATGGCTCTTTTGTGCTTCTTGATCACTTCTAGCAACTTCTCCTCTTGATCACTATCAAGCTTGGTGGAGATGATAACTGGGAGCTTTTCATTTGGTTCCAAATAGACATATTTCAAATGCTCCAGTAGAGGCTTTAGCTCCAATATGGGAGGTTGCTCTATAGAGGAAAGTGACTTAGCATTTTTATTTGACAAAATTTCTGCAACATTCAAATCAAAGGGGTTAGATTCAACTGTATTTGCTAAATCCAATACTTCACATTCCACCCCTATGGAATTATCAACTTCATCAACACTAAAAATTTCAGAATTTTCATTCAAAATAATCAGAATTTTCAGCACAAGTATCATACAAAGCATCTACACAATGGGAAAAATTAAGAAAAGAGTTTCTCAAAATTTTGGTCCAGCTCTCATCCACTAATGCATCAAATACATCAATATGGAAGACATAATGTTCTTCAATCGGATGTTTCATGGCATCCAATATGTTGAAGCGCACAATGTTATCCCCAAATTCCATGGTGAGTGAACCGGCATGTACATCAATCTTCGTTCTTGCAGTCTTCAAGAACGGTCTTCCCAAATTCCATGTTGTGCTTCTATTGGCCAACTGAATTACTACACCTGTGGGCTGCAAGGGACCAAGAGATAGAGAAGAAAAAATAGACAATGGCATAACATTAATGGATGCTCCTAGATCTAACATGGCATTGTCTATCCTATTATTACCAATGATGCATGGAATAGTAAATGTTCCTAGGTCTTTACACTTCTTAGGCATTGTGGTTCTCTATTTCTCAAAAAGTGCAGAAACATTTCTACCCATGTTAACCCTCTCATTACCCTTCAGACGCCTTCTCTGTGTACACAAATCTTTCAAGAACTTGGCGTACTTGGGTATTTGTTTAATTGCCTCCAGCAAGGGTATGTTTACCTCAACCTTTCTGAAGGTGTCCAAGATTTCTTTGTCACTCTCCTCAGCTTTCTTACTTAGTTTGGTGACAATAACCCTTTGAGGAAAAGGTGGTGGAATTACCCTTTCAGCTTCTTCTACCACTTCTTGAGTGGTGGGTGCATTTTCTTCCTCCCTTTCATTAACCAAGGGGCGTGGGATCTCTTTCTCCCTAGGCATTTCAGGCTCTTGCATTACCTTCCCAGACCGCAGAGTAATTGCACTGACATTCTTTGGGTTTGTGACTGTCTGTGCTGGGAGGTTGCTTGAACCTTGGGACTGAATTTGATTTATAGAGGAAGCCAACTGTCCCATTTGGTTCTCAATTGTTCTGATACTGGCCTCTGTTCGCTGTTGAAAATTAATGTTACTCATGGCCATATGCTGCACAAGCTCCTCCAATGACGGCTCATTCTTCTGACAAGAAGAGGCTTGAGATGAGGACGCTTGCTGCTGTTGGTGAGGTTGTTGCCCATGTTGTTGATCATTCCATTGGCGTGGCTGATGTGGCCTACCTTGACCAGCTTGATAGTTGTTGCTTTGCCGATTTTGCTGGTTGAAATTTCCTCCGCACCTCAAGTTTGGATGATTTCTCCAGCTCGGGCTATAGCGGTTTGAAGAAAGATCCCAGTTTGGTTGTTGCTGCGGCTGCTGAAAAGGAAATTTGTTAGTGTAAATATTTGCAGCATAGGCTTGCGGGTTACCTTCAGGAGTGTCTGACTCCTGCAATGTGGGGCAGCTGTCTATATAATGATCTGCAGCTGAGCATATTCCGCAAAGTTTAGCTGGAACTGGTGGTGGAGGTGTTGCAGAGACAGCACTCTTTTGCATTACAGCTAATTGCTTTACCATGGAGGCAAGCTCATCAATCTTGTGCTCCAATTTGTTTGGTTCTGCTGCTTGAACTTCATGCACACCTCTAGTAACATAAGAATTTTGTCTAGTTGCAAATTGCTGGGAGTTGGCAGCCATGTTTTCTATCAAGTTCCTGGCTGCCACAAGGGTCTTATCTACCAAGGCTCCTCCACTCCCTGTATCAATCATACTCCTATCCATTGGGTGCAATCCCTCATAGAAGTACTGGATTAGCAATTGATCGCTGATTTGGTGGTGGGGGCAGCTGGCACATAGTCTTTTAAACCTCTCCCAGTATTCATAGAGAGTTTCTCTTTCTAGCTGCCTAATTCCACAAATTTCCTTTCTTATGGATGCAGCTCAGGAGGTTGGAAAGAACTTCTCTAGAAAGAGTCTTTGAGGTTGTCCTAACTTGTAATAGATCCGGGAGGAAGGTAGTAGAGCCAATCCTTCGCGGTGTCCGTTAATGAGAAAGGAAAAGCCTTCAGTTTGACATGCTCCTCCGGAACACCTTGAGGTCTCATGGTGGAACATATAATGTGAAACTCCTTCATGTGTTTGTGAGGGTCTTCACCTGCAAAACCATGGAATTTAGGTAGAAGGTGAATCAATCCAGTTTTTAAAACAAAAGGGGCATCCACATCTGGATATTGGATGCACAATGTTTGGTATGTGACATCCGATGCTGCTAGCTCCTTAAGAGTCCTCTCATCACCTGCCATTGCTCCAATACTAGAGTTAAGTGAAAATGGAGAAGAGTAAACAAAATTTGGTGTCACAGATTGCAAAGATGCAGTAGGTGATGATGATGATTCAGAGTGTTCAGAGTGATCCCTATGTGTCCTAATGTTCCTATGAAAAGTCCTATTAATCTCCTGGTCTAATGGATACAAATCCCTAGGGTTTGATCGAGTCATGCTCTAAATATCAACTAACTAAATTGAAAGCAAATTGAGTAAATGAAATAACAAGAACAATTTAAAATCTCTCTGCAGAATTATGCAGCAAAAATGCAGAAAAATAGAATAATATGCAGCAAAATGAGTGCAGAAAATTGAAAGTGAGTAATTGAAAAATTGCGGCACTTTAATGAAGAAAATGATGTAGAAAATCTTGCAACAACAATGCAGAAACATATCACAAAATTCGTATGACTTGCAACACAACACAAAAACTCAAAATGAAACAAACACATTAACATGAAAAACACAAAAACAGAGCACTAATCATGTTCAACATAAGTTCAGCACCAAAAACTCCCCGGCAACGGCGCCAATTTGATGAAACAAACTTAGCTACTCGTCATGCAAAAGATTGTCATTAATCCTCATCAAATATGCAAAGAAATGAATGCAGTACTAGGGTGTTATCCTAGGTCGTCTCCAAGGAATTTTTGGTTGGGAACATACATCGAACAACTGTAACCATGGATTTTAAAGGAAGTAAATTGGAGGGAGGTTTGTCAATTTCTAGATTTAAATCAAGAACGAAATATGAATGAATGAAATTCAATCAATTAAAATGAGTAATCCCTAGTCAAGCAATGAGTTCCATCATTATTCTTTCAAATGATTCAATAATCCCCTTTCTTTCCCTTGAATTAAGTTAATCTAACAAGCGAAAACTAACTTTAACATCCCAATTAAAATTAAGCTTCTTAATGGGCTCCAATCTCTATCCCTAAGATTAAGCAACCTCAAGGATTAATCAAAATTAATCAATTTTGAATTAGAATTTCGTTAGGTAAATTAGGGTTCATTAAGCAATATTCCCTTCATGCAAATTCCATTTCATTCAGAGATTAGGGTTAATAAATTCAAGGAAAGAAAGAATTGTATTGCAATTAATCCCAAGAATTCAAGATTCATGTGCATTGACTAGGAATTACAAGAAAGTTTAGCCCTCTATGTGGATGGGCTTCACAAATGAAAGAAAGAAATGCAAGAACGCAAGCAACATTAATGTAAATTCTACAAAAATCAAAAGGAAAATTGGAAATTAAAACCTATAGAGGATCCTTGGCTGTCACCCAAGACTCCAATGTTCTGGGAAATTGTCTCAATTTGGCAAAGGAAAAATGGGTAAAGTGTAAAAGTCCCGTACCCTAAACATAGTAAAAATAAAACAAGGCAAAATTATCGCTTTAAAGAAAGAATTATGAATTTGTTTTGTTTATTTATTTATTTATTTGATATGATATGTGAATGATTATTTGTTAGCTAGCACTATTCATTGAAAAGCAAATATGATTTGTTGTGCTACACATATTTTGTAAGAATTATGGATAAGTTGTAAAATTTCAAAGAGATATGTGAGATACAATATGAAAGTTATGAAAGTTTAAGATGATTGAAAGTTATAAGAAAGTCCTATATCACTTGGGCTAGCCCCAGATAAATAGTTAAGGGGAATAAGTTAGTGGGAGTGTTGGGAAAAGTAAACCTAACAAATCGTATATAGGAACGAGCTCGATCCTAATAAACAGACTATTACCCAAGAGTCTTATGGCCAAGAACTCTGAGGGGACCAAGGATAGGAACATATATGAGAATTAAGTACCTTATTATGTGATTGAAAGTATTTTAATTAATATTAATACATTTCAATGTTGCTTCTTGAAGTACTATTATGTCACATGTATGATTCATGTTGAGTCCTTTAATTATTTATTTAATTTCATGTATATGTGTATCATAATCATTATGATCTTGTGTATTACAACTATTAGACAAAAAATTTACTTTGCTTTGGGCCATGTTTTCAATAATCATAATTGAAAATTTTCCTTATTGGTAAAATCGAAGCAACTGAGAATGAAAGCGATGTCACATAGAAATACACAACCTTAGTGAGAATTTTCAAAATTCTCATCCTACTTAGTTTCCATTTCATTCTCAGATCTGCATGATGAACGCAACAACAAAGATCTACATTGAGTTCTCGGATGCGTAGTGGGGCCACGATAGTAGTTGTAGGACACTAACCTTGGTTCTAAATTGTCCAGTGAGGACTTGTTAGGACTACATTTTGATGACATTGAGCCACTGATCTTTTTGTATGTATTGGTCCTTATATGTATTCCTAATTATATGTAAATAATATGGTGTCCTATATATATATAAATATGTATAGTTATCTTTCTGTAAAATGTATGAGTTAAATTAATTACTATGTTTATCTAGGTTATTCCATATTCAATTTCCTTTTATTTTTGTTATTATAACGTCTCGCTCTTTTATACATCTGACAATTACTACTAAATCAACACGAAATGAATAAGCGGAATAAACAAAATTTTTATTACTGTAATGCAACTATTGTATTTAGTAATTATGACTTAAGCATAAACTAAATTCAGTAGGGTGTTACAAAATTGGTATCAGAGCCTAGTTATCCTAGCAAGGGCCTGAGGATTGAACTGACTATGCTCCGTATATATTCTTTAACTTTCAGATATAATGCACTGGATTATGGTTAAATTCTAGAAGTGCATTTGTAAGAGGTGTCTGTCCATGTGAGCTATTATTTACTAGTACACTAAACTTAGTGTTGAGCCTGATCAACTCAATGACTTTTTTTTTGTGTGTTCAGAACTTAATTGCTTCGGGATAGCGAGGTAGACCACGAATTGTACCTGATCAAGAGGACTAGACTGATTTTATGAATTCGATGCAAGATATTGTGCATGCCATGCGAGAACAAGCAGCTGTAGCAACTCAAACGATGGTCCAATTGGGAAGACAACCTGAGGCTGGTCACGGAGGGAATCCAAATGGTCCTATAATGGATCTAGAGTATCTTAAATTTGCATAATTTAGAAAAGCTAACCTACCTAATTTTAGAGGAGCCTTGGATCCTGATAAGGCATATGAGTGGGTTAACGCCATAGAAAAAGTATTTTCTGTTTTAGATTGTACAGACCGTCAGAAGGTGGCCTTAGCCACCTACATGTTGGAAGCAGACGCAAAATTTTGGTGGAATGGTGTACGACGGTTATTAGAAGAATCCCAAACTGAAATCACTTGGGATGTATTTAGAGATTTGTTCTATCAAAAGTATTTTCCTACTCTTGTCCGTAATGCCAAGGAACAAGAATTTATGCAACTCTATCAGGGAAACAGTAGTATATCAGAGTATATTGCTAAATTTGAGGAGTTGTGTAAGTTTTTCACAATCTATCAAAAGAACCCCAATGAGGTTTGGAAGTGCGTGAAATTTGAAGGTGGACTGCAAGAGGATATTCTTACCACCATAGGACCAATAGAGATAAGAGATTTCCCTACCTTAGTTAATAAGTGTCGATTAGTGGAAGACTGTAATAAGAAGTTGGTTGCTGTTAGGTCAACCAGTAGTAACTTTAAGAAGGGATTGTCTACGCAAGCCCCAAGGTTCAAGCCTAACTTTCAACAACAGAGGAAGTTTCAGCCTACTCGTAATAAAGGCAAACAACCTCAGAAGTCTTTTGGGAACCAGATCTGCGATCAGTGCCTGTGCCTAGCAGGTCAAAATGTTTGCTTTGGATGTGGCAAACCTGGCCACAAGATCTAAGAATTTTGAACCAACAATCCATAATAAAACTCTAGACCTCAACGTCAAGGGCGAGTTTTCACCATGGATGCACATGAAGTTGAAAACTCTGAGGGATTAATTCGAGATACATGTGTAGTGAACGGTGAGACTCTAATTGTACTTTATGATTCAGGTGCTTCACATTTATTTATTTCAGGTAATTGAGTGTCTATTTTGCAAATTCCAATTTCTGAGTTATCATATGATTTGTTGGTCTCTACTCCAACCAACAAACCTGTTAAAACTAGTCAGATCTGTATGAATGTTCTCCTTCAAATTAAGGATAGAACTTTTTTAGCCAATTTGATTTGTCTTCCTCTGTCTGGATTTCATATAATCTTGGGCATGGATTGACTTTCTACTAACAATTTCATGCTTAATTATTCTGATAAGACTGTAATATTTTCCTCTGTTTCACTTCCTAAATCTCAAAACTTAGTAAACCTTTATTTGAACTCCATAATTGTAAATCATTGTGGACTAGAGAGCCAAGGTTTCCATCTTTTGTCAACCTGTGTGATAGAAGTTAATCAGAAAATGAAAGATATTCCAATTGTTAAGGAATACCCTGATGTATTCCCAAAGGATATTCCCAAATTTCCTCCTGAAAGGGAAATAGAGTTCACCATTGAACTGGTGTTGAGGACAGGGACAATATCTATAGCTCTATATAGGATGTCACATTTAGAATTAGTAGAACTTAAGAAGCAGATTAAAGAACTCTTGGAAAATGGATTTATACGACTGAGTGCATCACCATGGGGAGATCCAGTTTTGTTAGTCAAAAGGAAGGATGGAGATATGTAGCTATGTGTAGATTATAGACAGTTGAATAAGATAAAAATTAAGAATAAATATCCATTACCAAGAATTGATGACCTTATGGATCAGTTGCAAGGGACGATGCTATTTTCCAAGATTGACATACGTTCTGAATTTCATCAAATCCGAGTTCGGGAGAAAGATATTCCTAAGACAGCATTTTGAACCCGTTATGGACATTATGAATACACTGTGATGTCCTTTGGGTTGACGAATGCACTAGCAATATTCATAGATTATATGAATAGAATATTTCGACCATATCTTGATAAATTTATGGTAGTGTTTATTGATGACATACTTGTTTATTCGAAGACAAAACAGGATCATAAAGAGCATTTGAGAATGGTTCTACAAACTCTAAGAGAAAAGAAACTTTATGCTAAGCTATCTAAGTATGAGTTTTGGATGGCTGAAGCGAAGTTTGTTGGACACATAGTATCCCAAGGAGGAGTTTCTATGGACCCCAGCAAAATAGGAGCTGTACTAAGTTGGGAAAGGCCAACCACAGTCACTGAAGTCAGAAGTTTTCTGGGTTTAGCTAGATATTATCGACAGTTTGTAAAAGATTTCTCTCAAATGGCTCTGCCTTTGACAAAGTTAACCAGGAAAAATGCTCCATTTGAGTGGACACCAGAGTGTGAGCAGAGCTTTCAAGCATTGAAGAGAAAGTTAACAACGACTCCAGTGTTAACTTTGCCAGATCCTCAAGGACCGTTTGAAGTCTACTGTGATGCCTCCAAACAAGGACTAGGATGCGTACTGATGCAAAATAAGAATGTGGTTGCATATGCTTCTAGGCAATTGAAACCACATGAAAGGAATTACCCAACACACGACCTTGAGTTGGCAGCAATCATGTTTGCTTTAAAGATATGGAGACACCAATTGTATGGTGTCAGATTTGAAGTCTTTTCTGATCATAAGAGTTTTAAATACCTTTTTGATCAGAAAGAATTAAATATAAGCAAACGGAGATGGATGAAACTCCTCAAGGATTATGATTTTGAATTGGAATACCATTCTGGAAAAGCAAACATTGTAGCAGATGCCTTAAGTAGAAAATTTCTAAGCGCAACTTGGATGATAATCAAGGAAACAGAACATATAGAGAGCTTTTGAGATCTTAAGTTAGGAATTTCTATGACTCCTTCTATTATCCAATTATGCCAAATGCAGATAACCAATGACTTCAAAGGTTAAATTCAACAAGCCCAACAAAAGGATGCCAATTTCCAACATATGCTCAATCTTGTACAATCAGGGAAGTTGACTAACTTTACTTAGGATAAAGGAGGTATATGGAAATACCGAGATAGGATGTGTGTACCTGAGGGAGATGACCTCTGAAAGAAAATCTTAGAAGAGGCTCACCGAAGTGAGTTCACCGTACACCCCGGTATTAATAAGATGTATGAAGACCTTAAGAGAATGTTTTGGTGGCCGGGTATGAACTTAGATGTGGTACATCTTGTGAATAAATGTGTAGTCTACCAAAGAGTAAAAACAGAGCACCAAAAACCTTCTGGAACATTACAACCTCTAGAAATCCCTGAGTGGAAATGAGATAGCATTTCTATGGATTTTATAATGGGTTTACCTAGGACACCTACAAGGTATGATGCTATATGGGTTGTAGTGGATAGACTAACTAAATCTACTCATTTCTTACCTATTCAAGCAAATTACTCTTTGGACAAACTGGCTCAATTATACATTCAAGAAATTATAAGGCTACATGGGGTTCCTTCAACCGTTGTCTCTGATCAAGACCCAAGGTTTACTTCAAGATTTTGGGGGGCATTACAGAAAGCATTTAGTAGTAGATTATGTCTAAGTACAGTATACCACCCACAAACTGATGGTCAAACTGAACGAATGATTCAAACTTTATAAGATATGCTGAGAGCGTATATAATGGAACAACGAGGAAGCTGGGATCGATACTTACCACTAATCGAATTCGTTTATAACAATAGTTATCATTCCAGCATTGACATGGCTCCCTATGAAGCATTGTACAGGCGAAAATGTCAATCTCTATTATGCTGGTATGAATCAGGTGAAGCAAATTTATTAGGAGTGGACTTGGTTAATCAAACCACAGAACAAAAAAATCGTCAGAAAAGTTATGCAGATGTCAAAAGAAAACCGTTAGAATTTCAAGTAGGAGATCACATATTCCTTAAGGTTATGCCTATGACAGAATTCAAACAAGCCATGAAACTAAAGAAGTTAAGCCCTCGATTCATTGGTCCTTTCCAAATTTTAAAACAAATTGGGCTAGTTGCATATCAACTCGCTCTACCCCTGAATCTGTCAAATCTTAATAATGTATTTCATGTATCTCAACTTAGAAAATATCACCCTAACCCTACACATTCCTTTGAACCTGAATCCATACAGTTAAAGGAAGATCTAACCTTCCATGTATCTCCAGCACGTATTGTGGATAAGGGAAGTAAGCAACTTCGTAACAAAACTGTAAAGCTGGTAAAAGTACCATGGGGAAAAGAGGGTGTTGAAGGTTTCACATGGGAATTGGAGTATCACATGAAGAGAGAATATCCTAAATTATTCTGAGGTACTAAATTTTGAGAACAAAATTCTTTTACGAGGGTAGTAATGTAATGTCCAAAATTTTAAATGTCTGTTTTATGTTATTAATTGATTTTCTCTATTAATTTACATGAATAAGGTTAATAAGACATTAATTGAATAAAATAATATTATTTACCCTAGATCCAACGGTGGGGAAGCCATCCACCACACCTTGATCCAATGGTTCATAATCCACCCTATGGCTCATTTGAGACCACAAAATTTATGAACCAATCAAAATTTGCCAAGTAACTCCATTCATCATGGCCACTTAGATATTTTGCTTTCCCTCATCTCTTTATAAAATTGATCACTTCTCTCCCTCGTTCTCTTCTCCATCTTTCTCCTTTTCTTACCTCCATAAGCTTTTCTCTCAAGCTCACCTACACTTGCAACTTAGAAACATCTTTAGAATCAAATTGATGCTCAAAGGAGGTAGGGTTCTATCCATGTTGATATGATTATATCGATGTGTGTGCTTATCTATTTCATGTTTTAAATCTTTTAATACATGATATATGTGGTGTTTTTATGATGTATAGTTGGATTAATGGTGGTTTGGGTTAGTTTGAAGGTAGATCAAATAGAAAAAAAAAAAAGAGAAAGAAAATAGCAAGTCTGAAAATAGAATTTTCTAGGGTTTCCTTACAAATACACTATATCGACCAATTATTTACGGTTTAAATAATATAAAAAATATTTTTATCTTAAACTATACATCCATATCTTTCTATACATATATATTATTAAGCAATTGGGTTAGTATAGAATTAGTTATGAATTTTTGAAGTTTGGGTTAAATTTTTTATTTTGGGCAAGTAAGCTTACGTAAGAGATAACTCGTTCCACATATTTTGGGCAAGTAAGCTTACGTAAGAGATAATAGTTTATACGATAAAAATTTCACAGTCCAATTCCTTTTGAGCAGTTCCCAAAATGTTTCCAAAGTTTACCCTAGTGCTATTGAGTCAGAAACAGAGCAACCTATAATAACCAACTTTAGAACCTTATAGCTTGAAGTCTATTTAACCAAATGAAATGAAACTTTTTGGATATTAAAATTTGACTTCTTAAATTTAAAATGACATGAATTTCATAGTCATACACTTAGAATTCGAATTTTGGTGGATTTTAACATTTTTGAGTGTTGTTCTAGCTAATCATAGGACAGGTCATAGTAGAAAGCAAAAATCTTGAGCTGTATTTGTCAAAACTGAATGGGACCAATTAGGTTAGAAAATAGAAAAATAGGGCTTCAACATATAAAAAAATTCAGGTCTATTGAAGTCATATAGCAATAAACATAGTAAAAATAAAACAAGGCAAAATCATCATTTTAAGGAAAGAATTATGAATTTAAAGGTTTTGTTTATTTATTTATTTATTTGCTATGATATGTGAATGATTGTTTGTTAGCTGACACTATTGATTGAAAAGCAAATATGATTTGTTACGCTACACATATTTTGTAAGAATTATGGATAAATTATAAAATTTCAAAGAGATATGTGAGATACAATATGAAAGTTATGAAAGTTTAAGATGATTGAAAGTTATAAGAAAGTCCTATATCACTTGGGCCAGCCCCGGATAAATAGTTAAGGGAAATAAGTCGGTGGGAGCATTGGGGATAATAAACCTGACAAATCCTGTATAGGAATGAGGTCGATCCTGATAAGCAGACTATTACCTAGGAGTCTTATGGCCAAGAACTCCCGGGAGACCGAGGATAGGAACATATATGAGAATTAAGTAACTTATTATGTGATTGAAGGTATTTTAATTAATATTAATGCATTTCAATGTAGCTTTTAATTACAACTTTAAGTACTGTTATGTCACATGTATGATTCATGTTGAATCCTTTAATTATTTATTTAATTTCTTGTATATGTGTATCATAATTATTATGATCTTGTGTATTACAACTATTAGACATTAAATTTACTTTGCTTCGAGCCATGTTTTCAATAACCATAATTGAAAAATTTACTTATTGGTTTAACAACTTTTTATTTAAATAAAAATCGAAGCAACTGTGAATGAAAGCAATGTCACATAGAAATACACAGCCCTACTGAGAATTTTCAAAATTCTCATCCTACTTAGTTTCCGTTTCATTCTCAGA